>CM038676.1:309480610-310195197 GCA_021605205.1 Aegilops longissima | reverse complement strand
CCATCTGGACCAGCTTCTGCGAAGGGCATCGTCTCATCTGGTGGCAAAACTCCGTAGCAAAAGCGGGGTGAACTCGACGCCATCTAGAATGTTGAAAATCGGAGAGAAGTCGAAATGAACAGGGAGAATTACGGAATGATAAGGATATAAAGTAAATAGTCTCTTCCTATGGCTTTCCGATCCTAGGGGTTCGTCCCACGGTCAGCGTGTGCTCGATACCATCTCTGTGGCGACCGACCCAAAATCGGTCAAGTCTCCGTATGCATACCATCCCAAGATCATCTTTGGCACTCACGGTACATTGATGAAATAATCAAAGTTCAATCACACCTGAATTTATTACGATTCTCATATCGAGTCTTTATTACAATAGAATAAATTCGGCGAAGGCCAACTCATGAAAATAAACTAAAATAAGCTGCGAAGCGTAGAAGAATAGCGAGTCCATCCGACTCCAAAGGGCAATCGCCAAGCGCGGAGCGTAGCCTCACTCTGATCGAATACTCCTCTGCAACATAAGGCGTTGCAGCCGTGTAGGTCAGCATTTTGAATATGCCGGCAAGTCATGAAGAGAGAACAATAAAATATTACTAATACTATATGCAATTTGGCTGTGGGGCTCTAAGTTTTATCATTTTGCAAAAAGCCAATTTTTCCCTACTACAGTGGACTTGTTTGCAAATACTACAAAATTGTTGGTAGTTATTGAGATGGTTCCGCCAACCAATGTCTCATTCCCAAATTATTAAGTCATAACCCCCTCAATTAATTTATTAATTACAATGTTGAGATTTCCGAATACTTCCAAGTTCCAGAGGCTCAAATTGTCCGTAACCGGGGACACGGCTAATCGATTAGATCTTTTCTCTGCAAAGGTTTGCGCACTTTACCCGCAAGAATCATTCCCTCCTTTCAAGTCTTCGCACTTCATGGTGTTTGAAGACGGGATGAATGAAACAGGGTCTTCCGAAGAGTTCTTCCGCCACCGCCGTACCCATCAATCCTACCGTTCTTCTACATCTCGTAGTACCGTCCGCCAGCGTCACAACTAGGGTTGACCAAGCGAGCCCATAATGGCTTGCGGCTGCACAGGTAAGCTTCCGGTCAATGGGGCATCCATCCGTCTCTTCGTGGCTGGGTGAAGCTTTCCGCAAGATGTCATGGCACTTCTCCATGCATCCCGGCCAACCACTGGGTTCTCCAGGGTGCCCGTCAACCGTCCTCCACCCAGTAGTGAATTCCGAAGTCCATCTTGAGCTTGAAGTTCATGGGGTTGTCATCATCTTGACTCTCACATCTTTCTTATGAATTCACTCAACCAACCCCGTCTACGAGCATAGCAAAAGTAAACTACTTCGTCCCGGGTCATGGTAACAAGGGGAATTGGTTCATCCTACCACATGATACTACTCAAGAACATAACTTCAAATTTCAACTACTGCATGCATGGTGGGGAGGTATAATTCTAATGCAACAAAAATCATAGGTATTATAAAGAAAACATGATCAATGACTTGCCTTGCTGACGATCCTCGTAAGCTAGGGACTCGTGGTAGCAAGCTTCGCACTCCGGAAATTCTACCGAGGCAAACAATAATCACAATAAGCATACAACAATGATCACTTACATAACAGCATAGTAATATGAAACACACCAAACAAACGAATCAAAACCCAAAGGAAAACTCGAAGAAATCCAACTCAAAGTTTTCCTACTTCAAGCAACAACTAAAAATAGTTTTACATAACAAAAATTTTCTTAACATGACCTAAGCATGGGTTTATGTTAACTTAACAGAAAAGAATGCATTATGCAACTAGGAGCAAAAAGAATCACCTTAAAATCCATTATGAAACTCCTATTAGGCCTAAAGCAAATTTTAGTAAGAAAAATAAAATAAAAGTTTTATTTATTATAAATAAAAGTTCATGCTCTAAAGTGACAGAAACTAACCTAGAATAATCTATCACATGTGAAAAATAAATTTATTTGCTAATTAAAACAATAGGAAAACAGTAACTAGTTAATTAATTAAGAATAACATGATTCTGATTAAAACTATTTTTTATTAATCCTAAAATGCCCAAATAAATTCCTACGGTTAGGCAATGTCAAAACAAAGTTGTGACAAAAAGAATCACTAAAAATAATTTTCCTAACTCATTTTATAGCAGATTTACTATTCTGACTAAATCTAAAATAAAGCAATTCTAAATAATTTTAACATGGCTAATTATATTTTCTACAGAAACTATGAGAAATTTGCAAACCAACAAAAAAAGAATCACTTAAAAATATTAAGTAGATTAAAAGTTATGAATTTTTCAAATCTGAAACTATTCTGTAAAAACAGAAAACGAAAATAAAAGAAAAATGGCCTAATGGGCCTAACTAACGCCCTGGGCGTAACTTAACTAAACGGGCCTAGGGTTTAAACGAATCGGGCCGGCTCAAATAAAAACCCTAACTAAAATTAAATAAACAGGAACTAACCGGGATAAAAACCGGTCTATTTTAAGTATATACCCCTTCGGGGGGGATCTAATCTAGACCGTAGAAAACGGATCGGACGGCGAGGGGGAACTCCGGCGACTCACCGAAGGTCGACGGCGGCGGCGGCTCGGGCGGCGAGTGCTCCGGCGTCTCCGGTGGTCGGGGGCGTCGGCGGAGTGGTCCGGCGGGTGCGGACGGGCGAGGGGGTGGGTTTGGTGGAGTCAGCGGGCTCGGGGTGACAGGGCGTGCTCGGGTGGGTAATGGCGGCGGCGCTCTCGGCTCCAGTGAGCGTGTGGTGAGAGGAGAGGTCCGCGAGGGGCGAGGGGGGAATGGGGTGAGGGGAGGTATTTATAGGCGGGGCCTCGTCTTGGACAAGGGGCAACTGGGGAGAGATCATGGCGAATCCGGATCCGGCGGATCCGGCCTGGCCGAGTGGCCAGTGGCGTGGCGAGGAAGAGGAGGTGGGGTCCACCGTCGGTGAGAGGAAGCGGGGGTTCGGTCGGTCGACCGAACCGAAGGGTTTCGGCGTGAGGGGTGCAGTCGGCTCATGCATGGGGCGGCTCGGTGCCGCTGGCCGGCGATTCGGTGGGCCCAGTCTTGTGTTGGGCAGGGCATCGGCTGGCGGCGCGCTGGGTATTTTTTTCCTTTTTCCATTTTAATTTTTTTTGAAAAATAAAAACAGAGATAATATATAAAATATAAATATTTTATATAGGACATATATATATCAAAATGATCAGGGGAATATTCCCTATCATTTGAACATTTTCCTAGGGGCAAAATCCAAACTTTATAGAAATTCATTTTTTCAAAATTCAAATAAAACTCAAATTTGAATTCAAAACTTTTGGCAATGTTTTCCTCTGATATTTTTGGAGTGTCATGTTTACTCCTCTCATACTTTTCTCAAGTATTTATCGGGCATAGTTTTGAAATGATTTCCACTTGCCAAAATTTGAATTCAAATTCCAAAACCCCAAAACTTCAAATGCCACTCAAATTCAAACAACAGGAAATTTGGGATGTTGCTAAACTCCGGGAGGCCGATCCGAATGGGGTCCGCCAACGGGACGTCCTCCATGTAAAACCATTCCGAGGGCCAGTCTTCGGACGCCTTCTTTGGGGTTCCGGATAAATATCCGGTCCCGGCGATGCGCCATAATTCGGCTCCGCCCACTTGATATATTGTCCCTTCGTGAGAACGGGGCACAAGGCAAAATAGCCTCTTCCACAGAGCAAAATGGGCCTCAACGCCCAGGAACAGCTCGCAAAGGGCCACGAAGCCCGCTATATGCAAGATAGAGGCAGGCGTAAGGTTGTGCAACTGGAGGCCGTAGAACTCCAGAAGCCCCCGGAGGAATGGATGGATTGGAAATCCGAGTCCTCTCATTAAGTAAGAGATGAAGCATACCCGCTCTCCCTTAGAGGGATCGGGGACGCTCTCCGCCTGCTTCCCGCCCTTATAAGTGGCGAGTCCGGAACGCACCGGAGCCATAAAAGACGGGGGAAGAAATCCCTTGGTTTGTAGCACCACCAATTCGCTGTGCGGGACTGAGCATTTCCCCCAATCTCCGGGTCGAGGGCTTGGAGCGCGAGAAGAGGAGTCGCGTCGACTATCCATGGTAGAATGGATTTTCTTTCGTCTGAAGCGCTCTGATGAAAGCTCGCAAAGGGGAGATGGCGTGATCCGGATCTGAATCCCCGTCTCTTTTGTAGACGGCTCCTCTGCACAACGAGGGGGGAAAACGTAAAGATACACTGACTTTTCACATTCATTCGACACGTGGAAGATGGCCATTATTGGGCGTGGAAGCCGAGAAGCACGGTATTCGCAAGAAAGCCGGACACTATTCAATGCAGGATTCGGAAGGGAACCCGCCTTGCAATGTCGAAGACAACCAATGCGCCGAACTTATCATCATTGAAGCCTGGTTCGGGGGCTACTGAGGGAGTCCTGGATTAGGGGGTGTCCGGACGGCCGAACTATTATCTTTGGCCGGACTCCAAGACTATGAAGATAGAAGATTGAAGACTTCACCCCGTGTCCGGATGGGACTTTCCTTGGCGTGGAAGGCAAGCTTGGCGATACGGATATGTAGATTCCCTACCATTGTAACCGACTCTGTGTAACCCTAACCCTATTCGGTGCCTACATAAACCGAAGGGTTTTAGTCCGTAGGACGAACAACAATCATACCATAGGCTAGGTTCTAGGGTTTAGCCTCCTTGATCTCGTGGTAGATCTACTCTTGTACTACCCATATCATCAATATTAATCAAGCAAGAGTAGGGTATTACCTCCATCGAGAGGGCCCGAACCTGGGTAAAAACATCATGTCCCTTGTCTCCTGTTACCATCCGCCTAGACGCACAGTTCGGGACCCCCTACCCGAGATCCGCCGGTTTTGACACCGACAGTGAGCCTATGCCTTGGAAGATGGACGACAAGCATACTTCATCAACAACCCCATCACCACCACTTCCGAGGAAGGAGACATAATCACATGGGTACGGGCACTCCCCTTGGCAACTGCCAAGCTTGGGTGAGGTGCCCCGGTATCGTATCACCATCACACTCCTATCTTTACTGCTTTTCTTAGTTTGATCCTTTTGGTAATATCTTGATCTAGTAGAATAAAGTTTTAGTGTGATTTAGTTTTGAGTTTTGCTTCTTGATCCTTCTATGTAATCGAGTCCGTGAGCTATATATGTCGTATGTGGGGTTCCGTCAAACCCTTAAGGTTCGAACACTGGGGTGCGCGCGAAGTCTTTCCCTCCTACCGATCTACGCCCTAGCTCACTAAGATCTCGCGGACGAACTCGACGAACTTGCAACACAGAGAGACACGAGATTTATACTGGTTCGGGCCACCGTTGTGGTGTAATACCCTACTCTAATGTGGTGGTGGTGGATTGCCTCTAGGGCTGATGATGAATAGTACAAGGGAAGAACAGCCTCCTGAGGTTGAGGTGTTCTTGTGCTTGGTGTCTTAGTGGGTGAGAGCTGGGTGAATTGCTCGATCAGATCAGATGAGATCCAGCTGAGATCATCTGCCTACTGTGGTGGGTAGTTCTACTTATATATACCCTGGTCCTCTTCCCAAATGTTGAGCGGGAAGGGAGCCAACAACGGTGGGCAAATTTGAAGGGGGACAGCTAGTACAAGCTATCCTGACAAAAGCGGTCTTCGCCTGCAAAAGGCTCTGGTGGTGATGCCGTCTTGGGATCTAAGATGACCTCCGCCTTGCCGTCCTCCTAGTCTTGGTCTCGTTGCACCGATATAGCAACCTTTGCCTGATGCCTCGGTACTCCTCGCCTGCGCTGGCCTCCTTAGCACCAAAGAGGAAACAAGGATGATGCGCGCGCTGGCGCCCGCCTGGTGTCGATCGTCATGGCTCACGTCACGAGAGCCTCGTGAGGTTTGCCCCGCCTTGATATCTCCGCTCCTTGTGAGTCTGCCTGACTAGGCCACTCCTGAGGAGGTCTTGCGTCGTCCGCCTCGCGAGGCTTGGCCCCTCGCGAGGGTCTTGGATGCCTTGTTGATGAAGATGGGTCGTACGGCCTGATGGCTTAGCTAGGCCGTGGGCCGCAGGCAGGCAAGTCTGGGGACCCCGTTCCCAGGACGCCGACAGTAGCCCCCGGGCCCAAGGTGCGCTCGAGCTTATCTTCACGGCGCAGCCAAGGGTCAAGTACGGAGCACCGCGGGCCCCAAAAGCCTGCGGCCTCGGTTGACGTGTGGCGGTTGATTGGACGTGGGCATCTCCGCTTCCCCATGCTACCTCGGCAACTGTTTGACCTGACAAAATACTGGCGCAGGCAGCACTTGCCTTCATTACTTCTTCCTCGCCTCGCTCCAGATCCCATTTCTTACTCTTCGCCACCGCTACCTCCAGATCCGCTCCAATCTTATCCTGCGCCCGCGATCCATGGCGCCGCGCAAGGTCAAGACTTCCTCAGCACCGGCTTGGTATGAGCCGGCCCTTGAGGCGCCCACCGTCACGGAGAAGAGCCTCGCCTCCGCGCGCCTGATGACGGCGGGCGAGAGCAATGAGTGGGGGGAGACCGAGCTCCGGCTTGCCATTGACGTGCCGGAGCCCTAGGAAAGCACCTTCTTCCCCTTCTTCTCGAGCAGTGTCGCCATCGGGTTGGTTCCTCCCTTCTCTATTTCTTTTATGAAGTCCTTGACCATTACGGGCTGCAGGCGTTGCATCTTCATCCCAACTCTGTCCTCCTCCTGTCCATTTTCGCCTACTACTGGGAGGCGTACCTGGGTGTGATGCCATCCGTGGCGTTACTGCGCCATTTCTTCTTCCTTCGTGTCAGCGAGGGTCATATCTCGGATGCGCTAACTTCGTCGCAGCCGGTAAGGCCAACTCAATCTCGAGCACCGGGAAGAGGGCCGACAACATTCAATCCAAATGGGTCATGATGGACGCCAAGCGCGCCGATCCGCGTCTGGTGTTGCCAACGGTGGCACCCTCTTCCAACGGGGAGTGGCCCAAGGCAGAGCTTGCCGATGAGCGGGCATCGTTAGTGTTGGGGCAGATGGTGCCGACTTGAAGCTGGGCAATGTGAGGGCGGCCAAGGTGACAGGGGTCATGCTCCTAAGGGAGTTCTTGACAATGCGAGTCGCCCCGCTCCAGGCGCGCGCACGCCCCCTGTGGGAGCTTGAAGAAGAGGGAAACAAGGCCCGCCTGAGGCCGGGGGCCCTGCATGAGGATGAATTGGCTGCTGTTCTGCGCCTCATAGTTGGGGACAACCAGGAGTACCCGCTGATATGTCCATTTTGCATCATGCTTTTATGTCGATATCTATTGCATTATGGGCTGTTATTATGCATTATGTCACAATACTTATGGCTATTCTCTCTTATTTTACAAGGTTTACATAAGGAGAGAGAATGCTGGCAGCTGGAATTCAGGGCTGGAAAAGGAGCAAATATTAGAGACCTATTCTGCACAACTCCAAAAGTCCTGAAACTCCACGGAACATCTAGTTAAAAATAAAGAAAAATCCTTGCCAAAGCTGAAGACCAGGGGGCCCACACCCTGTCCACGAGGGTGGGGCGCCCCCTACCTCGTGGGCCCCTGGTGGCTCTTCGATGCCCATCTTCTGCTATATGAGGTCTTTCGATGAGGAAAAAATAGGAGGCAACCTTTCGGGACGAGACTCCGCCGCCATGAGGCGGAACCTTGGCGGAACCAATCTAGGGCTCCAGCAGAGCTGTTCTGCCGGGGACACTTCCCTCCGGGAGGGGGAAATCATCGCCATCATCATCACCAATGCTCCTCTCATCGGGAGAGGGCAATCTCCATCAACATCTTCACCAGCACCATCTCCTCTCAAAACCCTAGTTCATCTCTTGTATCCAATTCTTGTCTCCAAGTGCGGGATTGGTACTAGTAGGTTGCTAGTAGTGTTGATTACTCCTTGTAATTGATGCTAGTTGGTTTATTTGGTGGAAGATCATATGTTCAGATCCTATATGCATATTATTACCCCTCTGATTATGAACATGAATATGCTTTGTGAGTAGTTACATTTGTTCCTGAGGACATGGGAGAAGTCTTGCTATTAGTAGTCATGTGAATTTCAGATTAGCTTCGATATTTTGATGAGATGTATGTTGTCTAGCCTCTAGTGGTGTTATGTGAACGTTGACTACATAACACTTCACCATTATTTGAGCCTAGAGGAAGGCATTGGGAAGTAATAAGTAGATGATGGGTTGATAGAGTGACAGAAGCTTAAACCCTAGTTTATGTGTTGCTTCGTAAGGGGCTGATTTGGATCCACATGTTTCATGCTATGGTTAGGTTTACCTTAATACTTTTGTTGTAGTTGCGGATGCTTGCAATAGAGGTTAATCATAAGTGGGATGCTTGTTCAAGTAATAACAGCACCCAAGCACCGGTCCACCCACATATCAAATTATCAAAGTACCGAACGCGAATCATATGAACGTGATGAAAACTAGCTTGACGATATTCCCATGTGTCCTCGGGAGCGCTTTTCCTATTATAAGAGTTTGTCCAGGCTTGTCCTTTGCTACAAAAAGTATTGGGCCACCTTGCTGCACTTTATTTACTTTTGTTACTTGTTGCTCGTTACAAATTATCCTATCACAAAATTATCTGTTACCACTTATTTCAGTACTTGCAGAGAATACCTTGCTGAAAACCGCTTATCATTTCCTTCTGCTCCTCGTTGGGTTCGACACTCTTGATTATCGAAAGGACTATGATAGATCCCCTATACTTGTGGGTCATCAAGACTCTTTTATGGCGTCGTTGCCGAGGAGTGAAGCGCCTTTGGTAGGTGGAATTTGGTAAGGAAAAAATTATATAGTGTGCTGAAATTTACTGTCACTTGTTACTATGGAAAGTAATCCTCTGAGGGGCTTGTTCGGGGTATCTTCACCCCGACCAGTAGAGCAAAGAGTTGCTCCTCAACCTACTGAACCTATTGAAGATGAAAATGTTCCCTTTGAATTTCCTTCGGGTATGATAGAAAAACTGCTAGCTAATCCTTTTACAGGAGATGGAACAAAGCATCCTGATGAGCACTTAATATATGTGGATGAAGTTTGTGGATTATTTAAGCTTGCAGGTATACCCGATGATGTTGCTAAGAAGAAGGTCTTCCCTTTATCTTTGAAGGGAGATGCATTGACATGGTATAGGCTATGTGATGATACGAGATCATGGAACTATCGAAGATTGAAATTGCAACTTCATCAAAAGTATTATCCTATGCATCTTGTTCATCGTGATCGCAATTGTATATATAATTTTTGGCCTCGCGAAGGATAAAGCATCGCTCAAGATTGGGGGAGGCTTAAATCAATGTTATATTCATGCCCCAACCATGAGCTCCCAAGAGAAACAGTTATTCAAAATCTTTATGCTCGGCTTTCTAAAAACAATCGCACCATGCTCGATACTTCTTGTGCTGGCTCTTTTATGATGAAGACTGTTGAATTTAAATGGGATTTATTGGATAGAATTAAACGCAACTCTGAAGATTGGCATCTCGACGAAGGTAAGGAGTCAGGTATGACACCTAAGTTTGATTGTGTTAAATCTTTTATGGATACCGATATTTTTCGTAAGTTTAGCACTAAATATGGACTTGACTCTGAGATAGTAGCTTCTTTCTGTGAATATTTTGCTACTTATGTTGATCTCCCAAAGGAGAAGTGGTTTAAATATCATCCTCCAATAGAAGTAAAAGTAGCTGCACCTATTAAAGTTGAAGAAAAGACTGTCACTTGTAATGATCCTATTGTTCCTACTTCTTATGTTGAGAAACCACCTTTCCCTGTTAGAATGAAGGATCATGCTAAAGCTTCAACTGTGGTTCATAAGAGCAATATTAGAACTTATACACCTCCTGAGCAAGTTAAAGTGGAACCTAATATTGCTATTGTTAAAGATCTCTTGTCTGATAATATTGATGGGCATGTCATTCAGTTCTGCGGTGAAACTGCTAGATTTACTAAACCTTGTGCTAAAGATAAACATAGACCTGTGGTAGGCGTGCCTGTTATTTCTGTTAAAATAGGAGATCATTGTTATCATGGCTTATGTGATATGGGTGCTAGTGCTAGTGTTATACCTATTACCTTATATGAAGAAATTAAGCATGAAATTGCACCTGCTGAGATAGAAGATATTGATGTCACAATTAAACTTGCCAATAGAGATACTATATCACCATTGGGAATTGTTAGAGATGTTGAAGTCTTGTGTGGGAAAACTAAATACCCTGCTGATTTCCTTGTTCTTGGTTCCCCACAAGATAGCTTTTATCCCATTATATTTGGTAGACCCTTCTTGAATACTGTCAATGCTAAGATAGACTGCGAAAAGAATGTTGTTACTGTTGGCTTGGATGATATGATTCATGAGTTTAATTTCTCTAAATTTAGTAAACAACATCGTGAAGAATAATTGCCTAGTAAGGATGAAATTATTGGTCTTGCTTCTATTGTCGTACCTCCTAGTGATCCTCTAGAACATTATTTGCTAGACCATGAAAATGATATGTTTATGAATGAAAGAAGGGAAATAGATGAAATATTCTTTAAATAGGAACCTATTCTGAAACACAACTTGCCTGTTGAAATCCTAGGGGTTCCTCCTCCACCCAAGGGTGATCCCGTGTTTGAGCTTAAACCGTTACCTGATAATCTTAAATATGCTTATCTTGATGAAAAGAAGATATATCCTGTTATTATTAGTGCTAACCTTTCAGAGCATGAAGAAGAGAGATTATTGAAAACTCTGAAGAAGCACCGTGCTACTATTGGATATACTCTTGATGATCTTAAGGGCATTAGTCACACTTTATGTCAACATAAAATAAATTTGAAGCAGATGCCAAACCAGTTCGTGATCCACAACGACGTCTGAATCCTAAAATGAAAGAAGTGGTAAGAAAAGAAATACTAAAGCTTCTGGAGGCAGGTATAATCTATCCCGTTGCTGATAGTCAGTGGGTAAGTCCTGTCCATTGTGTCCCTAAAAAGGGAGGTATTACTGTTGTTCCTATGATAAAGATGAATTGATTCCACAAAGAATTATTACAGGTTATAGGATGGTAATTGATTTCCGCAAATTAAATAAAGATACTAAGAAAGATCATTACCTCTTACCTTTTATCGATCAAATGCTAGAAAGATTATGCAAACATACACATTATTGCTTTCTAGATGGTTATTCTGGTTTCTCTCAAATACCTGTGTCGGCTAAAGATCAATCAAAGACTACATTTACATGCCCTTTTGGTACTTTTGCTTATAGACGTATGCCTTTTGGTTTATGTAATGCACCTGCTACCTTTCAAAGATGCATGATGGCTATATTCTCTGACTTTTGTGAAAAGATTTGTGAGGTTTTCATGGACGATTTTTCTGTCTATGGATCTTCTTTTGATGATTGCTTGAGTAATCTTGATCGAGTTTTGCAGAGATGTGAAGAAACTAATCTTGTCTTGAATTGGGAAAAGTGCCACTTTATGGTTAATGAAGGTATTGTCTTGGGGCATAAAGTTTTTGAAAGAGATATTGAAGTTGATAAAGCCAAGGTTGATGATATTGAAAAGATGCCATGTCCCAAGGACATCAAAGGTATAAGAAGTTTCCTTGGTCACGCCGGATTTTATAGGAGGTTCATTAAGGATTTCTCAAAAATTTCTCGGCCTCTGACTAATTTATTACAAAATGATATACCATTTGTCTTTGATGATGATTATGTAGAAGCATTCGAAATACTCAAGAAAGCATTGATCTCTGCACCTATTGTTCAGCCACCTGATTGGAATTTACCTTTTGAAATTATGTGTGATGCTAGTGATTATGCTGTAGGTGCTGTTCTAGGGCAAAGAGTTGATAAGAAATTGAATGTTATCCATTATGCTAGTAAGACTCTAGACAATGCTCAAAGAAATTATGCTACTACTGTAAAAGAATTCTTAGCAGTTGTATTTGCTTGTGATAAGTTCAGACCTCATATTGTTGATTCTAAAGTAACTATTCACACTGATCATGTTGCTATTAAATATCTTATGGAAAAGAAAGATGCTAAACCTAGACTTATTAGATGGGTTCTCTTGCTACAAGAATTTGATTTGCATGTTGTTGATAGAAAGGGAGCTGAGAACCCCGTTGCAAACAACTTGTCTAGGTTAGAAAATGTTCTTGATGACCCACTACCTATTGATGATTGCTTTCCTGAGGAACAATTAAATGTTATAAGTACTTCTCGTAGTACTCCATGGTATGCTGATTATGCTAATTATATTGTTGCTAAATTTATACCACCTAGTTTCACATACCAGCAAAAGAAAAAGTTTTTCTATGATTTGAGACATTACTTTTGGGATGACCCACATCTTTATAAAGAAGGAGTAGATGGTGTTATTAGACGTTGTGTACCTGAGCCTGAACAGGAACAGATCCTACGCAAGTGTCACTCTGAAGCTTATGGAGGACACCACGCTGGAGATAGAACTGCACATAAGGTATTGCAATCCGGTTTTTATTGGCCTACTCTCTTCAAGGATGCCCGTAAGTTTGTCTTGTCTTGTGATGAATGTCAAAGAATTGGTAATATTAATAGATGTCAAGAAATGCCTATGAATTATTCACTTGTTATTGAACCATTTGATGTTTGGGGCTTTGATTATATGGGACCTTTTCCTGCCTCTAATGGATATACACATATTTTCGTTCCTGTTGATTACGTTACTAAGTGGGTAGAAGCTATTCCAACTAGTAGTGCTAATCATAACACCTCTATTAAAATGCTTAAGGAAGTTATTTTTCGAGGTTTGGAGTCCCTAGATATTTAATGACTGATGGTGGTTCACATTTTATTCCTGGTGCTTTCCGTAAAATGCTTGCTAAGTACGATGTTAACCATAGAATTGCATCTCCTTATCACCCACAGTCTAGTGGTCAAGTAGAATTGAGTAATAGAGAGCTCAAATTAATTTTGCAAAAGACTGTTAATAGGTCTAGAAAGAATTGGTCCAAGAAACTTGATGATGCATTATGGGCCTATAGAACTGCATATAAAAATCCTATGGGTATGTCTCCGTATAAAATGGTTTATGGAAAAGCATGACATTTACCTCTCGAACTAGAACATAAGGCATATTGGGCTATTAAAGAGCTCAATTATGATTTCAAACTTGCCGGTGAGAAGAGGTTATTTGATATTAGTTCACTTGATGAATGGAGAACCCAAGCTTACGAAAATGCCAAGTTGTTTAAAGAAAAAGTTAAAAGATGGCATGACAAAAGGATACAAAAGCGTGAGTTTAATGTAGGTGATTATGTATTGCTATACAACTCTCGTTTAAGATTTTTTGCAAGAAAACTTCTCTCTAAATGGGAAGGCCCCTATGTTATCGAGGAGGTCTATCGTTCCGGTGCCATAAAAATCAACAACTTCGAAGGCACAAATCCGAAGGTGGTGAACGGTCAAAGAATTAAACATTATATCTCAGGTAATCCCATAAATGTTGAAACCAATATTATTGAAACCGTAACCCCGGAGGAATACATAAGGGACACTTTCCAGACCGTTTCAAAATCCGAAAAGGAATAGGTATGTGGTACGGTAAGTAAACCGACTCCAAAACAATTTTTAAGGCAATATTTCTCCTTTTTGGAATATTTAGAAAAAAAGAAAAATAAGTGGCAGTCCGGGAAGGACACGAGGGCCCCACGAGGGTGGAGGGCGCGCCCTACCCCCTAGGCGCGCCCCCCTACCTCGTGAGCACCTCGTGTGCCTTCCGGACTCCGTTTTCTTGCACGATACGTATTTTGGTCGGTAAAAATTCATTATATATACTCCCGAAGGTTTTGACTCCCGTATCACGCAATTGTCTTATGTTCTTGTTTCGAGCTGTTTTTCTGACAGATCTAGACTATCAATGACATCCCCGAGTGCCTCCAAGGACAAGTTCTTCGAGAAGGTCATCAACCCTTACCTCGCAAAGGTGCTGCGACACCCTCAAACCATTGAGTTGCGTGATGGGTTGCTGCACATCCGCGATGAAGAGGGACCGAAGGGGACCGGAAGCGTGGAGACAAGGCTCGAAGCGATGGAGCAACAAGTTTTCAAGTGCCAAGGGATGGTGGAACATGGACTCAACTCCAACCACATGATGATCGCGGAGTTCACTAGCAACCATAAGCTGGATGCTGACAACATCGGGGAGGCCATCTTCAAGCTTCATGAGAAGATCGAGCACCTCCAAGCCCAAATCTATGACCTGCAAAACCAAAACTGTGAGTATGAATATAGATTCAAAAGGATGAGTTTGGCTGCAGATTTGAGGATCCTGGAGACTCGTTCATCCTTCATGATGGTGAGCCTATGCCTTGGAAGATGGACGCCAGGCCCGCATCATCGACGACACCTCCACCTTCTTCACCGACAAAGGAGACATAATCACATGGGTATGGGCACTCCCCTTGGCAATTGCCAAGCTTGGGGGAGGTGCCCCGGTATCGTATCACCATCACAACTCCTATCTTTATCATTTTTCTTAGTTCGATCCTATTAGTAGTATCTTGATCTAGTTTTGAGTTTTGCTTTATGATCTCTCTATGTAATCGAGTCCATGAGCTATATATAATAAAGATTAGTGTTGAGTCAAGGGCTTGATTATTTTTCCATGATCTTGAGTGAATAAAAGAAGAGAAGAGAAAAAGAATAAAAAGAAACAAAGAGTTCATATTGATCTTATTGAAAGTGATGACTTCAAATAGAAAGAGTATGATGATTGAAAGTTGTTGGGAGTTGGCAAACATAGCTTTGGTCATCGTTGCAATTAATAGGAAGTAATAAGGAAAGAGGGGTTCACATATAAATATACTATTATTGACATATTTTATGATTGGGAGCACTCATTAAAATATGACATGCTAAAGAGTTGATGTTGGACAAGGAAGACAACGTAATGAGTTATGTTTTCTTATGTCTGAAATAAAGTATGTTGTCATGGATCCTCCAACATGTTGAGCTTGCCTTTCCCCCTCATGCTAGCCAAATTCTCAGCACCAAGTAGAGATACTACTTGTGCTTCCAAAACCCTTAAACCAGTTTGCCATGAGAGTCCACCATATCTACCTATGGATTGAGTAAGATCCTTCAAGTAAGTTGTCATCGGTGCAAAGCAATAAAAATTGCTATAAATATGTATGACTGATTGGTGTGGGAGAAATAAGCTTTATACGATATTGTGATGTGGAAATAATAAAAGCGACGAACTGCATAATAAAGGTTCATATCACAAGTGGCAATATAAAGTGACGTTCTTTCACATTGAGATTTTGTGCATCCAACCATAAAAGCGCATGGCAACCTCTGCTTCCCTCTGCGAAGGGCCTATCTTTTATTATTATCCTCTACCTTTTGCAAGAGTCATGGTGATCTTCACCTTTCCTTTTTCATTTTATCCTTTGGCAAGAACAATATGTTGGAAAGATTCTGATATATATATATATAGTTGGATGTAGGGGAGCATGAGTTATTATTGTTGACATTACCCTTGAGGTAAAAGGTTGTGGGGCGAAACTATAAGCCCCTATCTTTCTCTGTGTCCGATTAAAACTTCATAACCACAAGTATTGCGTGAGTGTTAGCAATTATGAAGGACTAGATGATAGTTGAGTATGTGGACTTGCTTTTAAGCTCTGACATAGACTCTTTCCGATGTTATGATAAATTGCAATTGCTTCTATGACTGAGATTATAGTTTGTTGGTTCTCAATAAAGTTTATGATTCGTACTCTGCATTGTGAATGGATTATTACTTGAACATAAGAAATCATATGATGATATCTATATATGTTGTTGTCATAAGAATAATCATGATGCCTTCATGTCCATATTTTATTTTTATCGACACCTCTACCTCTAAACATGGGGACATATTTATCGTTATCGGCTTTCGCTTGAGGACAAGCGAGGTCTAAGCTTGGGGGAGTTGATATGTCCATTTTGCATCATGCTTTTATATCGATATTTATTGCATTATGGGCTGTTATTATGCATTATGTCACAACTTATGGCTATTCTCTCTTATTTTACAAGGTTTACATAAGGAGGGAGAATGCCGGCAGCTGGAATTCAGGCTGGAAAAGGAGCAAATATTAGAGACCTATTCTGCACAACTCCAAAAGTCCTGAAACTCCACGGAACATCTAGTTAAAAATAAAGAAAAATCCTTGCCAAAGATGAAGACCAGGGGGCCCACACCCTGTCCACGAGGGTGGGGGGCGCCCCCCCCTAGGGCGCGCCCCCTACCTCGTGGGCCCCCTGGTGGCTCTCCGATGCCCATCTTCTGCTATATGAGGTCTTTCGATGAGGAAAAAATAGGAGGCAACCTTTCGGGATGAGACTCCACCGCCACGAGGCGAAACCTTGGCGGAACCAATCTAGGGCTCCGGCAGAGCTGTTCTATCGGGGACACTTCCCTCCGGGAGGGGGAAATCATCGCCATCATCATCACCAACGCTCCTCTCATCGGGAGAGGGCAATCTCCATCAACATCTTCACCAGCACCATCTCCTCTCAAAACCCTAGTTCATCTCTTGTATCCAATTCTTGTCTCCAAGTCCGGGATTGGTACTAGTAGGTTGCTAGTAGTGTTGATTACTCCTTGTAGTTGATGCTAGTTGGTTTATTTGGTGGAAGATCATATGTTCAGATCCTATATGCATATTATTACCCCTCTGATTATGAATATGAATATGCTTTGTGAGTAGTTACGTTTGTTCACGAGGACATGGGAGAAGTCTTGCTATTAGTAGTCATGTGAATTTGGTATTCGCTTCGATATTTTGATGAGATGTATGTTGTCTAGCCTCTAGTGGTGTTATGTGAACGTCGACTACATAACACTTCACCATTATTTGGGCCTAGAGGAAGGCATTGGGAAGTAATAAGTAGATGATGGGTTGCTAGAGTGATGAAGCTTAAACCCTAGTTTATCGTTGCTTCGTAAGGGCTGATTTGGATCCACATGTTTCATGCTATGGTTAGGTTTACCTTAATACTTTTGTTGTAGTTGAGGATGCTTGCAATAGAGGTTAATCATAAGTGGGATGCTTGTTCAAGTAAGAACAGCACCCAAGCACCGTCCACCCACATATCAAATTATCAAAGTACCGAACGCGAATCATATGAACGTGATGAAAAATAGCTTGACGATATTCCCATGTGTCCTCGGGAGCGCTTTTCCTATTATAAGAGTTTGTCCAGGCTTGTCCTTTGCTACAAAAGGATTGGGCCACCTTGCTGCACTTTATTTACTTTTGTTACTTGTTGCTCATTACAAATTATCCTATCACAAAATTATCTGTTACCACTTATTTCAGTACTTGCAGAGAATACCTTGCTGAAAACCGCTTATCATTTCCTTCTGCTCCTCGTTGGGTTCGACACTCTTACTTATCGAAAGGACTATGATAGATCCCCTATACTTGTGGGTCATCACCCGCCAAGCGCCTTCGTTCCCCTATTCCAGCGTAGGGATCGGGAGGAATTCATCGCCTCTAGGCCGACCTTTGATGCGCGTGGGCTGGTGCCGCCGGCGCTCCCAGGAGCCCCTGCGGCACCGAAACCGGTGGAGGTGTGTTCTAACGAGTCCCGCAGGGAAGGGGAAGAGGAGGTGGACTCGGAGAAGACTCTGGAAGAGGTGGGAGAGACTTCCCCTCTGAACAAGACCGAGATCCTCCGCGCCCTTCCTGACGATGCCGAGGACGATGCCCGCCAAGGGGAGAGGGAGCAGCCCCTCATCCTGACGAGGAGCAGGTCGTCGCTGGTCCCTCGGGATGCTGCCCCATCCCGACGCCGCCTGGAGCTACCTCCAACCCTCCTGCTGCGCCGTCTTCTGCCCCCGGGATCCACGCGCCTATTTCCCGGGCTCCGCAACTTTCGGGCTTCAAGCTTCCTAAGTGGAAGGTAGAATACGTCGCGATGGATCGGTAAGTGCCTTGACCTTCGTCTTGTCCCCGCTTGTTCTTGTTATTCCCTGACGTTCACCCTTGGTTGACCAGGCTGACGCCCTTGCCGAAGAAAAGGAAAGAGGACACGGCGGCCGCGCCTCCTTCCGTGGAGAAGGGAGGCAGCAGCAATCGCACTTCCCCAACCCGGTCGCCCTCACGAGGCCAAGAAGAGTGTCGCCGTGGGGAGTCAGCCCCCATGGCCCCTCTGGCTCCTGAGGTGTCGGCGTCTGGCTCGGCTGAAGAGGTCCCAGCTGCTCCGGAACCCGCGATCTCCCAAGCCCTGGTGACGATGTCGCTTCCTCTCACTGCTGCGCCTCCGCTCCTTGGTTCTTCTGCTCATGCTGCTGCTCTGGAACGTGCTCTTTCGGAGATGACCCAGCTGCAGGCGGATCTCCTGAGCGCGGACCCACTCCTTGTGGCCGGGCGCCTGGAACTGGCCTCAGGCTGGCTCCACTCCGACTTGGCTGTTTGCGCGGCGCTGAGCCAGGCTGCTGCGGCTTCTGAGAAGGAGAAGCAGAGTGCCGCCAACGCCGCAGCCGATCGTGAGATGGCGTTGAAAGATGCCAAGGCCGTCCGTGACCGCTGCCAGGTGCTGGAGGACAAGTTGCAGAGCCTGCGCGACAAGCACACCGAAGAAGCACCCTGCCATCAAGCCAAGGAGGAGGAGATGAAGGCCCGGGAGGACGCCATCAAGAACCGTGATGCTGAGCTGGCGGAGTTGGGGAGGGCGCAGGCCGCTGAGCGCAACCGGTTGGAAGAGTTGGAGCGGAAGGTGAAGACGAGGGAGGCCGATCTCGACGCCAAGGCGCGAGTCCTGACCGAAGACCACGCGGCTTTGCCGACCTCGAGAAGAGATCTCGCGAGGCACTGAAGACGCTCTACGAGCACGGCCTGGAGAAGTCGCTTGCCACCGATGAGGACGGCCCCGCCCGGCTGCTTCCTCTCTTGGTGGAGGCACTCGAGGAAGTCGTTGATGGCGTTGGTCCCATGGCGGAGGCGGAAGCTCGTGTCCTGCCTTCAGCTGCATTGACCCGCGTCTTCAGCCACCTGCACCTTCGCGACCCCAACGCTTGTCTTGACGAGCTGCTGGAGCCTGTGGCCGAAGATAAATACGAGGCCGCCGCCGCAGCCATGCAAGGTCAAGTGGAGGCCTTGTTGAAGAAGTTCGCGGCTTAGTCTCCGCTCCTCTGTCCGGCGATGTCGCCGATCCTGCGGCTGGCGGTGAAGGTGAAGACAACGTCGCTCACGAAGTAGCACCTTCCGCAGGTGATGGCGGTGCCCGGGAGTGACCTGCGGCTATTCTCCTGTTTTGTTCCTGCAACATGCATTAGGCCTCGTGGAGGCGTTTAGAATTTTCATTTGGTATCATGAGAACAATGTGTTTGTAATATTTTCTTCGAGATTTTGCGATTTCCTTCCTATTTGCTTAGCATTCTGCGTCGGCAGAGCCCGGCCCCGCGCATACCTCAACCGCCATTGGGCCGACCGGAGACCAGGATGGACCAAGGAGTGAGGGGCTACATGACCAGTTAGGCTCCTGAGTCGCGATGCTCAGGAGTCCCCCTTGACGCGCAAACAGCTTATAGGGAGAGTTCGCGAAGATATATTAATGTTCTACGTCGGCAGAGCCCGGCCCCGCGCATACCTCAACCGCCATTTGGTCGACCGGAGACCAGGACGGACCAAGGAGTGAGGGGCTACGTGACCAGTTAGGCTCCTGAGTCGCGATGCTCAGGAGTCCCCCTTGACGTGCAAACAATTTCCATACCTTCCCTCGCCGAGGCCTCGGGACGAGCGCGCGACGCCCAGGTCTGGGAGACCTGGTTGGGTGGCGTGTGCTTGGGTGCGACCCGAGTGGGTGCGACCCGAGCGCAACCCCCGTGCCCAGCCCCCTCACGTGGCTCTCCCGAGGGGAGGCGTTGCGGTGAGGCTGGACGCTGAGCTCTGGGCTCCTTGAGGTTGGAACGACCGTGGGGCTGCCCTCAGTTGTTTATCACCAGCGCGGAGCATAGTGGTTCCGCTTGTGCACGGGCATAGCCGCTCCTCGGCAGTGTCAACGACCAACACGGAGCATGGTGCTTCCACTTATGCGTGGGATGGGGGCCCCTCCGGGAGGAGCCCCCGGGGCGTGTACAGCCCCGCCCTGACACGTGGCTTGCACGGCAGGGCTGCGAGGAGTATCTGGGCACTTGTGAGCCAGCGCGGGACTCACGAGGCCCTACCTCAAGGCGGGTTGCGCCTGGTCTTGAGTCTTGGTGAATGTGTGTTCCTGCAAGGCGGTTAGATGCAAGCACTCTACGTCCTCAGGTCCTGGCCCTCGAGCGAGCTCAGCCGCCGCTGGTATGCTAGGTCGCGATGCTGTGGTCAAGGCCAGGGGGTGAGGGTTGAAGAGCTAGCAAGAGCTCCTGAGTCGCGATGCTCAGGAGCCCCCCTTTTAACGCGCAAGCGAATTGCATAGGATGAGCAGACCCGTGGCGGGTGGCGATCGAGCAGGCGATAAATGTAAGGAGGTTAATCATGGAAAGCAATTCGACTTGGGTAAATGCAGGAAGATACATGCCACTGGGTCCGGCCCAAGCGGCTTGGGGATGATGCAGCCTGAGGGGCGCTCCCAGCAAGGTAAGCTAAAGACATAAACAAAGGGGTACACACCACAGGGACGGACCCATGTGGCCTGGGAATGATGGAGCCCGAGGGGCGCTCCCAACTAAACGAGCTTGGAAGATATCACCTGGTTCTGTAGACAAAGTAGAGTTGGTGCAGCTAAAGGCGTGCGTTGAAGGAATGACTCTTCATGAGCCACCAGAGCCCTGAGCCACGGGAGGCTCTGGGGCTCGGGAGGTTCCCTGAAGACCGTCTCCATCTCCTCCAGGACGGCGTGGTACCTGCTACCTCTTGAGCACTGCGTTGGATTTCCCCAAAGAGGAGAGGATGATGCAGCAAAGTAGCGTAAGTATTTCCCTCAGTTTTTGAGAACCAAGGTATCAATCCAGTAGGAGGCAACACACAAGTCCCTTGTACCTACACAAAACAATAGCTCAACGCAACCAATGCGATTAGGGGTTGTCAATCCCTTCACGGTCACTTACGAGAGTGAGATCTGATAGAGATGATAGATAATATTTTTGGTATTTTTGGTATAGAGATGCAAAGTGAAAAGTAAAAGGCAAAGTAAAAACAAGGCAATAATAAAGTGATGGAGATTGATATGATGAGAATAGACCCGGGGGCCATAGGTTTCACTAGTGGCTTCTCTCAAGAGCATAAGTATTTCTACGGTGGGTGAACAAATTATTGTTGAGCAATTGACAGAATTGAGCATAGTTATGAGAATATCTAGGTATGATCATGTATATAGGCATCACGTCCGAGACAAGTAGACCGACTCCTGCCTGCATCTACTACTATTACTCCACTCATCGACCGCTATCCAGCAACATCTAGAGTATTAAGTTAAAACACAGAGTAACGCCTTAAGCAAGATGACATGATGTAGAGGGATAGTTTCATGCAATATGATAAAAACCCCATATTGTTATCCTCGATGGCAACAATACAATACGTGCCTTACTACCCTTACATCACTTTGGGAAAGGACACATAAGATTGAACCCAAAGCTAAGCACTTCTCCCATGGGAAGAAAAACCAATCTAGTAGGCCAAACCAAACTGATAATTCGAAGAGACTTGCAAAGATGACCAACCATACATAAAAGAATTCAGAGAAGATTCAAATATTATTCATAGATAGACTTGATCATAAACCCACAATTCATCGATCTCAACAAACACACCGCAAAAAGAAGATTACATTGAATAGATCTCCACAAGAGAGGGGGAGAACATTGTATTGAGATCCAAAAAGAGAGAAGAAGCCATCTAGCTAATAACTATGGACCCGAAGGTTTGAGGTAAACTACTCACACTTCATCGGAGAGGCTATGATGATGTAGAAGCCCTCCGTGATGACGGCCCTCTCTGGCGGAGCTCCGGAACAGGCCCCAAGATGGGATCTCATGGATACAGAAAGTTGCGGCGGTGGAATTAGGTTTTTGGCTCCGTATCTGATCGTTTGGGGGTACGTAGGTATATATAGGAGGAAGGAGTACGTCAGTGGAGCTCCGAGGGGCCCACGAGGCAGGGGGGCGCGCCCTGGGGGGGCGCCCCCACCCTCGTGACCGCCTCTTTGCTTCCTTGGACTAGGGTCCAAGTCTCCTGGATCATGTTCGGTGAGAAAATCACGTTCCCGAAGGTTTCATTCCATTTGGACTCCGTTTGATATTCCGTTTCTTCGAAACACTGAAATAGGCAAAAAAACAGCAATTCTGGGCTGGCCTCCGGTTAATAGGTTAGTCCCAAAAATAATATAAAAGTGGAAAATAAAGCCCAATATAGTCCAAAACAGTAGATAATATAGCATGGAGCAATCAAAAATTATAGATATGTTGGAGACGTATCAGGCATCCCCAAGCTTAATTCCTGCTCGTCCTCGAGTAGGTAAATGATAAAAAGAGAATTTTTGATGTGGAGTGCTACTTGGCTTAATTTCAATGTAAATCTTCTTAATTGTGGTATGAATATTCAGATCCAAAAGATTCAAGACAAAAGTTCATATTGACATAAAAATAATAATACTTCAAGCATATTAACAAAGCAATTATGTCTTCTCAAAATAACATGGCCAAAGAAAGTCATCCCTACAAAATCATATAGTCTGGCTAGGCTCTATCTTCACCACACAAAGTATTTAAATCATGCACAACCCCGATGACAAGCCAAGCAATTGTTTCATACTTTAACATTTTCAAAACTTTTTCGATCTTCACGCAATACATGAGCGTGAGCCATGGACATAGCACTATATGTGGAATAGAATGGTGGTTGTGGAGAAGACAAAAAGAGGGGAAGATAGTCTCACATCAACTAGGCGTATCAACGGGCTATGGAGATGCCCATCAATAGATATCAATGTGAGTGAGTAGGGATTGCCATGCAACGGATGCACTAGAGCTATAAGTATATGAAAGCTCAACAAAAGAAACTAAGTGGGTGTGCATCCAACTCGCTTGCTCACGAAGACCTAGGGCAATTTGAGGAAGCCCATCATTGGAATATACAAGCCAAGTTCTATAATGAAAAATTCCCACTAGTGTATGAAAGTAACAAAATGAGAGACTCTCTATCATGAAGATCATGGTGCTACTTTGAAGCACAAGTGTGGTAAAAGGATAGTAACATTGTCCCTTCTCTCTTTTTCTCTCATTTTTTTATTTGGGCCTTTTTTATGGCCTCTTTTCTTTCTTTCTTTTTTATTTTTCGTCCGAGTCTCATCCCGACTTGTGGGGGAATCATAGTCTCCATCATCCTTTCCTCACTTGGGACAATGCTCTAAAATGATGATCATCACACTTTTAATTTTTCTTACAACTCAACAATTACAACTCAATACTTAGAACAAAATATGAATCTATATGAATGCCTCCGGCGGTGTACCGGGATATGCAATGAATCAAGAGTGACATGTATGAAAGAATTATGAACGGTGGCTTTGCCACAAATACGATGTCAACTACATGATCATGCTAGCAATATGACAATGATGGAGCGTGTCATAATAAACGGAACGGTGGAAAGTTGCATGGCAATATATCTCGGAATGGCTATAGAAATGCCATGATAGGTAGGTATGGTGGCTGTTTTGAGGAAGGTATATGGTGGGTCTATGATACCGGCGAAAGGTGTGCGGTATTAGAGAGGCTAGCAATGGTGGAAGGATGGGAAAAGTGTGTATAATCCATGGACTCAACATTAGTCATAAAGAACTCATATACTTATTGCAAAAATCTAGAAGTTATCAAACCAAAGTATTACGCGCATGCTCCTAGGGGAATAGATTGGTAGGAAAAGACCATCGCTCGTCCCCGACCGCCACTCATAAGGAAGACAATCAATAAATAAATCATGCTCCGACTTCATCACATAACGGTTCACCATACGTGCATGCTACGGGAATCACAAACTTTAACACAAGTATTTCTCAAATTCACAACTACTCAACTAGCATGACTCTAATATCACCATCTTCATATCTCAAAACAATTATCAAGCATCAATCTTTTCTTAGTATTCAACGCACTCAAAAGAAAGTTTCACAAATCTTGAATACCAAGCATATTATTATTATTAAGCAAATTACCATGCTATTAGAGACTCTCAAAATAATCTAAGTGAAGCATGAGATATCAATAGTTTCTATAAAAAAATCCACCACCGTTCTCTAAAAGATATAAGTGAAGCACATAGAACAAAACTATAAAGCTCAAAAGATATAAGTGAAGCACTAGAGCAAAATTATAAGGCTCAAAAGATATAAGTGAAGCACATATAGTATTCTATGAAATTCCAATTCATGTATGGCTCTCTCAAAAGGTGTGTACAGCAAGGATGATTGTGGCACACTAACAAACAAAGACTCAAATCATACAAGACGCTCCAAGCAAAACACATATCATGTGGTGAATAAAAATATAGCTCCAAGTAAAATTACCGATGGAAGTAGACGAAAGAGGGGATGCCTTCCGGGGCATCCCCAAGCTTTGACTTTTTGGTGTCCTTAGATTATCTTGGGGGATGCCATGGGCATCCCCAAGCTTAGGCTCTTTCCACTCCTTGTTCCATAATCCATCAAAAGATTTCACCCAAAACTTGAAAACTTCACAACACAAAACTCAATAGAAACCTCGTGAGCTCCGTTAGCGAAAGAAAACAAAAGACCACTTCAAGGTACTGTAATGAACTCATTCTTTATTTATATTGGTGTTAAACCTACTGTATTCCAACTTCTCTATGGATTATAAACTATTTTACTAGCCATAGATTCATCAAAATAAGCAAACAACACACGAAAAACAGAATCTGCCAAAAACAGAACAGTCTGTAGTAATCTGTAACTAACGCAAACTTCTGGAACTCCAAAAAATCTAACAAAATAGGACGACCTAGAAAATTTGTTTATTGATCAGAAGCAATTTGAATCAGTATTTTATCACGTTCTGGTGATTTTTAACAATTCGATCACTGAGCGCAAAGTTTCTGGAAATTACAGCAAGATCAAATAACTATCATCCAAGAAGATCCTATAGGTCTAACTTGGCACACACACTAATTAAAACATAAAACCACATCTAAACAGAAGGTAGATGGATTATTTATTCCTAAACAGAAGAAAAAGCAAAAAACTAAAAATAAAATTGGGTTGCCTCCCAACAAGCGCTATCGTTTAACGCCTCTAGCTAGGCATTGAGATTTCAATGATGCTCACATAAAAGACAAGAATTGAAGCACAAAGAGAGCATCATAAAACATGTGACAAACACATCTAAGTCTAACATACTTCCTGTGCATAGGCATCTTATAGGCAAACAAATCATGGCAAGCAAAAACTAGCATATGCAAGGAAGCGGAAAGAAACAATAGCAATCTCAACATAACGAAAGGTAATTTATTATCATGAAAATTTCTACGACCATATTTTCCTCTCTCATAATAATTACATGTGGGATCATAAGCAAATTCAACAAAATAGCTATCACATAAAATATTTTCAACACGATCCACATGCATGCAAAGTTGACACTTTTCCAAAATAGTGGGATTAACATTAACTAAAGTCATGACCTCTCCAAACCCACTTTTATCAAAAAATTCATAAGATTGAATATTCTCCAAATATGTGGGATATAAAGTTGACACTCTTCCAAACCCACTTTCAATAGCAAACAATATTATCAATCTCATATTCATCATGGGGATTAAATAAATTTTCAAGATCATAAGAAGAATCACCCCAATCATTATCATTGCTACAAGTAGTAGACATAGCAAAACTAGCATCCCCAAGCTTAGAGTTTTGCATATTATTAGCACAATTGACATCAAGAGAGTTTATAGTAAAATCATTACGATCATGCTTTTCATCAAAGGAACTATCAAGTATGGGTGCAATAGCAACGATCTCATGTTTAACATAAGGAACTATAGCAAATTCATCTTCATAAATATTGGCATCATGGCCACAAGAATAGCAAGCATCATGTTCATCAAGGGATATTTCAACCAAATCATCGGAATCATCATTATCTATAGATTCATGCATATCATTATTTTCTTCCAAAGCAACGGTCATTCTTTCAATAAATTCTTGGACATAGACATTATGAGCAAAATTTTCATTGCAATATTTAAGTATGACGGAATTTTCAGATTTGTTGAGAGTAAAATCATACTTTTCAATCAAAGAAGCAACTTCATGAGCACCCTAAAAATTGACAAATTCTTCAATTTGTTCGATATCATAGTAACTATAAACACCCTTTGCATAAGAAGATAAGATTTTATTATCATTGAACTCACATAGGTAGGGAAGGTGTTTTTTAGGGTTCTTAGAGCAACAAGTAAAATCACACATTTCACAAAGAGTCCAAGCATAGCATAGCAAACTATTTATATGATACCATAAGAGCTTCCCTTTTTCAGACAAACGATGACGCACAAAATGAGCTTGCTCATCTAAAGATCTCCATCAACTAGGCTAGTTGGGGTTTCAAAGACGAAAGCATAAGGATCAAGATGATCCAAGTAGAACACTTTAAGTGGATCCATATCAATAGATTTTCAGCAAGCGAAGATGCAAGCATATAGAAGGCACAAGGGAACACAAACAAAGATACATACGGGAAGAAGGCGAACGAAAAAGAGAGGGCGAATAAAACGGCAAGGGTGAAGTGGGGGAGAGGAAAACGAGAGGCAAATGGCAACTAATGTAATGTGAGAGATAGGGATTGTGATGGGTACTTGGTATGTTGACTTTTGCATAGACTCCCCGGCAACGGCGCCAGAAATTCTTCTTGCTACCTCTTGAGCACTGTGTTGGATTTCCCCGAAGAGGAGAGGATGATGCAGCAAAGTAGCGTAAGTATTTCCCTCAGTTTTTGAGAACCAAGGTATCAATCCAGTAGGAGGCTACACACAAGTCCCTCGTACCTACACAAAACAATAGCTCAACGCAATCAACACGATTAGGGGTTGTCAATCCCTTCACGGTCACTTATGAGAGTGAGATCTGATAGAGATGATAGATAATATTTTTGGTATTTTTGGTATAGAGATGCAAAGTCAAAAGTAAAAGGCAAAGTAAAAACAAGGCAATAATAAAGTGATGGAGATTGATATGATGAGAATAGACCCGGGGGCCATAGGTTTCACTAGTGGCTTCTCTCAAGAGCATAAGTATTTCTACGGTGGGTGAACAAATTACTGTTGAGCAATTGGCAGAATTGAGCATAGTTATGAGAATATCTAGGTATGATCATGTATATAGGCATCACGTCCGAGACAAGTAGACCGACTCCTGCCCGCATCTACTACTATTACTCCACTCATCGACCGCTATCCAGCATGCATCTAGAGTATTAAGTTAAAAAAGAGTAGTGCCTTAAGCAAGATGACATGATGTACAGGGATAGTTTCATGCAATATGATAAAAACCCCATCTTGTTATCCTCGATGGCAACAATACAATACATGCCTTGCTGCCCCTTCTGTCACTGTGAAAGGACACCGCAAGATTGAACCCAAAGCTAAGCACTTCTCCCATGGCAAGAAAAACCAATCTAGTAGGCCAAACCAAACTGATAATTCAAAGAGACTTGCAAAGATAACCAATCATACATAAAAGAATTCAGAGAAGATTCAAATATTATTCATAGATAGACTTGATCATAAACCCACAATTCATTGATCTCAACAAACACACCGCAAAAAGAAGATTACATCGAATAGATCTCCACAAGAGAGGGGGAGAACATTGTATTGAGATCCAAAAAGAGAGAAGAAGCCATCTAGCTAATAACTATGGACCCGAAGGTTTGAGGTAAACTACTCACACTTCATTGGAGAGGCTATGATGATGTAGAAGCCCTCGGTGATGACGGCCCTCTCCGTGAAGCTCCTAACAGGCCCCAAGATGGGATCTCATGGACACAGAAAGTTGCAGCGGTGGAATTAGGTTTTTGGCTCCTTATTTGATCGTTTGGGGGTACGTAGGTATATATAGGAGGAAGGAGTACGTCGGTGGAGCTCCGAGGGGCCCATGAGGCAGGGGGCGCGCCCTAGGGGGGGCGCGCCCCCCACCCTCTTGACCGCCTCTTTTCTTCCTTGGAGTAGGATCCAAGTCTCCTGGATCACGTTCAGTGAGAAAATCACGTTCCCGAAGGTTTCATTCCGTTTGGGCTCCGTTTGCTATTCCGTTTCTTCAAAACACTAAAATAGGCAAAAAAAACAGCAATTCTGGGCTGGGCCTCCGGTTAATAGGTTAGTCCCAAAAATAATATAAAAGTGGAAAATAAAGCCCAATATAGTCCAAAACAGTAGATAATATAGCATGGAGCAATCAAAAATTATAAATACGTTGGAGATGTATCAGTACCTGACCTCCTGAGCTGCCAGGGCACGCCGCATGTTGCGGTGATAGGCTGACGCCACGCTCGGCAAGCCGAAGGGCATGCGAACGCAGCTGTGTGGCGGGCCCTCGCAGCAGCCCACACGCGATGGCCAGAAGCGCTCCTGAGATGCGGCCCCGTTGAGCCCGGGGACGTCGATGCAGACACGCAGCCCAGCATCCTCGCCTGGATGGGGAGCTGCACCTCGTGAGCGGCTGTCGCCGCGCATGGCTCATGCGTCTTGCAGTTCCTGAGTGGTCTTGGTGATGAACTCCTGAGTGGTGGGTACTCCTTGCCCTGTGCTCTCCTGAGGAACACGTGCTGCGAAGCACGCTTCCAAGTGGTGCCCAAACGCCTCCCTCGTGAGGTTGGCAAGGTCTGAGGCCCTCCAAAGAGAGCCCCCGAGCCCTGTCCGAGGAGGGCTCCGGGCGCGCCTTCCTATGCGATGGAGGAAGGGCGCCCCTAGGGACGGACGCTGATCCTGATGAGGCTCCTGCCGCGATGCTATCCTCCTGAGGTCCTGCGCGGCGCAGCTGCTTCTTCTTGGGGATGGCCTCCGGAGGGCCTTCACTTCTGTTGTCGGGTTGTCGATTGCTGCAGCTTGGAAGGTGCGCTCAAGGGAGCACACTACATATTTCTCTTCACACGGGACCATGATGATTCCTCCGCTTCCCGACATGTTGAGGACGTTGTAGCCGTGGTGGGTGACTGCCATGAACTTGGCCAGGGCCGGATACCCGAGGATGGCGTTGTACGGAAGGCGGATGTGCACGACGTCGAAGTCGATGAGCTCGGTGCGGTAGTTCTTGCGCTCTCCGAAGGTGACAGCCAGGCGGACCTGCCCTATCAGTGTGGTGGAGCCGTCGGTCACTCCTGAGAAAGGTTTGGTAGGCTGGAGCTGCTCGTATGGCACTTGGAGGTTGTCGAACGTGTCGACGGACAGACAAAATATCCTAATGCCTTTGTTGTCTTAACTCTTGATCTCCAACTTTGCCATTTATTCTTTCATCATTTTCCGAGCCCCAGCCGGTCTTCACACACACTCACTTCTATTTTCTTGGAACAAGCGCATTTTTGCGAGTCCGGGAAAATTACCCCCATGCCCAAATTCTTGTCCACTCATTTCTTTTCTCTCCCTTTCTTTCTTTGCTTTTCTGTTTTTGGAAGAGATTTGAAGAAGGGAGGGGAAGACCAGCCGCAGCCCACTACCTAACCAGCTAGACCAGACCGGCCCATTTGGCCCTGGAGGCCCAGCTACACCCCTCTAACCCTAGCCGCAGGGGAGAGCATCGCTCGATCCCATCTCCTCTCCTCGATCCCCTCCGCTGCCACCCACGCGCAGTCCTCGATCCCCCTCCTCTCCTCGCGTCGCCTTTCCACCGTGCCACTGCCTCGCGCCTCCACCTCCTCGCCGGCCGCCCGCAGCTCACCGCGCCCTGCGTCTCCTCCTGCGCCGACGCCCTCCTTCGGCTGCTCGTGCCTGCACCTCCGTCCGCGAGCTTGTGCAGCCATGGCGCCACAGGATCCCCGCACCCGACCCCCTCGCCGAGACATGGCCACTGCCGGGCTTGCTCCTCCGCCGCCAAGCATCGTCACGCCCTGCCGTCCCAGCGCCTGCTGCCTCCTAGAGTGTCGTGTTGCCGCCATTCGTCTTCAACCCGGAGCGCAGTCCTCCTCCAACCCGTCCAGAATCCGGCTGGCCTCCGCCACCTTGCCCGTTCCTCACCGGATCGACTCGGTGGTCCGTTCTCGTCGGAGTCGACCACGCATCACAGCCACCCACCAAGCCGCAGGAGCAGTGCCGCTGCTGCCTTGCTTCTCGCATCGTTCGCCATGTCCTCAGCCACGCGAAGCCAGCGTTGACCCGTCGGTGTGGATCCATTCGGCAGCCGCTTCGCCACTCATCGCTCCAGTCCCCAGCCGCCTCGCTTTGCATCCTCGCTGCTGCCTTGGCGCCATCGATGCATCTTCATGGGGAACTGCTGCCAAGTACCCTGGTTGCCCCCAAGCAACACACCGCAAGCGTCAAGTACCTCTACCGATGACTCGAGCGCTCACGAACCGTGAAGTTCCACAAGATAACGTGCACCACTACCGTCGCGCCCGAAGGCTGACATGTTTATGCTTGTGTGTTTACCATGTTGTTTGTTTCTTTCCGGTTGCTTCTCTTGTTAGCTTCGGTTTCGGTTCTTCTTCCTAGCGGATTTCAGGCAAGATGACCATACCCTCAAATCACTTCTATCTTTGCTTGCTAGATGCTCGCTTTTGCTATGCCTATGCTACGATGCCTACCACTTGCTATATCATGCCTCCCATATTGCCATGTCAAGCCTCTAACCATCCTTTCCTAGCAAACCGTTGTTTGGCTATGTTACCGCTTTGCTCAGCCCCTCTTATAGCGCTGTTAGTTGCAGGTGAAGATGAAGTTTGTTCCTTGTTGGAACATGGAGATGTTGTTCCTTGTTGGAACATGTTTACTTGTTGGGATATCACAATATATCTTATATTATTAATGCATCTATATACTTGGTAAAGGGTGGAAGGCTCGGCCTTATGCCTGGTGTTTTGTTCCACTCTTGCCGCCTAGTTTCCGTCATATCGGTATTATGTTCCCGGATTTTGCGTCCCTAACGCTCGGGTGATTTATGGGACCCCTTGACAGTTCGCTTTGAATAAGACTCCTCCAAAGAAGGCCTAACATTGGTTTTACCATTTGCCTCACCACCACCTACTTTTCCTTGGGAGTCGCTCTCTCGAGGGTCATCTTTATTTAGCCCCCGGGCGGTGCTTCTCTAAGTGCTGGACCGAACCGAGTTGCCTGCGGGGCCACCTTGAGGCAACCTGAGGGCTGGTTTTACTCGTAGCTAGTCTCATCCGGTGTTGCCCTGAGAACGAGATATGTGCAGCTCCTATCGGGATTGTCGGTGCATCGGGCGGCTTTGCTGGTCTTGTTTTATTGCTGTCGAAATGTCTTGTAGCCGGGATTCCGAGACTGATCGGGTCTTCCCGGGGAGAAGGAATATCCTTCGTTGATCGCGAGAGCTATCATGGGCTAAGTTGGGACACCCCCGCAGGTTTGAACTTTTGAAAGCCGTGCCATGGTTATGTGGCAGATGGGAATTTGTTAATGTCGGTTGTAGAAAACCGGTTGATCTTAATTAAAATACACCAATCAAGGTGTAACCGTGATGGTCTCTTCTCGGAGTCCGGAAGTGAACACGTGTTGGAGTTATGTTTGACGTAAGTAGTTTCAGGATCACTTCTTGATCGCTACTATCTTCACGACCGTGCCTTGCTCCTCTTCTCGCTCTCTTTTGCGTATGGTAGCCACCATATATGCTAGTCGCTTGCTGCAGCTCCACCTCACTACCTTCTTCTACCCATAAGCTTAAATAGTCTTGATCTCATGGTGTGAGATTGCTGAGTCCCGTGACTCAGGATACTTCAAAACCAGTTTGCGGTGTGCCGATGAAACCGCAGTGTGATTGGCGCACCCGAGCTCAAGGAGGAGCTCGATGAAGATCTTGTTCATTGTGTTGTTTCGTTTCAGTTGATCAAGAGTGGAGCCAGTTGGGACGATCGGGGATCTGTGTAGCATTTGGGGTAGTCTTCATTTACTTTGGTTCCGTAGTCGGACCTTGATTGTATCTGTATGATGTAATGCTTTACTCATGTATTGTGTGAAGTGGCGATTGTAAGCCAACTATGTATCTCTTTCCCTTATGTATTACATGGGTTGTGTGAAGATTACCTCACTTGCGACATTGCTTTCAATGCGGTTATGCCTCTAAGTCGTGCTTCGACACGTGGGAGATATAGCCGCATCGAGGGTGTTACAAGTTGGTAATCAGAGCCATCCCCGACTTAGGAGCCCCCTACTTGATTGTTTGCTGGCGTTGTTGAGGCTAGAACAAAAATGTTTTGAGTCTTAGGATTATATATCGGAGAGTAGGATTCTTTTTACTCCTCAGTCTCTTCGTTGCTCTGGTGAGGTCTCCTGACGTAGATGTTTTGATTTTCCTCTCCTCAAATTTCACTATTTTTTTTAGGATCACGCGGGTATCTTGGAATCGTTCCGATGGTTTTGTGACGAGAACATTGTTCTTGGTGCCTCCGGCATTTAGGGGTTGTGGCGTGTCCCGGGAGTTGAGCTCCGAGGTGTTGTCGCCACAATTTTATCGCTGCAGTTCTGGAATACCGAGCTTTGCCGACATCGAAAATCTCTTTTATGCAGTTGTTGGTGAGATAACCTCGATAACCCAGTACTGGGGCGAGCTCGAGAGTATTGCCATAACTCGTATAATGGATGCTTTTCGAAGGTTGAGGTAAACGATATCCGAAGGTTTCTTGGTTATGTGTTGAAGGATGGATACAGCTGGATCTAGGTATTTTTAGTTTGGGTGATATATTTTGTGTCCCCTGTATCCCCAACACCAGATTGCATAACCAGAAAGTTTCGGGAGTTTATAGGTGGGAATTCAAGTAGCTCCTAGGATATCTTTCCGACAGATGCATGATATGGGATTGGGTAAATCTATATCATATGTTTGTTTCTGGCTTATTCTGCAAGCCAAATCCTTTGTTTTTGTTCCGTTTTGTGGTATTCAAGTTGCTTCAATGTCAAGTGTTGATTCCATACCTTTCCTAAGCGGTGTTCTCATACTCTGATGTGAATACCAATCCTTCATGATATCTGAGAGTGTCATGTCAATCCTTTTCAACCGGTGTGCTCCTCTCCAAGTGGATCCGATCATTTTCAACATCCACAAGATCACTCTAAGTATTCTCAACGGTGTTCGTTTCAAATGACCCAAGTGGCCTTTGTTTTCCCACCCGCCCACCCCTTGTATCTTCAAGGACTCAGATTTCTAATCGGATATCCATCTTATTGGTGTGAAGTCTCTTCATTCTTTTCAATCTATGTTCTTACCCGATGGTTATCGTGAAGATGTTCTTCAAGTTCCGAGAAAGGTTTGGTAGGCTGGAGCTGCTCGATGGCACTTGGAGGTTGTCGAACGTGTCGACGGACAGGATGTTGAGCCATGCGCCATCGTCAATGAGGGTCTTGGTAACCTGCACATTGCTGATGACTGGGGAACACAACAATGGGAGGGCGCCGGCGGTGGCCGCGCACTTGAGCTGATCTGCCGAGTTGATAGTGATGGCGCACTGGGACCACTTGAGCGGGTGCGTGGCCTCGATCTTGGGGAGCACCGCGTTCACCTCGCAAGCAAACTGCTTGAAAATCACTGAGAGGCTGGGGCCTGGGCGCCGCCCAAGATGTAGGCGATTGCGCGCGGCTCCTGAAAGCCCCCAGCCCCCTCGTCCTGATGGTGGTCGTCGTTCCTTCTTGGCGGCGGCAGCGGGGGGAGACCGGCGTTGCCTTGAGGGCGATCCTCACGAGGCTGATCCCTCCAGGCGCCCTCGCGAGGATGGTCCTGCCAGCGGTCCTCGCGAGGCCTGTCGCGCCACTCCTGGCGCGGGCCACGGTCGTCCCAGCGTCCGCCTCCACGGCCGTAGTCCCGATCACTGCGCTCGGGGCGTCGATCGAAGCATCCTTCTCGTATGGCTCTGAGCTCTTGACAATCGCTGGTGTTGTGGGTGTTCAGGTTGTGGAAGGCACAGAACGGTCTGCTGTTCTTGGATGACTCGGGCTGATCTCTGCCTGCTTGGTGTCGGGCTCCGCTGCTAGCACCGCTGCCTCCTTGCGCTTCACCTCCTTGGCCTTGGCTTTCTTCTCCTCTAAGCCCGCGGTTGGCAGCTCAAGGAGAGAGAGGCACCCCTCCTCGGCTCTTGCGCACTTGGTCGCCAGGTTGAACAACTCCTGAGATGTGCAAAGCTCCTCGTGGATAGCGAGCTCTTCCTTCATCTTGACGTCGCGGACGCCGTCAGAGAACGCGGAGATGATGACCTCGTCCGTGACCTTGGGGATCTTGAGGCGGGTGTTGTTGAAGCGCTGGATGTACTTCTGGAGGGTCTCTCCTGGTTGTTGCTTGATGCGGCGCAGGTCACCCGCGGCCGGCGGGCGGTCGCGAGTGCCCTGGAAGTTGGCGACGAAGCGGTCGCGCATCTCGTCCCAGGAGGAGATCGAGTCGTGCTGCAGGTTCAGGAGCCAGGAGCGGGCTCCATCCTTGAGAGCCATGGGAAACCAGTTCGCCATGACTTTCTCATCGCCGTTGGCCGCTTCGATGCTCAGCTCATAGAGCTGCAAAACTCCGCGGGGTCGGCGGTGCCGTCATAGCGAGGAGGCAGGTCCGGCTTGAACTTGTCTGGCCAAGCAACGCTACGCAGCTTGGGGGTGAAGGCGCGGCAGCCTGCCGTGGTTGTTGGGGCCCGCTTCAGAGGTGGAGCTTGGTCTTGACAAGGTCCGCGCGGCGCCGCTGCGGGTGGCTCACGGTCTTGACGAGGCGGTGCGGGGAGTGCAGGTGCAGCTTCTCGCGGCCGAGGGATTTCTTGGCAGCTCCACTCTTCGCGCGCGGGCACCGGGCGTGGCGGATCACGCCGCGGGGCCGCGCGCCTTGGTGCCAAGGCACCGTCTTGGGGCAGAGGTGGTGGAGGAACGCCATGAGCCTCATCGCCCGTGGCTGGTTGAGGGGGAGGTAGAGAGAGGGACGGCGCCGGGGAGCCCCCTGCGGCGCGAACGAGCTCGGCGACGCGGTTGAGCCACTCCTCACAAAGGTCGTCGACGGGGCGGTAGTGCAGGAGTTCGTTTGCGGCGAGGAGCGCGGCCCGCACCTCCATGGGAACGCGGCATGCGTGAGACGAGGAACCGGCCCGGGTCAGTGATGGAGTGGCGGTGCGGCCGTCCTGCCGCACCGAAGGATGCAGCGAGGACGCCTGTTGCTCGTTCCCCGCCGGGCCGGTGGCAGCGTTAGCGGCGAGAGACGGAGAACGACGAGGTGGCCCGCCGACAGGAGCCGTCTGAGCAACGCGGGCGGTGAGGGCAGCCCGACGCTCAGCTCGAGCACGGCGAGCGTCCGCCATGGAGAGGACGGAGCGACAAACTGATGGAAGGGAAGCTACGGTGCACCCCTACCTGGCACGCCAAATGTCGGATGTGGGGTTCCGGCAAACCCTTAAGGTTCGAACACTGGGGTGCGCGTGAAGTCTTTCCCTCCTACCGATCTACGCCCTAGCTCACTAAGATCTCGCAGACGAACTCGACAAACTCGGAACACAGAGAGACACGAGATTTATACTAGTTCGGCCCACCGTTGTGGTGTAATACCCTACTCCAGTGTGGTGGTGGTGGATTGCCTCTACGGGCGATGATGAACAGTACAAGGGAAGAACAGCCTCCTGAGGTTGAGGTGTTCTTGTGCTTGGTGTCTTAGTCGGTGAGAGCTGGGTTAATTGCTCGATCAGATCAGATGAGATCCAGCCGAGATCATCTTCCTACTGTGGTGGTTAGTTCTACTTATATAGGCTCTGGTCCTCTTCCCAAATGCTGAGCGGGAAGGGAGCCAACAACGGCTGGCAAATTTGAAGGGGGACAGCTAGTACAAGCTATCCTACAAAAGGGTCTTCGGCTGCAAAAGGCTCTGGTGGTGACGCCGTCTTGGGCTCCACGATGACCTCCGCCTTGCCGTCCTCCTGGTCTTGGTCTCGTTGCACCGATATAGCAACCTTTGCCTGATGCCTCGGTACTCCTCGCCTGTGCTGGTCTCCTTATCACCAAAGAGGAAATAAGGACGCTGCGCGCGCTGGCGCCCACCTGACGCCCGCTTGGTGTCGATCTTCATGGCTCATGTCACGAGAGCCTCGCGAGGTTTGCCCCGCCTTGATATCTCTGCTCCTCATGAGCCTGCCTGACTAGGCCACTCCTGAGGAGGTCTTGCGTCGTCCGCCTCGTGAGGCTTGGCCCCTCGAGAGGGTCTTGGATGCCTTGTTGATGAAGATGGGTCGTACGGCCTGCTGGCTTAGCTACGCCGTGGGCCGACAGGCAGGCAAGTCTGGGGACCCCTGTTCCCAGGACACCGACAATATATAATAAAGATTAGTGTTGAGTCAAGGGCTTGATTATCTTGCTATGATCGTGAGGGAAATAAAAGAAAAGAGAAAGAATAAAAAGAAGTAAAGAGATCATATTGATCTTATGGAGAGTAATGACTTCACATATAAAAAGTATGATGAATAAAAGTTGTTGAGAGTTGACAAACATAGTTTTAGTCATCATTGCAATTAATAGGAAGTAATAAAGAAAGAGAGGTTTTCACATATAAATACACTATCTTGGACATCTTTTATGATTGTGAGCACTCATTAAAATATGACATGCTAAAGAGTTGATGTTGGACAAGGAAGACAACATAATGGGTTATGTTTTGTTATATCCGAAATAAAGTACATTGTCATGGATCATCCAACATGTTGAGCTTGCCTTTCTCCCTCATGCTAGCCAAATTCTTTGCACCAAGTAGAGATACTACTTGTTCTTCGGAATACTCTTAAACCCAGTTTTGCCATGAGAGTCCACCATATCTACCTATGGATTGAGTAAGATCCTTCAAGTAAGTTGTCATAGTTGCATGCAATAAAATTGCTCTCTAAATATGTATGATTTATTAGTGTGGAGAAAATAAGCTTTATACGATCTTGTGATGTGGAAGCAATAAAAGCGACGGACTGCATAATAAAGGTCCATATCACAAGTGGCAATATAAAGTGACGTTCTTTTGCATTAAGATTTCGTGCATCCAACCATAAAAGCATGTGACAACCTCTGCTTCCCTCTGCAAAGGGCCTATCATTTACTTTTTGTCTTATTCCTTATGCAAGAGTCATGGTGATCTTCACCTCTCCTTTTTATATTTTATCCTTTGGCAAGCACATTGTGTTGGAAAGATCCTGATATATATATCCAATTGGATGTAAGTTAGCATGAATTATTATTGTTGACATTACCCTTGAGGTAAAAGGTTGGGAGGCAACACTATAAGCCCCTATCTTTCTCTGTGTCCGATTAAAACTCCATACCCATAAGTATTACGTGAGTGTTAGCAATTGTGAAAGACTAAATGATAGTTGAGTATGTGGACTTGCTGAAAATCTCTTATATTGACTCTTTCCGATGTTATGATAAATTGCAATTGCTTCAATGACTGAGATTATAGTCTGTTGGTTCTCAATGAAGTTTCTGATTCATACCTGACGTTGCGAATAGATTATTACTGGAGCATAAGAAATAATATGACAATATCTATATATGTTGTTGTTATAAGAATGATCATGATGCCCTCATGTCCGTATTTTCTTTTATCGACACCTCTATCTCTAAACATGTGGACATATTTATCATTATCGGCTTCCGCTTGAGGACAAGCAAGGTCTAAGCTTGGGGGAGTTGATACGTCCATTTTGCATCATGCTTTTATATCGATATTTATTGCATTATGGGGTGTTATTACGGGTTATGTCACAATACTTATGCCTATTCTCTCTTATTTTACAAGGTTTACATGAAGAGGGAGAATGCCGGCAGCTGGAATTCTGGGCTGGAAAAGGAGCAAAATTAGAGACCTATTCTACACGGCTCTAAAGTCCTGAAACTTCACGGAAGTTATTTTTGGAATTAATAAAAAATACTGGCAAAAGAATCCACCACAGGGGGCCCACACCCTGGCCACGAGGTTGGCGGCGCGCCCTACCCCCTGGGCGTGCCCCCTGCCTCATGGCCCCCCTGGCAGGCCTCCGATGCCCATCTTCTGCTATATGAAGTCTTTCGTTCGAGAAAAAATCATAAGCAAGCTTTCGGGAAGAAACTCCGCCGCCACGAGAAGGAACCTTGGCAGAACCAATCTAGGGCTCCGGCAGAGCTGTTCTGCCGGGGAAAACTTCCCTCCGGGAGGGGGAAATCATCGCCATCGTCATCACCAACGATCCTCTCATCGGGAGGGGGTCAATCTCCATCAACATCTTCACCAGCACCATCTCCTCTCAAACCCTAGTTCATCTCTTGTATCCAATCTTTGTCCCAAAGCCTCAGATTAGTACCTGTGGGTTGCTAGTAGTGTTGATTACTCCTTGTAGTTGATGCTAGTTGGTTTATTTGGTGGAAGAGCATATGTTCAGGTCCTTTATGCATATTAATACTCCTCTGATTATGAACAGGAATATGATTTGTGAGTAGCTACGTTTGTTCCTGAGGACATGGGAGAAGTCTTGCTATTAGTAGTCATGTGAATTTGGTACTCGTTCGATATTTTGATGAGATGTATGTTGTCTTTCCTCTAGTGGTGTTATGTGAACGTCGACTACATGACACTTCACCATTATTTGGGCCTAGAGGAAGGCATTGGGAAGTAATAAGTAGATGATGGGTTGCTAGAGTGACAGAAGCTTAAACCCTAGTTTATGAGTTGCTTCGTAAGGGGCTGATTTGGATCCATATGTTTCATGCTATGGTTAGGTTTACCTTAATACTTCTCTTGTAGTTGTGGATGCTTGCAATAGGGGTTAGTCATAAGTGTGATGCTTGTCCAAGAAAGGGCAGCACCCAAGCACCGGTCCACCCACATACCAAATTATCAAAGTAACGAACGCGAATCATACGAGCATGATGAAAACTAGCTTGACGATAATTCCCATGTGTCCTCGGGAGCGCTTTTCTCTATATAAGAGTTTGTCCAGGCTTGTCCTTTGCTACAAAAAGGATTGGGCCATCTTGCTGCACTTTATTTACTTTCATTACTTGTTACCCGTTACAAATTACCTTATCACAAAACTATATGTTACCAATAATTTCAGTGCTTGCAGAGAATACCTTGCTAAAAACCGCTTATCATTTCCTTCTGCTCCTCGTTGGGTTCGGCACTCTTACTTATCGAAAGGACTACGATGGATCCCCTACACTTGTGGGTCATCAGCCCTCCATACGGCAAACTCGGGCGACCTCACCCCAGCCGCGAGTCATGAAGATCTTGCCCGGGGAGACGACCTCAACCTCCGCCCCTGTCGCCGGGGCATCGCACTCGGCGTGCTGCAGCCATAGCTCGAGGGGACCCCTCTGTGGAGAAGAACTGCAGGAAACGAATACAAGTGCGTGGAGGCAACACCGCCCACATCAAGAGTTCACGCGAAGAGCCCTCGGTGTGGGTTCCTGGGGCGACGGCGCGCGCCACCACGGCGCGGTGACCACGGCCGCGACGTGGACGGCGCTAGTCGCCGCCTCTGCCTCCAGAGTCCTCGGCCTGGGCATACAAGGGCAGCGGATACCCGGGGGGAGGCCGCTCACACCAAGGCCTCGACACCTCCGGCCTCAGGACTATGTTGCGGCGGCGGGCGAGCCTCTTCTTCGGCGGAAGCGGCCCCGGCTCGTCGCGGGGGGCTTTTCCCTTCTCTACGGCTGTGAATCTCCAAATCGGCGCCATGGGTGTCGCTGCGAGCGATGAAGCAAGGGAGAAGAAGCGAGCGGAGCAGGAAGAGATGGGCGACAGGGGCTCCGCCCCCCTCCTCATTATAGCAGGAGAAGGCCAACCGGCGACCCCCACGATCATAGGTAATGATGGTTTTCTCAGCATGCATCAGGGACTTGTCAAGTCAGGCAGTTGCCGAGGCAGCATGGGGAAGCGGAGATGCCCACGTACCATCAATCGCCATGAGTCAACCGAGGCTGCAGGCTGTTGGGGCCCGCGGCGCTCCGCACTTGCCCCTTGGCTTCGCCTCGAAGCCAAGTCCGAGCGTGCCTTGGGCCCGGGGGCTACTGTCGGCGTTCTGGGAATGGGGGTCCCCAGACTTGCGTGCCTGCGGCCCACGATGTGGTTCCAGCAACTGCCTTGTATGGCCCATCTTCATCAGCAAACACTCAAGACCCTCCCGAGGGGCCAAGCCTCATGAGGCAGACGACACAAGACCTCCTCGAGGGCGGCCTCACTAGGCTGGCTTGCGAGGGGCACAGAGATCAAGGCGACGGGCACCTCGCGAGGTTCCTGTGACGCAAGCCATGACGACCAAGGCCAGGCGGGCGCCAGCGCGTGCAGTGTACTCGTTTCCTCTTTGGTGCTAAAGAGGCAAGTGCATGCGAGGAGTCCCGAGGCATCAGGCAAAGGTTTCCATATTGGTGCAACAAGACCAAGACCAGCAGGACGGCATGACGGAGGTCACTGTGGAGCCCAGGACGGCATCACCACTAGAGCCTTTGGCAGGCGAAGACCACCTTTAGTCAGGATAACTTGTACTTGTTGTCCCCCTTCAAATTTGGCCTTTGTTGGATCCCTTCCGGCCTACATTTGGGGAGAGGACCATGGCCTCTATAAATAGGACTAGCCACCACATTAGGGGGCAACTGATCCTGGATCATTCAGATAATCCCAAACCACACAAGCTCACCGAGATCAAGAACACCTCTCCTCAGGAGGTTGTTCTTCCCTTGTACTTGTTCATCCTCAGCCCAAGAGGCAATCCACCACACCACACTGGAGTAGGGTATTACACCACTTCGGTGGCCCGAACCAGTATAAACCATGTGTCCTTTGTTTTAGAGTTCGATGCGCTCAGCCTTGGGATTGTGGGGAGTGGGTGAGCTAGGGGAGGGAGAGATCTTCGTGCGCACCCCAGTGTTCGAACCTCGAGGGTTTTGCCGGAACCCGAAATCCGACAAATACACTACCCTCGAAACAAATACACTACCTCATACATCAATTGCTAAAATTGTTACAATCCGATAATAACGAAATCTCAAAGGGAAAACTCAATTCAACACAACAAGATAGAGAGGGGAAATAACCATATGATCCAACTATATTAACAAAGCTCGCTATACATCAAGATTGTGCCAAATCACGAAAAAGAGAGAGAGAGAGAGAGAGAGAGAGAGAGAGAGAGAGAGAGAGAGAGAGAGAGATTAAACACATAGCTACTGGTACAAACCCTCAACCCCGAGGGTGGACTACTCCCTCCTCATCATGGAGGCCGTCGGGATGATGAAGATGTTGGGGAACGTAGTAATTTCAAAAATTTTCCTACGATCACGCAAGATCATGGTGATGCATAGCAACGAGATGAGAGTGTTGTCACGCCTCGTAGACCAAGAACGGAAGCGTTGACGCAACGAGAGGAAGTAGTCGATTTCTTCCCGATCCAACCGATCCAAGTACCGAACGGCACCTCCGAGTTCTGCACACGCTCAGCTCGATGACGCCCCTCGAACTCCGATCCAGCCGAGTGTTGAGGAGAGTTTAAATCGACGACGGCGTGGTGACGATGATGATGTTCCACCGGCGCAGGCTTCGCCTAAGCTCCGCAACGGTATATTCGAGGTGTAGTTTGGTGGAAGGGGCACCGACACGGCTAAGGAACGATCTCAATGATCAACTTGTGTGTCATGGGGTGCCCCCCCTGTATATAAAGGAGGGAAGGGAGGGGCAAGAGGCGCACCAGGTTTCCTACTCCTACTAGAGGATTCCCCCAATCCTAGTCCAACTAGGTTTTCCCAAGTGGGATAGTCCTAATAGGACTAGGGAAGGGGAAGGTGCGCCAGCACTATGGCCCCTTTCTCTTTCCCACTAAGGCCCATCAAGGCCCATTGACCCCGGGGGTTCCAGAACCCCTCGGTAACAATTTCACCCGGAGTGATTCTCGGCTTCCAATATATCAATCTTTATGTCTCGACCATTTCGAGACTCCTCGTCATGTCCGTGATCTCATCCGGACTCAACAACCTTCGTACATCAATATCATATAAACTCATAATAACCGCCATCAAACGTTGTTAAGCGTGCGGACCCTACGGGTTCGAGAACTATGTAGACATGACCGAGACACCTCTCGAATAACCAATAGCGGGACCTGGATGCCCATATTGGCTCCTACATATTCTACGAAGATCTTTATCGGTCGGAGATAACAACATACGTTGTTCCCTTTGTCATCGGTATGTTACTTGCCCGAGATTCATCGTCGGTATCCAATACCTAGTTCAATCTCACATCGGCAAGTCTCTTTTCTCGTTCGTAATACATCATCTCACCTAACACATTTAGTTGCAATGCTTGCAAGGCTTATGTGATGTGCATTACCGAGAGGGCCAGAGATACCTCTCCGACAATCGGAGTGACAAATCCTAATCTCGAAATATGCCAACCCAACATGTACCTTCGAGACACCTGTAATGTACCTTTATAATCACCCGATTCGTTGTGACGTTTGGTAGCACCCAAAGTGTTCCTCGGGCAAACGGGAGTTGCATAATCTCATAGTCATAGGAACATGTATAAGTCATGAAGAAAAGCACTAGCAACAAACTATACGATCCTATGCTAATGGAATGGGTCATGTCAATCAGATCATTCAACCAATGATGTGATCCCGTTAATCAAATAACAACTCCTTGTTCATGGTTAGGAAACATAACCATCTTTGATTAACGAGCTAGTCAAGTAGAGGCATACTAGTGACACTCTGTGGTTTATGTATTCACACATGTATTATGTTTCCGTTAATACAATTCTAGCATGAATAATAAACATTTATCATGATATAAGGAAATAAATAATAACATTATTATTGCCTCTAGGGCATATTTCCTTCAGCCTCCCACTTGCACTAGAGTCAATAATCTAGATTACACAAGAATGATTCTAACACCCATGGAGTCTTGGTGCTGATCATGTTTTGCTCGTGGAAGAGGCTTAGTCAACGGTCCGCAACATTCAGATCCGTATGTATCTTGCATATCTCTATGTCTCCCACCGGACCAAATCCGGATGGAGTTGAAGTCTTTTGATGTGCTTGGTTCTCTTGTGAAATCTGGATTCCTTTGCCAAGGCAATTGCACCATATTGTCACAAAAGATTTTCATTGGACCCGATACACTAGGTACAACACCTAGATCGGTTATGAACTCCTTCATCCAGACTCCTTCATTAGCTGCTTCCAAGCAGCTATGTACTCAGCTTCACATGTAGATCCCATAGAACGACGCTTTGTTTGGAACTGCACCAACCGACAGCTCCACCGCTTAATGTAAATACGTATCCGGTTTGCGATTTAGAATCGTCCGGATCGGTGTCAAAGCTTGCATCGACGTAACTGCTATTGACGAGCTCTTTGTCACCGCCATAAATGAGAAACATATCCTTAGTCCTTCTCAAGTACTTAAGGATGTTCTTGACCGCTGTCCATGATCCACTCTGGATTACTTTGGTACCTGCCGCTAAACTTACAGCAAGGCACACATCAGGTCTGGTACACAGCATTGCATACATGATAGAGCCTATGGCGAAGCATAGGAACATCTTTCATTTTCTCTCTATCTTCTGCGGTGGTCGGGCATTGAGTCTTACTCAACTTCACACCTTGTAATACCGCAAGAACCCTTTCTTTGCACGATCCATTTTGAACTTTTTCAAAACTTTATCAAGGTATGTGCTTTGTGAAAGTCCTATTAAGCGCCTTGATCTATCTCTATAGATCTTAATGCCCAATATGTAAGCAGCTTCACCGAGGTCTTTCATCGAAAAACTCTTATTCAAGTATCCCTTTATGCTATCCAGAAATTCTATATCATTTCCGATCAATAATATGTCATCCACATATAATATCGAAATGCTCTGAGCTCCCACTCACTTTCTTGTAAATACAAAGCTTCTCCAAAAGTCTCAGATAAAACCAAATGCTTTGATCACACTATCAAAACGTTTATTCCAACTCCGAGAGGCTTGCACCAGTCCATAAATGGATCGCTGAGCTTGCACACTTTGTTAGCTCCTTTGGATCGACAAAACCTTCTGGTTGCATCATATACAACTCTTCTTCCGAAATCCATTCAGAATGCAGTTTTAACATCCATTTGCCAAATTTCATAATCATAAAATCGGCAATTGCTAACATGATTCGGACGGACTTAAGCATCGCCACGGGTGAGAAGGTCTCATCGTAGTCAATCCCTTGAACTTGTCGAAAACCTTTTGCAACAAGTCGAGCTTTATAGACGATAACATTACCATCGCGTCGGTCTTCTTCTTGAAGATCCATTTATTCTCAATTGCTTGCCGATCATCGGGCAAGTCAACCAAAGTCCACACTTTGTTCTCATACATGGATCCCATCTCGATTTCATGGCCTCAAGCCATTTTGTGGAATCTGGGCTCACCATCGCTTCTTCATAGTTCGTAGGTTCATCATGTTCCAAGAACATGACTTCCAAAATAGGATTACCGTACCACTCAGTGCGGATCTTGCTCTGTTGATCTACTGAGTTCAGAGAAACTTGATCTGAAGTTTCATGATCATCATCATTAGCTTCCTCCCTATTTGGTGTAGGTGTCACGAAACTGTTTTACGTGATGTACTATTCTCAATAAGGGAGTAGATACAGATTATCTCATCAAGTTCTACTTTCCTCCCACTCACTTCTTTCGTGAGAAACTCTTTCTCCAAAAAGTTTCCAATTTAGCAACAAAAATCTTGCCTTCGGATCTGTGATAGAAGGTGTACCCAACTGTCTCCTTTGGGTATCCTATGAAGACACATTTCTCCGATTTGGGTTCGAGCTTATCAGGTTGAAGCTTTTTCACATAAGCATCGCAGCCCCAAACTTTCAAAACGACAACTTTGGTTTCTTGCCAAACCACAGTTCATAAGGCGTCGTCTCAACGGATTTAGATGGTGCCCTATTTAAAGTGAATGTAGCCGTCTCTAAAGCATAACCCCAAAACGATAGCGGTAAATCAGTAAGAGACATCATAGATCGCACCATATCTAATAAAGTACGACACGACGCTCGGACACACCATTACGCTGTGGTGTTCCGTGGCGTAAGTTGCGAAACTATTCCGCATTGTTTCAAATGTAGGCCAAACTCCCTATACTTGTGGGTTATCAATACCCCATTGTCACCATGGGAATTCATAGCAATACATACATCAAGTGCTATCAAATCCATAAAAGTATACAATCCGATAATAACGAAATCTCAAAGGGAAAACTCAATTCAACACAACAAGATAGAGAGGGGAAATAACCATATGATCCAACTATATTAACAAAGCTCGCTATACATCAAGATTGTGCCAAATCACGAAAACGAGAGAGAGAGAGAGAGAGAGAGAGAGAGAGAGATTAAACACATAGCTACTGGTACAAACCCTCAACCCCGAGGGTGGACTACTCCCTCCTCATCATGGAGGCCGTCGGGATGATGAAGATGGCCTCCGGTGATGATTACCCCTCCGACAGGGTGCCAGAATAGGGTCCAGATTGCTTTTCGTGGCTACATAGGCTTGCGGCTGCGGAACTTATGATCTAGGGTAACTTTCAGGGGTTTCTTAATATATAGGATTTTTTGGCGTCGGTTTCACGCGAAGATGGGCCTCAGGGGGGCCACTACCCACCAGGGCATGCTGGGGGGTGATGCACCTTGGTGCCTTGTGGGCAGCAGGGGGCCCCTCTGGTGGTTCTTTACTCCAGTATTTTTATTTTCTTCCAAAAAAATCATCAAAAAGTTTCATCCAATTCCGAGAACATTTATTTCTGCACAAAAAACAACACCACACTAGTTCTGCTAAAAACAGCGCCAGTCCGGGTTAGTTCCATTCAAATCATACCAAAACCATATAAAATTGTTGTAAACATGGCATGAATACTTCATAAATTATAGATACATTGGAGACGTATCAGGGCGCGCCCTACAGGCTTTTGGGCTCCTCATGGCATCTCTTGACCTAATTCCACCTCTATAAATTCCCAAATATTCTCAATACATTAGAGAGCGACCCAAAATACTTTTTTCGCCGTTGCAAGTTCTGTTCTTCCGTGATCCCATCTGGAGGCCTTTTCTGGTAGTCTACCAGAGGGGGAATCGATCATGGAGGGCTTCTACATCAACCTTGTTGCCCTTCCGATGATGTGCTTGTACCATAGACCTACGGGTCCATAGCTAGTTGCTAGATGGCTTCTTCTCTCTCTTTGATCTTGAATAAAATGTTCTCCTCGATGTTCTCAGAGATCTATTCGATGTAATCTTATTTTGCGGTGTGTTTCTTGGGATCGGATGAATTGTGGGTTTATGATCAGATTATTCATGAATATTAATTGAGTCTTCTCTAAATTCTTTTATGCATGATTGTTATTGCTTTGTATTTATCTCCGATTTATCCCTCTGGTTTGGCCAGCTAGATTGATTTATCTTGCAATGGGAGAGGTGCTTTGTGATGGGTTCAATCTTGTGGTGCTCGATCCCAGTGACAGAAGGGGACATGACACGTATTTGCATTGTAGCCAATAAAGGGGAAACGATGGGGTTTATTCATATTGCTTGGGTATGTTTGTCTGCATCATGTCATCTTGCTTAAGGCGTTACTCCGTTTTCATTAACTTAATACCCTAGATGCATGTCGGATAGTGGTAGATGGGTGGAGTAATAGTAGTAGATGCAGGCAGCAGTCGGTCTACTTGTCTCTGACATGATGCCTATATACATGATCATTGCCTTGAATATCGTCATAATTATGCGCTTTTCTACCAATTGCCCAACGGTAATTTGTTCACCCACCGTACTTTATGTGCTCGAGAGAGAAGCCTCTAGTGAAAACTATGACCCCCGGGTCTACTTTATCATATATAAAATCCAAAAATACATTGCTTTAATTTATTTACTGTTCTTTTATTTTGTGTTTTTAATATCTATCACTATCAGATTTCATCCTTGCAATTAACCGCCAAGGGGATTGACAACCCCCTTAATCGCGTTGGGTGCAAGCATTTTCTCTTTTGTGTGTAGGTGCTACTAACGAGGTTCCACGTGGTTCTCCTACTTGATTGATAACCTTGGTTCTTAACCGAGGGAAATACTTATCTCCATTGTATTGCATCATCCTCTGATCTTTTGGGAAATCCCAACGCAACTCATAAGTAGCAGCCGACATTTCCACCACCCCAAATCCATATCAAGCTTTGAAGACAGCAAGAAATCATACACGTCAAAAGGTATTAGAGGGCTCTGTTCCAAGGAAACCCTCAGGGAAGTTACATGGAAACAACTTGCATAACTTGATTCACAATTATGGAGTTGAAAATACTTCGCGTATGCATATACACTCCAATTGGTATATCTCTCATCCAAGTGAAAGTGATACAGGGAAATGTTCATGGTGGCGTAAAAACAAGGATGTAGTGATTGAAGTGAAGAACAGAGCAACCATGATTTAACACTTGCTTCATGAGATTAAATGTTTAACGGAGATCTTGTTGTTTTGTGATCTAGAAAAATATATTAGTACGAAGTAGTTTTTGAGTGTTTGTTTCATCCCCGTGCTATCAATGTAACTGTGTGTGAGAGTTTTTATAATAAAGATTTGTACGAGTTTGAGTTATTTTACTTTTTGTTGCTTTCCATCTCATCCTTGCAAAATAAATTCCATATGCTTATACCATGGGATGTAGTGAATTCACATAAGGGGTGTGAATGGATATTTTTTGAAGGTTAACAAACATAGCATTGGCTATTCAAACAATTCATGAAAGAATAAATAAGGAAGAGAGATTTCACATGCAAATACACTATCTTGGATATCTTTTATGATTGTGAACACCCATTAATTATTTCCAATCTTTATCAAATAGTTGATATTGGACAAGTAAGACAACGTAATGACTTATATTTATGTATATTTGCATATAAGTTATATTTTCAAGAATCCTCCAATATCCGGTACTTGCTTATAATCCTTTGCTAGCCAAAATTTCGGTAGTAAGTAGAGATACAAGTTGTGCATCCAAACACCCTTAAACCCAGTTTCTTGTCACGGAGTCCACCAGATCTACCTACGGGTTGAATAATATCCTTCAAGTAAGTTGTCATTGATGCAAGAAAAAAATTCTCCTGAATATTTATGATATTTTATTACAAGGGAAAATAAGCTTTTGTGCATTCTTATGATGGTAAAGTAATAAAAGCGACAGACTGCTCAATAAAGGTCAACATCGTAAGGGGCAATATCGTTTGCATTAAGAACTCACACATCCACAAATCAAAAAGCGCATGACAACCCCCTCCGCGAAGGGCCTATCTTTTAATTTTAAGATTTAATTTTAAACAAGAGAAAAATATATTCTCATATTCCAATCTCAGTTATTCTCCACTTGGCAAGCAACATGTGGTGGGGAAAGATCTAGGCACATATATCAAGTTGAATATATACAATCATGAGTTGTTATTATTATTGACAGTTTTCCTAGTGGTAAATAAGTGGGGAGTGAAACATTAAATTCAAATCTTCCTTTGTGTTCGATGGAAACAGTTTGCTCTAAAAATATGATTTGGGTTCACTACAAAAAAAGAGATATCCGTGACATTTTGGCCCGAACGAAAAAAATCTGTCATGCTTATGACACTTTTATGACGATAATTGTGACAAAACCCGGTATTATCATAGATGTGGTGGGATCTATTTCTATGACAACAAATCATGATGGAAAAGGGGCTTTTCGTCTTGGGCGGTCCGGAGACGCACTTGCATGACATTCTTTGGGCCGTCCATGACGGAGAAAATCATGGTAGAAGCGAGGGCGAGGAAAATATCGAGGAGTTCCCGGTTACGGTGGGTGGTCGAGGCCGAGCGATGCAGTGTGGTTTGCGCGTTTCTCTCGTACACACTCGTGGTGCGAGCGTATCACTATAACTGAACCTGTCGTGGATTTGTCACGGGAGATGCCCTAGTGAAAGGACTTAGGTGTGGAGCCATCGCACTAGGTTAGCTTAAAGGGGTTGAACGGGACAAAGGACACAAGGAGTTTACCCAGATTTGGCCCCTCTCAACGAGGTAAAAGCCTACGTCCTGCTTCTAGCTGTATTGCTCGAGTTTCAATTACAAGGGAGCAAATACGCTTGACCTAGTTCCCGATCACATGTTTCTTGAGTTAAACCGCCGGGTCTCACCTTTATATACAAGTTGATGCCTGACGGCTTATAGAGTCCCGGCCAGCTCACACAACATGATCTGACGCGGTTTCTAACTAAACCTGCCTTATCGAGCAAGTCAGCCAACAGGCGGCTCGCACCTTCGGATCTTGAATCACCTCCGGGTCTTGGGCCTCCAATGAGCTTGCTTTATTGAACCACCATCCCAAGGTCTTCTTGAACCTCTTGGGCCTTCTTCATAATAAGCATCCAATGGTATAACCCGACCCCTCTTGGGCGGGTCATGCCTCAGAGTCATATCCCCAACATTAGGCCCGAGGTTGATTTGAACTTGTTCATATCAATCTCCACTCTTTAACTTAGCAAAATGTATCATTTCTGATTCTTCATCAGTCCGCCATAACCCGCCATGATGTCACACAGCAGAATCATTGTAACCCTCCATGACATCATGCGCATTAATTCCCCACAAGGCCCAGGATATCTCAATGGATCCTTATCTTAATGAGCATTTCGAGAATCAAGGCGCTTGCACTGTTAACATAATCATTTTACGCCCTCGATTTCCGTGCATGCTATCTTCTACCTCCTTATAAATAGGGACAGGGCCCTCCTTTCACTTTTTACTTTTGCCCATGCCTCTTCTTTTCCATCTTCCTCGCACCGACCTGCAGCCTGAGCTCCGCCACCACCATCGACCTTCTTCAATAAACTCCAACCCAGGCCGCTGCATCAACCTGACTGTATCCAGAGATCACGGCACCCCTTCGATGTTCGTCAGCATCAACATGTACTCCTCTCTCTTTTTCCTCAGTCTGCATTAGACTGCCCTAGTTCATCAGTGTTCGTCGGTGTTCGACGTGGTTTCTCCGCCAATGCTTATTTTAATCTGAAAAGCAGTACGAAGTTTGTGCGATAGAAGTTTTAGCATCTGTTTCCAATAGTAGAAACACCATGTCTTCCTTAGATTCAAAACCTCGCTCGCGTGTTCTTCCACCGTCATATTTAGGGTTAACTATTATTTCCCTTTTCTGAACCTGCTGTAGATCCAATATTATAGAACTGATTCGTGGAACCTGTCTATATAAAACTTAGTGAAATTTTCTTCGAACTAAGATCTATAAGCTCGGGCATAAACACCACTGTGTGGGTGGCTCAAAAAATATTACTACTTTATGACCTGCCAAACACCAGCCTGCTTATTCATGAAATACTCAAATCAAATGCATCCGTCTGATGTTAATATCACCCAACTGTGCTTTTGTTGATTTGTCCATACTATTTCTTTTCTCATAATAACATGTCCGTATATGAACCGAATCTGCATAGTATATTTACCTTCTTGTAACCATCGGGCGGCTTAAGATCTCAAATTTGACTCGCCATTTCCCCCCTTTTTAGGACTTTTTGCGATAAAATGACTAAGACAGTCACCTCATGTGATTGGGTCGCTTCCACTGTGACGGAACAAGCTCTGAATGAATATGTTCAAGTGGGCGACTTGGAAGCCAAAGAAGTTATCCGCTGGCAGGCCCCAGGGATAGAAACAAGACCTGATCCAAAAAACGGCAAAGTCATGGTTTTCGCTGATCATATGAGCCGGGGTTTCTCACCACCCGGCTCAAAGTTCTTCCACGACGTTCTGAATTTTTATCAACTTCATCCACAAGATGTTGGGCCCAATTCAGTCTCCAACATCTACAACTTCCAAGTCTTTTGCGAAGTTTATCTTCAGGAGGAGCCAACTATTAACCTTTTCAGAGAATTTTACTATTTGAACCGCCAAACAGAAATGACTGACGGACCCAGTCTTGAACTTGGCGGGATTTCTATCCAAAGACGCAAAGATGTCATTTTTCCCACGGCCAAGCCTCCCAGTCACCCCAAAGACTGAAATCAGACCTGGTTCTATTGCCAAGACACCTCTCCGGCGGGTGAAACCCTCTGCCGGGTTTCCGTGACTGCAAGCTTAACCCAAGACATCCACTTCTAGATCGAATTAGTGCCGTTGAACGGGCCAAGTATGCATCCACTTTTAGGAAAATAAGAGCCTTAATGGCCAACGGCTTAACTGGCATCGATTTAGTCCGATGCTGGGTTGCCTGGAGGATCATGCCTTTGAGCCGCCGCCCCAGCTTAATGTGCAAGTATACTGGCGACCCAAAGATCCACAGCGTCACTGCCAAATACGTCTGAATGATAAAGAGATCAATGAGATGACCAAAATGCTGCTCAATGAGAGCTTAGAGAATTGCAGCAAGACGAGGCTGAACCCCTTTTGCACACTTAATCCGGCTCCAGCTGTAAGTATTTCAAACTTATTGTTATCTTATTCTTCTGTTTCATATGTTGCCTTCTCCTTATTATTACTTGCTTTCATCAGGCCGATGATCCTTTCTGGAACAAGAAACTTCAGGATAAGCTGGCCAAAAAGGCCAGGGCAAAGAGCATGGCTCCCAAGAAGCCCGCCAAGAAGAAGATAGACACAACAGAGTTATTTGCACTGAATAATGATCGGCGTCGGATGGGTAAGCCTTTTCATCGGACGGGGGCAAAGTTCAATCTTGAGGCAATGTTGAACCAGCCCTGCCCAAAACACAACTACCAAGATAGACCGTCGACTCACCTGTGGAAAGATTGTTATATCATGAAGGAGTATAAATATTCTGGCTCTCACCAGAATCACAATAACAATAATGGCCCACACGGCGGGTCAGGTTCCGGCTCACACGGGCCCGGCTTTGGAGGTGGCGGCTCAAATTCTGGATTTCAAGGCCAGGGCAATCAGGGCAATTATAATCAGCAACCCCATCAGGGGAATCAGCAACAACAGTGAGGGTATCAGAGTAATCCAAAGCAGCTGAATAGTGGCCAATATCATGTTTTCACCACAAGCCTGTGCAAGCGAGATCATAAGGTTCATAAACGAGCGGTAAGCACAGTTGAGTCAGCGCTCCCTCGATACTTACGATGGTCGGAGCAGCCAATTGTATGGAGCTGTGAAGATCACCCACCCCGGATTGACAATCCGGGTCAGCTAGCTTTGGTGGTAGCCCCTCAGGTTGGAGGTTACAAATTCACTAAGGTGCTTATGGACGGAGGCAACAGTATCAACCCGAGCGATCTCCTACTACTACGTACTGAAGCCGATCGATCGATTCCTTCACTCCTAACTCAACCCGACCGAGACTCCTTCACTGCTAACTGAACTCGATCGATCACTGATGCTGCATGCTTATTGAAGCCGATCGAACCCCCGTGTGAGACGTAGCTAGCTGGTTGGGTTGCCTCTGGATGAACAGTGCCCGTTGTTGCCGTGCGCGCGATACGTAGAACGACTCGCGACGTGGTGTGCGACGAGCCGGTTGGGTTGGCTGTGGATTGCTACTTCTTGAGCTTGTGTTGGTTTTTCTCTTGAAAGGGAAAGGGTGATGCAGCAAAGTAGAGATAATTATTTCCCTCAGTTTGAGAACCAAGGTATCAATCCAGTAGGAGACAACGCACAAATCACCCAATACTTGCACAATCAATCAAACAACTTGCACCCAACGCGATAAAGGGATTGTCAATCCCTTCATGGTTACATGCAAAAGTGAGATCTGATAGAGATAGATGAAAATAAACAAAAGGTAAAGTACATATTTTTGGTATTTTTGGTTTAAAGATCGGAACAAGATGATGCATGCTCAGGACTGTTGGGGAACGTAGTAATTTCAAAAAAAAAATCTACGCACACGCAAGATCATGGTGATGGCATAGCAACGAGAGGGGAGAGTGTATGTCCACGTACCCTCGTAGACCGTAAGCGGAAGCGTTATGACAACGCGGTTGATGTAGTCGTACGTCTTCACGATCCGACCGATCCAAGTACCGAACGCACGGCACCTCCGAGTTCAGCACACGTTCAGCTCGATGACGATCCCCGGACTCCGATCCAGCAAAGTGTCGGGGATGAGTTCCGTCAGCACGACGGCATGGTGACGATGATGATGCTTCACCGGCGCAGGGCTTCGCCTAAGCTCCGCGACGATATGACCGAGGTGGAATATGGTGGAGGGGGGCACCGCACACGGCTAAGGAACGATCCGTAGATCAACTTGTGTCATGAGGTGCCCCCGCCCCAGATATAAAGGAGGGAGGGGAGGTGCGGCCGGCCCTCCTAGGGTGCGCTGAGGAGTCCTACTCCCACCGGAGTAGGACTCCCTCTCTGCCTTGTCGGAGAAGGAAAGGGGAGGAAAGAGGAAGGGGCGCCCCCTCTCCTTGTCCTATTCGGACTAGGGGGGGAGGGGGCGCGCGGCCTGCCCTGGCCGGCCCTCCTCTTCTCCCTTATGGCCCATTAAGGCCCAACATCCCCCGGGAAGGTTCCGGTAACCCCCCGGTGTTCCGGAAAATTCCCGATTTCATCCGGAACCATTCCGATATCCAAATGTGGGCTTCCAATATATCAATCTTTATGTCTCAACCATTTCGAGACTCCTCGTCATGTCCGTGATCACATCTGGGACTCCGAACAAACTTCGGTACATCAAAACTTATAAACTCATAATAAACTGTCATCGTAACGTTAAGCGTGCGGACCCTACGGGTTCGAGAACTATGTAGACATGACCTAGAACTATTCTCGGTCAATAACCAATAGAGGAACCTGGATGCCCATATTGGTTCCTACATATTCTTCGAAGATCTTTATCGGTCAAACCGCACAACGACATACGTTGTTCCCTTTGTCATCGGTATGTTACTTACCCGAGATTCGATCGTCGGTATCCAATACCTAGTTCAATCTCGTTACCGGTAAGTCTCTTTACTCGTTCCGTAATACATCATCTCACAACTAACTTATTAGTTGCAATGCTTGCAAGGCTTATGTGATGTGTATTACCGAGAAGGCTAGAGATACCTCTCCGACAATCGGAGTGACAAAACCTAATCTCAAATACGCCAACCCAACATGTACCTTTGGAGACACCTGTAGTACTCCTTTATAATCACCCGATTCGTTGTGACGTTTGGTAGCACCAAAGTGTTCCTCCGAAAATGGGAGTTGCATAATCTCATAGTTACGAGAACATGTATAAGTCATGAAGAAAGCAATAGCAATATACTAAGCGATCAAGTGCTAGGCTAACGGAATGGGTCATGTCAATCACATCATTCTCCTAATGATGTGATCCCATTAATCAAATGACAACACATGTCTATGGTTAGGAAACATAACCATCTTTGATTAATGAGCTAGTCAAGTAGAGGCATACTAGTGACTATATGTTTGTCTATGTATTCACACATGTATTATGTTTCCGTTAATACAATTCTAGCATGAATAATAAACATTTATCATGATATAAGGAAATAAATAATAACTTTATTATTGCCTCTAGGGCATATTTCCTTCAGCTCCCACTTGCACTAGAGTCAATAATCTAGATTACACAAGAATGATTCTAACACCCATGGAGTCTTGGTGCTGATCATGTTTTGCTCGTGGAAGAGGCTTAGTCAAAGGGTCTGCAACATTCAGATCCGTATGTATCTTACAAATCTCTATGTCTCCCACTTGGACTTGGTCCGAATGGAATTGAAGCGTCTCTTGATATGCTTGGTCCTCTTGTGAAATCTGGATTCCTTTGCCAAGGCAATTGCACCAAGATTGTCACGAAAGATCTTCATTGGTCCCGATGCACTAGGTATGACACCTAGATCGGAAATGAACTCTTTCATCCAGACTCCTTCATTTGCTGCTTCCAAGCAGCTATGTACTCCGCTTCACATGTAGATCCCGCCACGACGCTTTGTTTAGAACTGCACCAACCGACAGCTCCACCGCTTAATAAAAACACGATCCGGTTTGCGATTTAGAATCGTCCGGATCGTGTCAAAGCTTGCATCGACGTAACCATTTATGACTAGCTCTTTGTCACCTCCATATAGAGAAACATATCCTTAGTCCTTTTCGGTATTTCAGGGATGTTCTTGACCGCTGTCCAATGATCCACTCTGGATTACTTTGGTACCTTCCAGCCAAGCTTATTGCTAAGCATACGTCGGTCCGGTACACAGCATTGCATACATGATAGAGCCTATGGCTGAAGCATAGGAACATCTTTCATTTTCTCTATCTTCTGCTGTGGTCGGGCATTGAGTCGACTCAATTTCACACCTTGTAATACTGGTAAAAACCTTTCTTTGCTGATCCATTTTGAACTTTTTCAAAACTTTATCAAGGTATGTGCTTTGTGAAAGTCCAATTAAGCGTCTTGATCTATCTCTATAGATCTTGATGCCCAATATGTAAGCAGCTTCACCGAGGTCTTTCATTGAAAAACTTTTATTCAAGTATCCTTTTATGCTATCCAGAAATTCTATATCATTTCCAATCAATAATATGTCGTCCACATATAATATCGAAATGCTCTGAGCTCCCACTCACTTTCTTGTAATACAGGCTTCTCCAAAAGTCTCAGATAAAACCATATGCTTTGATCACACTATCAAAGCGTTTATTCCAACTCCGAGAGGCTTGCACTGACCATAAATTGATCGTTGGAGCTTGCACACTTTGTTAGCACCCTTTGGATCAACAAAACCTTCTGGTTGCATCATATACAACTCTTCTTCTAGAAATCCATTCAAGAATGCAGTTTTACATCCATTTGCCAAATTTCATAATCATAAAATGCAGCAATTGCTAACATGATTCGGACAGACTTAAGCATCGCTTCGGGTGAGAAAGTCTCATCGTAGTCAACCCCTTGAACTTGTCGAAAACCTTTCGCAACAAGTCGAGCTTTATAGACAGTTACATTACCATCGCGTCAGTCTTCTTCTTAAAGATCCATTTATTCTCAATAGCTTGCCGATCATCGGGCAAGTCAACCAAAGTCCATACTTTGTTCTCATACATGGATCCCATCTCAGATTTCATGGCTTCCAGCCATTTTATGGAATCTGGGCTCACCATCGCTTCTTCATAGTTTGTAGGTTCGCCATGGTCAAGTAACATGACTTCCGAATAGGATTACCGTACCACTCAGTGCGGATCTTACTCTAGGTGACCTCGAGTTCAAGAGAAACTTGATCTGAAGTTTCATGATCAATATCATTAGCTTCCTCACTTATTGGTGTAGTTGTCACAGAACCGGTTCTTGTGATGAACTATTTCCAATAAGGGAGCAGATCTGATTATCTCATCAAGTTCTACTTTCCTCCCACTCACTTCTTTCGAGAGAAACTCTTTTCTAGAAAGGATCCGAATTTAGCAACGAAAATCTTGCCCTCGGATCTGTGATAGAAGGTGTACCCAATAGTCTCTTTTGGGTATCCTATGAAGACACATTTCTCGATTTAGGTTCGAGCTTATCTGGTTGAAGTTTCTTCACATAAGCATCGCAGCCCCAAACTTTAAGATCGACAACTTTGGTTTCTTGCTAAACCATAGTTCATAAGGTGTCGTTCAGCGGATTTTGATGGTGCCCTATTTAACGTGAATGCGCCGTCTCTAAAGCATAACCCCAAAACGATAGCGGTAAATCAGTAAGAGACATCATAGATCGCACCATATCTAGTAAAGTACGATTATGACGTTCGGACACACCATTTCGTTGTGGTGTTCCGGGTGGCGTGAGCTGCAAAACTATTCCGCATTGTTTCAAATGCAGACCAAACTCGTAACTCAAATATTCTCCTCCACGATCAGATCGTAGAAATTTTATTTTCTTGTTACGATGATTTTCCACTTCACTCTAAAATTCCTTGAACTTTTCAAATGTTTCAGACTTATGTTTCATCAAGTAGATATACCCATATCTGCTCAAATCATCTGTGAAGGTGAGAAAATAACGATACCCGCGTGCCTCAACATTCATTGGACCACAAACATCGGTATGTATGATTTCCAACAAATCCTTTGCTCGCTCCATAGTTCCGAGAACGGCGTTTTAGTCATCTTGCCCATGAGGCATGGTTCGCAAGTACCAAGTGATTCATAATCAAGTGATTCCAAAAGTCCATCGGTATGGAGTTTCTTCATGCGTTTACACATCGATATGACCCAAACGGCGATGCCACAAATAAGTTGCATTATCATTATCAACTTTGTATCTTTTGGTTTCAACACTATGAATATGTATATTACTACTATCGAGATTCAATAAAATAGACCACTCTTCAAGGGTGCATGACCATAAAAGATATTATTCATATAAATAGAACAACCATTATTCTCGACTTAAATGAATAACCGTCTCGCATCAAACAAGATCCAGATATAATGTTCATGCTTAACGCGGCACCAAATAACAATTATTTAGGTCTAAAACTAATCCCGATGGTAGATGTAGAGGTAGCGTGCCGACCGCGATCACATCGACTTTGGAACCATTTCCCACGCCAAGATCGTCACCTCGTCCTTAGCCAATCTTCGCTAATTCGTAGTTCCTGTTTGAGTTGCAAATATTAGCAATGAACCCGAGATCAAATACCTGGTACTATCTGCGAGTATTAGTAAGGTACACATCAATAACATGTATATCACATATACCTTTGTTCACCTTGCCATCCTTCTTATCCGCCAAATACTTGGGGCAGTTCCGCTTCGAAAGGTCGATCGCTTGCGGTGAGAAGCACTCGCCAGGCTTAGGTCCGGACTTGGGTTTCTTCTCTTGAGCAGCAACTTGTTTGCTGTTCTTCTTGAAGTTCCTTCTTCTTCCCTTTGCCCTTTTCTTGAAACTGGTGGTCTTGTTAACCATCAACACTTGATGCTCCTTTTGATTTCTACCTCCGCTGCTTTTAGCATTGCGAAGAGCTCGGAATAGACTTGTCCATCCCTTGCATATTATAGTTCATCACGAAGCTCTTGTAGCTTGGTGGCGTGATTGAAGAATTCATCAATGACACTATCATCGGAAGATTAACTCCCGGTTGAATCAAGTGATTATTATACCCAGACATTTTGAGTATGTGTTCACTAATGAACTATTTTCCTCCATCTTGCAGCTATAGAACTTATTGGAGACTTCATATCTCTCAATCCGGGCATTTGCTTGAAATATTAACTTCAACTCTGGAACATCTCATATGCTCCATGACGTTCAAAACGTCGTTGAAGGCCCGGTTCTAAGCCGTAAAGCATGGCACACTGAACTATCGAGTAGTCATCACTTTGCTCGCCAGACGTTCTTAACGTCGTCGGTTGCATCAAGAGCAGGCTCGGCACCCAGTGGTGCTTCCAGGGGCGTAATTCTTCTGTGCAGCAATGAGGATAATCCTCAGGTTACGGACCCAGTCCGTGTAATTGCTACCATCATCTTTCAACTTTGCTTTCTCAAGGAACGCATTAAAATTCAACGGAACAACAACACGAGCCATCTATCTACAAGAAACATAGACAAGCAAAATATTATCAGATACTAAGTTCATGATAAATTTAAGTTCAATTAATCATATTACTAAAGAAATCCCACTTAGATAGACATCTCTCTAGTTATCTAAGTGATTACGTGATCCAAATCAACTAAACCATGTCCGATCATCACGTGAGATGGAGTAGTTTCAATGGTGAACATCACTATGTTGATCATATCTACTATATGATTCACGTTCGACCTTTCGGTCTCCGTGTTTCGAGGCCATATCTGTATATGCTAGGCTCGTCAAGTTTGACCTGAGTATTCCGCGTGTGCAACTGTTTTGCACCCGTTGTATTTGAACGTAGAGCCTATCACACCCGATCATCACGTGGTGTCTCAGCACGAAGAACTTTCGCAACGGTGCATACTCAGGGAGAACACTTCTTGATATTTAGTGAGAGATCATCTTATAATGCTACCGTCAATCAAAGCAAAATAAGATGCATAAAGGATAAACATCACATGCAATCAATATAAGTGATATGATATGGCCATCATCATCTTGTGCTTGTGATCTCCATCTCCGAAGCACCGTCGTGATCACCATCATCACCGGCGCGACACCTTTATCCTCATCGTAGCATCGTTGTCGTCTCGCCAACTATTGCTTCTACGACTATCGCTACTGCTTAGTGATAAAGTAAAGCAATTACATGGCGTTTGCATTTCATACAATAAAGCGACAACCATATGGCTCCTGCCAGTTGCCGATAACTTGGTTACAAAACATGATCATCTCATACAATAAAATATAGCATCACGTCTTGACCATATCACATCACAACATGCCCTGCAAAAACAAGTTAGACGTCCTCTACTTTGTTGTTGCAAGTTTTACGTGGCTGCTACGGGCTGAGCAAGAACCGTTCTTACCTCGCATCAAAACCACAACGATAGTTTGTCAAGTTGGTGCTGTTTTAACCTTCGCAAGGACCGGGCGTAGCCACACTCGGTTCAACTAAAGTGAGAGAGACAGACACCGCGGTCACCTTTAAGCAACGAGTGCTCAAAGCGGTGAAACCAGTCTCGCGTAAGCGTCTGCGTAATGTCGGTCCGGGCCGCTTCATCTCACAATACCGCCAACCAAAGTATGACATGCTGGTAAGGAGTATGACTTATATCGCCCAGAACTCACTTGTGATCTACTCGTGATATGACATCAACGCATAAAACCAGGCTCGGATGCCACTGTTGGGGAACGAGTAATTTCAAAAAATCCTACGCACACGCAAGATCATGGTGATGGCATAGCAACGAGGGGAGAGTGTATGTCCACGTACCCTCGTGAGACCGTGGCGGAAGCGTTATGACAACGCGGTTGATGTAGTCGTACGTCTTCACGATCCGACCGATCCAAGTACCAAACGGACGGCACCTCCGAGTTCAGCACACGTTCAGCTCGATGACGATCCTGTTGGGGAACGAGTAATTTCAAAAATTTCCTACGATCACGCAAGACCATGGTGATGGCATAGCAACGAGGGGGAGAGTCCGTCCACGCACCCTCGTGAGACCGAAGCGAAGCGTTATATCAACGCGTTGATGTAGTCGACGTCTTCACGATCCGACCGATCCAAGCACCGTTACTCGGCACCTCCGAGTTCTTAGCACACGTTCAGCTCGATGACGATCCCCGGCTCCGATCCAGAAAGCGTCGGGGAGGAGTTCCACAAGACGACGGCGTGGTGGACGATCTTGATGTTCTACCGTCGCGAGGCTTCGCCAAGCACCGCTACAATATGACCGAGGTGGAATATGGTGGAGGGGGCACCGCACGGCTAAGGAACGATCACGAAGATCAACTTGTGTGTTCTAGGGTGCCCCCTGCCCCGTATATAAAGGAGCAAGGGGAGGCCGGCCGGCCCTAGGAGGCGACCAAGGAGGGGAGTCCTCCTCCTAGTAGGAGTAGGACTCCCTTTCCTAGTCCTACTAGGAAGAGGAAGGGGAAGGAAGAGAGAGGAGAGGAGAGGGAGGGGCCGCCTCCTAGTCCAAGTCAGTCGGACTCCCCATGGGGGCGCGCGCCACCTCCCCGGTGCAGCCCTCTCTCTCCCTCTTGGCCCAATAAGGCCCATTACTTCCCGGGGGGTTCGGTAACCCTCCCACTCCGTTTTCTCCGAAACTTCCGAACCTTTCCGTGTCCGAATATAGCCGTCCAATATATCAATCTTTATGTCTCGAACATTTCGAGACTCCTCGTCATGTCCGTGATCACATCCGGACTCAACTCCTTCGGTACATCAAAATACATAAACTCATAATATAACCGTCATCGAAACCTTAAGCGTGCGGACCCTACGGTTCGAGAACTATGTAGACATGACCTAGAACCATTCTTGGTCAATAACCAATAGCGGAACCTGGATGCCCATATTGGTTCCTACATATTCTACGAAGATCTTTATCGGTCAAACCGCATAACAACATACGTTGTTCCCTTTGTCATCGGTATGTTACTTACCCGAGATTCGATCGTCGGTATCCAATACCTAGTTCAATCTCGTTACGGTAAGTCTCTTTACTCGTTCCGTAATACATCATCTCACAACTAACTCATTAGTTGCAATGCTTGCAAGGCTTATGTGATGTGTATTACCGAGAAGGCCCAGAGATACCTCTCCGACAATCGGAGTGACAAACCTAATCTTGATTCATGCCAACTCAACATATACTTTGGAGACACTTGTAGAGTACCTTTATAATCACCCGATTACGTTGTGATGTTTGGTAGCACACAAAGTGTTCCTCTGGTAAACGGGAGTTGCATAATCTCATAGTTGCAGGAACTTTGTATAAGTCATGAAGATAGCATAAGCAACATACTAAACGATCAAGTGCTAAGCTAATGAAATGGGTCATGTCAATCACATCATTCTCCTAATGATGTGATCCCATTAATCAAATGACAACACATGTCTATGGTTAGGAAACATAACCATCTTGATTAATGAGCTAGTCTAGTAGAGGCATACTAGTGACTATCTGTTTGTCTATGTATTCACACATGTATTATGTTTCCGGTTAATACAATTCTAGCATGAATAATAAACATTTATCATGATATAAGGAAATAAATAATAACTTTATTATTGCCTCTAGGGCATATTTCCTTCATCTCCCACTTGCACTAGAGTCAATAATCTAGATTACACAAGAATGATTCTAACACCCATGGAGTCTTGGTGCTGATCATGTTTTGCTCGTGGAAGAGGCTTAGTCAACGGTCTGCAACATTCAGATCCGTATGTATTTTGCAAATCTCTATGTCTCCCACTTGGACTTGGTCCCGAATGGAATTGAAGCGTCTCTTGATATGCTTGGTCCTCTTGTGAAATCTGGATTCCTTTGCCAAGGCAATTGCACCAGTATTGTCACGAGAAGATCTTCATTGGTCCCGATGCACTAGGTATGACACCTAGATCGAAATGAACTCTTTCATCCAGACTCCTTCATTTGCTGCTTCGAAGCAGCTATGTACTCCGCTTCACATGTAGATCCCGCCACGACGCTTTGTTTAGAACTGCACCAACCGACAGCTCCACCGCTTAATAAAAATACGATCCGGTTTGCGATTTAGAATCGTCCGGATCGTGTCAAAACTTGCATCGACGTAACCATTTACGACTAGCTCTTTGTCACCTCCATATACGAGAAACATATCCTTAGTCCTTTTCGTATTTCAGGATGTTCTTGACCGCTGTCCAAAGATCCACTCTGGATTACTTTGGTACCTTCCCGCCAAGCTTACAGCTAAGCATACGTCAGTCTCCGGTACACAGCATTGCATACATGATAGAGCCTATGGCTGAAGCATAGGAACATTTTCATTTTCTCTATCTTCTGCTGTGGTCGGGCATTGAGTCTGACTCAATCTTACACCTTGTACTACAGGTAAAAAACCTTTCTTTGCCTGATCCATTTTGAACTTCTTCAAAACTTTATCAAGGTATGTGCTTTGTGAAAGTCCTATTAAGTGTCTTGATCTATCTCTATAGATCTTGATGCCCAATATGTAAGCAGCTTCACCGAGGTCTTTCATTGAAAAACTTTTATTCAAGTATCCTTTTATGCTATCCAGAAATTCTATATCATTTCCAATCAACAATATGTCGTCCACATATAATATCAGAAATGCTACAGAGCTCCCACTCACTTTCTTGTAAATACAGGCTTCTCCAAAAGTCTCAGATAAAACCATATGCTTTGATCACACTATCAAAGCGCTTATTCCAACTCCGAGAGGCTTGCACCAGACCATAAATTGATCGTTGGAGCTTGCACACTTTGTTAGTACCCTTTGGATCAACAAAACCTTCTGGTTGCATCATATACAACTCTTCTTCTAGAAATCCATTCAAGAATGCAGTTTTTACATCCATTTGCCAAATTTCATAATCATAAAATGCGGCAATTGCTAACATGATTCGGACAGACTTAAGCATCGCTACGGGTGAGAAAGTCTCATCGTAGTCAACCCCTTGAACTTGTCGAAAACCTTTTGCAACAAGTCGAGCTTTGTAGACGATTACATTACCATCAGCCGGTCTTCTTCTTAAAGATCCATTTATTCTCAATAGCTTGCCGATCATCGGGCAAGTCTACCAAAGTCCATACTTTGTTCTCATACATGGATCCCATCTCGATTTCATGGCTTCAAGCCATTTTATGAATCTGGGCTCACCATCGCTTCTTCATAGTTCGTAGGTTCACCATGATCTAGTAGCATGACTTCGAATAGGATTACCGTACCACTGCAGTGCGGATTTTATTCTGGTTGATCTACTGATTCGGTGACAACTTGATCTGAAGTTTCATGATCTTCATCATTATCTTCCTCACTAACTGGTGTAGGTGTTACGAAACTGATTTACGTGATTAACTACTTTCCAATAAGGGAGCTGGTACTATTACCTCATCAAGTTCCACTTTCCTCCCACTCACTTCTTTCGAGAGAAACTCTTTCTCTAGAAAGGATCCATTTTAGCAACAAATGTCTTGCCTTCGGATCTGTGATAGAAGGTATACCCAATTGTCTCCTTTGGGTATCCTATGAAGACACATTTTTCCGATTTGGGTTCAAGCTTATCAGGTTGAAGTTTCTTCACATAAGCATCGCAACCCCAAACTTTCGAAAACGACAACTTTGGTTTCTTGCTAAACCATAGTTCATAAGGCGTCGTCTCAACGGATTTTGACGGTGTCCTATTTAACGTGAATGCGGCCGTCTCTAAAGCATAACCCCAATATGATAGCGGTAAATCGAAATAGACATCATAGATCGCACCATATCTAGTAAAGTACGATTCGACGTTCGGACACACCATTACGCTGTGGTGTTCCGGTGGCGTGAGTTGCGAAACTATTCCGCATTGCTTCAAATGTAGACCAAACTCGTAACTCAAATATTCTCCTCCACGATCAGATCGTAGAAACTTTATTTTCTTGTTACGATGATTTTCAACTTCACTCTGAAATTCTTTGAACTTTTCAAATGTTTCAGATTTATGTTTCATCAAGTAGATATACCCATATCTCGCTTAAATCATCTGTGAAGGTGAGAAAATAACGATATCCACCACGAGCTTCAACATTCATCGGACCACACACATCTGTATGTATGATTTCCAACAAGTCTGTTGCTCTCTCCATACAACCGAGAATGGTGTTTTAGTCATCTTGCCCATGAGGCATGGTTACGCAAGTACCAAGTGATTCATAATCAAGTGATTCCAAAAGTCCATCTGTATGGAGTTTCTTCATGCGTTTTACACCAATATGACCTAAACGGCGATTACCACAAATAAGTTGCACTATCATTATCAACTCTGCATCTTTTGGCTTCGACATTATGAATATGTGTATCACTCTCGTCGAGATTCAATAAGAATAGACCATTCTTCAAGGGTGCATGACCATAAAAGATATTACTCATATAAATAGAACAACCATTATTCTCTGATTTAAATGAATAACCGTCTCGCATCAAACAAGATCCAGATATAATGTTCATGCTCAACGCTGGCACCAAATAACAATTATTTAGGTCTAAAACTAATCCCGAAGGTAGATGTATGTAGCGACCTGACCCAAAATCGGTCAAATCTCTGTGTCTGTACCATCCCAAGATCATGCTGGTACTCACAGTACATCGATAAAGTAATCAAAGTTCAATCACACCTGAATATCATTAATCGATTCTCATATAGAGTCTTTATTACAAGGGAATAAATTCGGCTCAAGGCCAACTCATGAGAAATAAGCTAAAAATGCTGCGGAAGTCGAAGGTAAGCGAGTCCATCGACTCCAAAGGGCAATCGCCAAGCGCGAGCGTAGCCTCACTCTGATCGGAATATATCTACGCAACATAATACGTTGCAGCCATGTAGGTCAGCTTTTGGAATAAGCTGGCAAGTCATGAAGAATAACAATAATAAAATTACTAACACTATATGCATTTTTGGCTGTGGAGCTCTAAGTTTCATCATTTTTTTGCGAAAAGCAAATTTTATCCTACTACAGTGGACTTACTTGCAAATTACTACAATTGTTGGTAGTTATTGAGATGGTTCCGCCAACCAAAATCTCGTTCCCAATTATTATTAAGTCATAAACCCTCAAAATTAATCCATTAGTTTTTAGTGTTGAGATATCCGAATACTTCCAAGTTCCAGAGGCTCAAATGTCCGTAACCGGGGACACGGCTAATCGATTAGATCTTTAACTCTGCAGAGGGTTGCGCACTTTCCCCGCAAGAATCATTCCCTCCTTTAAAATCTTCGCACTTCATGGTGTTTGAAGACGGGACGAATGAAACAGGTCTTCCAAAGAGTTCTTCCGCCACCGCCAGTACCCATCCAATCCTACCGTTCGTCTACTTCTCGTAGTACCGCCCAGCCAGCGTCACTACTAGGGTCAACCCAGCCAGAGCCCATAATGGCTTGCGGCTGCAGTAAGCTTCCGGTCATGGGGCATCCATCCTTCTCTTCGTGGCTGGGTGAAGCTTTCCAGAGATGTCATGGCGCTTCTCCATGCATCCCGCCACCACTGGGTGCTCCAGGTGCCGTCAACCGTCCTCCACCCAGTGTGATTTTTCCAAAGTCCATCTTGATCATTGTAGTTCATGGGGTCATCATCATCATTGACTCTCACATCTTGCTTATGAATTTCACTCATCCCAAATCCGTCTCTGAGCATAGCAAAATAACTACTACGTCCGGGGTCATGGTAACAAGGGGATTGGTTCATCCTACCACATGATACTACTCAAGTTTAATGACTTCAAAATTTCACTACTGCATGCATGGTGGGGTGGTGACAACTACTAATGCACAAAAACATAGGTATAGAAATAACATGATCAAAACTTGCCTTGCCGATGATCCTCGTAAGCTAAAGAGTCGTAGTAGCAAGCTTAGCACTCTAAACTCTACCGAGACAAACAATAACACAATAAGCACAAAGCAAGAGGATCACACAAGATAACAATAATAACATAGCACAACAAAACAATCAAAGCCAAATCCAAAAGAAAAACTCAAAGTAACCAATTCAAAGTTTTCCCTACTCCAAACAATAGCAAAATTAGTTTTTATATAGCAAAAATTCCTTAATATGACCTAATCATGGTTTTAGGTTAACTTAACAGAAAAGGATTCACTAAGCAACTAGGAGCAAAAAGAATTAATTAAAAAGCTATTATAAAACTCATTTTAGGCCTAATCCAATTTCTACTAAGAAAATTAATTTAAAACTTTTATTAATTATAAATAAAAGTTCATCTACTAGCATGACAGAAACTAACCTAGAATAACTAATCACAAGTTAAAATAAATTAATTTACTAATTAATTAATTAGGAAAACAGGAACTAGTTAATTAATTAGGATTAATAGGATTCTGTCTATAATTAATTATTTATTAATCCTAAAATACCAAAATTAATTTCTAGGGTTTTGCAATGTTGAAATAAAGTGGTGACAAAAGAATCATGCAGAAATAATTTTTCTAACTAAAATTATAGCAGATTTACTATTCTGACTAAAACAATATTAAAGCATTTTTAATTATTTTAACATAGCTAAATATATATTTTTCAGAAACTATATAAAATTTGCAATCCAACAAAAAAGAATCACTGAAAATATTAAACAGAATAAAAGATATACATTTTGAAAACTGAAACTATTCGCTAAAACAGAAAATCAAAATAAAAGAAAAAGGCCTAATGGGCCTATATCGCACTAGGCGTAGTTTAGTCTAAACGGGCCCTAGGTTTAAACTAAATGAACCGCCTAAAAATAAAAACCTAAACTAAAAACTAAACCGATCGGACCGGCCGTTTTATAACTAAAACCTATTTCTTCTGGGGCTTCTAATCCTAGCCGTAGACCTACGGTCGGACGGTGGGGGTGAGGCCGGTGACTTACGGACTCGGCGACGCAGCGCGGCGGCGATTTAAAGTCGTCGAGGCGTCAAGCGTCGGCGAGCTCCGGCGACTGTCGGGAGGTGCGCCACGAGCACGAGGGGTGGTTCGGTGGTGTTGGGGAGGGTCGGGGTGCACTAGGGTGGCGTCGGCGGCGACTATGGCGGCGGTGGCGAGCTCGGGACTCCGGCGACGTCGAGCGGGAGGAAGAGGGGGTGCGGCGAGCTCTCGGGGAATGGGGTGCGGGGCTCGGCCTTTATAGCCCTGGGGTCGGGCTTGCTCCGGAAGGGCATCGGAGGCGATCGGGGATCCCGGATCCTTCGGGATCCGTCGATCTCCCAGCGAGTCGATGGCGTGGGCGAGGGAAGGAGACGGGCAGGGGCCCACGGTCAGCGAGAGGAGAGAGGCGAGGGGGTCGGGTGGCCGAGGCCAACGGGTTTCAGCGAGGGTGCGAGGGTGGAGCTGGGCTGGCCTGGCTGGCTCTGGGCTGGCTTGGGCCAGGGCTCACTGGCCGAGGAGGTGAGGCGGCTGGCTGGGCTCTGGGTGGCCTGGGTTGGCACCAGGGGTTTTTTTTTTTAATAAAACTAAAACAAAAATAAAACCAAATCTAGAAATAATTTATATAGGGTATATATATACCAAAATGATCAGGGGAATATTCCCTTTCATTTGAACATTTTTCCAAAGGCAAAATCCAAACTTCATAAAAATCTATTTTTTTTTCAAATTCAAATAAAATTCCGATTTGAATTCCAAAACTTTTGGCATTGTTTCCTCTGATATTTTTGGAGTGTCATGTTTGCTCCTCTCATACTTTTGATCAAGTATTTATCAGGCTTGGTTTTTTTGGAATGTTTCACACATGCCAAAGTTTGAAATTCAAATTCAAAACTCAAATTGCTCTGAAACTTCAAATGGCATTCAAATTCAAACAGGATGCATAGGATGCTTAGCTATAATTGTAAAACATTCCAAATAGGAAATTTGGGATGTTACAATGTAGAGGTAGCGTGCCGACCGCGATCACATTGACTTTGGAACCATTTCCCACGCGCATCGTCACCTCGTCCTTTGCGAGTGCTCATCTATTCCGTAGTCCCTGCTTCGAGTTGCAAATATGAGCAATGTAAACCGAGATCAAATACCAGTGCTACTACGAGCTCTAGTAAGGTACACATCAATAATATGTATATCACATATACCTTTGTTCACCTTGCCATCCTTCTTATCCGCCAAATACTTGGGGCAGTTCCGCTTCAAAGGTCCAGGTTTGCTTGCGGTAAAACACTCGATTTCAGGCTTAGGTCCGCAGACTTGGGTTTCTTCTCTTGATCAGCAACTTTCTTGCTGTTCTTTTGAAGTTTCCTTCTTCTTTCCTTTGCCCTTTTCTTGAAACTAGTGGTCTTGTTGACCATCAACACTTGATGCTCTTTCTTGATTTCTACCTCCATGCTTTTTAGCATTGCGAAGAGCTCGTGAATTGTCTTAGTCATCCCTTGCATATTATAGTTCATCACGAAGCTCTTGTAGCTTGGTGGCGATGATTGGAGAATTACATCAATGACACTATCATCCGGAAGATTAACTCCCAGCTGAATTAAGTGATTATTATACCCGGACATTTTGAGTATGTGCTCACCGATGAACTATTCTCCTCCATCTTGCAGCTATAGAACTTATTGGAGACTTCATATCTCTCAATCCGGGCATTTGCTTGAAATATTAACTTCAACTCTGGAACATCTCATATGCTCCATGACGTTCAAAACGTCGTTGAAGACCCGGTTCTAAGCCGTAAAGCATGGCACATGAACTATAGAGTAGTCATCGACTTTGCTTTGCCAGACGTTCACAACTTCGGTGCAGCTCTGCAGCGAGCACGGCACCAGCGGTGCTTCGGGGCGTAATTCTTCCGGGCAGCAATGAGGATAATCCTCGAGTTACGGACCCAGTCCGTGTAATTGCTACCATCATCTTTCAACTTTGCTTTCTCAAGGAACGCATTAAAATTCAACGGAACAACAAAGACGAGCCATCTATCTACAAAGAAACATAGACAAGAAAAATACTATCGGTACTAAGTTCATGATAATTTAAGTTTTAATTAATCATATTAAAACTCCCACTTAGACGACATCTCTCTAGTCATCTAAGTGTTTACGTGATCCAAATTAACTAAACCATGTCCGATCATCACGTGAGATGGAGTAGTTTCAATGGTGAACATCACTATGTTGATCATATCTACTATATGATTCACGTTCGACCTTCGGTCTCCGTGTTCCGAGGCCATATCTGCATATGCTAGGCTCGTCAAGTTTAACTTTGAGTATTCTGCGTGTGCAAAAACTGGCTTGCACCCGTTGTAGATGGACGTAGAACTTATCACACCGATCATCACGTGGTGTCCGGGTACTACTGAACTTTTAGCAACGGTGCATACTCGGGAGAACACTTCTTGATAATTTTAGTGAGAGATCATCTTATAATGCTACCGTCAAACAAAGCAAGATAAGATGCATAAAGGATAAACATCACATGCAATCAATATAAGTGATATGATATGGCCATCATCATCTTGTGCTTGTGATCTCCATCTCCGGCAAATCATGATCACCATCGTCACCGGTAGCGACACCTTGATCTCCATCGTAGCATCGTTGTCGTCTCGCCAACTATTGCTTCTCGACTATCGCTACCGCTTAGTGATAAAGTAAAGCAATTACATGGCGTTGCATTTCATACAATAAAGCGACAACCATATGGCTCCGCCATTGCCGATAACTTCGGTTACAAAACATGATCATCTCATACAATAAAATATAGCATCACGTCTTGACCATATCACATCACAACATGCCCTGCAAAACAAGTTAGACGTCCTCTACTTTGTTGTTGCAAGTTTTACGTGGCTGCTACGGGCTGAGCAAGAACCGTTCTCACCTACGCATCAAAACCACAACGATACTTCGTCAAATAGACTCCGTTTTAACCTTCTCAAGGACCGGGCGTAGCCACACTCGGTTCAACTAAAGTGAGAGAGACAGACACCCGCCAGCCACCTTTAAGCACGAGTGCTCGTAACGGTGAAACCAGTCTCGCGTAAGCGTACGCGTAATGTCGGTCCGGGCCGCTTCATCTCACAATACCGCTGAACCAAAGTATGACATGCTGGTAGGCAGTATGACTTGTAGCGCCCACAACTCACTTGTGTTCTACTCGTGCAAATGACATCAACGCATAAAACCAGGCTCGATACCATTTGTTGGGGAACGTAGTAATTTCAAAAATTTCCTACGATCACGCAAGACCATGGTGATGGCATAGCAACGAGAGGGGAGAGTGTCCGTCCACGTACCCTCGTAGACCGAAAGCGGAAGCGTTATATCAACGCGGTTGATGTAGTCGTACGTCTTCACGATCCGACCGATCCAAGCACCGTTACTCCGGCACCTCCGAGTTCTTAGCACACGTTCAGCTCGATGACGATCCCCGGGCTCCGATCCAGCAAAGCGTCAGGGAGGAGTTCCGTCAGCACGACGGTGTGGTGACGATCTTGATGTTCTACCGTCGCAGGGCTTCGCCTAAGCACCGCTACAATATGACCGAGGTGGAATATGGTGGAGGGGGGCACCGCACACGGCTAAGGAACGATCACGAAGATCAACTTGTGTGTTCTAGGGTGCCCCCTGCCTCGTATATAAAGGAGCAAGGGGAGGGCGGCCGGCCCTAGGAGGCGCACCAAGGGAGGGAGTCCTCCTCCTAGTAGAGTAGGACTCCCTTTCCTAGTCCTACTAGGAAGAGGGAAGGGGAAGGAAAGAGAGGGAGGAGAGGGAGAGGGGCCGCCCCCCCTCTCTAGTCCAGTTCGGACTCCCCATGGGGGGCGCGCCACCTCCTGGTGCAGCCCTCTCTCTCCCTCTTGGCCCAATAAGGCCCATTACTTCCCGGGGGTTCCGTAACCCCTCCCAAGCACTCCGTTTTCTCCGAAACTTCGAAACCTTTCCGTGTCCGAATATAGCCGTCAATATATCAATCTTTATGTCTCGAACATTTGAGACTCCTCGTCATGTCCGTGATCACATCCGGGACTCGAACTCCTTGGTACATCAAAATACATAAACTCGTAATATAACCGTCCATCGAAACCTTAAGCGTGCGGACCCTACGGTTCGAGAACTATGTAGACATGACCTAGAACCATTCTTGGTCAATAACCAATAGCGGAACCTGGATGCCCATATTGGTTCCTACATATTCTACGAAGATCTTTATCGGTCAAACCGCATAACAACATCGTTGTTCCCTTTGTCATCGGTATGTTACTTACCCGAGATTCGATCGTCGGTATCCAATACCTAGTTCAATCTCGTTACGGTAAGTCTCTTTACTCGTTCCGTAATACATCATCTCACAACTAACTCATTAGTTGCAATGCTTGCAAGGCTTATGTGATGTGTATTACCGAGAAGGCCAGAGATACCTCTCCGACAATCGGAGTGACAAATCCTAATCTTGATTCATGCCAACTCAACATATACTTTGGAGACACTTGTAGAGTACCTTTATAATCACCCGATTACGTTGTGATGTTTGGTAGCACACAAAGTGTTCCTCCGTAAACGGGAGTTGCATAATCTCATAGTTGCAGGAACTTTGTATAAGTCATGAAGATAGCATAAGCAACATACTAAGCGATCAAGTGCTAAGCTAATGAAATGGGTCATGTCAATCACATCATTCTCCTAATGATGTGATCCCATTAATCAAATGACAACACATGTCTATGGTTAGGAAACATAACCATCTTCGATTAATGAGCTAGTCTAGTAGAGGCATACTAGTGACTATCTGCTTGTCTATGTATTCACACATGTATTATGTTTCCGGTTAATACAATTCTAGCATGAATAATAAACATTTATCATGATATAAGGAAATAAATAATAACTTTATTATTGCCTCTAGGGCATATTTCCTTGAGATCCCGGACTCGATCCAGCAAAGTGTCGGGATGAGTTCCGTCGACCGACGGCGTGGTAGACGATGATGATGCTTCACCGCGCAGGCTTCTCCTAAGCTCATGACGATATGACCGAGTGGAATATGGTGGAGGGGCACCGCACACGACTAAGGAACGATCACGTAGATCAACTTGTGTCATGAGGTGCCCCCCTGCCCCCGTATATAAAGGAGGGAGGGGGAGGTGCGGCCGACCCTCCTAGGGTGCGCCTGGAGGAGTCCTACTCCCACGGAGTAGGACTCCCCTCTTGCCTTGTTGGAGAAGGAAGGGGGAGGAAAGAGGAAGGGGCGCCCCCTCCCTGTCCTATTCGGACTAGGGGAGGCGCGCCCCCTGCCCCGGCCGCCCTCCTCTTCTCCTTATGGCCCATTAAGGCCCAACATCCCCGGAGGGTTCAGTAACCCGGTGTTAGAAAATTCGATTTCATCCGGAACCATTCCGATATCAAATATAGGCTTCAATATATCAATCTTTATGTCTCGACCATTTGAGACTCCTCGTCATGTCCGTGATCACATCCGGGACTCGAACAAACTTCGTAATCAAAACTTATAAACTCATAATAAACATCATCGTAACGTTAAGCGTGCGGACCCTACGGGTTCGAGAACTATGTAGACATGACCTAGAACTATTCTCGGTCAATAACCAATAGCGGAACCTGGATGCCCATATTGGTTCCTACATATTCTTCAAGATCTTTATCGGTCAAACCGCTGCGACATACGTTGTTCCTTTGTCATCGGTATGTTACTTACCCGAGATTCGATCGTCGGTATCAATACCTAGTTCAATCTCGTTACGGTAAGTCTCTTTACTCGTTCGTAATACATCATCTCACAACTAACTTATTAGTTGCAATGCTTGCAAGGCTTATGTGATGTGTATTACCGAGAAGGCTGGAGATACCTCTCCGACAATCGGAGGACAAAACCTAATCTCGAAATCGCCAACCCAACATGTACCTTTGGAGACACCTGTAGTACTCCTTTATAATCACCCAGTTACATTGTGACGTTTGGTAGCACCCAAAGTGTTCCTCCGGTAAACGGGAGTTGCATAATCTCATAGTTACAGGAACATGTATAAGTCATGAAGAAAGCAATAGCAATATACTAAACGATCAAGTGCTAGGCTAACGGAATGGGTCATGTCAATCACACCATTCTCCTAATGATGTGATCACATTAATCAAATGACAACACATGTCTATGGTTAGGAAACATAACCATCTTTGATTAATGAGCTAGTCAAGTAGAGGCATACTAGTGACTATATGTTTGTCTATGTATTCACACATGTATTATGTTTCCGGTTAATACAATTCTAGCATGAATAATAAAAATTTATCATGATATAAGGAAATAAATAATAACTTTATTATTGCCTCTAGGGCATATTTCCTTCAAGGACATGTCAAGACTGCTATGATTTGCACTAATGCATCTAGCAGTGATTTAAATGAAGTCCATATATATGATCCAAAGGTTCATATGCAACTCCATATTAAGCATTTTAAATGTCATTATCATGTTCTTACTTATGCAGTAAGTATAAGTTGGTTAAACATGCATGAAAGTAGCATAACTGGATAGGTTGGGTTTTTCTGATAATTTTTCATAGATAAATTATTTCATTCTGAGCTACGGTTTATTTTCTATGATTTTTTGAAGTTTATAACATTTAATATTCCAAAATAGAAATAATCCAGAAAGATATTATGACGTCAGCACAGCATAAGCAGGTCAAACCTAACTAGTGGGGCCCACTAATCAGTGACCCATTTGTTAACATGGTGATATTAACACTAAAATTAGTCCTAATCTAAAATTAGGAGAAGGCTGGCCCCACCTGTCATTGAACCGGAGGGGGTCAAACCCGCCGGCGTTAAGCTGCCGGCGAGGTAAGTGGCGTCTAGGAGCTTCGAAAAACCCCTATGGCGCACCGTTCGGCGCGCGGTTGGGTTCTCCGGGACGCTGGTGAAGTGGCGCGTCCAACTATGGTGGTGGCTCGGCTAGAGGTGGCCTGCTGCGTCGCCGACGATGACCACAGCGGTGGACGGAGCTCGGGCGAGCTTGGGGTCGAGGCTACGGCGTGCAAACGGACGAACCGAAGCGCTTGCGAGGCTCTTCGTTGTGCGGCGAGCTTGCTGGACATGCTGGGGTGACCAAATGGTCGTCGGAGCAACGTTGGCGACAAGCTCTTGCGACGGTGGGTTCGGTCTGCTTGGGAACGACGGCTAGAGGAAGCAAACTACGGAGGGGACAGGGGAAAGCTTCAGGGGCTCACAGTGCGTCGTTTGGAGGCGTCAGAGGCTCAGGGGATACCGAATGGCGATGTGACGGCGAAGGCGATCCGGCGGCCATGCGCAGAGAAGACGGGTCGATGGCGAGGCGGCAGGGTGTCCATCGACGTGTGGCTCGGCGAAGATGTAGCAGATGTCAACGCAGACCTCAGGGAGAGGTCGAGGAAGCACGGCAACAGCGGTGAGCGCGCGGTCGACGAGCGGCGGTTGTGGCTGCGCTCGGGTGGGTGCGCGCCAGAGAGACATGGGAGGGGATGAGCACAGGGGGAGAGTGAGAGGGGCCGGGGGGTTGCGTGGCGGCCTCCAGGGGGTCCAGGCGAGGAGGTAGCAGCCAGGCAGAGTGGAGGTAGCCGGCGCGTGCACGCGCGCCGCGGCCACACGCCCTCCTGCCTACTGGCAGGAGGTTGAAGACGGTGGGGGTGGGGTGGGCCAGCTCGGCTGGGCCAAAGCAGCTGGGCCGCCAGGTGAGTTGGCCCAGGTAAGATTCTCCTTTCTCTATTTTGTTTCTTTTTCTTTTTCTGTAATTTGTTTTAATTTTGTTTTTGAACCAACTCATTTTTTTGCTTCTGATTAAATTTTTTTGTGACTAAATGAATTATTCTGAAGCCCCTCACAAATTTCCATCATTGTTGGAGCAACAGAAATATTTATAGAATATATTTGCTCCAATTCAAATACAATATGAATTAATTCAAAGCCCAGATAAGTCCTGCAAACATGTGAAACAATTTTTTGTAGATGCTTCCACCTAATTCAGAAATGATGAACATTTTTTAAAGGCATTTTGAGTTCATTGGAAAAGATTTTATTTAAACCTATTTGATTTAATTTGATGCTAGGGTTTGGATGAATCCCCAATTCAAGTTTAATTACAATTTAAACATGATGCAACAAGGGATAACTAGTCTAGGTCATTACCAGACTAGGGATGTGACATATTTGATCTATGTAATATGGTTGTGGTAATGTTCTTCATGATACTTTGTGAATGCAAACTTCATAATATTTGGCTTCCAGGGACGTTATGGATACAAGTGTTGTTGCACAGTCCATGCCCTATTTAAGTTTCCATATTGTATTTACTCTTTTTTTAACAATTACTGTGCACTGTAGTTCTTGCTCACGAACACTCTCGCAACATTTCTTGCTTGGCAACCATGACTGAGTTTGAACATTTGTATCAACTCATCATACTAAAACTCCCGGGACCACAGGTAAAGAAAGTTTTCACTTCTTTAGGACCATGATCAAATGAGAAAGCTGAAAAATTAATCCAAGTTTACTTGGCATGCTGCATAGGAAGCAGTTTGCGGGTGATGGCAGGGAAGACACATACTAACACGTACAATTATTTGATGACATATATTTATAAAAAGGAGGATTACGCCTGGCATCTGCATCAAAATGATGCATACAACCATCTTTATTAAGTTATTCAACAAAGTCTGACAAAATAAATACAAAGATCAAATCCAAAGCCAACTTTGAGATGCACAAAAGTCGCTACACCCATAAGTATAAAGATGTGCTCTGATCGCATCAAGACACCATCTAATCCAGTGGCCTCAAGAATCCGCCCGCCTAGCACGCTTAGAGCACCAACCGGTCTAGGCATCCCACAATGCGCACCGCATGCGCACGCTCTAGGATCCGCCGCCGCCATCTTCCGTCGTCCCATCTTCAGGAGGGATCATTGCATATACCTTGGCAGGCCCATCTGTTATCGACATTACCACGGCACCAGACAATGCCACCATCCTCCGCGCGTCCATTAAACCGCGTCCAATGTTGAGACTCCATTGCTCCACGCCATCGATCCCCACCGTCTTCAATGTGGTAGATGCAACACCACTCCAACTGTTGGCCCCTCCAGTGAATCTTTGCTCCAAACCAATGCCCTCGGAGGGAAATAGCACCATAGTCTCCATCATCATCCGATCCGAGAGACCTGGATCTAGGGTTTTCCCGGAATGGATGCCCCCTAGAGGAAGAGGGGCATGCTATCTGCACCTGCTAACGAACCCGAACGGTGCCCCACCAGCACAAAGCTCTCACGGTCTTTCCTTCAGGAAAGACACGACGCCTTGTGCACCATCGGCGCCCACCGCAGTTAGGGTTTTCACCCGAGAAGCACTGAGGTGGGAAAAGGTAGAGCAGACCCGAACAACGTCTCCAAGAAGAAAATCAGCACCCACAGGCGACGTCATCGTCGTGGGCCTCGTGCCCCCCCGGAACCGACCAGGGAATTATCCCGATCTAGATCCCCACCTCCCGCTCCGCCCACAAACCGGTGACCGATTAGCTAGCCAGCCCAGCCAAGTCCGGCAAGATTGGAGTGCACCTAGACGGGACAATAGGCAGTGGACAAAACGGCGCCGTCAGCCATCGAGGCATTGCTGCCACGACCCGTACCCCCGGTAGTCCACGGGCCGCCCAAGCCGACCTCCGGCGGCCCACCAGCCCCGCTGCTCCACCGGACGGGGAAGCCTCACCAAAGGGACCACCATCCCTGATCCATGGATCGCAATCGCGGTACCAGCGCCGAGTAGCTGGAGAAGGGTCCCGCCATGGCCTTCCTCAGAGGCATCTGGACTTTGCCGGAGGGCGCCTCATGCAGCGGCGAGGGAGGAAGGTCGGGGGGGGAGAGGAAGGGGCGTCGGGGTGAGGTGATGGCGGAGGAGGGATCCAGCGGCGACGCTAGATCGAGTCGCAAGTCCGTCCTCATTTGATGAGATATGTGGGACTGTCCAATTGAATGCCTTTACTTCGATGAAATGAAACTCAAGCTCTTTGGCATGTACTTATTTAAGTAGTAAAGCACAATCTTGGCTATTAACACATCACACATGTACTTTCAGACTTACGAAAAATTGCATTGAGTAATTTTAACTCGCTTCTATCAAGATTAGAAGTCATTGTAATCTTACACTCATTGTAATCTTGCTATTTCCTTCTAGCAGGAATATCCAACAACAAAGGGCTAGTATAACATGAAGAGAACCAGGACAAGCATCGGGGCTACAATCTGCAAACTGAAAACAACAGCCAAGAAAAAAAATGAGTTGTAAGTTGCTAAAAGGAGTCCACATATGAAACCTGCAACTATATAGCTCCGATAATATAATGACATAACTTTGAAATGCAGCTACAAACACTTAATCAAGCGGAGATCAGAAGGTATGAAGATGCAGAGGCTATTCTAAGCACTAATAAACAGATAAACCATGCAGAAAAAACACTTTAAAATGGAAGACTGAAATAGTGGCAAATAAGTAGCAACTGTGAGTATTTCTCACAAAAATAAAGATTAGCTACTGTAAATAAAGCAGATAAAAAGGGGCATACCACAATGGCCTGAAAAAAGGGACTACACAAAAACTATGGCATTACATAACATAATCATAGCTCATAGCTTAAATTCAGAAATGACTTGAACATGAATTTACTCCAATCAGGGATTACTGCAAGGCATTACAGAATAGGAACTGCACAGAAACTAGGGCATTACAGAACATAATCATAGCTCATAGCTTAAATTCATAAATGACTTGAACATGAATTTACTGCAATCAGGGATTACTGCAAGGCATTACAGATCAGGAACTGCACAGAAACTAGGCCATTACTGCAGACAAGATCAAACACCACATAACAAATTATAGCAAAAACAACTAAACCATCAATGACGAACAAGGCACGAACCAGTCAAAAAGGAACAGGGGACCTAAACCCATAAAATCAACACCGACAACCAAAACACAACACGTACGCTATAAGATGTCCCAAAAATACCAAACCAAACGAGATCCAGAATGTTGCTCGCCACGGGCAGAAACACACTCAAAACTGCACTGAAATGAGGTTCAAATCTGCTTGCCACACACAGAGAAATCACATATCACAGCAAGCAGAAACACAGCTCAAACAATCGCACAGAGAACACTGTACAAAATACAGCTGCCACGCAAGCGAATCACGGCTCAAAATCGCAGAAAAACGAGGATTAAAATCACACAGGACGCAATTCAAATCAGAAACGAAGACCATCAAGGAAATGGGGATCGAAAATCGAACACGCAGAAGAGGAACAGCTAAAAAAGCCAACGACTGAAAAATAGCAATTCTGTATGAATTTGTCCAATAAATATCCGTGCGATATCTGCATATCAAAGGCTCCGTCTGAACAAGCATTCAACGTATATTTATACTAGACGAGCCGATAAAACTTGCTACGCCGATGCTGATATCACACTACAGCCACGTATGATTTAGCAAAGTTGACAAGCTGGTAATGCGTGCCTACAGCTACTGGCTCGGTCTGCAGGACAGGCAACGACCACGCTTGCTGTAGCACCTGGGACAGAGAGAAACGCGGTGATCCGTCAGTGTTGAGCAGTCCCAGCACGGGTACATCCTCTCATCGGGGCCGCCGGTGCTGCTGCTGCTGCCCAGCCGGCTGGTCTGGTGTAGCTGGCCGGCGGAACGCTTCTTCGACGGCGGTGGTGCCGAGCTGCTCCCGGCCTGCAGAGTCTCCTGACCAAGAAACAAGCAAAGGCGTCAGTATCGCCGGAACCTGGGAACATCGGCAATTTGGCATGGGAGGAACTTACCCTGCTCGCGTTGCGCTGCTGCGGCGGAGCGGGGACGACCCGTCTGACCACAGAAGGTTTCTTCTTGAAGTTCACAGCTGGCGGCGGCCGATCAAGGAGGATGATTTGGCGTTTCACCGGTGGAAGGGCAGGCAGGTTTGCCGCAGGCGCGTCGGCGGCTCGGCGCCCGCCGCGATCCATTCCCTGCTAGTGAAACAAGCATGATTAACGATGACCAATGCAACGGAATCAATCAAGACAACTCGCCGTCGCCGGACGTTGTGCTTATGCAACGGAAGGAACTTACGTTTCTAGGGTCGCGCAGCTGTGCCTCGGCGGGGATCAACTCTCCGGCTGCAGGAGGCACGACGACTTCCTCGGAACTAGGCTGGCGCCGCCGTGTCGCAGGCGCGCCACTCCCCGACGGAGTCACTATGTCCGAGCCGGTGCTATTCCCCTGCGCAGGTCAAGATCGACAGAGTAAGCTCGTCCAAGAATCTTTGATTTCTTGATAAATTCAAGAAACACGGTCCAAGGATGAACATTACTGCGGCGCCCGGACGCTGCCCCGTCGGCAAGGTCGCCGTACGATCCTCTCGTCCTCGTGGGCGGGCTGGAGAGCCCTCCACCGTCGTCTTCGACGTCCCCCGCGCTCGCGGCTCGGACGTCCCACCCCTATCACCCCGCTGGTGCTTCTTTTGGCCCGTCATGTTCTTCAAACTTCGCCGGCAGAGCTCTTTCTCTCTCTGTCTCTCTGGGACTCGAGAGATGTTTGGTTGGACGCGAGGAAGAAGATGGATTGAACAAGAGGAAGAAGAAGACAGGGAAGGGGGAGGGGAATTTATAGGGACCCAAATCCACCGGCACCGGAAAACAGAGAGAAGGAGAGAAATTTTTTTTTTTTGAGTGGGAGAGAGAAGGAGAGATGGAAGACGCAGCGGGAGAACTACTGCTATTTAACTACTGGGCCGACCGACCGGCCCATGCGAGTCGCCCGACGACGACGCGCAGCAACCTCGGGTGGGCCGGCCCAGCAAGCACGCTCACACCTTCCCTTTGTTCCTTCGATCGCTAGCTCTTTCGTGCACGTTTCGTTCGTTTTTTTTTTGCTGTTCGTCCCTTTCGTTCACAAAAACTGAAAACCACATGGTTCTGAAAATTACGAATTTGAAAAACAGTTCACCAATTTGAAAAAGTTCATCAATTTTGAAAGCAAAAAAATCAAAAAATTTCATCAAATTTAAAACAAAGTTCGCCGAATTTGAAAAAAAGTTCATCAAATTTGAGAAAAGTTCGCCGAATTTGAAAAAAGTTCATCGACTTTGAATAAAAGTTCATCAATTTCGAGAAAAATTTCATTAATTTTGCAAAAAATTCGTCGCCTTTTCGCATTTATGGGAAAAGAAAAAAACAAGATAGGAAAAAAGGAAAAGAAAACAGAAAAACAGCTGGCCTTTTCGCATTGTATAAAGAAAAGCAAAAAGGATAGTAACCACATCGTGTCTTCTGATCCAACTGGTTAGTGTTGTTCGATTCGTTGGGGACGCACTAGTTCCGGTGATGCTCAGGCGAGCAGCGGCGGCGCACTGACAATTTGTAATAGGGTGATAACTGAATGTGTGATCACTTCCCTGTTTCTTGTGTTTTGGTTCAACTGCCAGTGGTTGATCGCTCGTCCAACGGCTCACCTGGAGGGATACCGGTTCACCTCAGGAGCGTCTTGGTTAGCCATAAATCAAGCATCGGAGGGTCCCCAATCACTGTTGCCCATCCGACATCCTTTTTAATTCCTGTTTTATCTTTCCACCCGCTCCTCTCTGTAATGGCTATAAGGCCACGCGCTCCTCTCATTTGGAGACCATCTTGTTGTAATTTGGGGGTGGAACCTAGCCGTCACTGGCGTGCTATAATACTTTCGTCCTCTCTTTCAATACAAGCCCTATATTGAGACGCTTTGTTGCTCTAAATGTTCATGCGTTAGTGTTAAAATTCAGTTAATTAGTAGTCACATCTTGATGATTGGTATCGAGAGCCATGTGTTCCTTGGAGGCACATGGATCTGGAGTATCGTTGAGATTGGGTTCTCTCGCAAAATCCCTCCACGAGCTCGGATTCCCCCGGCAGCGAGAGTTCTTATGGAGGCGGCCGGAGTGGCACCGGTTCGGGTGCAGTCAGTGACATGGTCTGTTTACTGAAGATCATCTCTTCAGCGGAAAAATCCCAGCCCATGTAGCCTTACTGCCAGTGGTAGACCGGAGGAAACTGGGAAGAGGAGAACGGAAGAAGTACTCCATCCCTACCCAACCCTTTTGTCGATGGGTATTTAGACTTGCGGCAACATAGAAAAAGATGACAAAGGTTACTGAATCAGGTGATACTGCAGATCTGGAACTCGAGTCACTGGAGCTCGATGTAAATACCTTGCAAAGGAATCAAGAGGAAGATTGCAACGAGTTTCAAACAAATATGTTTCTCTATATGCTTTTGTTCTTCCAGCTCCCAAACGGGGTCTTGCAAAGACTAGACTATTTTAGATCCAGGTTCTTTTGGCAAGGAGATGGTGAAAAGAAAAAATATAGGCTGGCCAAATGAAGCGTGATTTGTAGGTCAAAAAACCAGGCTGGCCTCGGTATTCATGACCTACAGGTCAAGAATGAGGGCCTACTTAGTAAATGGTTGTTCAAGCATCTTACTGAGGATGGTGTTTGGCAAACCATGTTGCGCAATTAGTATATAGGCCAAAAGGCAGTGTCTCAGGTATATCGGAAACCTGAAGACTCACAGTTTCGCGATAAAGGACGGGTCGGAGATTCATTTTTAGGAAGACATCTGGTTAGGCAATGCTAGTCTCCGAGAACAATACCCATCCTTATACAACATTGCACGCGGTAAGAATATTACTATTGCGCAAGTGCTCAGCGCACCCCCGCCAAATATTTCGTTCAGGCGGGATTTGATTGGCAACCGACTTATATCATGGAATAATTTCTTGTCCCTCTGGGTTCGATTAACCTAACACAAGGTTGCGATGTGTTTCGCTAGAACTTTACTACATCGGGGTCTTTCACAGTAGACTCTATGTATCGTACACTCACGCATTCTGAGGTACCGGTGAGTAATAACAAAAAAATTGAAAAGTGAAGGTACCACTTAAAGTTAAAATATTCATATGGTATCTTGATAATCCCCAAGTGCAGGGAATCATCGCAGCAATTCCCAACGGTGGAAGTGATAAGTATGGAATGTCGAACCCACAAGGAGCTAAAGGTAAGATCAATATTCTCTCAAGTCCTATCTACCACTGATACGACTCTACGTACACTGAACATTTGCTTCCAACTAGAAACGAGAAATAAAACTATGTTGTGGGTATGAAGAGGATAATTTTGCATGGTATCGGAGAGCTAAAATATAAAAGTAGGTGTTGTTATCATAAAGTTATAATATATTACTAAATATTATAAATAGCGAGTGTGGAATAATGATGGATCGGTGTGCGGAATTCTTGGATCATATGCACTTATGATTGGAACTCTAGAAAGCATCCGCAACTACTAAAGATCATTAAGGTAAAACCCAACCATAGCATTAACATATCAAGTCCCCTTTATCCATATGCAACAACCCCTTACTCGGGTTTATGTACATCACTCAAGCAACCCACTATAAGAGAATCATGAGCGTCTTGCAACACCCTCACGTGGAATCCCTCATGCTTGCGCGACATGGAGGGCACAATAGGACAGCACCAAAATAAAACATACAACTCGTACCAATCTAGATCATCAATCAACCCAAAGACAAAGGATATCTACTCAAAACATCATAGGATGGCAACACATCATTGGATCATAATATGTGGCGTAAAGCATCATGTTCAAGTAGGGATTACAGCGGGGTGCGAGAGAGTGGACCGCGTAAAAGAGATGAGGATGGTGATCATGATGGTGATGTTGATGAAGACGATCACCGCGGCGATGATTCCCCTCCTAATGGCACTCCGGCGCCACCGAGAGAGAGGAGGAGAGGTTCTCCCCCTCGTGCTTCCTCCTCCATGGCCTCCCCCTGGATGGGGAGAGGTTCTCCCTCTGGATCTTGGCCTTCATGGCGATGATGGCCCCTCCAGGATCCTCCTTCATGGCCTCCGGTGATGATGGCCCCCTCCGGCAGGGTGCCAGAGAGGGCCTAGATTGATTTCTCATGTCTACAGAGGCTTGCCGTGGCGCAACTTCCGATCTAGGTTATTTTCTGGAGGTTTGGGTATTTATAGGAGAGGTTGGCGTCGAGAACAAGTCAGGGGGCCCCACGGGGAGTCCACGAGGCACAGGGGCGCACCCTAGGGGGTGGGCGCGCCCTCAGCCCCTGTGGGGCCCACAGGCCTCCCCTACGGTAACTCTTCGTTCCAGTATTTTTTATATTTTGCAGAAAAATTCTTCATTGATTTTCATCGCATTTCGAGAACTTTTATTTCTGCACAAAAACAACACCACGGTAGTTCTGCTGAAAACAGCGTCTGTCCGGGTTAGTTCTAATCAAATCATACCAAAATCATCTAAAACTATTGTAAACATGGCATGAATACTTCATAAATTATAGATACGTTGGAGACGTATCATATCTCCGTAGTGGAGTTGTGCTAACAAAAGACAACCTCACACGACACAACTGGTCGGGAAGTAAAAAGTGTTGTTTTTGTACTCATGTCGAGGCAATTAAACACCTATTTTTCCAATGTAAGTTTGCGTGTTCTACGCGGTCAGCCATCCAAATAGCATCAAATTGTATCCGCACAGAAGTGTTACCAATATTTTTGATCATTTACTGGACGGTATTTCAAATAGGTACAAAACGCTAATAAGGGTGGGAGCGTATGCCTTACTACGGTCGCTTTGGTTATATAGAAATCATGTTGTTTTTAATAACAAAAATGCTTCTCCTTTGCAGGTTATTTTCCATTGTACACACTCGCTTCGTATATGGTGTACGCTACAACGAGCGGAGTACCAACCGTTGTTCAAGGCAGTGTGTATGCTGTTGGAGTAGGTGGCTACGGAGATTTTTTCCCAACATGGGTGGCAGCATAATCTCCGGATCGGTCCATCATCTCTTTCAACGTAGGCATAGTGTCGGTCTATGGACTCTACTGTTGCCGAATTATCGGTTTTTTATCTTTCTGTTTATCAGACTACTGGTATTTGGTTGTGTGCATCCTACTTATGCAGAGGCCGGGTGATGCTCTTAATGCTTTGTATCCCTTTGATGCTACATTTTGAGATAATAAAAGCGCCCTTTATCGAAAAAACATGTGAACCGCTAGGCCCGCGACAAACCAACATAACGGCCGGCAGCGTGGCCCTCAGCACAGTCGGGTGCCAAGCAGGTTGAGGGCCCTCCACACAACCGTCTGTGCGGCTGGCTGGGCAGCCGCGCGTACCCTCATAGGGCCGGCGAAACAGCCCGAGAAGGGCCCCAGGCACGAGCCCGGGGTGCGACCGCAACACACAAATGACTTGTGCGACCGAACCAGCCCAACACGGATGGACGCTGCCGCCAGGCGGGTCTAGCTCCCTTTCAACATGGGGAAAAAGTCATAGTTAAAAAAGGTGCGCCTAAGCGAGCGCTTAAGTGCGCCTAGGCTCTAGGCGTTGGCGAAACGCCTGGTGCATAATTGCACTTGATTTGCGCATAAGCATGCGCTTTGGTCAGTAAAGCGTAAGGCGGTGGTAAAACGCACATTTAACGCCTATCGCTTTTTTGAACTAAAAAACACGCAGAGGGCTCCCACCGGCGCGCCTGACGCCGCCCAATGACGGTGGCCCCGGGCCCGCCTTCTGTCCTCCAGTCATGGACTGCTCGGCCAGGTCGCCAGGGTCTGAGCCGTCCGGGTAGACTGTACAACTTGAAGCGCCCGAGAACCCCACTCAGGACGGACGGCTAAGAGGCACTCTCAGCCTGCGAGGCACCTGAAGGAAATATGACCTAGAGGCAATAATAAAGTTATTATTTATTTCCTCATATCATGATAAATGTTTATTATTAATGATAAAATTGTATTAACCGAAAACATAATACATGTGTGAATACATTGACAAACATAGTGTCACTAGTATGCCTCTACTTGACTAGCTCGTTGATCAAAGATGGTTGAGTTTCCTAGCCATGGACATGAGTTGTCATTTGATTAACGGGGTCACATCATTAGGAGAATGATGTGATTGACTTGACCCATTTCGTTAGCTTAGCACTTGATCATTTAGTTTACTGCTATTGCTTTCTCCATGACTTATACATGTTCATATGACTATGAGATTATGCAACTCCTAAATACCGGAGGAACATTTTGTGTGCTACCAAACGTCACAACGTAACTGGGTGATTATAAAGGTGCTCTACAGGTGTCTCCGATGGTGTTCGTGGAGTTCGCATGGATCAAGAATAGGATTTGTCACTCCGATTGTCGGAGAGGTATCTCTGGGCCCTCTCGGTAATGCACTGAAGGAAATATGCCCTAGAGGCAATAATAAAGTTATTATTTATTTCCTCATATCATGATAAATGTTTATTATTCATGCTAGAATTGTATTAACCGGAAACATAATACATGTGTGAATACATAGACAAACATAGTGCCACTAGTATGCCTCTACTTGACTAGCTCGTTGATCAAAGATGGTTGAGTTTCCTAGCCATAGACATGAGTTGTCATTTGATTAATGGGATCACATCATTAGGAGAATGATGTGATTGACTTGACCCATTCATTAGCTTAGCACTTGATCGTTTAGTTTCTTCGCTATTGCTTTCTTCATGACTTATACATGTTCCTATGACTATGAGATTATGCAACTCCCGATTACCGGAGGAACACTTTGTGTGCTACCAAACGTCACAACTAACTAGGTGATTATAAAGGTGCTCTACAGGTGTCTCCGATGGTACTTGTTGAGTTGGCATAGATCGAGATTAGAATTTGTCACTCCGGTTGTCGGAGAGGTATCTCTAGGCCCTCTCGGTAATGCACATCACTATAAGCCTTGCAAGCAATGTGACTAATGAGTTAGTTGCGGGATGATGCATTATGGAACGAGTAAAGATACTTGCCGGTAACGAGATTGAGCTAGGCATTGAGATACCAACGATCGAATCTCGGGCAAGTAACATACCGATGACAAAGGGAACAACGTATGTTGTTATGCGGCCGGACTATAACCTTTGGCCGGACTCTTGGACTATGAAGATACAAGATTGAAGACTTCGTCCTGTGTCCGGATGGGACTTTCCTTGGCGTGGAAGGCAAGCTTGGCAATACGGATATGTAGATCTCCTCCCATTGTAACCGACTCTGTGTAACCCTAGCCCTCTTCGGTGTCTATATAAACCGGAGGATTTTAGTCCATAGGACGAACAACAATCATACCATAGGCTAGCTTCTAAGGTTTAGTCTCTCTGATCTTGTGGTAGATCCACTCTTGTACTACCCATATCATCAATATTAATCAAGCAGGAGTAGGGTTTTACCTCCATCGAGAGGGCCCGAACCTGGATAAAAACATTGTGTCCCTTGTCTCCTATTACCATCCGCCTAGACGCACAGTTCGGGACCCCCTACCCGAGATCCGCCGGTTTTGACACCGACATTGGTGCTTTCATTGCTAGTTCTTCTGTGTCGTCATCTTTAGGCCCGATGGCTCCTCCGATCATCAACAGTGATGTGGTCCAGGGTGAGACTTTTCTCCCCGGACAGATCTTCGTATTCGGCGGCTTTGCACTGCAGGCTAATTCGCTTGGCCATCTGGAGCAGATCGAAAGCTACGCCCCTGGCCGTCAGGTCAGTTTTGGAAGTTTGAACTACACGGCTGACATCCGCAAAGACTTGTTCTTCGACGGATTCGAGCCACAGCCGAGCGCGCCGCACTGTCACGATGGGCATGATTTAGCTCTGCCGCCGAACAGTGCCCTGGAGGCCGCACCCGTATCCGCTCCGACCCTTAGCTTGGAGCCAACCGTGCCGATCGAGGACGGGTGGCTAGACACCGCCTCGGAGGCTGCAGTCTCGACGGCGATCGAGCCGAACACCAGCCTTATCCTCTGCGAAACCCGTGACTCCAGGGTGCCGGACTCTTTTCCGGACTCCGAACCCTCCGCGCCCCTGCCAATCGAATCCAATCAGGCGCCAATCATGGAATTCTCCGCCGCGGATATCTTTCATCACTCGCCCTTTGGCGACATTCTGAATTCACTAAGGTCTCTCTCTTTGTCAGGAGAGCCCTGGCCGGACTATGGCCAACAGGATTGGGATGCGGACGACGAAGAAACTTGACGCCCACCCACCACCCACTTCGTATTCACTGTTGATGATTTAACCGACATGCTCAACTTTGACTCCGAAGACATCGACAGTATGGACGACGATGTAGGAGACGAACATGAACCAGCGCCTATAGGGCACTGGAAAGCCACCTCGTCATATGACATATATATGGTGGATACACCCAAAGAAGGCAATGGCGAAGGAACAGCGAGGGATGACCCCTCCAAGAAGCAACCTAAGCGCCAGCGTCAGCGGCGCCGCTCTAAGTCCCGCCAAAGCAAAAAACGATGATACCGGCACGGGAGATAATAACACCCCGGATAGTGCCGAAGACAACTCCCTCCAGCAAGATTCAGCGCAGGAGGATGGAGAAGCCAGCCCGCCTGAGAGAGCGGCAGACGATGTCACGCCCAAGATGCGACCCTATCCTAAAGGAACTCGATGGTCCCACCAAGGATAGAAGCGCATCTTGAAGACGCTTTTGCAAGGTGGATATCATTACATCAACATTACATAATAGATGGGGATACATACAAAAGGCCCAAATGCCACAAGAATACATCAACATCATATACAAGAACAACATCCGACTACGGATGAAACATAAACAGAAACTCAAACAATATCCACCCTGCTAGCCCAGGCTGCCGACACGGAACCTATCCCCGATCGAAGAAGAAGCGAAGAAGAACTCCAAAGCAAGCAAACATCGCTCTCGCGTCATGATCATCGCATAACCTGTACACGCAATCGGTGGTGTAGTAATCTGTGAGCCACGAGGACTCGGCAATCCCATTACCATGGGTATCAAGACTAGCAAAGCTTAAAGGGAAAGGAAGGGGTAAAGTGGTGAGGTTGCAGCAGCGACTAAGCATATATGGTGGCTAACATACGCAATTGAGGCGAGAAGAGAAACAAAGGCAGTCGTCAACTAGTAATGATCAAGAAGTGATCCTGAACTCCTACTTCGTCAAACATAACCCAAGAACCGTGCTCTCCTCTCGATCAACCCGAAAAGAGACACTCACGATTCGCTACGGTTGGTGTATTTTAGAAGAGTTTACTTCAAGTTTACTACAACGGATATTAACAAATTCCCATCTGCCACATAACCGCGGGCACGGCTCTTGAAAGTTTATACCCTGCACGGGTGTCCCAACTTAGCCCATGATAAGCTCTCGCGATCAACGAAGGATATTCCTTCTCCCCGGGAAGACCCGATCAGTCTCGGAATCCCGGCTACAAGACATTTCGACAGTAATAAAACAAGACCAGCAAAGCCGCCCGATCGCCGACAATCCCGATAGGAGCTGCACATATCTCGTTCTCGGGCAACACGGATGAGACATCCTCGAGTAAAACCAAACCTCGAGTTTCCACGAGGGCCCCCATGATCTACTCGGTTTGGACCAGCACTTAGAAAGCACGGCCCGGGGGCTAAATAAAGATGACCCTTGGGTTAATTACTCCCAAGGGAAAGGTAGGTGGTGGTGAGGTAAATGGTAAAACCAAGGTTGGGCCTTGCTGGAGGAGTCTTATTCAAAGCGAACTGTCAAGGGGGTCCCATAAATCACCCGACCGCGTTAGGGCCGCAAAATCCGGGAACATAATACCGATATGACGGAAACTAGAGCGGCAAGAGTGGAATAAAACACCAGGCATAAGGCCGAGCCTTCCACCCTTTACCAAGTATATAGATGCATTAATTTAAATAAGATATATTGTGATATCCCAACAAGTAAACATGTTCCAACAAGGAACAACATCTCCATGTTCCAATAAGGAACAAACTTCATCTTCACCTGCAACTAACAACGCTATAAGAGGGGCTGAGCAAAGCGGTAACATAGCCAAACAACGGTTTGCTAGGAAAGGTGTCAAAGGTTAGAGGCTGACATGGCAATTTGGGAGGCTTGAGGAACAAGTGATAGGTAGCGCAACATAGCGATAGAACGAAACAACTAGCATGGCAATGATAGTAGTGAGATCCAGGGTAGCGGTCATCTTGCCTGAAATCCCGCAAGGAAGAAGAACGATTCCATGAAGAAGATGGAGCCACGAAGACGAACCAAGCGTAGACGAACGAATCCTCACGATCGCAACGAAACGGGAACTATCGAGAAGAAGCACACAACATGGTAAACACACCACACATGAACAAGGCATGATGCACAACAAGCATTATGCATGACAAGGCTACATGAAGCTACTCATGGCAAAAGATGATGCAAACAAGAGCAACACATCAAGGCAAGTTTAAATGAGGCCGGGAACAACATATAACAATTCCGGTAAGTCCTCATATGCAAATTTCGAAATTGGTCCAGATCTGAATAAACCTTATGTTCAAGTTGTTAAACAGCAAGTTAAGATGCACCACGATGATCTACACGAGATTCTAGTCAATTACATATAAAGTTCATTAGATTCGGAGCTACGGCCTAGAAGATATGAGCAAAACAAGCTAAGCATGGCATTGATGCAAAATGCATGCAAACATCAAGCCAACACCTCAAAACAAGGATGCAACATGATAATATGAAGCTACATGCAAAAACAAGCAAGTTTCATATAGAGCACACTCAAAACGGAGCAACGGTTCAACACATACACTCTATACAAGACATAACAACAATCTGTCCAAAACAGCAACTAGGCATATTGCAAGCATCAAAAAGACATGCTACAGCACCATAACATGAAAACAAAAGGCATGGGCATGATGTACAGGTAAAGCATTACAAAACATGAACACTGAACTATCTCCAGAAATCACTAGAACATGCTCAAAATGACATGGCAAGATTGCAAATAATAACAGTTTCAGACTTATCAGGAAATAACATCAGATTGCAATGTTTAGAGCTATCAAACAGCATGTTACAGGAACTTATCATGGCAAACAAAGGCATAGAATTAATCTACTAATTGCGTAGAACAAAAGTCCTTTACTGACCATAAGCCAAAAAGGATCAGAAAATATAATGGCACCCATGTACACATGGCAAGTTATATTACAGATTCATACATGGCAGGAACAACGATAAGTAGGCATGTTGGTGAGCTTTAACCACTCACTGCAGAGCAATTCATGGCATGGCAAGAACAACATCATAGCATACAGGGATCAACTACAACAACCTTGGCAAAATTGAATAACATGTAAACAACCGGCCAGGAAACATTTTATAGCAAAAGTAGAGCTCGATTGACTCAAGCTATGGCACTCCATAATTGCAAAAAATGGCATGGATGGATAGAGGATAACCATATGTTCAAAACATCCTTACTGAAGTATCTCAAAATAAGCATGGATCTCTCGGTAGTATCAAGTTTACATGGCATAAAAATATCAGCAGAACAGGGGCTGAAATCAGCAACATCATGAAGCCTAGTTTGCATGCTTGTGCTAGTCACCACGGAGATCACAAAAATACATGGCATACACCCCTGTAAAGATGGCATGGCATAGTACAAAACACATGTAGACATCAACCTCATAGGATGCACACATCAATCATGGCAAAAATGACAAAAGTGCATGTTCTGATAAGAATCTGAAACTAACATCACATAGCCCTCTTGCAATGATTATTCAGGCATCAAGGTTAGCTCAAATGTAAATGACGCAATGATATGAAATGATGTACTCGTCGAGGCGAACAATTTTACATATTACACGCACAAAACGGAGCTACGGATGCGGAGATACGGCATGACAAACAAGGCATGATAATGTCAAAAACACTCGGGACTTGGTGGAATTTTACCCTCGCAGAAACTGGATCTCGGGGTGCCGGGACGGAGAGAAGCGGGGCCAGGGGCAGCGTTTGGTTGGGATCCCGTGGATCTGGTCCCGATCGAGATCCGCGGAGTTCTCGCCGAGATGGCGGGCGGGCGCGCCGGAGCGAGAGATCTGGCGGCGGGCGGTCTTGAGCCAGGCGGCGAGCGAATCCGCAGCAGGGGCGGCGGCGGCGTCGGCCGGCGGCGGCGATGCTGCCGGCGCGGCGAACGGCGGCGGCGGGCGCAGCAGGCGGCGGCGCGGCGGATGGGCTCAGGAGGGCAGCGCTGGGCAGCGGGCAGCGGCGGCGGCGGCGGGGAGTGCCACGTGGCGCTCCCTGATTCGCTGGCGGCGGCGGCTGGACGCGTCCGGCGCGGACGGACATGTCCGGCGCGCGGGGTGGAAGAAGGCTAGGGTTTCGGGGGTTTGGACTGCGCGAGAAATTCGGGGAGGGGCACATATTTATAGGTAGAGGGAGCTAGGAGAGTCCAAATGAGGAGCGGTTTTCGGCCACGCGATCGTGATCGAACGACCGAGAGCATGGAGGGGAGTTTTCTGGGTTTTGGGCCACTTTGGAAGGGATGTTGGGCTGCAACAAAAGAGGCTTTTGCGGTTACCCGGTTAACCGTTGGAGTACCAAACGACCTCCAAATGGCACGAAACTTGACAGGCGGTCTACCGGTGCTATACCAAGGCCGCTTGACAAACCTCGGTCCATTCCGAGAACGTTTAACACCCGCACATGAAAAGAGGCAAAAGGGGCGCCGGAGACATAGGAGTGCGGATTGCAAAAGCAGACGGCGGGAAAATGCTCGGATGCATGAGACGAACACGTATGCAAAATGAAATGCACATGATGACATGATATAAAATGCAGATGATGACAAGGCAAAGTGCAACACGCAAGCAAATGACATGGAAACAATGGCGAATAACTGACAAACACCTGGCGCATCGAATCCTGGGCGTTACAGACGAGGAGGAAGAGGATGATAATTACATGCCTCCCTCCGAAGACGAGGCAAGCCTCGGCGACGACGAATTTGTCGTGCCAGAGGATCCCGTCGAACAAGAGCGCTTTAAGCGCAGGCTTATGGCCACGGTGAGTATCCTTAAGAAAAAACAGCAATAGTTTAGAGCTGATCAAGATTTGCTAGCCGATAGATGGACTGAAGTCCTTGCGGCCGAGGAATACGAACTCGAACGCCCCTCCAAGAGCTACCCAAAGCGCAGGTTGCTACCCCGATTAGAGGAGGAAGCACTTAAACCTACATCACCAGCGCGTGATGATGCGGTGACCGGCCACCTCGCGGCCGCGACAGAGAGGCCTCTCGGCCCTCCACTCAAGCCGCACCCCGGCGTCGCTCAAAAAATACCAAGGCACGGGGAAATACGCTAGACCTGCGAGATATCTTGGAGGACAGGGCAAGGCAAACAAGATCAATCTACAGATCGCGTGGGCGCCCCATGACACGAGACGATAACCGTCACGCCGGATACATTAAATCCGGCCGGGCCGAACACAGCAGACAAAGCTCATTTGAGCTACGTCATGATATAGCCCGATCTGGCGCCAAGACACCCACTATGCTTCACAAATGAAGTAATGGATCATCAAATCGGAGGATTCAAACCCGTAAACATTGAATCATACGATGGCACAACAGATCCTGCGGTATGGATCGAGGACTATCTCCTTCATATCCACATGGCCCGTGGCGATGATCTACGCCATCAAATACCTCCCTCAAGCTTAAAGGACCAGCTTGGCATTGGCTTAACAGCTTGCCGCAGAATCAATTGGTTGTTGGGAGGACACGGAAGCCGCATTCCTCGACAATTTCCAGGGCACCTATGTGCGAACCCCAGACGCCGATGACCTGAGCCACATAATTCAGTAGCCAGAAGAATCTGCCAGACAATTCTGGACACGGTTCCTAACCAAGAAAAATCAAATCGTTGATTGTCCGGACGCAGAGGCCTTAGCAGCCTTCAAGCATAACATCCGTGATGAGTGGCTTGCCCAACACCTAGGACAGGAAAAGCCGAAATCTATGGCAGCCCTCATGACACTCATGACCCGCTTTTGCGCGGGAGAAGACAGCTGGCTGGCTCGTAGCAATAACATGACCAAGAGCCCTGGTAATTCAGATACCAAGGACAACAATGGCAGGTCGCACCACAACAAGCACAAGCGCCGCGTGCAGCGACAATACGAGAGGATCTGACAGTTAATGCGGATTGAGGCTCTAAACCGGTCGTGGAAAAAGCAATTCAAAAGAAATACTCCGGGCCCATCCGGTTTGGACCGTATACTCGATCGCTCGTGCGGATACATGGCACCCAGAAAACCCCAATCACACCAACAGGGATTGTTGGGTGTTCAAGCAGGCGGCAAGTTAAATGCAGCAGAGACAAGGGTTACATAGCGGCGGCGAGGAGGAGCCGACCGCCCGAACAATAGTGGACGAAGGGCTTCCCCCACAAGTGCGGACGGTGAACATGATATCGCAACCCACATCCCCAAAGGGAGCGGAAGCATGCGCTAAAGGCGTATCTGGCGTTGGAGCCATCGCCCCAAAGTTCAACCCGTGGTCCTCCTGCCCGATCACTTTCGATTGAAGGACCACCCACTAGCATCCGCCATGGCGGATTCGCGCGTGGTTCTAGACCCAATCATTGTGGTTTCACCTCACTCGAGTCCTTATGGACAGCGGGAGCAGCACGAGCCTGCTTTATCGGGACCGCAGTCACGGAAAATGGGCATAGATCCCTCAAGTTAAACCCACAAAAGCGACCTTCAAAGGCGTCATACCAGTGTAGAGGCCAACTATGCGAGGCTCGGTTACACTTGAAGTGGTCTTGGATCCCGGATAACTTCGAGCGTGGAGTTAATCTTGACATAGTCTCGTTCCACGGTGGCTATCACGCCTTTGCTCGGGCAAACCGTATTGCAAAGTTCAATGCGGTGCCGCTTTTCGCATACCTCAAGCTCAAGATGCGGGACCTCGAGGTCATTACGGTCAATGGAAACACGAACTCTCTCTCGAGCGAAGGAGCATCGGCGGCCCTCGCGTGGAAGTACAAAGCAACCTCTCAAGGCAATTCTCGGTCCGGCTACTAAGCGTCCGGACACCGTCAAGCGGCGCTGAAGTAACCTACAACAAGACCGCTGGCACGTTTGAGCAAGCGTGTGTCTGGCTAACCCGGCCCTCGCGAAGCGGTGAAATCGATTACTCTGGCGTACATAATTACGCTCTGAAAATACCATGGGCACAGGGGGAGGGGCACCATCATGGCACGCCCGAAACGCGGCTTAACCGCACTAGGGGCTGCCGATTTTGTCAATTTTTCTTACTTTTAGGACTCCACTCTCCGGAGGACCAAGTCGGCGGTACAATCGCCGCACAAACGATACAACAACCAGGGAAGCAGAAAGCTACGCCGCACTATGGAACTCCCAGGTGGTCTCTATAATGAGCAGTATACATGTTTCACATGCCGTTCCACAGCCTACCCCTGGAGGGGACATGTTAAATAGTCCCATCTCATGCTTACCGCACTATTTGTATCATTCTGCTTTTGCAGCAGCCGTTTAAAATAAACAATGCTTAGCTTCAGCTTATTATTGCATTCTCTATTCATTCCTTTTTCAATATATATGTTCAGTCATGACATTTAGCACCCGTACACTTTGGTACGGTCAATACGCCAGGGGCTCAAGCACCCCATAATACGGTGTGAGAAGTCCGAACACATTCACAAGTGCGGCTCTCCGGACTTATAGCATTATATACATCAGCTCCGAATCATGTCTTTGGTCAATAGTTGGGTTTGCCCAGCTCCCATGTTTTGTTACCTTACGTTCCGCTATATCGGCTAAGGTAGCGCTGGGAGAACTACTGCGATTGTGCCCCAGTTGAGTTGGGCTAAGCACCTCAGTAGAGAAAGCTAAAACTGACTGTCATGATAGGGCGAGAGCTGGTCGCTGTTCGAGAGGTTTCGAGTCCCTAAAGACTTATGCCGCTTAGAGCGAGGAGTCGGCTTTGTCCGGCCTAGGCGTGTATAGCGCCCCGAACTCGGTCTTCCGAACACTAGGGGCTTCGCCAAAATTTAAAATTATAGAATTCTCTGGCTAAGTGAGAGTGATAATGCATTATAGTCTGATTGCCTTGTTCGTTGTGCTGAGCACCTCCCTCGAAGGACCCAAGAATGGGAAAAAGAGTGCTCAGGTTTATCCCGAACACCCCAGCACTTGTGGCATGGGGGCAGAAGCTGACGACTCGCCATCTCTCAGACTTGATAAACGGCTGCATAGAAGGTAAAATTTTAAATTAAAACAAGCGTTGCATAGCGCATATGAACAAGTTTTTAGCGCACAGGATAAAACGAACAAGTTCACTCAAATATTACATCTTTGGAACATTCGTCCGCCACAAGGCGGGCGCCCTTTAGGACGCCCTCATAATACATCTCGGGGTGGCGATGCTCCTTGCCCTGCGGTGGCTCGTCCTTCACAAGCTTCTCCGCATCCATCTTGCCCCAGTGCACCTTAGCGCGGGCAAGCGCCCTACGGGCACCTTCGATGCAGACGGAGCGCTTGACGACTTCAAGCCACGGACAGGCATCCACCAGCCGCCCACCAGCCCGAAGTAGCTCCCAGGCAGGGCCTCTCCAGGCCACAGCCGAACTATAAGGCCCTTCATGACCTGTTCGTTCACCTTGTGGAGCTTGACCAGTTGCTTCAGCTGGTCGCTCAAAGGCACCGGGTGTCCGGCCTCAGCATACTGAGACCAGAACACCTTCTCCGTCGAGCTACCCTCCTCAGCCCGGTAGAAAGCGGCGGCATCTGGCACGCTACGGGGCAAATCTGCGAATGCTCCTGGAGAGCTCCGGACTCGGGTAAGTAACAAGTAATTCACTTTCACATGCTTGCTTTGAATAAAGAATGCCTTACCCGCCGCTATCTTCTTCATCACCTCAACTTCCTGGAGGGCTTTCTGGGCTTCGGCCTTGGCAGATTTGGCGCTTTCAAGGGCTGCCGCGAGCTCGGACTCTCGCGTCTTTGAGTCAAGCTCCAAACTCTCATGTTTTTTCATGAGAGCCTGGAGCTCTTGCTGCACCTCGCCAACCCGCGCCTCGTGTGTCTCCCGCTCGGTGCGCTCCGTGGCCGCTTTCTTTTCGGCCTCGGAAAGCGCTTTCTTAAGGGTCGCCACCTCAGTCGTTGCCCCTAGGACACCAATAGCGATCATGTCATTTTTTGCAACTGCATCTTTTTAAATATACTCCACAAGGTATTACTTACCTTCTTTTTCCCCGAGCTTCTTCTTGGCAAGACCGAGCTCTTGCTCAGACCGCTCAAGGTTATGCTTCAGCGCATCCACCTCCGCAGTCAGTGCGGCAGAGGCCAGCAGCAAAGCCTGCATACGCATATTGACTTAATTATGTTAGACTCCTGCAAAAATTATTACATCCTCTATTCGGCTTTTCCTTGTGAACGCCAAACAGAGCATCAGGGGCTACTGTCTATGCGGTAATATTTTCATATATTTTCTACATACCTCAAAGCCTATTAGCAGGCTGGCACAAGCTTCAGTCAGCCCGCTCTTGGCGGACTGAACCTTCTGGATCAGCGCACTCATAATAGTGCGGTGCTCCTCGTCGATGGAGGCGCCGTTAAGCACCTCCAACAAGTTATCCGGTGCCTCCGGTTGGACGGAGGTCACCGGCACAGTAGGCTTGCCCTTCTTACTAGGGGGCCGCCTTCCAGAGTCCGGAACCGCTGAAGGTTCCGGTGCGGTGTCCGGCCCGGGGCCGGACCTGGGGCCCTTGGAAGTCTTACCCCCTTGGCGCCTGGAGTCCGGGATGTCGCCTTGTGGCGCCTCCAGAACTACCTCCCCTTGGTTTGGAACCTTTTGGGACAACACCTCGGCGTCGTCCGTAGGGCGAGGGGAGGAGGCGGTCGGAAGTGAAGTGCTGTTCACATCCGACGAATCCAAGGAACAGCTCGACGGTACGTCGAGCCGGGCCTTAGGCGGACTGCATAATTATATTCGGCGTAAGGAGAAGCTGTGCAATAAAGGAACACCATGAGTCATTCTGGCATCCGGATACTTACGATTTTGCCAGGGGCTTGGCCCTGAGCGGCCACTCCTCTTCGCCGTCGTCAGCGTTGGTGGAGTAGTTCGTAGGAAGGGTCCTCCCTTTCTTGGACCCTCCGGCCTCCCCAGTTGGGGCGGCCTTCCTTTTCTTCTCTCCCCCTGCTGGGGAAGAAACCTCTCTTTCCTCCTCCTCGTCTTCGTGGGAGGAGTCCGCCTCGGAGTCATCGGACGATGAGTCCAACTCCACCGGGCGCCGGGAACTCTTCCGGGTTCCCATGGCCTTCTTCTTGGCCTTCTTATCCGGCACCACGTAAGGTGCCGGAACCAGCAACTCCACCAAGAGGGCGTCCGCTGGGTCTTCGGGCAAAGGGGCCGGACAGTTGATCTGTTCGGCCGTCCTCTGCCAGTCCTGTCAAAGGCATGGGGGCTTAGATCCCGCATAGAGTCAAACTATGAAAGACAAAAATCCTGTAAGAGGTAAAAGCAGCTTACATGGCTGGCTTGAGCTGCTGCGCTGAATCCATGATCCTCGGTGGCGGATCACGGGGCCTCGGCGCCTTGAATAGCACCTTCCGGGCATCTTAAATGCGTTGTGTCGAAGAGCCTGCTCAGAGTTCGGTGCTGGGCCGGGTTGAACTCCCACAAGCTGAAAGCCCGTTGTTGGCACGGGAGGATCCGGCGGATGAGCATGACTTGGACTACATTGACAAGTTTGAGCTTCTTGCTCACCAGGTTTTGGATGCATGTTTGGAGTCCGGTCAGCTCTCCTTTTTTACCCCACGGCAGGCCCTTCTCTCTCCAGGAGGTGAGCCGCGTAGGGATTCCGGATCGGAACTCGGGCGCTGCGACCCATGCAGGGTCGCGCGGCTCGGTGATGTAGAACCACCCCGATTGCCACCCCTTTATGGTCTCCACGAAGGAGCCCTCGAGCCATAGGACGTTGGGCATCTTGCCCACCATGGCGCCTCCGCACTCCGCCTGGCGGCCACCCACTACCTTCGGCTTGACATTGAAGGTCTTCAGCCATAAGCCGAAGTGGGGATGGATGCAGAGGAAGGCCTCACACACGACGATGAACGCCTAGATGTTGAGGATGAAGTTCGGGGCCAGATCGTGGAAGTCCAGGCCGTAGTAGAACATGAGCCCTCGGACAAATGGGTGGAGAGAGAAGCCCAGTCTGCGGAGGAAATGGGTGAGGAACACCACCCTCTCATGGGGCCTGGGGGTGGGGATGAGCTGCCCCTCGTCTGGGAGCTGGAGCGCGATGTCGCCAGACAAGTATCCGGCTTTCCTCAGCTTTTTGATGTGTCCCTCCGTGACGGAGGAGACCATCCACTTGCCTCCCGCTCCGGACATGGCTGGAGAAGGTTGAGGTGGGGAATGAGGACTAGGGCGCTGCAGCTCGAGTGCGCGAAAATGGATGAGCAAAGGAGGAAGAAGGCGTGGGTGAAAAGGTGGATCCTTATCCCCTTATATGGGCGGACAAAACTGTGTGTCCCCACCAGCCTGGTAAAGCTCGCTTATCTCCCAAGCGTCGTAATCAATGGCACGGTTGGGTTACCCACGCCCGTATTGATGAGAATCTCGGAATAAGGGGACACGATCTCTGCTTCGACAAGACGTGCCAAGGAAACCGCCTCGCTAAACACACTGCGAGGTGGGGCGGTAAAAGCGATTCAATAAAGGCTTGGCGTGGTGTGATGTCATGCTACGAAATCGTCGTGATTAGATTTGTGTAAATACTATTCTCTCTATGGCGGTATGTGGAACTTATTTTGCGAGCGGACACTATCTTTGTGTTCAAAATCTTCTCTGAAGTATTCGAGGAGGAACCCGCCTTGCAATGCGAAGACAATCTGCGCGCGGACTAAATCGTCATTGAAGCCTGGTTCGAGGCTCTTGAGGAGTCTGGATTAGGGGTGTCCTGATAGCGGACTATAACCTTTGGCTGGACTCTTGGACTATGAAGATACAAGATTGAAGTCTTCCTCCCGTGTCCGGATGGGACTTTCCTTGGCGTGGAAGGCAAGCTTGGCAATATGGATATGTAGATCTCCTCCCATTGTAACCGACTCTGTGTAACCCTAGCCCTCTCCGGTGTCTATATAAACCGGAGGGTTTTAGTCCATAGGACGAACAACAATCATACCATAGGCTAGCTTCTAGGGTTTAGCCTCTCTGATCTCGTGGTAGATCCACTCTTGTACTACCCATATCATCAATATTAATCAATCAGGAGTAGGGTTTTACCTCCATCGAGAGGGCCCGAACCTGGGTAAAAACATTGTGTCCCTTGTCTCCTGTTACCATCCGCCTAGACACACAGTTCGGGACCCCCTACCCGAGATCCGCCGGTTTTGACACAGACAATCTTCGTAGAATATGTAGGAACCAATATGAGCATCCAGGTTCTCCTATTGGTTATTGACCGGAGACGTGTCTCGGTCATGTCTACATAGTTCTCGAACCCGTAGGGTCTGCACGCTTAAAGTTTTGTGACGATCGGTATTATGAGTTTATGTGTTTTGATGTACCTAAGGTAGTTCGGCGTCCCGGATATGATCGCAGACATGACGAGGAGTCTCGAAATGGTCGATACATAAATATTGATATATTGGAAGCCTATATTTGGACGTCGGAAGAGTTCCGAGTGAAATCGGGATTTTACCGGAGTGCCGGAGGGGTTACCGGAACCCCCCGGGGGTTAATGGGCCTAGTTGGGCCCTAGTTGTGACACTCCAAAAATTTTGATTTGGTTTTTTTATCAAAATCTTTATTTGTTTTGAAGGAGGCTATTTAAAAAATTTCTTAAAACCTCTCCCTCTCAAAACTTTTGTGACAAATATTTTGGTACTTTTCTCAACCTTGATTTTTGGTCTTGAGAGCTTTTCATTTTTTGTCTTGACTCTACTCAAATTCATTTTTGAAATTCCTTCCATTAAAAAGAAACCCTAGGGATTATGGGTTATTCTTTCCCCATTCAAAATTTTCCTCTTTTGCCATGTCACATGTTGATATTGCCTTCCAAAATCCATCCCTGCCTTGGATCAAGTCAAGACCCCCATCTCCAGAAAGTTTCAAGCCATTTTTATTTTTAGTCAATTTATTTTAACCTCAAAACTATTTTTGTGATTTATTTTGGACCTAGGTGATTTACAAGGGAACTACAAGTTTCCTTTTGAGTTTAAACTCCAAACAAACTCCTCTGACTAGTCCTTAGTACCCTCAACCTAGATCCATCAAAATCCACTTGTCCTCAGTTCAAATATTTCAAAATTTGGCCACTGCAAGTTTGGACCAAATTTGTCATTTTTGGTGAAATTCATATTTTTCCTTTTTCAAAAATTCTGGCAAAAATCAGGCAGCCCCCAGATGCATTGAGAGGTCACCTCACCAAAGTTCAGCTCCAGAAAAATTTCCCACATGCCAAAAACATTTCATCGAACACCTGGCATGCACTGTTTCTGTCTGAATTCAGAAAAGTTCAGAGATTCAGTGTCTCGGTTTAGTTGACAGTGTCATTTCGTCAGAACCCGTCGACAATCTCGCCAGTAGCCTCCTTGGATCAATGCTCACTGCTCCCCATTCTTATCCAGTGCGCCGCACACTCGCTTGGCCGGGCGCGGGCGTCGGTGGCGACGTGGCTCGCCAGCTCCGGCGTCTTCTACGATGGCAGAGCCACCCGTGGCGGCCAATAGAGGCCGGCCCTGCCTTTCGGCGCCGTCCGGCACCGCCCCAGCCACCAGAACCCTCCGCGTGTCCACCCCCTCCTCTGTGCACGATTGTAGCACCGTCGCCGTGGCCTGGCAAGCATAGGGCGTGCTCTCTGCCGCCGACGGACCCGCGAGGCGTCGTTCCGTCGAAACCGCGGAGCAGGCCATATTCAACCAAGGTTAGCGTTTGAGTGGAGCCAGTGGATCATCACAAAGCTGCCCAATCCCCTAAATGGCCCGTTCAGCCTCTGCACCGCCGTAACCATCGCCGGAGTTATCCCGTTCTCGGGCACCTCCTCGGGCCGGCTATAAAAGGGGGCCTCGAGCTCGATCTCGACCAGGCATCACCCCTCCACCTCTCCATAGCCACGCTCAGCCACTAGGAGGACCTCGAGGGGGTCTTCTTCTCCGTCTCCGGCCGCCCCGATTCGCTTCGGGCTCCGGCACGATCCGCTCTGGTGAGGGCACCCCCGTCTCCCTAACGCTGCCCGTAGCCTCCTAGTGCACTCAATCACCTAACCTGAGCCTCAGTTTGGCATTTGCAGCCTTCCCCGACGAGGATCAACCTTGCCCGAACCACCGTCCGCCGGAGTTGGGGCCGCCGTTGACGTGGTGCTCGCCGACGCTCAACTCCACCACCCACAGGTGCGGAAGAACACGGTGAACACGCTGGTAACCTCTGATCCCCCTGCCACGCCATGGATCGCCGCCGGCGACCACCGCAGCCCTCGGGCGCCAGTGCTCTGTTTTAGTTTTCAAACCCGCCGTGTGGGACCTCCCCGTCAGCTTTTTCTCTTTTTTGAAACGTTTTCTGAAAACGCCTTCGAGCAAAATGCGCTTCCCCTCTGTACTGGCGTATTCTAAAATGAAACGTTTTCTGTTTTTACGAAATGAACCCTGGAAACTTTCTGTTTCATTACAGAAAAGTCCCTGGACTAAAACCATTATAACTTTTTAACAAAAAGTGATTTTTACCTGATTCCTTTTCTGTCATCTTCATTTTTCTGTCTAGTTTTTTTATATTTAATTGAAAAATATTTGGGATAGTTTTTGTGCACGCACGGTATTTATGTAGTATCCGATTTTTCTTTGAATACATAGATACCGGAGGAGGTAGAGGAGACGCGAACTTCGCTGAGCTAGACTCCGACTTCTCCGAACCAGGCAAGAATGTTTGAACCTTTGATATGATGAGTGTTTTGCATGTTTGCTCGAGTAGCTTTTTCTCATGGCATGTTTATATAAGCATTTGTGAACGTTATGTGCATGCAAGGCAAGCTACCGATGAGCTTCGAAGTTCGATGTATCCTTATGATGATAAGATAACACGATCATGTGGTGACATGATGGGTTGTAAGCTGGTATTGTTGAAGCATGCCAGTTTTATGTCAACCGTGAACTCCAGTTTTAACGTGGGTCAAGTCTCGATCCCGTTCGTTTTTCCCCTTCGTGCTGCCACATGTTTTCTGCAAAGAATGCGGTTTAGTAAGTTGCAAACCTCTTTCCTTGTACACACCAAACAGAGGGACCGCGATGAGGGTTCCATGGCCTCGATTAAAGCCCGTCATCCGGTCGGGGCATGGGTGTTTCGGTTGGGACGAGAGGGGGCACCCTTAGAGCGCGCGATATAAATTTGATCCCATGCTATTCGAGGTTGTGGCCTCCCCGTCTTAAGGTTTTTCTTGAACATTGCCGAGGGTGATTCCTGGGGAATGTGGAATGGGTGTGTACTGGTTAGACGTGTTTCTTCTAAAACACCGTAAACGGAACTAGTCCTTGTGACTACCGAAATCCGTTGGCTGTGGTCAAAGAGAACAAACTCTGCAGAGTCAAAACCATTCGAGTATCCATGTCCACGAGCAAGGACTTGGTCATCATCTCTGTGTCAGTGTTAGTCTCAGTGGCAAATCTCAGCGTCAAACCCAGTGGCAGTCTCTGGAGAATAAACATAAAACCGAGAGTGGTAAACTCAGCTGAAGGTTATTCATGTGAATGAACTAACCAGTTCATTATTATATGCTGAGTATTTCCTTGCGATGATTTGAATTCATGAGCTGGATTTCTGTATCAAGGTTTTGTCTGCCAGTAAGAAGAACTCTTCTGTACTGGTCAACACAAGGGTCGGCTTTTCAATAAATATTTTATTGGAAAGGCAGTCCTGACAAACTTGGTATCAGAGCCAGGCTGACTGTAGGAAGCCACTAGGTGCGATCGTTAATCGGTTATTAGCTCATTTTATTATTCTGCATATTGTAGCAATTTTCTGCTAGTCATCATAAATTTATGATTTGACTATTCTGGATTTTGTCTACTTTTGTAGATGGCGAGCAACAATTGTGTGTCACAGGTGTTCGCCAATGTTCCTGAGGGGTTTATCAAACTCCTCATCTCCATCACCAAGATCGCGATCGGGCCATCAGTCCGTCCGGTGTTCACACTCTACCAGCACAAGCTCAGCGACAGTTTGTCTATGTACCAGGCCTCAGTTCAGTTCAAGGGAGGACGTGCCGAGTTCCGCCGCTTCCGATTCGTCGGGAGGGCCATGCCTACGGAGAGGCATGCCATGCAGATGGCTGCCCGTGAGGCCATAGCTCGCCTCCGGGACGTTCTTCCTTCAATGAAGACTCGTCGCTACCGCTACCTCCCATGCCACGTACCATACACTTGCCACTATGCATTCGCTTGCGCCAGGGGAGAAAGAGATGAGGCTATTGAGATGCTCGTTGAGTACCTCAAGGCACTTGAGGCAGCTTTCGACAACCTCGTGGACGACCTCGCAGCTGCTCGTATGGATTCCATCCATGGCTGCTCCGCCAACAGGAGGGAGCTCCTCCACATGGCACCACCACTGACGTTCGTCTCGTCCTCAGCATCATATACACCGGCCATCTTAGCCACCGCTCGCCGCCTGCCTACCACTGAGGAGTTTGACCAGGTCATTGCTCCTACTCCCGTCAGAGCTGCACCACCTACCGCGCCTGCACCAACTCCTCAACCCAGTGCTTCGTGCCTGGAGCCTATTAGCGAGGAGGAGATTGAGTCTCCAGCACCACTAGGTCTTACCCTCGGCAGGCCAAAGGAAGTCTTCACCATCTCCGACTGAGTACGCCTAGCAGCAGTGTGACGTGCCAGCTTGTATGATATGTTTATATGTACATAGGTTTGGTAAGAAGTAGTTTGTGTGCGCATCATGCAGGATCTCGGAGAAGTGCACTAGCCTAAATAACATGTCAGGAATATGTACGCACATCCTGAGTGATGTATTGTATAATTACGGCTTGCGTGTAAGATATGTACTAAGCGGTCCTTCTCCATGCGCAATCGAGTTTTGTCTTGAAAAAAAATCTGAGAGTTCTTAAAATTTCCGCCTTTACAAAATTATTTATTTTTATGACTCAATTTTCTCATGAGTTTGCAAAATTACCCCAGAGTGAAAAATGCCTCGTCCCTGGACTCGCTCTATGCCAAACCCGCCGGAAGAAAATTTTGGTGCCCAGATTAGTAACAATTTCACACAAGGACAGTCAAGTCAGCAAGGCAGTGAAACAACATTTTCTCAAGTATGCCGCCTTTATGAGCAAAGCCAGCAGCAGCACCAGGAAATGATGAACCATGTTATCAATATGGGGAATCATCGGGAACCATATCAGCAGCACTCTAAATTGTCTGAATTACAGAAGACGCGTCCCCCAACGTTCTCTCACACTGATAAACCTCTTGAGGCCGATGATTGGCTTCGAGACATTGAGAGGAAGTTGATTATTGCACAGTGTTCAGACCGTGAGAAGGTACTTTATGCACCTCACTATCTCACGGGGGCAGCCGCATCATTGTGGGAGAATTTCCTACACATGCAGCCCAATGAACACAATATCACATGGGAAGATTTTAAAGAAGGATTTCGTGGGGCGCACATTCCCAGAAGCATTATGAAGATCAAGAAAAGGGAATTTGACGACCTCAAGCACAGAAGCATGACACTGACTGACTACAATAGTCAGTTTACCCTATTATCTCGTTATGCCAACGAAGAGCATATGACGGAGAATAAAAAGATGGAGAAGTTTCTGGACGGTCTCGCACCAACACTTAAATGCCAGCTGGTCGTACACACCTTTCCGGACTTCAAAACACTTGTGGACAAGGCCATTACCTTGGAAAATGAGCGCCACAGCTTGGAGGAATTTCGCAAGCGGAAAAGGGACCAGACTACTCATGCTCGCAACAACCGGCACAAGACTGACCCTCTGAAGATTGGAGCAAAGAGACCCACAACCAATGTTCCGCGCCCAATCAAAAAAATTCACGCAAGGGACAAGGATTTTACATATCACCTAGGCTTTACTTGCTATGCTTGTGGAGAGGAAGGACACTATGCTAAACAGTGCCCAAAGCCAAGAAACTCGGCCCCAAAGCCGAACAACAATGGGAACAATTCAGCACCCAAGCGTAACAACTTCAACCCCAATAACAATCACAAGAAGGGTCACCTGAACCATGTGACCAAGGAGGAAGCACAGAATGCCCCGGATATCGTACTCGGTACGTTCCCTGTCAACACAATACCTGCCACGGTTTTGTTTGATTCTGGAGCTTCTCACTCGTTCATTTCGAAGAGTTTTGCTTTGCAACATGATTTTTCGATGCTCCCTTTGGAAAAATCCATGATCATCAAGTCCCCCGGGAATAAGCAAATCACTCAGAGTTACTGCCAAGGTGTGGTTATTGAGCTTAAAGGACTAAAGTTTCATGCAAACCTCATCGTATTGGAAAATAAAGGACTGGAGGTTATCCTAGGAATGGATTGGTTAACCACCAACAAAGGATTTATCGATTGCTTCAATCGGACTGTAATCCTCACTCATCATCACGGGAAGACAATAAAAGTCGCAGCTCAAGAAAGACCGGGATCACGACAACCAAGATTGAACAACGTGGACACCTCAGAGTTAAGCAAAGTTCCAGTGGTGTGCGAGTTCCCTGACGTATTTCCCGAAGAACTACCAGGCATGCCGCCAGACCGGGAAATAGAGTTCAGCATTGAACTAGCACCTGGGACCACCCCCATCTACAAGAAACCCTATAGGATGGCATCCTTCGAGTTGGTAGAATTAAAGAAGCAAATAAAAGAATTACTGGACAAAGGATTTATACAAGCCAGCTCCTCACCTTGGGGTTCACCAGTATTATTTGCCAAGAAAAAGGATGGGACACTGAGATTATGCATAGACTACCGAGCACTCAACATGGTCATCATCAAAAATAAATACCCGATGCCATGGATAAATGATTTATTTGACCAGCTCGCACAAGCCAAAGTTTTCTCAAAAATTGATTTAAGGTCAGGATATCATCAATTAAAAGTACGGACAGAAGATATCCCTAAGACAGCATTCACCTCCAGATACGGACTATATGAGTTTACAGTAATGCCGTTTGGACTAACAAACGCCCCCGCATATTTTGTTCACCTCATGAACAAAGTGTTTATGAAATTTATGGACAAATTTGTTGTGGTGTTCATTGACGACATTCTGGTATACACTAAGACACCAGAAGAGCATGCAGAACATCTCAGGATCGTACTGGGAGAATTAAGGGAACACCAATTATACGCCAAGTTCAGCAAATGTGAATTTTGGTTAAGACAGGTTGGTTTTCTAGGCCACGAGTTGACCCAAGAAGGTGTTGCCGTGGACCCAGAAAAAGTCAAGGCCGTACTTGGCTGGAAACCACCAGCCAACGTAACCGATGTCCACAGTTTTCTAGGAATGGCTGGATACTACCGAAGGTTTATTGAGGGGTTATCCACCATAGCAAAACCAATGACACAGTTACTCAAGAAGGAGAAGAAATTTGTGTGGACTGAAGCTTGCGAGAAGAGTTTTCAAGAACTCAAGAAGAAATTAACAATAGCACCAGTGTTGGTTATACCAGACATACACAAAAGTTTTGAAGTGTATTGTGACGCATCCCGGAAAGGCCTCGGATGTGTGCTAATGCAAGAAGGCAAGGTTGTCGCATACGCTTCAAGACAACTTCGAAAGCATGAAGAAAACTATCCCACTCATGACTTAGAATTGGCAGCAGTCATTCATGCACTCAAAGAGTGGAGACACTTTTTGCTTGGGAATCGTTGTGAAATATATACGGACCACAAAAGTCTCAAATATATTTTCACACAGCCAGAGCTCAATTTACGGCAACGGCGCTGGTTGGAATCAGTGAAAGACTATGATGTTGGCATCCACTACCATCCAGGAAAAGCAAATGTAGTGGCAGATGCTCTTAGTCGAAACCCCAGCTCAGACAACAACAGTCTACAAAACTTGAGACCTGAATTTCAACAGGAATTCGCCAAACTCAACTTGATGATGGTCACGGAAGGCACTGTGTCAAATTTGGAATTACAACCCACCCTTGTGGAGCAGATTAAGAAAGCTCAGCATGGACACCCCAGCATCGAAGGCATAAAAAGAAAAGTGAATATGGGCAAGGCCTCGGAATTCGTCATAGACGATGAGGGAATATTATGGTACGGAGACATACTTTGCGTGCCAAATATAAAGGACCTCAAACAGCAAATCCTAACCGAAATCCACACCGCTCCATATTCAATCCACCCTGGTGGAACCAAAATGTATAAAGACATTCAGGAAAGATTCTGGTGGCACGGTATGAAGAGGGATATAGCCACCTTCATTGCATGCTGCAATTCTTGTCAACGCATAAAAGCCGAGCACCAAAAACCAGCCGGACTACTATAGCCAAACAGGATACCTGAGTGGAAATGGGACGAAATAGGGATGGATTTCATTGTCGGACTACCTCGGTCACAACACGGAAATGATGCCATATGGGTCATCACCGATAGATTAACCAAGGTGGCACATTTCATCCCAGTGAAGACAACCCACACCACTCAGAAGCTTGCCAAGATTTATCTCTCCCGTATAGTTTGTCTGCATGGAGTTCCAAAGACTATAATATCCGACATAGGCACTCAATCCGTCTCGAAATTCTGGGATCATTTACAACAGGCTCTGGGAACTCAGCTAGCATTCAGTACAGCCTACCACCCCCAGACTGATGGACAAACTGAACGCGTGAACCAAATTCTAGAGGACATGCTGAGAGCATGTGTCCTCGCCTATGGAACCAGTTGGGAAGAAAGCTTGCCATATGCCGAATTCGCATACAACAACAGTTACCAATCCAGTCTACAAATGGCACCCTTTGAAGCCTTGTACGGACGGAGACGTCGTACTCCATTAAATTGGTCAGAAACAGGAGACAGCCGTATCTTCGGCCCAGACATGCTCAAGGAAGCTGAAGAGAAAGTTAGACTCATCAGGGACCGACTCAAGACAGCGCAAAGCCGACAAAAGAGTTACTACGATCAGAAGCACCGTGAAGTCAGCTTTGAACCCGGTGAATATGTGTACCTACGAGTATCCCCTATGAGGGGCCTGCAACGGTTCAAGGTGAAGGGAAAGCTAGCACCAAGATTTATTGGACCCTTCTGTGTGGTCACACGGAGAGGCACAGTAGCCTATCAGCTAGACCTACCCAAAGAGCTGTCAGACGTCCATGATGTATTCCACGTCTCTCAGTTGAGGAAATGCGTAAGCAACCCAGAGAAGCAAGTGTCACATGAGAACATTGACGTGCAACCAAACCTCTCCTACAGGTAACGTCCAATGAAGATATTAGAGGAGTCTGAAAGGAGGACCCGTCAGAAAACAATTAAGTTTTTCAAGGTTCAGTGGAGCAATCACACCGAGGATGAAGCGACATGGGAAAGAGAGGACTCTCTCCGGGCAGAATACCCACACCTATTTGAGGATCAACTGAAATCTCGGGGACGAGATTTTTCCTAAGGGGGTAGGTGTTGTGACACTCCAAAAAATTTGATTTGTTTTTTTATCAAAATCTTTATTTGATTTGAAGGAGGCTATTTAAATTTTTTCTTAAAACCTCTCCCTCTCAAAACTTTTGTGACAAATATTTTGGTACTTTTCTCAACCTTGATTTTTGGTCTTGAGAGCTTTTCATTTTTTGTCTTGACTCTACTCAAATTCATTTTTGAAATTCCTTCTATTAAAAAGAAACCCTAGGGATTATGGGTTATTCTTTCCCCATTCAAAATTTTCCTCTTTTGCCATGTCACATATTGATATTGCCTTCCAAAACCCATCCCTTCCTTGGATCAAGTCAAGACCCCCATCTCCAGCAAGTTTCAAGCCATTTTGATTTTTATTTATTTATTTTAACCTCAAAACTATTTTTGTGATTTATTTTGGACCTAGGTGATTTACAAGGGAACTACAAGTTCCCTTTTGAGTTTTAACTCCAAACAAACTCCTCTGACTAGTCCTTAGTACCCTCAACCTAGATCCATCAAGATCCACTTGTCCTCAGTTCAAATATTTCAAAATTTGGCCACTGCAAGTTTGGACCAGATTTGTCATTTTTGGTGAAATTCATATTTTTCCTTTTTCAAAAATTCTGGCAAACATCAGGCAGCCCCCAGATGCATTGAGAGGTCACCTCACCAAAGTTCAGCTCCAGAAAAATTTCCCACATGCCAAAAACATTTCATCGAACACCTGGCATGCACTGTTTCTGTCTGAATTCAGAAAAGTTCAGAGATTCAGTGTCTGGGTTCAGTCGACAGTGTCATTTAGTCAGAACCCGTCGACAATCTCGCCAGTAGCCTCCTTGGATCAATGCTCAATGCTCACTGCTCCCCCTTCTTATCCAGTGCGCCGCACACTCGCTTGGCCGGGCGCGGGCGCCGGTGGCGACGTGGCTCACCAGCTCCGGTGTCTTCTGCGGTGGCAGAGCCACCCGTGGCGGCCAACAGAGGCCGGCCCTGCCTTTCGGCGCTGTCCGGCACCGCCCCAGCCACCAGAACCCTTCGCGTGTCCACCCCCTCCTTTGTGCACGACTGCGGCACCGTCGTCGTGGCCTGGCACGCACAGGGCGTGCTCTCTGCCGCCGACAGACCCGCGAGGCGCCGCTCCGTCGAAACCGCGGAGCAGGCCATATTCAACCAAGGTTAGCGTTTGAGTGGAGCCAGTGGATCATCACAATGCTGCCCAATCCCCTAAATGGCCCGTTCAGCCTCTGCACCACCGTAACCATCGCCGGAGTTATCCCGTTCTCGGGCACCGCCTCGGGCCGGCTATAAAAGGGGGCCTCGAGCTCGATCTCGACCAGGCATCACCCCTCCACCTCTCCAGAGCCACGCCCAGCCACTAGGAGGACCTCGAGGGGTTCTTCTCCGTCTCTGGCCGCCCCGGTCCGCTTCGGGCTCCGGCATGATCCGCTCTAGTGAGGGCACCCCCGTCTCCCTAACGCTGCCCGTAGCCTCCTAGTGCACTCAATCACCTAACCCGAGCCTCAATTTGGCATTTGCAGCCTTCCCCGACGAGGATCAACCTCGCCCGAACCACCGTCCGCTAGAGTTGGGGCCGCCATCGACATGGTGCTCGCCGACGCTCAACTCCACCACCCACAGGTGCGGAAGAACACGGTGAACACGTTGGTACCCTCCGACCCCCCTGCCTCGCCGTGGATCGCCGCCGGCGACCACTGCGGCCCTCGGGCGCCAGTGCTCTGTTTTAGTTTTCAAACCCGATGGGTGGGACCTCCCCGTCAGCTTTTTCTCTTTTTCGAAACGTTTTCTGAAAATGCCTTCGAGCAAAATGCACTTCCCCTCTGGACTGGCGTATTCTAAACTGAAAAGTTTTCTATTTTTACGAAATGAACCCTGGAAACTTTCTGTTTCATTACAGAAAAGTCACTGGACTAAAACCATTATAACTTTTTAACAAAAAGTGATTTTTACCTGATTCCTTTTCTGTCATCTTCACTTTTATGTCTAGTTTTTTTTCATATTTAATTGAAAAATATTTGGGATACTTTTTGTGCACGCACGGTATTTATGTAGTATCCGGTTTTTCTTTGAATACGTAGATACTGGAGGAGGTAGAGGAGATGCGAACTTCGCCGAGCTAGACTCCGACTTCTCCGTACCAGGCAAGAATGTTTGAACCTTTGATATGATGAGTGTTTTGCATGTTTGCTCGAGTAGCTTTTTCTCATGGCATGTTTATATAAGCATTTGTGAACGTTATGTGCATGCAAGGCAAGCTACCGATGAGCTTCGAAGTTCGATGTATCCTTATGATGATATGATAACATGATCATGTGGTGACATGATGGGTTGTAAGCTGGTATTGTTGAAGCATGCCAGTTTTATGTCAACCGTGAACTCCAGTTTTAACGTGGGTCAAGTCTCGATCCCGTTCGTTTTTCCCCTTCGTGCTGCCACATGTTTTCTGCAAAGAGTGTGGTTTAGTAAGTTGTAAACCTCTTTCCTTGTACACACCAAACAGAGGGACCGCGATGAGGGTTCCATGGCCCTGGATTAAAGCCCGTCATCCAGTCAGGGGGCATGGGTGTTTCCGGTTGGGACCGAGAGGTGGGCACCCCTTAGAGCGCGCGATATAAATTTGATCCCATGCTATTCGAGGTTGTGGCCTCCCCGTCTTAAGGTTTTTCTTGAACGTTGCCGAGGGTGATTCCTGGCAACGGAATGTGGAATGGGTGTGTACTGGTTAGACGTGTTTCTTCTAAAACACCGTAAACGGAACTAGTCCTTTGTAACGCCCCGGATTCGATGCGCCAGGTGTCCGCCAGTTATTCGTCGTCGTTGCCATGTCACGTGCTTGCGTGTTGCACTTTTCCATGTCATCATCTGCATTTCATATCATGTCGTTAGGTGCATTTCATTTTGCATACGTGTTCGTCTCATGCTTCCGAGCATTTTCCCCGTTGTCCGTTTTGCAATCCGGCACTCCTATGTCCCCCGGCGCCCCCTTTTGCCTCTATTCGTGAGCGGGTGTTAAACATTCTCGGAATGGACCGAGGTTTGCCAAGCGGCCTTGGTATACCACCGGTAGACCGCCTGTCATGTTTCGTGCCATTTGGAGGTCGTTTGATACTCCAACGGTTAACCGGGTAACCGCAAAAGCCTCTTTTGTCTTGCAGCCCAACACCCCCTTCAAACTTGCCCAAAACCCAGCAAACTCCCCTCCATGCTCTCGGTCGTTCAATCACGATCGTGTGGGCAAAAACCGCACCTCATTTGGACACTCCCACCTCCTTCTACCTATATATATGTGTCTCCCTCCGTTTTCTCGCGCACACCAAACCCTAAAATCCTCAAGACGCAGCGGACATGTCCGTCCCGGACCGAACGAACCGCGCCGCCGCCCGCAGCCACTCCGGGCTGCCACGTGGCCAACCACCACGCCCGCCGCCCGGCCAGTGAGCCCTTAGCGGGCCCGCCCGCCCATCGCGTCGCCGCCGCCCTAGCGCGCCGCGCCCCGCCGCCCGCCCGCCTCGCCGCCCGCCAGTTGAGCGCCAGCAGCGAGCCCGCCCCTCGCCGCGCCCTCCGCCGCCCTCGCCCGCCCGGCTTCCCTCCGCCGCCGCCCCGCGCCGGCCTCCCGGATCCATGGCGCCGCCCGCCCGCCTGCCGCCGCCTCTCCTCAACCCGGGCGATCCGCGCCCGGCGAGCCTCCGCCTCTCCCACGTTGCCCGGCCTCCTCCCTCACCTCCGGCGTACAGGAACTCCGGCCAACCTCGAAGACCGAGCCCGAAACCCTAGAATCTGTTTTCGGGAGGTAATATTTCGTCCAAGTCCCTGTTTTTTTTAACATTATCATGCCATGTTCATATCACCATAACTCCTCATCCGTGGCTCCGTTTCGATCTCGTAATATGTCAAAATGTTCGCCATGAGATGCTCTTCATTTCATTCCATTGCACCATGTTCATTTGAGTTTATCTTGATGCCTGAATCATCGTCGCAAGAGTGCTATGTGATGTTAACCTGCTGAAACTGTTATAACTTGGTGATTTGTCATTTTTGTTGCATTTGATGTGTGCATCCTATGAGCATGAGCTCTACATGTGTTTTGTGCTATGTCATGCCATATTTACAGGGGTGCTATCCATGTATTTTTGTGATTCCTGTAGTGAGTGCATCAAGCTTGTTAAGTAGGGTACTTGCTGTTGCTGTTTTGCATGTCTGAATCTGCTATATCATGATGCTATGTTAACCTGCTTCTACAAGTCATTCTATGCATAATCTGGAGATGTTCACTCAGGATGTTTTGTTATACATGTCATGCTCTATCCATCCATTCCCCTAGTTGAATTTATAGCCTTCTTTAGCTTGTTGTAATCTTGCTCTCAAATTGCTAAATAATGTTTCTGTCAGCCTGTTAACATTAAGTTCAGTTTTGCCATGTGATTTCCTAGTGATCCATGCACTCTATGAACTTGCTCTTTCCATTCTTAGCTTCATAAACATGTCTTATTACTGTTGGTTGCCTTGCCATGCCATGTATTGCTCTGTGGTGAGTGGTTCAAGCTCACCAACATGCCTACTTATTGTTGTTCCTGCCATGTATGAATCTGTAATATAACTTGCTATCTTTATATGGGTGCCATCATATTCTCTGTGCCCTTTTGGCTCATGGTCAGTAAGGAAATTTTGTTCTATGCAATTAGTAGGTTCATGCCATGCTCTAATTTGACATGATAGCTTGCTGTAACATGTTGTTTGATAGCTCTAAACATTGCAACCTAATGTTATTTCTGCAAAATCTGAAACTGTTATTATTTGCAATCTTGCCATGTCATTTTGAGCATGTTCTAGTGATTTATGGAGATAGCTCAGTGTTCATGTTTTGTCATGCTATACCTGTACATCACGTCCATGCCTTTTGTTATCATGTTAATATGATGTAGCTTGTTGTTTTGATGCTTGTAATATGCCTAGTTGCTGTTTTGGACAGCTTGTCCTTTAAACTTGTATGGAGTGTATGTGTTGAACCGTTGCTCCGTTTTGAGTGTGATCTATATGGAACTTGCTTGATTTTGCATGTAGTTCCATATTATCATGTTGCATACATGTTTTGAGGTGTTTGCTTGATGTTTGTATGCATTTTGCATCAGTGCCATGTTAAACTTGTTTTGCTCATATCTTCTAGGCCGTAGCTCCGAATCAAATGAACTTTATATGTAACTTGACTAGAATTTCGTGTAGATCATCTTGGTGAATTCTAAATTGCCGTTTAACAACTTGAACATAAGGTTTATTCAGATCTGGACCAATTTCGAAATTTGCATATGAGGACTTACCGGAATTGTTATATGTTGTTTCCGGCCTCATTTAAACTTGTTTTGATGTGTTGCTCTTGTTTGCATCATATATTGCCATGAGTAGCTTTATGTAGCCTTGTCATGCATCATGCTTGTTGTGCATCATGTCTTGTTCATGTGTGGTGTGTTTACCATGTTGTGTGCTTCTTCTCGATAGTTCCCGTTTCGTTGCGATCGTGAGGATTCGTTCGTCTACGCTTGGTTCGTCTTCATGGATTCATCTTCTTCATGGACTCATTCTTCTTCCTTGCGGGATTTCAGGCAAGATGACCGTCACCTTGGATCTCATTACTATCATTGCTATGCTAGTTGCTTCGCTCTATCGCTTTGCTGCGTTACCTACCACTTGCTGCTCAAGCCTCCCAAATTGCATGATAGCCCCTAACCTTTGTCACCCTTCCTAGCAAACCGTTGTTTGGCTATGTTACCGCTTTTGCTCGGCCCTCTTATAGCGTTGCTAGTTGCAGGTGAAGATGAAGATTGCTCCATGTTGGATTATGTTTATGTTGGGATATCACAATATCTCTTATATTATTAATGCATCTATATACTTGGTAAAGGGTGGAAGGCTCGGCCTTATGCCCGGTGTTTTGTTCCACTCTTGCCGCCTAGTTTCCGTCATATCGGTATTATGTTCCCGGATTTTGCGTCCCTAACGCGGTTGGGTGATTTATGGGACCCCTTGACAGTTCGCTTTGAATAAGACTCCTCCAAAGAAGGCCCAACATTGGTTTTGCCATTTGCCTCACCTATGCCCTTTTATTTCCCTTGGGTTTCGGAGCCCGAGGGTCATCTTTATTTTAGCCCCCGGCCAGTTCTCCTTCGAGTCTTGGTCCAAACCGAGCGATGTCCGGCGCCCCAGTGCAATCGGGATCTATGCCAACCCGACGTCTGCTCATCCGGTGTGCCACGAGAACGAGATATGTGCAGCTCCTATCGGGATTTGTCGGCACATCCGGGCGGCTTTGCTGGTCTTGTTTTATTACTGTCGAAATGTCTTGTAGCCGGGATTCCGAGACTGATCGGGTCTTCCCGGGGAGAAGGAATATCCTTCTTTGATCGCGAGAGCTTATCATGGGCTAAGTTGGGACACCCCTGCAGGGTTTGAACTTTCGAAAGTCGTGCCCGCGGTTATTTGGCAGATGGGAATTTGTTAATATCCGGTTGTAGTAAACTTGAAGTAAACTATTCTAAAATACACCAACCGTGTGCGTAACCATGAGTGTCTCTTTTCGGGGTTGGTCGAGAGGAGAACACGGTTTCTGGGTTATGTCTGACGTAAGTAGGAGTTCAGGATCACTTCTTGATCATTACTAGTTGACGACCGTTCCTTTGTTTCTCTTCTCGCTCTCATTTGCGTATGTTAGCCACCATATATGCTTAGCCACTGCTGCAACCTCACCACTTTACCCCTTCCTTTCCCATTAAGCTTTGCTAGTCTTGATACCCATGGTAATGGGATTGCTGAGTCCTCGTGGCTCACAGATTACTACAACATCAGTTGCAGGTACAGGTTTGTGATGTTCATGACGCGAGAGCGATGTTTGCTTGTTTTGCAGTTCTTCTTCTGCTTCTTCTTCGATCAGGGGATAGGCTCCAGGTCGGCAGCCTGGGCTAGCAGGGTGGATGTCGTTTGAGCTTCTGTTTATGTTTCATCCGTGGTCGGATGTTGATCTGGTATATGATGTTGTATTCGTGTGGCATTTGTGCCCTATGTATGTATCCCTACCTATTATGTAATGTTGATGTAGTGATATCCACCTTGCAAAAGCGTCTTCAAGATGCGCTTCTATCCTTGGTGGGACCTTCGAGTTCCTTTTGGATAGGGTCGCATCTTGGGCGTGACATCCTTGTGACTACCGAAATCCGTTGGCTGTGGTCAAAGAGTACAAACTCTGCAGAGTCAAAACCATTCAAGTATCCATGTCCACGAGCAAGGACTTGGTCATCATCTCTGTGTCAGTGTCAGTCTCAGTGGCAAATCTCAGCGTCAACCCTAGTGGCAGTCTCCGGAGAATAAACATAAAACCGAGAGTGGTAAACTCGGCTGAAGGTTATTCATGTGAATGGACTAACCAGTTCATTATTATGTGCTGAGTATTTCCTTGCGATGATTTGAATTCATGAGCTACTTAAATTCGAATGATAAACTATAAGCCCTTTATGTGATGTCGCTCTGACGTCCGACTGTGGCATTATTGTTATTTACTTTTGGTATAAGCCCTTTATGTGATGTCGCTCAGACGTCCGACTGTGGCATTATTATTATTTACTTTTGATATAAGCCCTTTATGTGATGTCGCTCAGACGTCCGACTGTGGCATCATTGTTATTTATTTTCATTATAAGCCCTTTTCGAGATGTCGCTTAGACGTCCGACTGTGGCACGTTCTGTCATTTACTTTTCAATATAAGCCCTTTATGTGGTGTCGCCCCGACGCCCGACTGCGGCATGTTAATTTACTTTTACCTTTCGAGGCGTCGCTTCAGACACCCGATCGGTCTTCTGTTATTTTATTGGGATTTCGGGAGGACTACTGCCTGACTTCCTTTTATTTATCGTGCAGTGCAAATCCATTATTTGATTGTGCATACTAATCTGCTCATGTGCATCATGTTTACATTTGTTATATCTTATGTCCGAACTGTCTTGCGAGTACATTCAAAGTACTCACCTGGCTTGTTGATTTGGCCAGATGTTGACGAAGGCGATCTTATGGATGAAGAGTTCGATAGCGAGTCCGACACCTAGAGGAGTCCCAGTCAGTCACGTGCGACCCTGGAGTTGTTCACTTGTATTATATACGCTTCCGCCACCCCAATAAAATCACTAAGCCTCACTCCGACGCTTGATATGTTGTAAGACTTCAGAGTCATGTCACCCACCTCACTGTGACATATCCACCACCACCTTTATTACGAGTCAGTAGTTATGTCACCATACTCTTGTGTCATATCCGCCTTTATGTATAATATAGGCGTGCTTGTAATAAATTGTTGAGCATCCTCAGCTCAACCATGTATAATATTTAGTACTGCTGGATTTCTGTATCAAGGTTTTGTCTACCAGTAAGAAGAATTCTTCTGTACTGGTCAACACAAAGGTCGGCTTTTCAATAAATGTTTTATTGGAAAGGCCGTCCTGACACTAGTGGAGAGAGAGAGGGGCCGGCCGGGGCAAGCCGCATGATACGTCTCCAACGTATCTATAATTTTTTATTGCTCCATGCTATATTATCTACTGTTTTGGACTATAATGGGCTTTATTTTCCACTTTTATATTATTTTTGGGACTAACCTATTAACCGGAGGCCCAGCCCAGAATTGATGTTTTTTTCCTATTTCAGTGTTTCGAAGAAACGGAATATCAAACGGAGTCCAAACAGAAAAATCCTTTTGGAACGTGATTTTCTCACGGATAAGACCGGAGACTTGGACCCTCGCGCCAAGGCATCAAGAGGCGGTCACGAGGGTGGGGCGCCCCTATGTGGACCCCTCGAGCTCCACCGACGTATTTCTTCCTCCTATATATACCCACGCACTTCAAACGATCGAGCAGGAGCCAAAACCTAATTCCACCGCCGCAACTTTACAGATCCACGAGATCCCATCTTGGGGCCTGTTAGGAGCTTCACGGAGAGGGCCGTCATCACGGAGGGCTTCTACATCATCATAGCCTCTCCGATGAAGTGTGAGTAGTTTACCTCGGACCTTCGGGTCCATAGTTATTAGCTAGATGGCTTCTTCTCTCTTTTGGATCTCAATACAATGTTCTCCCCTCTCTTGTGGAGATCTATTTGATGTAATCTTCTTCTTTTTGCGTGTGTTTGTTGAGATCGATGAATTGTGGGTTTATGATCAAGTCTATCTATGAACAATATTTGAATCTTCTCTAAATTCTTTTATGTATGATTGGTTATCTTTGCAAGTCTCTTGAATTATCTGCTTGGTTTGGCCAACTAGATTGGTAGTTCTTGCCATGGGAGAAGTGCTTAGCTTTGGGTTCGATCTTGCGTGTCCTTTCCCAAAGGATGTATAAGCAGCAAGGCACATATTGTATCGTTGCCATCGAGGATAAAAGATGGGGTTTACTTCATATTGCATGAATTTATCTCTCTACATCATGTCATCTTGTTTAAAGCGTTACTCTGCTTTTTAACTTAATACTCTAGATGCATCTTTGGATAGCGGTCGATGAGTGGAGTAATAGTAGTAGATGCGAATCGTTTGATCTACTTGTCACGGACGTGATGCCTATATACATGATCATGCCTAGATATTCTCATAACTATGCTCAATTCTGTCAATTGCTCAACAGTAATTTGTTCATCCACCGTAGAATACTTATGCTCTTGAGAGAAGCCACTAGTGAAACCTATGGCCCCCTGGTCTATTCTCATCATATCAATCTCCATCACTTTAATCTTGCTTTGTTTTTACTTTGCCTTTTACTTTTCACTTTGCATCTTTATACCAAAAATACCAAAAATATTATCTCTATCAGATCTCACTCTCGTAAGTGACCGTGAAGGGATTGACAACCCCTAATCGCGTTGGTTTCGAGTAGCTATCGTTTTGTGCAGGTACGAGGGACTTGAGCGTGGCCTCCTACTGGATTGATACCTTGGTTCTCAAAAGCTGAGGGAAATACTTACGCTACTCTGCTACATCATCCTCTCCTCTTCGGGGAAAACCAACGCAAGCTCAAGAGGTAGCAAGAAGAATTTCTGGCGCCGTTGCCGGGGAGTCTACACAAAAAGTCAACATACCTAGTATGCATCACAATCCCTATCTCTCGCATTACATTAGTTGCCATTTGCCTCTCTTTTTCCTCTCCCCCACTTCACCCTTACCGTTTTATTCGCCTTCTCCTTCTCCTTCTCCGTCCCCTTCTCCTTCTCCATTTGCCTTTTTCTCGCTTGCCTTTTGTTTGCTCGTGTGTTGGATTGCTTGTTTGTCGCGATGGCTCATTATACTACCAAATTGTGTGACTTCACCAATACCAACAATAATGATTTCCTTAGCACCCCGATTGCTCCTCTTGCCAATACTGAATCTTGTGAAATCAATACCGCTTTGTTGAATCTTGTTATGAAAGATCAATTCGCCGGCCTTCCTAGTGAAGATGCCGCTACTCATCTAAATAGCTTCGTTGATTTATGTGATATGCAAAAGAAAAAAGATGTCGATAATGATGTCGTTAAATTGAAGCTATTTCCTTTTTCGCTTAGAGATCGTGCTAAAGCTTGGTTTTCTTCTTTGACTAAAAATAGTATTGATTCTTGGAACAAGTGCAAAGATGCTTTTATCTCTAAGTATTTTCCTCCCGCTAAGATCATCTCTCTTAGAAACGATATTAAGAATTTTAAGCAACTTGGTCATGAACATGTTGCACAATCTTGGGAGAGAATGAAATTAATGATACATAATTGCCCTACTCATGGTTTAAATTTGTGGATGATTATACAAAAAATTTATGCCGGATTGAATTTTGCTTCTAGAAATCTTTTAGATTCGGCTGCGGGAGGCACTTTTATGGAAATCACTTTAGGAGATGCTACTAAACTCCTAGATAATATTATGGTTAATTATTCTCAATGGCATACTGAAAGATCTTCTAATAAAAAAGTGCATGCGATAGAAGAAATCAATGTTTTGAGTGGAAAGATGGATGAACTTATGAAATTATTTGCTACTAAGAGTGTTTCTTCTGATCCTAATTATATGCCTTTGTCTACTTTAATTGAGAATAGCAATGAATCTATGGATGTGAATTTTGTTGGTAGGAATAATTTTGGTAACAACGCTTATAGAGGGAATTTTAATCCTAGGCCATACCCTAGTAATCCTTCTAATAATTATGGAAATTCCTACAACAACTCTTATGGAAATTATAATAAGATGCCCTCTGAATTTGAGAATAGTGTTAAAGAGTTTATGAATTCACAAAAGAATTTTAATGCTTTGCTTGAAGAGAAATTGCTTAAAGTTGATGATTTGGCTAGGAACGTTGATAGAATTTCTCTTGAGATTGATTCTTTAAAGCTTAGATCTATTCCTCCTAAGCATGATATCAATGAGTTTCTCAAAGCTATGATAATTTCCATTGATGAGTGCAAGGAAAGAATCGCTAGGATGCGTGCTTCCAGAGATGCCTTTATTAAAGCGTGTTATTCCAATTCCTATGAAAATCAAGATGAAGATATAAAAGTTATTGATGTGTCCCCTATCAAATCTTTGTTTTGCAATATGAATCTTGATGAAACTGAATATGATCTTCCTTTACCTAGAAGGCGTTCTAAAAATTCGGAGTATTTAGATCTTTATGATGAAATTGATGAAAGTGGGATTGAAAGAAATAAAAATCTAGATGTTGCTAAACCCACTATATTGGATTTCAAGGAATTTAATTATGAAAGTTGCTCTTTGATTGATTGTATTTCCTTGTTGCAATCCGTGCTAAATTCTCCACATGCTTATAGTCAAAAGAAAGCCTTCACCGAACATATTGTTGATGCCTTGATGCAATCTTATGAAGAAAAGGTTGAGTTGAAAGTTTCTATCCCGAGAAAACTCTATGATGAGTGGGAACCAACTATTAAAATTAAAATTAAATATCATGAGTTTTATGCTTTGTGTGATTTGGCTGCTAGTGTTTCCACTATCCCCAAAACTTTGTGTGATTTGCTAGATTTCCGCGATCTTGATAATTGTTCTTTAAACTTGCATCTCGCGGATTCTACTATTAATAAACCTATGGGAAGGATCAATGATGTTCTTATTGTTGCAAGTAGGAATTATGTGCCCGTAGATTTCATTGTTCTTGATATAGATTGCAATCCTTCTTGCCCTATTATTCTTGGTAGACTTTTCCTTAGAACGGTTGGTGCGATTATTGATATGAAGGAAGGGAATATTAGATTCCAATTTCCATTAAAAAAGGGCATGGAACACTTTCCAAGAAAGAAAATAAAATTTCCTTATGAAACCATCATGAGAGCCACTTATGGATTGCCTTCCAAAGATGGCAATACTTAGATCTATCCTCGCTTTTATGCCTAGCTAGGGGCGTTAAACGATAGCGCTTATTGGGAGGCAACCCAATTTTATTTTTAGTTTTTTGTGTTTTTCTTATGTTAGAGAATAAATAACCCATCTACCTTCTGTTTGGATGTGGTTTTGTGTTTTAATTTGTGTTTGTGCCAAGCTAGACCTATTGGATCTTCTTGGATGATAGTTATTTGATCTTGCTGTAATTTTCAGAAACTTTGCGTTCAGTGCCGAAATTATTAAAAATAATCAAAACGTGATAAAATACTGATTCCAATTTGTGCTGATCAATAAACAAATTGTCTAGGTCTTCCAATTTTGGTAGATTTTTTGGAGTTACAGAAGTTTGCGTTAGTTACAGATTACTACAGACTGTTCTGTTTTTGACAGATTCTGTTTTTCGTGTGTTGTTTGCTTATTTTGATGAATCTATGGTTAGTAAAATAGTTTATGATCCATAGAGAAGTTGGAATACAGTAGGTTTAGCACCAATATAAATAAAGAATGAGTTCATTACAGTACTTTGAAGTGGTCTTTTGTTTTCTTTCTCTAACGGAGCTCACGAGATTTCTATTGAGTTTTGTGTTGTGAAGTTTTCAAGTTTTGTGTGAATTCTTTTGATGGATTATGGAACAAGGAGTGGCAAGAGCCTAAGCTTGGGGATGCCCATGGCACCCCCAAGATAATCCAAGGACACCAAAAAGTCGAAGCTTGGGGATGCCCCGGAAGGCATCCCCTCTTTCGTCCTCTTCCATCGGTAATTTACTTGGAGCTATATTTTTATTCACTAACATGATATGTGTTTTGCTTGGAGCGTCTTGTATTATTTGTGTCTTTGTTTGTTAGTGTGCCACAATCATCCTTGCTGTACACACCTTTTGAGAGAGCCATACTTAATTTAAAATTTGATAGAATACTCTATGTGCTTCACTTATATCTTTTGAGGTATGTAGTTTTGTTCTATGCGCTTCACTTATATATTTTGAGCGTTATAATTTTTCTCTTTGTGCTTCACTTAGATCTTTTAAGAGCACAGTGGTGGTTTGTTTTAAAGAAACTATTGATCTCTCATGCTTCACTTAAAATTATTTTGAGAGTCGTAATAGCATGGTAATTTGCTTAATAATAACTTGCTTGGTATTCAAGATTTGTGAAACTTTCTTTTGAGTGCGTTGAATACTAAGAAAAGTTAGATGATTGATAATTGTTTTGAGATATGGAGGTAGTAATATCAAAGTCATGCTAGTAGAGTAATTGTGAATTTGAGAAGTGCTTGAGTTAAAGTTTGCAAGTCCCGTAGCATGCACGTATGGTAAACGTTATGCAACAAATTTGAAACATGAGGTGTTATTTGATTGTCCTCCTTATGAGTGGCGGTCGGGGACGAGCGATGGTCTTTTCCTACCAATCTATCCCCCTAGGAGCATGCGCGTAATACTTTGGTTTTTGATGGCTTGTAGATTTTTGCAATAAGTATATGAGTTCTTTATGACTAATGTTGAGTCCATGGATTATACGCACTCTCACCCTTCCATCATTGCTAGCCTCTAGTCTACCGTGCATTGCCCTTTCTCACATTAAGAGTTCGTGCAAACTTCGCCGGTGCATCCAAATCCCATGATATGATACGCTCTTTCACACATAAACCTCCTTATATCTTCCTCAAAACAGCCACCATACCTACCTATTATGGCATTACCATAGCCATTCCGAGATATATTGCCATGCAACTTTCCACCATCCAGTTTATCATGACACATTCATCATTGTCATATTGCTTAGCATGATCATGTAGTTGACATAGTATTTGTGGCAAAGCCACCGTTCATAATTTTTTCATACTTGTCACTATTGATTCATTGCATATCCTGGTACACCGCCGGAGGCATTCATATAGAGTCATACTTTGTTCTAGTAATGAGTTGTAATCATTGAGTTGTAAATAAATAGTAGTGTGATGATCATCATTCAATAGAGCATTGTCCCAAAAAAAGGCCAAAGAAAAAAAAGGCCCAAAAAAATAAAAAGGGGAAATGCTACTATCCTTTTTTCCACACTTGTGCTTCAAAGTAGCACCACGATATAGCGAGTCTCATATATTGTGCTTCAAAGTAGCACCATGTTCATATAGAGAGTCTCTTGAGTTATCACTTTCATATACTAGTGGGAATTTTTCATTATAGAACTTTGCTTGTATATTCCAACAATGGGCCTCCTCAAGTGCCCTAGGTCTTCGTGAGCAAGCAAGTTGGATGCACACCCACTTAGTTTCTTTTGTTGAGCTTTCATACATTTATAGCTCTAGTGCATCCGTTGCATGGCAATCCCTACTCCTTGCATTAACATCAATCGATGGGCATCTCCATAGCCCATTGATTAGCCTCGTTGATGTGAGACTTTCTTCTTTTTTGTCTTCTCCACATAACCCCCATCATTATATTCTATTCCACCCATAGTGCTATATCCATGGCTCACGCTCATGTATTGCATGAAAGTTTATGAGTTTGAAATTATTAAGGTATGAAACAATTGCTTGGCTTGTCATCGGGGTTGTGCATGATGAGAGCATTCTTGTGTCACGAAAATGGAGCATGAATAAACTATATGATTTTGTAGGGATGAACTTTCTGTTGGGGAACGTAGCAGAAATTCAAAATTTTCCTACGTGTCACCAAGATCTATCTATGGAGAAACCAGCAACGAGGGGAAGGAGAGTGCATCTACATACCCTTGTATATCGTTAAGCGGAAGCGTTCATGAGAACGGGGTTGAAGGAGCCGTACTCGTCGTGATCCAAATCACCGGAGATCCTAGTGCCGAACGGACGACACCTCCGCGTTCAACACACGTACAGCCCGGTGACGTCTCCCACGCCTTGATCCAGCAAGGAGAGAGGAGAGGTTGAGGAAGACTCCATCCAGCAGCAGCACAACGGCGTGGTGGTGGTGGAGGAGCGTGGCAATCGAGCAGGGCTTCGCCAAGCACCACGGGAGAGGAGGAGGAGGAGAGGTAGGGCTGCAACAAGAGGAGAAGTTCTCATGTGTTGGGCAGCCCCAAAACCTCAAGTATATATAGGGGGAAGGGGGCTGCGACCCCTTTAGGGTTTCCCACCCCAAGGGTGCGGCCAGCCCTAGATCCCATCTAGGGGCGGCCAAGGGGAGGAGTGCCTCCCAAGTCAAGTGGAGGCCTCCCCCTTTAGGGTTTTCCCCTTCCCATGCGCATGGGCCTTGGGGGGGCTGGTGCCCTGGCCCATTAAGGCTAGGGCGCCCCCTACAGCCCATGCTACTGTATTGGACGTGGTGGAACAATTTCCGGACCTCCGAACCTTCCGAAGCTTCCGGTACAATACCGAAAAAACCCGAACTTTTTCTAACCCGAACAACAACTTTCCATATATAAATCTTTACCTCCGGACCATTCCGAACTCCTCGTGACGTCCGGGATCTCATCCGGACTCCAAACAACATTCGGTAACCACATACAAACTTCCTTTATAACCCTAGCGCCATCGAACCTTATGTGTAGACCCTACGGGTTCGGAGACATGTAGACATGACCGAGACGTTCTCCGGTCAATAACCAATAGCGGATCTGGATACCCATATTGGCTCCCACATGTTCCACGATGATCTCATCGGATGAACCACGATGTCAAGGACTCAATTGATCCCGTATACAATTCCCTTTGTCTAACGGTATTGTACTTGCCCGAGATTCGATCGTCGGTATCCCGATACCTTGTTCAATCTCGTTACCGGCAAGTCTCTTTACTCGTTCCATAACACATCATCCCGTGATCAACCCCTTGGTCACATTGTGCACATTATGATGATGTCTTACCGAGTGGGCCCAGAGATACCTCTCCGCTTACACGGAGTGACAAATCCAGCCTTGATTTGTGCCAACCCAATGACACTTTCGGAGATACCGTAGTGCACCTTTATAGCCACCCGCCACGCCAGGACGCTTTGGCACACCCAAAGCATTCTTACGGTATCCGGAGTTGCACAATCTCATGGTCTAAGGAAATGATACTTGACATTAGAAAAGCTTTAGCATACTGAACTACGATCTTTGTGCTAGGCTTAGGATTGGGTCTTGTCCATCACATCATTCTCCTAATGATGTGATCCCATTATCAACGACATCCAATGTCCATGGTCGAAACCGTAACCATCTGCTGATTAACGAGCTAGTCAACTAGAGGCTTACTAGGGACATGGTGTTGTCTATGTACCCACACATGTATCTGAGTTTCCTATCAATACAATTATAGCATGGATAATAAACGATTATCATGAACAGGGAAATATAATAATAACTAATTTATTATTGCCTCTAGGGCATATTTCCAACAGTCTCCCACTTGCACTAGAGTTAATAATCTAGTTCACATCGTCATGTGATTAACGCTGATAGGTCACATCGCCATGTGACCAACATCCAAAGAGTTTACTAGTGTCTGTAAACTAGTTCACATCATCATGTGATTAAGACTCAATGAGTTCTTAGGTTTGATCATGTTTTGCTTGTGAGAGAGGTTTTTAGTCAACGGGTCTGAACCTTTCGGATCCGTGTGTGCTTTGCAAATTTCTACGTCACATTGTAAACGCTGCTTCCACGCTCCACTTGGATCTATTCCAAATGGTTGCTCCACTATACGTATCCGGTTTGCTACTCAGAGTCACTCGGATAGGTGTTAAAGCTTGCATCGACGCAACTCTTTACGTCGAACTCTTTATCACCTCCATAACCGAGAACATATCCTTATTCCTCTAAGGATAATTTTGACCACTATCTGGTGATCCACTCCTTGATCACCTTTGTACCCTCTTGCCAGATATGTAGCAAGGCACACATCAGGTGCGGTACATAACATAGCATACTGTAGAGCCTATGTCTAAGGCATAGGGGACGACCTTCGTCCTTCTCTCTCTTCTGCCGTGGTCGAGCTTTAACTCTTAACTTCATACCTTACAACTCAGGCAAGAACTCCTTCTTTGACTGATCCATCTTGAACACCTTCAAGATCATGTCAAGGTATGTGCTCATTTCAAAGTATCATTTAGCGTCTTCGATCTATCCTCATAGATCTTGATGCTCAATGTTTAAGCAGCTTATTCCAGGTTTTCTATTGAAAAACACTTTTCAAATAACCCTATATGCTTTTCAGAATTCTACATCATTTCGATCAACAATATGTCAACAACATATACTCATCCGAAATTCTATAGTGCTCCCACTCACTTCTTTGGAAATACAAGTTTCTCAAACTTTGTATAAACCCAAAATCTTTGATCATCTCATCAAAGCGTATATTCCATCTCCGAGATGCTTACTCCAGTCCTTAGAAGGGTTCTTTGGAGCTTTGCATACTTGTTAGCGTCTTTCAGATTGACAAAACCTTCCGGTTGTATCACATACAACCTTTCCTCAAGGATATCGTCGAGGAAACAATGTTTTGACATCCTATCTGCAAGATTTCATAAATGCAGCTAATGCTAGCATGATTCCGACGGACTTAAGCATCGCTACGGGTGAGAAAATCTCACCGTAGTCAACTCCTTGAACTTGTGAAAAACTCTTCGCCACAAGTCGAGCTTCATAGACGGTAACATTACCGTCCACGTCCGTCTTTTTCTTAAAGATCCATTTATCTCAATGGCTTGCCTATCATCGGGCAAGTCCATCAAAGTCCATGCTTTGTTCTGATACATGGATCCTATCTCGGATTTCATGGCTTCTAACCATTTGTCAGAATCCGGGCCCACCATCGCTTCTCCATAGCTCGTAGGTTCATTGTTGTCTAGCAACATGACCTTCAAGACATGATTACTGTACCACTCAAGTAGTACGCATCCTTGTCACCCTCACGAGGTACGGTAGTGACTTGATCCAAACTTCATGATCACTATCATAAGCTTCTACTTCAATTGGTGTAGGCGCCACAGGAACAACTTCCTGTGCCCTGCTGCACACTAGTTGAAGTGATGGTTCAATAACCTCATCAAGTCTCCACCATCCTCCCACTCAATTCTTTCGAGAGAAACTTTTCCTCGAGAAAGGACCCGATTCAAGAAACAATCCCTATTGCTTCCGGATCTGATTTAGGAGGTATACCCAACTGTTTTGGGTGTCCTATGAAGATGCATTTTGTCCGCTTTGGGTTCGAGCTTATCAACCTGAAACTTTTCCACATAAGCGTCGCAGCCCCAAACTTTTAAGAAACGACAACTTAGGTTTCTCCAAACGGTGTCGTCTCAACGGAATTATGTGGTGCCCCATTAAAGTGAGTGCGGTTGTCTCTAATGCCTAACCCATGAACGATAGTGGTAATTCGATAAGAGATATCATGGTACGCGCCATATCCAATAGAGTGCAACTATGATGTTCGGACACACCATCACACTATGGTGTTCCAGGCGGTATTAATTGTGAAACAATTTGTACAATGTCTTAATTGTGTGCCAAAACTCGTAACTCAGATATTCATCTCTATGATCATATCATAGATATTCTATCCTCTTGTCACGAAGATCTTAAACTTCACTCTGAAATTACTTGAACCATTCAATAATTCAGACTTGTGTTTCATCAAGTAAATATACTCAACATCTACTCGAATCATCTGTGAAGTAAGAACATAACGATATTCACTGCATGCCTTAGCACTCATTGGACTGCACATATCAAAATGTGTTACTTCCAACAAGTTGCTATCTTGTTCCATCTTCTTTGAAACCGAGGCTTTTCAGTCATCTTGCCCATGTGGTATGTTTTGCATATCTCAAGTGATTCAAAATCAAGTGAGTCCAAACGATCCATCTACATGGAGTTTCTTCATGTGTATACACCAATAGACATGGTTCGCATGTCTCAAACTTTTCAAAAATGAGTGAGTCCAAAGATCCATCAACATGGAGCTTCTTCATGCGTTTTATACCAATATGACTTGCATGGCAGTGCCACAAGTAAGTGGTACTATCATTACTATCTTATATTTTTGGCATGAAAATGTGTATCACTACGATCGAGATTCAATAAACCATTTATTTAGGTGCAAGACCATCAAAGGTATTATTCAAATAAATAGAGTAACCATTATTCTCTTTAAATGAATAACCGTATTGCGATAGACATAATCCAATCATGTCTATGCTCAACGCAAACACCAAATGATAATTATTCTGGTTTAATACTAATCTTGATGGTAGAGGGAGCGTGCGATGTTTGATCACATAAAATTGGAAACACTTCCAACACATATCGTCGACTCTCCTTTAGCTAGTCTCCGTTTATTCCGTAGCCTTTTATTTCGAGTTACTAACACTTAGCAACCGAACCGGTATCTAATACCCTGGTGCTACTAGGAGTACTAGTAAAATACACAATAACTTAATGTATATCCAATATACTTCTATCGACCTTGCCACCTTCTTATCTACCAAGTATCTAGGGTAATTCTGCTCCATGGCTGTTCCCCTTATTGCGTAAGCACTTAGTCTCGGGTTTGGGTTCAACCTTGGGTTTCTTCACTTTGGAGCAGCAACTGATTTGCCGTTTCATGAAGTGTCCTTCTTGCCCTTGCCCTTCTTGAAACTAGTGGTTTCACCAACCATCAACAATTGATGCTCCTTCTTGATTTTTACTTTCGCGATGTCAAACAACGCGAATACCTCAAGGATCATCATCTCTATCCTTGATATGTTATAGTTCATCACGAAGCTCTAGAAGCTTGGTGGCAATGACTTTGGAGAAACATCACTATCTCATCCGGAAGATCAACTCCCACTCGATTCAAGTGATTGTTGTACTCGGACAATCGAGCACCAGCTCAACGATTGAGCTTTTCTCCCTTAGTTTGTAGGCTAAGAAAATCGTCGAGGTCTCATACCTCTTGACGTGAGCACGAGCCTGAAATCCTAATTTCAGCCCTCGAAACATCTCATATGTTCCGCAACATTTCGAAAACGTCTTTCGTGCCTCAACTCTAAACCGTTTAACTGAACTATCACGTAGTTATCAAAACGTGTATGTCCGATGTTCGCAACATCCACAAACGACGTTTGGGGTTCAGCACACTGAGCGGTGCATTAAGGACATAAGCTTTCTACTGTCCGCATAATCGCTACTTTCAACTTTCAACTATATTTTCTCTAGGAACATATCTAAACAGTGGAACTAAAGTGCGAGCTTACGACATAAGTCTTTTGACTATGTTCAAGATAATTAAGTTCATCTTATGAACTCCCACTCAGATAGACATCCCTCTGGTCATCTAAGTGATTACATGATCCGAGTCAACTAGGCCGTGTCCGATCATCACGTGAGACGGACTAGTCATCATCGGTGAACATCTTCATGTTGATCGTATCTACTATCGACTCATGCTCGACCTTTCGGTCTCGTGTTCCGAGGCCATGTCCGTACATGCTAGGCTCGTCAAGTTAACCCTAAGTGTTTCGCGTGTGTAAATCTGTCTTACACCCGTTGTATGTGAACGTAAGAATCCATCACACCCATCATCACGTGGTGCTTAGAAGCGACGAACTTTAGCAACGGTGCACGCTTAGGGAGAACACTTCTTGAAATTGTTGTAAGGATCATCTTATTTACTACCGTCGTTCTAAGTAAACAAGATGCATAAACATAATAAACATCACATGCAATTATATAGTAGTGACATGATATGGCCAATATCATATAGCTCCATTGATCTCCATCTTGAGGCTCCATGATCATCATCTTCACCGGCATGACACCATGATCTCCATCATCATGATCTCCATCATCGTGTCTTCATGAAGTTGTCTCGCCAACTATTACTTCTACTACTATGGCTACGGTTAGCAATAAAGTAAAGTAATTACATGGCGTTGTTTAATGACACGCAGGTCATACAATAAATAAAGACAACTCCTATGGCTCCTGCCGGTTGTCATACTCATCGACATGCAAGTCGTGAATCCTATTACAAGAACATGATCAATCTCATACATCACATATCATTCATCACATTCTTCTTGGCCATATAACATCACATAGCATACCCTGCAAAAACAAGTTAGACGTCCTCTAATTGTTGTTTGCATGTTTTACATGGCTGCTATGGGTTTCTAGCAAGAACGTTTCTTACCTACGCAAAACCACAACGTGATATGCCAATTGCTATTTACCCTTCATAAGGACCCTTTTCATCGAATCCGTTCCGACTTAAGTGGGAGAGATCGGCACCCGCTAGCCACCTTATGCACCAAGTGCATGTCGACCGGTGGAACTCCGTCTCACGTAAGAGTGCGTGTAAGGTCGGTCCGGGCCCCTTCATCCCACAATACCGTCGAAACAAGATTGGACGAGTAACGGTAAGCATATTGAACAACATCAACGCCCACAACTACTTTGTGTTCTACTCGTGCAAAGAATCTACGCAATAGACCTAGCTCATGATGCCATTTGTTGGGGAACGAGCAGAAATTCAAAATTTTCCTCGTGTCACCAAGATCTATCTATGGAGAAACCAGCAACGAGGGGAAGGAGAATGCATCTACATACCCTTGTAGATCGTTAAGCGGAAGCGTTCATGAGAACGGGGTTGAAGGAGTCGTACTCGTCGTGATCCAAATCACCGGAGATCCTAGTGCCGAACGGACGGCACCTCCGCGTTCAACACAAGTACAGCCCGGTGACGTCTCCCACGCCTTGATCCAGCAAGGAGAGAGGGAGAGGTTGAGGAAGACTCCATCCAGCAGCAGCACAACGGCGTGGTGGTGGTGGAGGAGCGTGGCAATCGAGCAGGGCTTCGCCAAGCACCACGGGAGAGGAGGAGGAGGAGAGGTAGGGCTGCACCAAGAGGAGAAGTTCTCATGTGTTGGGCAGCCCCAAAACCTCAAGTATATATAGGGGGGAAGGGGGCTGCGCCCCCTTTAGGGTTTCCCACCCCAAGGGGTGCGGCCAGCCCTAGATCCCATCTAGGGGGGGCGGCCAAGGGGGGAGGAGTGCCTCCCAAGTCAAGTGGAGGCCTCCCCCTTTAGGGTTTTCCCCTTCCCATGCGCATGGGCCTTGGGGGGGCTGGTGCCCCTGGCCCATTAAGGCTAGGGCGCCCCCCTACAGCCCATGCTACTGTATTGGACGTGGTGGAACAATTTCGGACCTCCGAACCTTCGAAGCTTCTGGTACAATACCAAAAACCCAAACTTTTCCTAACCCAACAACAACTTTCCATATATAAATCTTTACCTCCGGACCATTCCGGAACTCCTCGTGATGTCCGGGATCTCATCCGGACTCAACAACATTCGGTAACCACATACAAACTTCCTTTATAACCCTAGCGCCATCGAACCTTATGTGTAGACCCTACGGGTTCGGGAGACATGTAGACATGACCGAGACGTTCTCCCATCAATAACCAATAGCGGATCTGGATACCCATATTGGCTCCTACATGTTCCACGATGATCTCATCGGATGAACCACGATGTCAAGGACTCAATTGATCCCGTATACAATTCCCTTTGTCTAACGGTATTGTACTTGCCCGAGATTCGATCGTCGGTATCCCGATACCTTGTTCAATCTCGTTACGGCAAGTCTCTTTACTCGTTCCGTAACACATCATCCCGTGATCAACCCCTTGGTCACATTGTGCACATTATGATGATGTCTTACCGAGTGGGCCCAGAGATAACTCTCCGCTTACACGGGTGACAAATCCAGCCTTGATTCGTACCAACCCAATGACACTTTCGAGATACCGTAGTGCACCTTTATAGCCACCCGATTCGTTGTGACGTTTGGTACACCCAAAGCATTCCTACGGTATCCGGGAGTTGCACAATCTCATGGTCTAAGGAAATGATACTTGACATTAGAAAAGCTTTAGCATACGAACTACGATCTTTGTGCTAGGCTTAGGATTGGGTCTTGTCCATCACATCATTATCCTAATGATGTGATCCCATTATCAACGACATCCAATGTCCATGGTCAGGAAACCGTAACCATCTGTTGATTAACGAGCTAGTCAACTAGAGGCTTACTAGGGACATGGTGTTGTCTATGTACCCACACATGTATCTGAGTTTCCTATCAATACAATTATAGCATGGATAGTAAACGATTATCATGAACAGGGAAATATAATAATAACTAATTTATTATTGCCTCTAGGGCATATTTCCAACACTTTCTTTGGCCATGTTACTTTGAGAAAACATAATTGTTTTGTTGGTTTGCTTGAAGTGTTATTATTCTTTATGTCAATATGAACTTTTGTCTTGAATCTACCTAATCTGAATATTCATACCACAATTAAGAAATTTTGCACTGAAATTATGCCAAGTAGCACTCCGCATCAAAAATTCTCTATGTATCATTTACCTACTCGAGGACGAGCAGGAATTAAGCTTGGGGATGCCTGATACGTCTCCAACGTATCTATAATTTTTTATTGCTCCATGCTATATTATTTACTGTTTTGGACTATATTGGGCTTTATTTTCCACTTTTATATTATTTTTGGGACTAACCTATTAACCGGAGGCCCAGCCCAGAATTGTTGTTTTTTGCCTATTTCAATGTTTCGAAGAAACGGAATATCAAACGGAGTCCAAACAGAAATATCCTTTTTGGAACGTGATTTTCTCACCGGATAAGACCCACGAGACTTGGACCCTACGCCAAGGCATTGAAGAGGCGGTCACGAGGGTGGGGGCGCTCCCCCCTAGGGCGCACCCCCTACCTCGTGGGCCCCTCGAAGCTCCACCGACGTACTTCTTCCTCCTATATATACCCACGTACACCCAAAAGATCAGAACAGGAGCCAAAAACCTAATTCCACCGCCGCAACTTTCTGTATCCACGAGATCCCATCTTGGGGCCTGTTCCGGAGCTCCGCCGGAGAGGGCCGTCATCACGGAGGGCTTCTACATCATCATAGCCTCTCCGATGAAGTGTGAGTAGTTTACCTCAGACCTTCGGGTCCATAGTTATTAGCTAGATGGCTTCTTCTCTCTTTTTGGATCTCAATACAATGTTCTCCCCCTCTCTTGTGGAGATCTATTTGATGTAATCTTCTTCTTTTTGCGGTGTGTTTGTTGAGACCGATGAATTGTGAGTTTATGATCAAGTCAATCTATGAACAATATTTGAATATTCTCTGAATTCTTTTATGTATGATTGGTTATCTTTGCAAGTCTCTTCGAATTATCCGTTTGGTTTGGCCAACTAGATTGGTAGTTCTTGCCATGGGAGAAGTGCTTAGCTTTGGGTTTGATCTTGCGGTGTCCTTTCCCAATGACAGAAGGGGCAGCAAGGCACGTATTGTATCATTGCCATTGAGGATAACAAGATGGGGTTTATTTCATATTGCATGAATTTATCTCTCTACATCATGTCATCTTGTTTAAAGCGTTACTCTGTTTTTAACTTAATACTCTAGATGCATGCTAGATAGCGGTCGATGAGTGGAGTAATAGTAGTAGATGCAGAATCGTTTCGATCTACTTGTCACGGACGTGATGCCTATATACATGATCATGCCTAGATATTCTCATAACTATGCTCAATTCTGTAAATTTCTCAACAGTAATTTGTTCATCCACCGTAGAATACTTATGCTCTTGAGAGAAGCCACTAGTGAAACCTATGGCCCCCGGGTCTATTCTCATCATATCAATCTCCATCACTTTAATCTTGCTTTGTTTTTACTTTGCCTTTTACTTTTCACTTTGCATCTTTATACCAAAAATACCAAAAATATTATCTCTATCAGATCTCACTCTCGTAAGTGACCGTGAAGGGATTGACAACCCCTAATCGCGTTGGTTGCGAGTAGCTATCGTTTTGTGCAGGTACGAGGGACTTGAGTGTGGCCTCCTACTGGATTGATACCTTGGTTCTCAAAAACTAAGGGAAATACTTACGCTACTCTGCTGCATCATCCTCTCCTCTTCGGGGAAAATCAACGCAAGCTCAAGAGGTAGCACCGCACGCCCCCTCCCCCTCTGGTCCGAATTGGACTAGGAAGGGGGGGTGGCGCCCCCCTTTCCTTCTCCTTCTTCCCCTTCCTTTTCCCCTCCTAGTTGAGTAGGAAAGAGGGGAGTCCTACTCCTACTAGGAGGACGACTCCTCCTCCTGGCGCGCCCTACAGGGCCAGCCGGCCTCCCCCCTTGCTCCTTTATATACGGGGTCAGGGGGTACCCTAGAACACATAAGTTGATCATTGATCTCTCCCAGCCGTGTGCGGTGCCCCCCTCCACCATAATCCACCTCGGTCATATCGTAGCGGTGCTTAGGCGAAGCCCTGCGACGGTATCTTCATCAACATCGTCACCACGTCGTTGTGCTGACGAAACTCTCCCTCGAGCACTACTGGATCGTGAGTTCGCAGGATGTCACCGAGCTGAACGTGTGCTGAACGCGGAGGTGTCGTACGTTCGGTACTGAGGATCGGTCGATCATGAAGACGTACGACTACATCGACCGCGTTGTCATAACGCTTCCGCTTAACGGTCTACTAGGGTACGTGGACGACACTCTCCCCTCTTGTTGCTATGCATCACCATGATCTTACATGTTCGTAGGTATTTTTTTGAAATTACTACGTTCCCCATCAGCGGCATCGGCAACTGGCAGGATCCATATGGTTGTCACTTTATTGTATGCAATGCAATCGCCCTGTAATTGCTTTACTTTATCACTAAGTGGTAGCAATAGTCATAGAAGCAATAGTTGGTGAGACGACAACGATGCTACGATGAAGATTAAGGTGTCGCGCCGGTGACGATGGTGATCATGACGGTGCTTTGGAGATGGAGATCAAAGGCACAAGATGATGATGGCCATATCATATCACTTATATTGATTGCATGTGATGTTTATCCTTTATGCATCTTATTCTGCTTGGATTGCTGGTAGCATTATAAGATGATCTCTCACTAAATTTCAAGGTATAAGTGTTCTCCCTGAGTATGCACCGTTGCGAAAGTTCATCGTGCCGAGACACCACGTGATGATCGGGTGTGATAAGCTCTACGTTCAAATACAACGGGTGTAAGCCAGTTTTGCACACGCAGAATACTCGGGTTAAACTTGACGAGCCTAGCATATGCAGACATGGCCTCAGAACACTGAGACCGAAAGGTCGAGCGTGAATCATATAGTAGATATGATCAACATAGTGATGTTCACCATTGAAAACTACTCCATCTCACGTGATGATCAGACATGGTTTAGTTGAGATGGATCACGTGATCACTTAGATGATTCGAGGGATGTCTATCTAAGTGGGAGTTCTTAAGTAATATGATTAATTGAACTTTAATTTATCATGAACTTAGTACCTGATAGTATTTTGCTTGTCTATGTTGTTGTAGATAGATGGCCCGTGTTGTTGTTCCGTCGAATTTTAATGCGTTCCTTGAGAAAGCAAAGTTGAAAGATGATGGTAGCAATTACACGAACTGGGTCCGTAACTTGAGGATTATCCTCATTGCTGCATAGAAGAATTATGTACTGGAAGCACCGCTGGGTGCCAGGCCTGCTGGAGATGCAACTAACGATGTTAAGAATGTCTGTCAGAGCAAAGCTGATGACTACTCGATAGTTCAGTGTGCCATGCTTTACGGCTTAGAATCGGGACTTCAACGATGTTTTGATCGTCATGAAGCATATGAGATGTTCCATGAGTTGAAGTTAATATTTCAAGCAAATGCCCGGATTGAGAGATATGAAGTCTCCAATAAGTTCTACAGCTGCAAGATGGAGGAGAATAGTTCTGTCAGTGAACATATACTCAAAATGTTTGGGTATAATAATCACTTGATTCAACGGGAGTTAATCTTACGATGATAGTGTCATTGATAGAATTCTTCAATCATCGCCACCAAGCTACAAGAGCTTTGTGATGAACTATAATATGCAAGGGATGGATAAGACAATTCCCGAGCTCTTCGCAATGCTAAAGGCTACGGAGGTAGAAATCAAGAAGGAGCATCAAGTGTTGATAGTCAACAAGACCACCAGTTTCAAGAAAAAGGGTAAAGGGAAGAAGAAGGGCAACTTCAAGAAGAACAACAAACATGTTGCTGCTCAAGAGAAGAAACCCAAGTCTGGACCTAAGCCTGAGACTGAGTGCTTCTACTGCAAATAGACTGGTCACTGGAAGCGGAACTGCCCCAAGTATTTGTTGGATAAGAAGGATGGTGCTACCTCTTGAGCACTGCGTTGGATTTCCCCGAAGAGGAAAGGATGATGCAGCAAAGTAGCGTAAGCATTTCCCTCAGTTTTGGGAACCAAGGTATCAATCCAGTAGGAGGCCACGCGCATGTCCCTCGTACCTACACAAAAGCAATAGCTCAACGCAATCAACGCGATTAGGGGTTGTCAATCCCTTCACAGTCACTTATGAGAGTGAGATCTGATAGAGATGATAGATAATATTTTTGGTATTTTTTATATAGAGATGCAAAGTAAAAAGTAAAAGGCAAAGTAAAAATCAAAACAAGATTAAAGTGATGGAGATTGATATGATGAGAATAGACCCGGGGGCCATAGGTTTCACTAGTGGCTTCTCTCAAGAGCATAAGTATTCTATGGTGGGTGAACAAATTCATCAGAGAGCAATTGATGAATTGAGCATAGTTATGAGAATATCTAGGTATGATCATGTATATAGGCATCACGTCCGAGACAAGTAGACCGACTCACCTGCATCTACTACTCACTACAAAAAAAGACACATCCGTGACATTTTGGGCGAACGAAATTTTTTCATCATACATATGACACTTCTATGACGATAATTGTGACAAAACCGGTATCATTATAGATGTGGTGGGCTCCTACTTCTATGACAAAAATCATGATAGAAAATGGGCTTTTCGTCTGGGCGGGCGGAGACGAATCGCATGACATTCTTTGGGCCGTCCATGACGGAAAAACCGTGGTAGAAGCGAGGTGGAGGAAAATTTTGGGAGTTCCGGTTACGGTGGGAGGTCGAGGGCGAAGCGATGCGCGTTTCTCGTCGTGCGTCTGCTGCGTGTGTAGGCGTTAGCTCTAATCAACCCGAAGCGAGGCATTGGGCTCTAATCGAACCCGGCGATTGCACTGCAGCTACAGCGTTACTAAACTCGAGCGATCGATCGATGGTCGTTAATCAACCCGATCGAGCGATTCGCCGCCATCTTCGCTAATCAAGCCGATCGATGCCGCCTCGGGATGAGCGGTGGCGTTCGGGGGTTTGGATGAATAAGGAGCGGTGGCGTTGCCTCTGGATGAACAGGACCCGTGGTGTGGTGGAGGGCTGGATGAACAGATGAGCGATGGAGGGGTGCCCGTGGAGGGGTGGATGAACAGGACCCCGTGGTGTGGAGGGCTGGATGAACACTAGACGGTGGAGGGGTGCCCGTGGAGGGGTGGTTGAACAGGACCCAGTGGTGTGGAGGGCTGGATGAACACTAGACGGTGGAGGGGTGGTTGAACAGTAGCCGGTGGAGTAGCGCGCTGTGGAGGCTGGATGAACAGGAGCCCGTGGATGAACAGTCGCAGGTGGAGGCTGGAGGAGGTCGACGATGGATGAACAGTAGCTCGTGGAGGCTGGAGGGGTCGATGGTGGAGATGAACAGTATCCCGTGGAGTCCCATTTTGCGGTACGCCACACCCTCCCGATGAACAGACCCGGTTTGACCGTGGCGCCCAACACAAGTCTGTTTCCTCCGTTTTGCGATGCGCCACACCCTCCCGATCAATAGGACCCCGTTTCACCATAGGAGGTCTGTTTCCTCCGTTTTGCGACGCCACACCCCTCCCGATCAACAGGACCCCCGTTTCGACCGTAGGAGGTCCGTTTCCTCCGTTTTGCGGTACGCCACACCCCTCCCGATCAAAAGGATCCCGTTTCGAACGTGGCCGGTCGAACACAAGGCCGTTTCCTCTATTCTGCGGTACGCCAGGCCTCGTTTCCATCGCCTGTTCCGTCCAAGCCCTCCCGATGAACACGACCACGCATTTCGTTCTGACCCAGCCGGTTGGCTCCCCATGAACACGACGCATTCCGTTGCCTCCCCATGAACACGACGCATTCCGTTGCCTCCCCATGAACACGACGCATTCCGTTGCCTCCCCATGAACACGACGACGATGCTGTTTCTCCGTTCCGACCCAGCCATGTACACGAGCCCTGGCCGTACGTATGCGCGAGTAGGCGTTCGAGACCCCGCCCGTATGTACACATACGTGGTCGTATTTTCTTTCTTGCACCCTGGCCGCTATACATACGTGTACATGCTACGTGTGTGCCTCTACTACGACACGTGCGTGCCTCTACATCGACCCGTATATATGTACGTACACGTTCGCGACCAGAATGACAACGCTACGTACGCTTCGACCAGGTGGGTCCCGACTGTCAGGCACTTCCTTGCTTGCGAAGATGTAGCTGGTGGGTCCCAGCAGTCAGGGGGGCGAATCGTTTTTCTTTTTGCCCGGACGCACTTCCTTGCGTGCGAAGGTGTAGCTGGTGGGTCCCAGTAGTCAGGGGGAAACGTTTTTTTCGCGAAATACGGTGGCCCGTCCGGTGGGTCCCTCGCCGTCGGTGGAGGAATCATTATTTTCCACGTAATAAGGAGGCACTTCCTTCTGCAGCCGTGGACCCACCGTCGACCTCTCCACGTCTGACCCAAGTCCGATGGAAGTCATTCCTTGACCACGTTGACCACGCCAAGTCGAGAGCACCGTGGCGGTGGACGACGGCGAGGCCTAGGAAGGGGCGATGTGGAGCCGGTGAAGACGCGGCGATGGATGCCCACGCGAGAGGAGTATGAGGTTCACTGTTTGGCTGCGGTGTGAGGCTGCCGCCGCCGCAGGCCTCGCCAGCGTGGGGAATAGTAGGGCGGTGAGGCCTCCGCGGCAAAGACAGACCGCCACGGAGGCGGGGAGCGGCGGCACGACCGGCGCTGCTTTGGGCGGCTGGAGCAAGAAGACCAGAGGTTGAAGAAGCACTACGGCCGTTGGATGGACATCGTACGGTCACTGGAGCTAGAATCGTGCATATTTACTAAGTTGACAAAGCCCTCCGTCCCCGTCAACTTAGTAGGCCCACAAGTCAGCCTGCCACCAAGGTAGGTCCCAGCTAACATGGGGAGTATTCATTTTTTTGTGCGTAATAAGGAGGCACTTCCTTGCGTGCGAAGATATAGCTGGTGGGTCCGAGCTGTCAGCGGCGGTAACATTTTTTCGCGAAATACAGAGGCCCTTTCGGTGGTTCCCTGATGTCAGGTGGAGGAATCATTATTTTGCGCGTAATAAGGAGGCATTTCCTTGCGTGTGGCCGTGGACCCAGCTGTCAGCCTCTCCACGTAAAGTCCACTTCAGATGCATGTCGGTCGTTGACCACGTTGACTAGGCCGCGCCGAGAGCACCGAGGCGGTGGACGGCGGCGAGGCCTAGGAAGGAAACGACACGGAGGCGGGGAAGACTCGGCGATTGTTTTCCACGCGGAGGGGAGTACGTTGTCGAGGGTTTATGGTTCGTCTGCCGTCGCGGAGAATAACAACAGTGGGGGTGAGTAGAGGATGGCTAGGCCAGCGATGGGAGTCTGATGGGGCGGTGAGGTTCACATGCAAGCAGCACACCCGACATGGTAGGAGGGAGCGAGCAGTCCCACCGGCGCTTGTTTGAGCGGCCGGAGCAGAAGAGCAGAGATTGAAGAAGACGACGGCCGTTGGATGGACATCCAACGATCCTTTGTGTGTCAACCTTTTTTTTAGGAAAGCCTCAAATCTGTGAAAAACAGCATACAGCCCATCTGCCATTATTTCTAATAATTTTCAGCCCATTTGCTAATTCTGAAGGTTTTTTCTTGGAGCCCATATTCTTTTTGTTAGCATTACAGCCCAAATTGTGGCCACGGTTAAAAATTATGCGAAATTTTGCATATTTCAAAAGGTCCGAACTGTTTTTAATCCCAAATTTCACTCACATTCAAACTGATTTAAAAATAAATGTATATCAATATAAAATCCAACAAATTCTCCACGCATAAAAATTAATGTAATTTAAAATCTTGAAATGAAAAAAGATATTTGAAACTAATTGCGGTTTGATGTGTTTTAAAATGTACAGCCTATTTCTCATTCTTGATGAGCCATTTTCTCGCCAACCGAATGAAAGCTCTCCTCGTCTTGAAAGATTTGCAGCCCAACAGTTCGACAAAGCGACTTGCTTGGCAAATCACAAAAAACTGGGCTGTGGCCGTGGACCTAGCTGTCGACCTCTCCACGTCACAAGATACTCTTCCGATGGAAGTCGTTCCTTGACCACGTTGACCACGCCACATGGAGAGCACCCAGCGGTGGACGACGGCGAGGCCTAGGAAGGGGCGACGTGGAGCCGGGAAGACGCAGGCGAAGGAAGCCCGCGCGAGAGGAGTACGAGGTTCACTAGTTCGGCTGCGGTGTGAGGTGGACGCCGCCAGCAGGCCTGGCCAGCCGTGGGAATAGTAGGGAGCGGTGAGGCCTCCGCGGCAAGACACACCGTCCCACGGAGGTAGGAGCATGCGCACGACCGCGCTGCTTTGGACGGCTGGAGCAAGAAGACCAGAGGTTGAAGAAGCACTACGGTCGTTGGATGGACATTGTACGGTCACTGGAGCTAGGATCGTTCATATTAACTAAGTTGACAAAGCCCTCCGTCCCCGTCAACTTTGTTGGCCCACAAGTCATCCTTCCACTATGGTGGGTCCCAGCTAGCAGGGGGGTATTCATTTTTTTGTGCGTAATAAGGAGGCACTTCCTTGCGTGTATAGCTGGTGGGTCCGACCTGTCAGCAGGGGAACGTTTTTTAGTCCGTTTGGTGGGCTGGGTGAAACAATGATGAAGCATCTATGCAGCTCGTTTAAATCCTATTTGCATTTTTCTCGAAATCCGCGGACTTGCTGGGCTGGGTGAAAATATCATGTTGGGCTAGACGGAGAAATGTTATAAAAACATAAATACATGATTGCACGTCAGTAAAATCTTTGCAAGCTTATGTACGCAATCACTAGAAGTTAACTTGCCAAGTTATATATAAACAATTATTATTACTAGTTGACCCGTTGCGCCAAATGGCGCAGAGACCCGTTAAAGCCATGTTATCGATGAAAATAGATTCATTTTGCAAGGACATATTCGATATTGGTAGTACAAAGTCCATGTGTTAAGTCATGTTATATTGAAAATATGTTTATCGCGCTGAGAAATCTGAGGTTGGAAAAAAAATCATATTTGTATAACATGCATAGACCAGTTAAAGAAGCATTTTTTTTAGTTAAAAATATGGTTACCACGCTGAGAAATTTGAGTTTGAAATAAAGTCATATTTGTATAACATGTATTAACCAGTTAAGGATGTAGTTTTTAGCGGTGTTTCTACCAAACTTTTATTTTTCATGTGCATGAAAAAAACTTTCTGTGTTGTGCATATTGAGGCATAGGTATTTGAAAGGCCCATATGCCACCTAGCCTGGTCGAGGAACAATTCTTTATGTGGCCCATCTGGAGTAGAATCCCATCCATGGTGCATGATTATCCCATTTTCTTCATCGGTTGCTCCTTTGGGCGAGAGAAGCGTTTCGAGAGAAACATACTCAACAATGGAACTCTTGAATATATGACTGTCAACAATGGAAGTAGAATGTGTGTTGGCGCATTAACCCAGGCCTATTCGTGTTCATTCGATGTTTCTATTGTTTGTTTTGTCTAGTAATAATGCTAGCTCTCCTAAGTCTGTCATCCCAATTCTCACTTGACTTGAATATATGAACCTGAAGCCTGGGATCATATGTAGCAAAAAAAAGAAAACATGTGAACTCAACAAAAGAAGTTGATCTTGTAACGGCATAAATAAACTGATATTGTTTTTATCCAGTAATTCCGAAACGATTCAGCCTTGGGTGTTTTTTGTTCTTATAGTTTCCAAAAAAATCTTCAAAAAAATATTATATATTCTCACTTGTGTCTCGAAAACAAAAAACAAAACATATATATTCTCACATCGGCGTCAGCACCATGGAGTCGCAAACAAGCCTGACACTTTGCTTAAATACACACATGAATATATATTTTGGGCAATGCCCCTTTTCATTACTCCCTCCGTCCCAAAATTCTTGTCTTAGATTTATCTAGATACGGATGTATCAAGTCATATTTTAGTATTAGATCCATCTCTGCGATTAGACATGAATATGATCCTCACCAAGTTAACAGGAAACATCTGCATTCCGTTATATAAAGTGCATCCGCATAAACTGATTTCCCCTTCAGTTGCTTTTTTTTGTAGACAGAGATCATTTCGTTCCAGATAACAGGACTTGTTGACAACTGATTGATAGGTTCGCATAAATATATCACAGGTCCGAACAAGGCACAATGCAAAACAACTATTAGTATTAACCCACCACCCTTTTATTGAATTTGCACCCTTCTGCCTTACGCCATACAAGCAGCAGCCCAGACAACTCTTTCATACCCAACAACTGGGGAAGACTGTTGCATCTGCAGCAGAGCATTCCTTGTACAGAATGCAGGCACAGCACATGACTGCTCGAGTCCTTCCTCCCTCCTGACCCCTAGGGCCGCTGCGAGCGCTCGTGCTTGCGCCGCTATTTTGTTGCGCCAACATCTGCAAAACCAAAGCAGAGCTTGTAAATAATCTTTGTACATGGATTCAGAGGATCTATTCATATGCCTACAGTTGTCTTGTTTCAATTTACATACTAAATTGCTTTGTAAATAGCCTTTGTATTGATTTAACCCTCCAACCAGGTTCTGTTTCAACACTTAATTTCCTGTTTGCAGGTAACTGACTGGAGATCTATACTGATGTATCCATTTTGTCTGTCATTTCAGGCAGCCTGCAATACAAACCAGCTTACCATTGCTTCGAAGTAAGATAGACAATTCTCAGGAAAATGAAAAAGGAACCCACTTGTCACTGGTCTACTAAAACAAAATTCCTCATAAGGATTTCATCATCTTCGGCACGAGGTCAGATTTATCTATGCGTACGTTTTCTGTTGCTTTGATCATATCTACAAGTACAGTTCTACTCAATCAAGGGCTGTAGCACAGTAGCGCACAAACCTTTATGCCCTGTTTGGAATGGATATAACTTCTATGTGGGCACCAATTTGAACTAAATACCTGTCAGGATCTTCGTAGGTTGGTAGGGGGTTTGGGAATTGTCCTGACCGAAGAAGGGGAATGGGGATCGAAAGATTGAGAAAAACTGTGAGATATAACTCTATCAGCTATTGTAATCTTCTGCACAATTTTGCTGGGAGCAATTCATCTTGATATTTTATAGTCTGATTGGTCGAAAAACTACTATTTTAGGTGGAGCTAACTCTTAAATTCCTACTCCATCCGTTCCTAAATATTTGTCTTTTTAAAGATTCCAAATGGACTACCACATGCGGATGTATATAGACATATTTTAGAGTGTAGATTCACTTATTTTGCTCTGTATGCAGTCGCTTGTTGAAATCTCTAGAAAGACAAAATATTTAGGAACGGAGGGAGTATATGTTTACATGAGCTAACTGAATGTCTACATGAGCCTGTACTGCTGTACATGAGGTTGAGCATGTGTACGTTTTACATGAGGTTCAGCTTATGTATGTCTACATGAGGTTGGGCCTCATTTGCAACTAAAGACGTTTCTTTGGTCATTTTCTAACATGAATTGCATTATACTTGATGTATATAGAATTTGCAAGGCAGATGCGGACGTCCGCATCTGCCCGCAGGCATAGAGGGCAGTCAGAAGTTGCGGCTGCGGGACGCTGCTAATTCTGTTATTACAGTTGTGGACGCTGCGGACGGATGCGAACGCGCAGCAGGCACATCGGCCAACATCATGATTTGAATGAGCTAGAGAGCAGGTTCAGTGTAACATTATATCACACCTTCATATACTAAGACTGAGAGTATAATAATACACCTGGAACTACATGACATCAAATCCATGACAACGTACACGATACCTATAAAGTAGCTGAGGCAAAAATAGTTCTTTGTTTTTCTAATACTAAGACTGGGAGTATAATAATACACATGGAACTACATGACACCAAATCCATGACAACGTACACGATACCTATAAAGTAGCTGAGGCAAAAATAGTTCTTTGTTTTTCTAAACCAGAATACAATTGTGGAGACCTAGAGACAGATAATTTATGGGCCGGTGAAAGAGGCTGGGGACAAATTGAGACACCAGAATACCTACGCATATCACAAAGAGATGAGAAATGGTAAACCTGTTAACATTGTTCAGTGCTTAAACAATCCAAAAATGGTATTGAGAAATCTATCCTGCCCTTCCAGTTTGTAGAAAGAAAAGAGACGTGAGCTTAGAAATACTTTATACAATGCTAATTCATCAACTAAGCTTCTGCCAGAAATAAGCATGTATTACAGATTCAGTAATTAGCTGTGTTGCATGGAGAACTATGGAGCACTCATGGCTGTATATAATTTTCACAAGATGCGATTATTGTCACACCTCCAGTGACAAAGCTATAAACTATCTAATGGACCAAAATGAAGCTTTCGACATTCTGCATACCATTTTCCCCTACTACAATGGGATGAAGCTCTGAAACTGTACATACCAAGATTTTCATTGGACCATTCAGGACTTTGACAAAAGATAAAAAACTACATTCAGCTCCTCCGTTTAAGGCTTCCTCAATAATAAACCAATACTTGAGGATAGAATAATCTAAAAACCATATACAAGAACAACTGAAATCAATATTGCAACACCTCTAAAACCGTAAAAGCAATGATCTGCCTCGAGCAAAAGAAAATTACATGGACACTTGTTACTGAAAAATAAATAGCAGCTCATAACCACATGGAGTAGAAACTATTTACAAGAAGAAATGAGACAAGTGATGAATTACCATATTCATCAGTTCAAAAAACCAATTTTACACTCAAACATAATAACTAAAGCCAAGAATGCAGCCATAGTCACCGTGGACAAAAGTAAAACAAGACACATATTGCTGAAATATACTTATATAAGGAACCACATGAAAAGAACATACAGATGTGTCGCGTGATTATCGAAGGCGCCTAAAGATCAATTACCTCAACAGCTCAGCTTTGCTTATAGAAGGCACAATCGTGTCGCGCTTTCCCTTGAATCTCGCTAACATCCATATGTTGATCATCTGAAAATGATCGAACATTTCTCTTGAAATCAGCCGAACACCAATGTATTTTAAGATGAGGAAGTTATTCGTTAAACAAAGTTAGTTCCGCCTAGTCCCAGAGTTCTTAAACCACAGAAAGGAACCTATCACCATTTTTTTGTCTCTTTGTGGGCTCTTCAAAATAGAGAAGAATACAAAGTTTGTTAAAAGCACACATGTTCAGAACCAATTGTATATGAAATAAAGCTCAGCATTCAGTATGCTATGCTAATTCACCAATTTAAAACCAAGATGGAATAAAAATAGCTTGTACATACCAATAGAAATCAAAACCGGAGATATGAAAAAAAAAACAGGTATAGAGAGAACACCTGTTTCTGCCTCCGTGGAATTGCTTTGGAGGGTGTCTTATTATAAAAGAAATCATGTGATGCATTAAAAACGCAAAATAAAATAATTGGCGCATGCTAAGAACTGGTAACACATTCTACATGATAAATATTTGCCTAACCCTTGTCACACATGGTCAACATAATGACACAGTGTATAGACCTCCTAAATTACGTGTGGCATGTAGAGCATCTTGTTCATAGGCGTTCATGAAACAACACCAGGCAGAGCTCCAAAAGAACTCCCTTCATAGCACTGGACCAGAACAGTCCCCCGAAAGCTCGAGGAATAACCCAGTAAGGGGTAAGGACAGACCCGTCCTCTGCAACCTCACATAGATACAAAAGTCAAAAGCAAGTAAGTCATGCATTTGCCTCTGCGGTAAATCTTGCAACATGAAATCCTGGAGCACTTGCTAGCTGCATTGCAGCTATGCCCGGTAATCTTACCTTGTACAGAATCCCTTTATTACAATTATTTGTGACAAAGAACTGCATCTCATTAGTCACCATCCATCCGATAAGGACTCATCCGCAGAAAATTGAACTGCTGGCCTGTCAAAATTTAATGAACATGTCATGTACCGGTAAGCTTTATGCATCTCATTACTAATTACATACTATGGCTAGATGAAATCAGCAGTCTTAGGTGTACAGATTACGTAGCACCCTAGAGAAAAGAGCAAGATGCCATGGAGTGGGGAGGGCAGGTGGGGGAAAGGGCCATGTCTGACAGATTGATGCAACCTCAAAGGCAAGAGAGAAATGGTTGGGGACTCACCTGCGCACTTGGTGGCCGTGAAGATGCAAGCTACTCGAGCACGGAAGCATTGGGGTGCGAGCTCGTGCACCAGCGGCGGTCGCCGTCGCCCACCCGATGAGGCTGTCGTCCGCTGCACCACCACATGAGCCGCCTATGGCCTTCGGGTTTGCCACGGTCGGGTCGCAAGGACGACGTTGAGAGCCGTCGCCGCTGTGCCTGCTCGGCAAGCCGATGAGGCCGACATTGAGGACCAGGTCAGACCGGACGCGAGGGCGCAGGAAGAGCGCCGCGACACCTTGGCAGGGGCGACAGGATGAGCGCGCGATCCTATGGCAGAGGGTGTGGTGGTGACGAGGGAGGGTGTGGCTGCTGTGGATTGGTGTGGCGTGTGGTGACTTCGGCGGCGCCCCGGTCGATGTGGCGCATGCGCCCCGGCCGTCGAACCTGGTGGCTTCCGGCGGCGGCGAGCTGGTGGCTTCCGGCGGCGGAGGAGAGAGGGAGGACGGGGAGGGGAGTCGCCGGGTTGGGAGAGGAAGAGTGCGGTGGTGGACGAGGGAAGAAGGAGGAGGGAGTGTGTGGGGGCTGTGGATTGGGGGCTAGGGTTCACTCCCATGCCTAGCCAACGCACGTCTCACGCGCGGCGCGTAATGAGTGGACGGGAAAATCCTTTTTCACATTGGCACGGCTGACCCAGCCAAGGAACGCGCAAGACGAGCCCACCGTCATTGGCCTACGAAAACGACCGTGAGGTAAAACAGGTTTGACGCCATGTGAAGATCCCACGGCTCAGATGCATCAGAGGGCAAATCGGATGGTCAACGAAGCCCTAATTGGGGGAGCTTCATGGAGGCAAGTTGGCTAGCATCCTTATAGGTTTATATTATTTTGTAAGATATTCAACTTACGAAATAAAATATTATTTTAATTTGATGAGTTAATAGTACGTGGGGTATTATTATTTTTTAGGCTAGACGTGGGACAGTTGAGTTGGTTCCAGGGGAAAGTACCGGAGAAAATTCAGTTTACATCGAAAAAGAAAATGGGAGAAAATTCAGAGACTCTTTGGGTCCACGAGAGAGGGAATATGTTGGGAGGAAGGAGATTCAAAGCACGGCAGCCGAAAGTGAACTATTTTTTTCCTGACAAGTGAACTAGTTTACAACATAAGCAAATAGCCACTAAAAAGCAATCGCTTAATGGGTTTTAAAAGAAATATTTGGACAAAACAGATAATTACGACACATAGGCTAATGCATGAAACACTCGGATGATAAAGGTGCTTATAAATGATAAAGTACAACATCTAGACCTTCCCGGCATGCTTGATCATGACGTTGCGGTTGTCCGTGTACTCGTCGATTCACGGAAGCGTACCGCCCTCATGTCCAAGATCCGCATGTACATGTCGTAGCATGCGTGCGTCCTTGGCGCATAGGTTATGTAGGCTAGATTCGAGGTACCTCCCACGTGTTGGTCGTCTTCTTTCATGTTGGCGTGTCGGGGTCGATGATGGTCTCGGCGAGGTCAACCACGAGTCCTTCTCCGCCTGCTCTCGATGATCTTGTATTGCTTCGGATGTCGACAAGCTTGTTGCACCGGATGGCCGAATCGTCGCATTCTTCCTTCTCTCCACCGTAGCGAAGGTGCGATCGGCGCCGCCGATGAAACGGCGAATGCTCGAACTCGGTGCAACCATAGGACCGAGGCGGGCGAGCTTCACCGAGTCCGTATCTTTGGTGTACATCACATTCAACTTGGTGCGACCATAGGATCGAACGGCGAACTCAAAGGGAACTCCTTGTCAAGTCCATATCCAGCAGCTCACCCCTCGGATCATCATTGAGTCTCTTCGAGTGAGCGAGTGCGTGGCGGCGGCGGCATTCGCTTTTCACTCTGAGGGAACTGGATTCAACGATGAAGTCGAGTGTGTCTGAGCGACAACATTACTACCCTCCTCGTCCGGCCGCCGCCTCGAAAGATGCACCTCGGCCACACATCGGTTCACGAAGCGGTCTCAGATTGGTACTGTAATAACAGGAGTTAGTGGTCACTTTACTTAAATTTAATTAGCTCTAATAGAAATTTATACTTAAAACAAGCAATGCATTCGCTCGTTCTATCAGTGCCACAGGATCAACATGCACAACAATTAGAATTATTATTCTCATGACGCACACGATTAGCACATTTGTCGCACTTTCACAAAGATAAGACTACCAAGTTTGAACTGTTTGTTATGGTTGTTGTCCTCTGCATCATCATGCCATGTTTCCCAGCTTGCAAGATTCAGAACCAACAAATAAGATCCAAATAATAAGTACAACAAAGATGCCTACACATCTCATTGATTCCCAGCTTGGAAGATTCAGAACCAACAAATAAGATCCAAATAATAAGTACAACAAAGATGCCTACACATCTCATTGATTCCCGACTTGCAAGATTCGTAACCAACAAATAAGATTCAAATAATAAGTACAACAAAGATGCCTACACATCTCACTCGATTCCCACTTGCAAGATTCGAACCAACCCATTAGAGCCTTTTGATAAAGTGAATATCGGGATTAAATCCATCTTTGCTAGCCATGTCATACAATCAAGAACTTGGTGAATGCTCTTGACCGTCACAACATCTCAGTAGTTGAGTATTCTGTTTGCATAGCACAAACCAGAGAGCATGATTTCACTTTAATAGTGGCCTCCTTTACTCAACTGCGCAGCTCCACTCGGATGAAGCCTCGCCTAGAGTTCCATGATTCAATTCATGCGCCTTTTTCTGCAGCTTCACGAAATGAAGCAAAGATTGCATCATTCACTAGCAAGAAGTACTTGCTCTCGTGAGTCAAGCGTGTTCTTCTTTAGTAGTTGCACTAAAATTGAGGAACATTAAGGTTGGTTGTCCGGCTCATGTAAGGTGCAACTATAATTTTGTTATCCTTTTGTGCAGTTCCACTAAAATAAAGTGCCATTGTGGTGACAATGACGGCTCATCTTGCAAAGGTAATAGAATGTTGCACGAGATTACCAGCAGAACTAGACGGAGATTTTGGAAACTCCAATCACCATTTTGTGCAGTTCCACCAAAATTGAGAGATGTTTCCCACGTGACATTTTAGTTGAACTGCACAAGACACTCATTCCAGAAAAAGTGTTTTGTGCAGTTCACCAAAAGGTCACAATAGCAACAAGGTGAAATGGATATCCCTATCTGCACAAAAGATAGAAAGTAAACGATTCTTTGGTCAATAAGAATATCTGAAACATATACAAAATGAAAAGAAGCATCTTAATTATGTTCATGGCAATCACGCAAGGATAGTAGAAATTTTAAAAGCGTCGGCAATGCTTCATGTTACCGAAGCATTACGATCAACAATGAGATTCCTCAAATATGGGATTACTTTAATGGTGGCATTGCTTGTTTACGGAACCACGATAAATCAACAAAGAGCTAAAGAGTTGGTTTAAGGGCATGGGACCGTGGGGACACCAGACACTCAAAGACGTAAAGGAGCAACTTACTTATCATATTTGGGAAAACAGCAGCAGGAGTGCCATTTGTAACACGTTTAATTGCATCTTATCACCGGAGGCATTAGATTAACAATAACACCGGTTAGACATGTCCCTAAGGTAACAAAGTGATCGCTTCATTTACATGCGCCCTTACATTAACAACAACAAAAGGTTGGTATAAGGACATGCGATAGTGGACACATCAAAGACAATGTACCTACAAGGAGGCATAAAGTGGTGATGCCGAGTTTGTTCATGCTATGTGAGGGCAGAAACCTAATCTCGAGACCTTGTACTATGTGAGGGCAGCAAATCTAATCTCGAGACCTTTTACTATGTGAGGGCAGCAAATCTAATCACGAGACCTTTTACTATGTGAGGGCAGCAAATCTAATCTCGAGACCTTTTACTATGTGAGGGCAGCAAATCTAATCCTGAGACCTTTTACTATGTGAGGGCAGCAAATCTAATCTCGAGACCTTTTACTATGTGATGGCAGCAAATCCAATCTGGACATACTCTGCTGACTTGTCCACCACCGCCACTTTCTATCCTTTTTCAACCAATAATAGATCTGTTCCTTATCTAGTTTGTCTGCGTTTTCCCATTATTTCCTTTTCACCAAGAGACCGGTGGGTATCCGGTCTCTACTACTTTCACCATATTATTTCCTCTTTGAATCAAGTCCTAGATTCATGCTACAACTTCCCCCTTCTTCGTTGTTTGAACAAAGCCCTAGATTCAATGCATGAAGTAGCTTTACCTCTAATAATACTAAAAATTTAGGTGGCTTTGGAAGAGCTGATGGGAGTAGAAAAGATGCACATGCAGACACGTGGGGAGCTGAGGCGGTAGAGAGCAAGGCCGCTCAAGAACTTATACCTGAGGATCGCCGGGATGTCGGCGGCGGCAGGTCGGATCTGCGGACAATACGGCAAGGAGGAAGAAGGGTCGGAGGACCTCCCGAGCCGGCGCTGTGTCGGAGAGAACGACCTGTGGGTTTCCTCCCTCGGCGGCGATGACTGCGTGAACGATGCACCTTTTAGTCCTCTACACACACCGGCCGAAGGGATCCGGCCGGATCTGTGACTAGCGGTGAGCAGAGAGAAAATGTCGCTACCGCTGTCTTGTTTATATCTGGAGAGGATGAGAGAATGAAGAGAGCAACCCTAGTAAAGCAAGCGCTCAGGCCCCTGCGTCCATATATAGTGGAGTGATTATATTTTTTATCTCCACAACAAGCGTTTCAATTTGTGTATGTGGCATTAAAGAAAAGAAACTCTCTATTTAAGGTGACTACTGTACAACTCCTACTTACTACTAGTAGTAGTACTACAGTATTGTTCACTTGTGCTCCCCGCCCCTCCATTCATTGAACAACCCCACGGGTGAATAAACATACAGTACTTACGGTATTTATATAGAACGAACAAGCTCGAACTATTTTCAGTAGTTAAAAGTTGAGGGCGGGCTTTTCCCGGCGTCTGTGCTGCAGTTTTGGTGGCGGTTTGACAGAGAGGCGAGGAGGGTGAGCGAGTGGGGCTGTGCGATTTGACGGCGCTCTCGCTGGAAAGACTTGTGATATGACCACTCACTATAGTCATGAATTCTCGGCGCCCGACCGGGTGATGCCCCTTCCGCTCAGCGCTCTAATCGGTGCATGACACGTCGACTGGATGTTGGCTCTCCCACATGTCGGAGTAGTAAGAAGGAGCAAAGAATGATGCGGTATATACTAGTACTATACTACTCCCTCCGTTCCTAAATATAAGTCTTTGGAGAGATTTCACTATGAACCACATACGGAGAAAATGAGTGAATCTACACATAAATGCATCTATATACATCCGTATGTGGTCCAAAGTGAAATATCTACGAAGACTTATATTTAGGAACGGAGGAGTACTACTCAGTCGGAGGAGTGCGAACCACGCAGCCCAGTGAACCAGCGGTCACGAACCACGGTAGCCAGTGAACCAGCAGAGAAAACAATGTGGTGATATGGCCATAAAAACAATGTGCTACGGTCCACACTTGTAGCAAGTCAAGAATACACTCCTCTTTGTTTGGATCCTCGAGTTAGAGCTAGTTTGGGTTGAAATAGCCTCAAATTATCGAAACAAGAGGGGTTAGTTTGAGCTAGTTTGCTCTAACCAAGCTAAAAAACTAGCCCGTGGAGAGGTTCTAATTGGGTTAGTTATCCTCGGGCCCACTAGAAGAGAACTAAAAATCTCCCCGCCCGCACTGATCGCTCCCCCACCTATCACACGACTCCTCTCTGTTCCCCATAGGGTCGCCGCCCTCTCTCTCCTCGGCCGCCCTCTCCTTCCGGCCTCCGCCGCCCTACTCGGCCGCCCTCTCCCTCCGGCCTTGAAGGTCGCCCGCTCCCCCTTCACTCACTCGTTTTCTCCCTCTTTAGTGCTGGGCGTGCGATCTACTAGGGAGGTTGTGAGAGGGTGAGTTTGTTCGTTCCTTCTCTGTCTCACGGCCATATCAGTGATCTTGCTTGCTCTAGCGCTAATTCTGATTTGGAAAAGTAGATCCTGATCAAACATGGTATAGATTTGTGGTGCACGCATGGAATTGTTTGATGTTGCTTGAGGAGGTAATAAATCTTTCTAGAGGCCCAAAGATTCAGGTCACCTTTCTAGGTATTTCAATTTCAGGCTTGCATTATTTCTAGAGGCCCAAAGATTCAGTTCACCTTTCTAGGTATTTCAATTTCAGGCTTGCATTATTTCTAGAGGCCCAAAGATTAAGTTCACCTTTCTAGGTATTTCAGTTTCAGGCTTGCATTATTTCTAGAGGCCCAAAGATTCAGTTCACCTTTCTAGGTATTTTAGTTCTGAGCTTGCATTATTTATAGAGGCCCAAAGATTAAGTTCCCGGTCGGCGACAAGCGGCCCTGCTACCCATGTCGGTGTTGACCTCAACTCGCAAGGGCCGGCCGGAGGGGTTCCTGGCTTGGGCTCTCAGAGCCTTCCTCCAGAGCGACAATGGAGAGCTCCTCCCTCGGTGCGTGAGGGCTCCTGCTCCCTCCCTATCGTGAATGACTTCCGTGATGAGTTAGCTCATTCTTTGTTTCATGAAGTGTTTTTTTATTTTGTGAAGCTTGATTGACGACTTGTATGTTTAAGTGGGATATCTCATTTGTATGGACAAAGTAAAAATTATCATGTTTTGCATGCTTGATTTGTATAGATGGTTCATTTATGTCAATTGTGAGCGGGAGGAGGCCACAGAAGAGCCGGCCACACCAAGAGGGTGCTTGGATCCAAGGGACTTATTTTAGTCTGACTAAAAATAGTCTCTTTAAGAGGCTAAAAGTTCCAAGCACCCACGACAAAAGAGGGCTAAAACTAGTCTCGAGACTAAAAAATTAGTCGGGTACCCCTACTAAAATGTGGATTAGTCATCTCTCTCCTCATTTAACTCCTCTCCTTTAACACAAAGTAGTTCTGGATTGGAAGGTTTGGAGGATAATAAATGCTCATTAACTTGATTTTAGTCTCTTTAGTATTTGGATCCAAGCATGGGTGAGGCTAGCAAGTTTTAGTCTCACTACTTTTAGTCATGGAACTAAAATGTATCCAAGCACCCTCCAAATCCGGCAGGAAATAGGGTCCAAAGTAGTCCAATGATTGAGATGGAGCATTTATTGTCAATCTAACCCTGTCATCCATACACCTCTTTGGTTTAGAGTTAGTTCAGGGTTAGAATCTAACTCTAACCTCTAACTGAGTTAGAGTTCTCCTCGTCTCGGTTCATCGCCATCATACTTTCCCCATTCCCGTGTTTTCAGTATCCTGCGAATCAAAGAGGCCCTTTTTTTGCCGGAAAAATCAAAGAGGCCCTTAGACTGGTTTCGGTCCGGTCATTTTTTATAAACGTGTTATGTCCAAAATTTAATGAACGTGCTCCGGTTTCCACGAAAATAATCTGGTTTCATGTAGTAATTCATTCATTCATTTATTCTTCTGTGGGGGTTTGCATGAAATTTGTGAGGTCTGAAATGTAAAGTACCCTGGCATATGCTCCGAGTCGTGCATGCACTATGACCCAGATGCTCTATGTCCCACATGTCGGCGAATGGGAGCACGTGGAAATAGCCTAGGAGTACATATAGGAGGATAAATGCCTGAAATAATATGTACTGTGAAGCGTGGCATGGTTCAAAAGGAGACCTAAAGTGATGATAGCTATAGGTCGACGCACCCAACTAGTGGTACTAGACATACGACTAATTTTTCCTCAAAAAAAAAAAAAAAAGGCACGAGTGCTCAAGACTCTATTCTATAAACACGAGTCTCATCTCGACAACAGCGTCTGTACTATGCTAGCTCTCCTCCTCGCTTCTCTCTTCTAATTCTAACCGCCAACGCCCGGTGGGCGGGTGGGTTTGCTCAATCATGCCCCACCTCACAAAGGAAAACGTTACGACCGGAATAAAATGCCATATGCTCTCTCCGCTCATAAATATAAGCCTTTTTAGATACTATTTCAAATGGAATACAAGATACGATGTATGTAGACATTGTTTAGAGTGTAGATTCACTCATTTTGCTCCGTATGTAGTAGTCACTTGCTGGAATCTTTAGAAAGACTTATATTTGGGAACGAAGGAGTACTATACTAATAAAACATTAAGGCCACGAGGCGATGCAAAGGTTGGTTACAGGAGGCAAGAAGAAGAGATGCATCCATCGACGATGTCCACCTCCTCGACTCAGTATGCCGACCCACCGAACGACGCCTAAGTAGCAGCGGCTTTGTGGCTGGTCGACGTGCTTCAACAATGGCGCCCAAAGATTCCAGCCACCGGAAGAAGGCCAACGCCTTTCTATCCTCGCTTGCCTTGTAGTGGCCTATGTAGACGATTTCCTCAAGACGTGGATGTGCAGGTCGACGGTTTCTTGCATGGCGAGGCGCTGCGCGGCGAGCGCGGCCTCGAGGTGCACATCCTTTGTCGCGACCTCCGGCACCTGCAGGGCCACCAGGGCTTGAAAGAGTTCATCACCATGGAGGCCGATAAGGGTGGCAGGCAATGAGGAGCCTGGGCGCGTGGGCTAGAGCAGTACGGCAAGGTTGTCCACGCGCTTCTTGACGGTGGTGAACTTGCGAATGGAGTCGACCATCATGTCGTCCATGCGAGAGGCGAAGCCGGCGTCGGCGAGGGCTACGATGCCTGCAGTCGCCAGCACCGTCTGGAAACGCTGTGTGGTGCGGGGCCGCAGGCCAGCGCCTTGGATGATTTAGGCACAGCCGACTGCCGCTCGCGTTTGCCTCCATAGGTGCTTGTGGCTTCTGGTCACTTGGTCTTGGATTGGAGTGAGAAGTGTTGCGCAGAGACTTGGGAGTAGATGGATTGGAGTGATGGGGGGCCTTTATTATATGAGAGTCCAAACTCTGTTGCATTCACATCGTGCTGGCTCTATTCTGCTTCTCCAATTAATTCCCTCTGCATGTAATTGAGGATGCATCATTGACCGTTCAACGTCTCGGGAACCGCTACCCTCTCCCTCCTTGGCATTCAAGCACCTATGGACCCGTCGACGATGAGGTGCCTATGGTGACTTCGTAAATTTCAAGATGATAGTGTCGTGCGTGTGTGCGTTCATAGGGGTGAGTGTATGCGCGTGTATATGAGCGCTTGCGTTTGTACTGTGTAAAAAATGTAAATGTGTGTCAAAAAGAGACTAGTCATTATACTCAATATTGTGCACCTCGGAGAGGAAAACGATAGAACTAGTACGTACTCCATCCATTCCATAATTTAAGAACGTTTTTGACACTAGTGTAGTGTCAAAAACGCTCTTATATTATGGGACGGAGGGAGTATTTATTTACGGTGCAGATTCACTCATTTTGCTCCATATGTACTCCATCTCGGTGTAGTCTAGTCACTTGTTGAAATATCTAGAAGGGAAAATACTCCTTTACGGTTTACTGTGGCTATACTAGCAAGTAGTTGTATGCGTACTAGTACAATAGTGGGCTCACATAGCAATTTTGTCTCATGCAAGAGCTCGCTATATCGTGCTCAATGTTACAGAATCGCAACGCTCGCTTGCGCTTGGCTCTTCGCCTCTTGAGAAGACGAACAATGATGTTACTACTATTGCTTCTAAAGTGTCGAATCCATCGCTGCATGTCCGTCCACCATGAAGCGGACGGATAGCTTGTTGTAGAAGTACTACTAAGTAAAGCTCGTCCTCGCTTATGCGAGCAACCAGCAGCATGGGTGAGGGAGAAGGCGTGTAGTAAAATCAAGCTTCTCCTCGTTATGCGAGTTGACGCGACACATCATAGCACCGCCCCACATGCTTGCCTCTAAACTTGGCTGAAAGACCGCAAAGTGTACAATATATTTGCTGCAACCTCTAACATTTACCCACCACAAATTAAAAAATATGTGGTCGTATGCATCGTTCTGATGCAGAGGCCGGGGAGTCCCCCCTTTTCGAAGAAAAAAACAAATTAAAATATATATATTCCAGTCTTGACCAGATGAGCGTGCAAACTACAATCACCAGGGTGTCAGGTAGGGCCAGAAGACTATTTTAATTTTTTTAAGAAACTTCGAGACGGCCACATAGCATGGAGCCGACCCCAACGATTTTAAGCTTACAGGCACGATACACGCTATCCTAGACTACTCTACACATGAAACTGCCACACAAGCGTCCGGGCTGCGCTTGGCTCTTCGCCTCTTCGGGAAGTCGAACAATGATGGAGTACTACTACACTGGAGGAGTACTACAGTACGCTTCTGGCCATCTGACACCGATTGAACTGCTGCATGTCCACCGCGTGCGGGAGGGAGAGCGTGTAGCTTCTCCTAGTCTTGCCAGCCACCACGCCATGGGCGGGGAGGGACGCTCCTGCCTTTGCGTGTATGATGTGGGCCCGGCGGATGTGTGGCCAACCTGTCATACAGCCAAAGGCAGGTGCAGTTAAGTCGGCGAGGAGAGGATAATCAAACTTATCGTTGATGTACGAAAGTTGTGCGACACATCAAAGCACTTTTCGATATATTTCAATAATTTGCGTTCTCGATGCATTAATTACAACTCATGCATGCTGCCGTGACTCTCCTTTTGATACTTGCATGTGTTGATTTAATGCACCTTGAAGTAGTATAAAATATGTGACGGTAAAGCTTTGTAATACCCGGCCCAAGTCGAGAGATGGTTGTGCACGAGGAGGGCAAGATCACGCAGACCGAACAAGACCCGACGATGGAGCTCTCTAAGGTCTCGATGGACCTCACCGTGCTCCACTCGCCTTTGTGCCTCCGCCCCTTGACGCCTCCGGTGTATGAGGTTCAATACACCTCGTCTGCTCGGCTGATTGAGCAAGGTGCAGGTTTCTTGATTGATGTGTTGTTCGATTGATTTCTGCGGTGCAAGGAGGGCACTGCCTGCTTGGACTGCCGCGTCGGCGCCCGGGAACAAGCTGCAGCGCTGCGGCGTGCGAAACGGCGGTGGCTTCGGCGTGCGGAACACGGCGGTGGACTTCGCCCTTTCGTCGGTGAGGGTGGAGTGCCTGCACGAAGGCTGTGGGCTCTACGCCACTTACCACAAGCTCGCCGATCACCGGGCGTGTGTCCGCTCGCGCCACGCAAATGCCCGTGCCCGTCTGCGGCTCTACGAAGGCCGCCACCGCGCTTCTACCACCACATCACACCGCGCATCCCATGCCCGTGCACAGGATCTAGTACGGCAAGGTGCTCCAGCTGCAAGTGCCACTGTCGGAGCCACGGCTCTTGTTGTTCGCGGAGGAGGACCGCCGCGCGTTTTTCTTGGTTGGTGGCATGCTCGACATCGGCGCGCCTATCGTCGTGTCGATTAAATGTCTCGCATCGAGCGGGCGTCCCCCACCGTCGCACTCGTGGCCAAGCTGTGGGCGAACGGCCCGCGGGGAGCCCAAAGGCACGACCGACGCCGTCAAGGTGGAAATGGAGGTGACAAGCAGCAAGGATCCCGCGACGCCGACGTGCGGAGCTGACCTTCTTGACAGTTCCGCCCAAGCTGCTGGCGGGGCTAAGCTTGTGTCCTCCACATTCAGATTGACAAGCTCACGCCCTAAATGTTTCTACAATTGCCTTCTGCTTATCTTAGTAATATGCTAATATAGGGATTACCTTGGTCTACTTTAGCTTAAGAAATGGTGGGTTTTGGTGGCGATAAAAAATTATGTTTATCAATGCATAAATTGCAATGCATGCATGCATAAAGTACATGCATTGGTCAATTTTCTCTTAATACTTGCATGCAATGATTTAATGCACCTTGGAATCTGAACATGTGTTGGGGAACAACCAAATTGAGCCTTATAAAATGGAAAAACTAAAATTTTGAGATAAGCCCTATAAAACCGGAAAGGAGAGAGTAGAAAAAGAAGTACTCCATCCGGGAATAGTGTCGCACTTCGAAACTTGAACCGTCAATAAATTTTGAGCTTGCGTCTCGTCACATTCCAAATTACTCCACGCTATATTGAATTGCAAACCTATTCACACCGATCACAACCTAAACAGTTTCCCACTTAGGAGCGTATTAGTACTCGGTTATAAATACTTGTATGCCAAGATGACTGCGCATTCCTCCTCAACTCCTCATCCACAAAAACAAACAAGCCATTCAGCATCCTTCCCTTGCGTCTGCCATGGCCACGTGAGTTCTGGGTTGAGAGATTGCCACCAGGGAGAGGCGAGCATGGAAGCGGAAGCACGAGAGATGTCCCGCCTCGCTGCGAGAGTAGCCGACATGTCCCGCCGCGTGGAAGTAGCAGAACAGAGGTCCCGCCGCGCCGCTGAAGTAGCACGGAGGTCCCGCCGCGCCGTCGATGTAGCAGACTGGTCCGGCCGCGCCGCGGAAGCAGTAGAGATGTCCCGCCGCGCCACGAATGCGGCAGAGATGTCCCGCCGCACCGCGGCGGCCTGGGAAAATTTCTCGCAGGAAGGCGACGACTGTTACAGGCGCATGCATGCAATCATCCATAGCCAGATGGAGCAGATCTCCGGCCGGGCGAGGTTGTAGGACGACATGAAAGCCTCGTTTGAACAGGCTATCGGCGTATTAAGGGAGGGCAATGAGAGGCTCCGGGCCGAGCGCGACCTGCTGAGGGAGAAGATCGTCCGAAGTGCAGACCAGCAGGAGGAGACCAGTGCCTTGTTGAAGAGGACCGGCGTCATCATCAAGAAACTTATGGACGAGAATGACATGCTTCGCAACGAGCGCCAAAGGCTGGTGGAGGAATCCGTGGATGTTCTCAAGCAGCGTCTTGAGGACACGAAAGAGCTCATCGCCGCTCGCCGTGGAGACTAGTTCCCGCGGCCTGTAGCAACGCATCAAGAAAGTAGAGATCAGCGAGCCAGATCCATGTCTTCCTTCTTCTTTTACCCTTGTGTATTTCGGGCGTAGCCGCATGTGGCTTTTTAATTATCTTTGTAATTATGTAAGACAATTAATCGTCCTTATCTTTCTGTGGAAGATCAATGTTGCGAGCTGGAATGAAGAAAACTCTTGCTTTGTGGAGACCTCGGCGTTGTTGTTCTTCTAGTTGCTTCTTTGGCTTCCTTCAGCTTCTGGTTTCTTTTGATGTAATAATCGGTTTAGGATGTGGATTGTGTCGTCGGTTGTGAAATGTTGGGTTCTAGCAGCGGATGTTTGGCCTTTGTTGGCCTCTTGGGATGTTGCAATTTCAATCTGTAGCTTTTAGTCCTTCGTGTTAGGCTGGAGTTGTGCTGAACTTCTTGTGAATTGTGGTGGTTTTCAAGAATGAAAATCGGAAGGACAAGCCCTTCTTTGATCAAAAAAAATCGCCCTTATATATTCATCGGTCTTGCTATAAGTCGCAGAGATGCTATATAGGTCCGTCGGATCTTACATCAAGATCCGTGCTTTCAGATTTTTTTTCTCTTAAATCTCACGAGTGAGACATAGCCACACCATTAAACAGAGGCTCGGGTTCCATTAATGGAGACCTTGGGAGAGAGGTGGACGGCAGATGGAGGTCAAAGGGCTCTCCTCCCGATAAGCACGCCAGGGGGTCCGATCGCACGCCTCTCGACTCAAATAGCTACCCTGCACGGTGCCTCCTAGCTAATAAAAATGGGACGCGTGGCGGCACGTAAATGGTACTAGTAAGTAGAACGCCCACGGTTTCAACAATACTTGTGTTTCCGACTGTAACGTGACAACACTTGTTCCAAAATGACTTTGTTGATTGTTAATGTGTGCGCCTTCGCAAATCGGACTGCAAATTTACCACAGCATGTTGGTGCCATGTCATGGCACCAAGCCAAGTTTCATTATTTTCATGCATGTTTTGGATTTACAGGAATTAAAAAACAAAGTTTCTCAATGTTTCCAACCCAGCCACGACGCCCAGAATTTTGAATTTCATTCCTATTTCTTGCATGTAACCTAGAAATTTACCCCAAGGACACACATGTGATTTTTCAACCAACTTTGGTGCAATGGAACATGTGCTTGTATTTCAAATTTGAATTATGCACACAAAGGTGACACGTTCCCTCCCAGAACCACGAGCCTTCTTGAGAGAAGCTCCGATTTGCAAGAAGCTTATACCAAAATTTGTTCCTATTCGGCCAATTTTTTTTACCACGGCATGGTACTACCATGACATGACACCATGCCAAGTTTCATGATTTTAAAACCAAGTTTCTCAATGTTCTCGACCGAGCCACGATGCCCAAATGTTTGAATTTGATTCTCATTTTTTGCATGGGACCTAGAAATTCACCCGAGGACACAAATGTGATTTTTCAACCAACTTTGGTGCACGGGGCATGTGCTTGTAGTTCAAATTTGAATTATGCACATTAAATGACCAAAACTCAATTAATGTGTAAATAAGGCCAAACGAAGCGGAATAATTCCAAAATTTAACAGGCACTCATGTAGTTCTATGTTGCCTTTGTAAATAAACTCAAGGGGACAACGATATCGTTTAGCACTCAAAGGTGGCACGTTCCTCTCGTAACCACGAGCCTTCTTGAGAGAAGCTTGGGTTTGCAAGAAGCTTATACCAAAATCTGTTCCTATTCGCCAATTTTTTACCACAACATGGTAGTACCATGACATGACATCCATGCCAAGTTTCATGATTTTCAGACGTGTTTTGGATTTACAAGAATTTTAAAACCAAGTTTCTCAATGTTCTCGGCGAGCCACGATGCCCAGATGTTTTAATTTTATTCTCATTTCTTGCATGGGACCTAGAAATTCACTCGAGGACACAAATGTGATTTTTCAACCAACTTTGGTGCACGAGAGCATGTGCTTGTAGTTCAAATTTGACTTATGCACATTAAATGACCGAAACTCAATTAATGTATAAAAACGACAAACGAACCCGAATAATTCCAAAATTTAACAGGGCACTAATGTAGTTCTATGTTGCCTTTGTTAAGAAACTCAAGGGGGCAGCGATATCGCTTCACACTCAAAGGTGGCACGTTCCTCTTAGAACCACGAGCTTCCAAATCGCCCAATTTTTACCACAACATGTTAGTGCCATGACATGACACCATGCCAAGTTTCATGATTTCCAAAGAGTTTTGGATTTACATGAATTTAAAATCAAAGTTTCTCGATGTTCTCGGCGAGTCATGACGCCTTGAGATGTTTGAATTTCATTCTCATTTCTTCCATGGGACCTAGAAATTCAACCAAGGACACACATGTGATTTTTCAACCCACTTTGGTGCACCGAGCATGTGCATGCAATTCATATTTAGATTATGCACATTAAAAGTCCGAAACTCAATTAATGTATAAAAAGCCAAATGAACCCGAAATAATTTCAAAATTTAACAGGCACTCATATAGTTCTATGTTGCCTCTGTAAATAAAATCAGGGGAGGCAGCGATATCGTTTACACACAAAGGTGACACGCTCCCTCTCGGAACCACGAGGCTTGTTGAGAGAATCTCCGGTTTTGCAAGAGGCTTATACCAAAACTTGTCCCAATTCAGCCAAAATTATACATATGAAAACAGGGTTTAGATTATCCCAAACATCTCGCTACCTAGACCAATAATGTACTATGATTTGAATTCAACATAAAATGGATACAATATTTGAATTGGAGAGCGTATGGTACATGTAGTTCATAGTGAAATATGATTACTGCTATATGTATGTTTTTGTTATCAAGATAATATTTAAATTATTGTATAACTTGACAACAATCGATTCAAATAAGGAAATTTGATTCAAATTTAGTCCATATGGTAGACGACAATATATATGTTCACATGGTGGAGTAAAATGTTCATATATGATGGAAGATCAAAATGTACGACTACATCAATTATAAACCGCAAGGTCACCTAATGATATATTCAATTCAACATAACGTGGATTCAAAATTGAAATTCGAGATCATGGCATCTGTAATCATATAAAAGGGACATTACTCTTTCTTTGGTGGGAATTGATTTGTTTTTGTTGTTGTTGAGGGAAGTGTGAATCGATTTGGTACTGTGCAGGTAATCTTGTTCTCCGATTTTTTTACATTTTTCTTGTAGTTTTTCAATGGCATCTATAGCAATATAGTAAAGGGACATGACTCTCTTGTGTCTTGTATGAATTGTTTTTTTACACGTTAAGTTTGTTCTGCCGAACAAGGAATCCACACCTTGTTATCCCAAAATTTTCAAGCTTGAGTATCTTTTGTCTCACCTGCTTTGAAACTCCCGCTTCTTCAACCTGCGCCGCGCCTCGTTATCCCAAAATTTGGATGCGCGCGAGAACTCCCTCCTCATCCGAAATCGCTCCCGCAGCCCGCACACGCCAAATCCCCTTCTACCCCTTAGCCGAAATGAAGCTCCACGTCATGTGTCAAACCGTGGGGTACACTGTAACTTACCCTACATTTCGACAATCGCGTCCCTAAGCTTGGCTCCCCCCCCTTCGCCCCCATTCGCACACACCGAGGCCGCCAAAACCCGTGAAACCCCACGCTCCTCCGTCGGCCTCCCAACCGCCGCCACCGGAGACTCTTCCCGACTCGCCGTCCACCGCAACAGCTCGCCGTCCCTCATCCACCGCACCGGATGAGGATCCGTTGTCGATCTCGTCATCCCGCAGGATCAGCCGCCCCGTCCTCCACCTCCAAGGAGCTGCCCTGGCGTTCGCCTCGTCTATCGCGCCACCTCAATCCCCACATCGCCGTCTTGACCTACCCCACCGGAACCGCAACACCCTAACCAATTCCTCCGATGAAGCCGAGGCCAACTCGGCGCAACCAAGGAGGTTCTGCACTCACCGCTGCATTTTATCTTTTATTCGATCTCATGGGGCTGCCGGTGCTCGATACCGAGCAGACATGGCGTGTCTCCATCAACGGCGCCGTCGCCGGCCACATCATCCATGGCGTCTCTCCCCCATGTCGTTGCTTCCTCGGCGGCGACTTCCACAACGGCACTAGCTGCAGCTGCTCCGGCTCTCGCTCGCGCTGCGCTCCGTTCTTCTTGCTCGGTCGCGCTGCTGCATCTGCTTCCTGCTTTCGTTCGTCTGCTGCTGCTTTCTGCTTTGCTCTCGCTTGCTTCTGCTGCTGCTGCTGCACGACCTCCGCAGCTACATGAGTTGCTGCTTTAGCACTCGTCATCGGTGCTACTACAAGACTTGCTCTCTGCTAGTGCGTTCCTCGCCGAGTGTCTGCTGATTTAGATCATCGCTTCTCGCTACTAGTTCTCGAACGCCCTAAACATCTATTGCAATGCTCTATTACTAGTTCAATCATTTTCGACAAGAAATTAAGTTTCGATCGTGAAGTTCATTTTCTTGCTTAAGTTCGAGTGAACAGACTTACATCATCTGTCGGAGCGGCCGTGGCGCGATGATGCGCTTTTACATCTAGCACTTTTGGTGATGTATTTTACATCATCTATTGCGATGATATTAGGGTCCCACTTCAGATTAACGTTGTATGTCTTGTCATGCTTCAGCCTCGTCCGCCAGACACCTTAGCGGAGCTGCTCCAACGACGGAATTGTCCATCACAATGAGCAAGACCCTCGCCCATTTCCAGAGGCCTCGGATCTTCTTCCCCGCCTCCGACAGTCACACCAAAGATCATCACCATCCTCCACGCCCAACCCAATGATGCTGAGGTCCACAAGGCTATGCCAAAGAGGTTGTACACTCGTCGCATCACTTTGTTTCTCCATTCCTCTATTCTTCCAATTCATGTGAGCCAAACACACAGTGTTGACTGAAATCCTATGTTTCCAAATGCTTTGCTTTGCACGTGCATTCCTATCCTATTCCCGTGTTTTTCCTGTCCCTGCGCTTATAGAATCCTCCAATTCTAAGGAGCCCTTACAGATTTACTTCATTTTCAGATAGGCGCCAAAAGAAAACTCGTGTGTTATGTCCTGCTCTGCCGCGCGTCATCCACCCCACCGAGGTGCACCATCGACGAAGCGTTCTCATCGCAGCAGAGATCCCCCGCAGACTTCCTTTTGCCACCTCGAGATCATCTTCCCGTTGCGGCAGCCATGCCAACCGCATTACCATCACCGATCGAGCAGATGAACCTAAGGACTACAGTTCCTAAGAGAGGCCGCATCTTTCGTGTTTGCTTACATTATACATCGGTTATTATTACCGCTACTTTATCGCTCAATCTTGAGTTTTGAATTGCCCATGGGTCTCATATCGAGCCAACAACGAATAGTATCTGCTACTATCCGTTCATCCGGGGTCTTCTATGTGGTTCATGTTGGTGGGTAACAAACAATAGATGATCCATTGTCTATCTTTTAAACTGAAGCTATAATCTACCCGGTATCATTAGTTTTGGATCCATCCACTGCTTGCTACCATCAGTCTTGATTTTTGCATGCACCCTTAGGCCTTACAAAATCTAACTATTTTTTATTATGCATGTCGATATTGTACACAATCGCATCGAACATGTAGAGAAAAGAGAAGACCGCTATGTGCGAATATAATGTCATGCAGACGCCGCTCCATGGTGGGCGAAGTGCCCCCCCCCCTGCATTTCCAGATTGTATTCCAGAGGAAGATAACTGTTCAGATGGAGATTTAGAAGGAGCCGACCACGCCTGTTTACCACCTGAGGTGTTTGCTCTAACCTGGCATGCTGATGTTGGTCATATCATGCATATGGCGCCTTGCATTGCTTACATTATACATCTTATATGTCATCACTTAGTTTAGATTTGCTTTGTGTGAATGCCACTGCTTGGTTTTATATCATACTCCCACCATTCCTAAATATTTGTCTTTTAGAGATTTCAACAAGTGACTACATACGAAACAAAATGAGTGAATCTACACTCTAAAATATGTCTTTATACATCCATATGTGGTAGTCCATTTGAAATCTCTAAAAGATAATTATTTAGGAACGGAGGGAGTATATGGGAATTATGCAATGCCATCTTCTTTAGCCGTGCATCATATACGTGAATCATGCAATGCCATCCTGTTTAGCCACCATCGATATGTGAATTGTATCGTGCATATTTTTTCCATAATGTATTCCATTTGTCAACAATGTTTATACATTCATCTACTCTTCATGTGCATCAGCCATTTGAGTCGGTCATGGGAAAATCTGGAGGAAAACAAGGTCTTCGAGAGCGATCGGTGCTACTGTCGATGCAGATTTCTTGCTGGTTACGATAGCTCCTCGAGAGGAGGATTCAGAGAGATGACCAACAGATTCCCCCCCCCTCCGAGGTGCATGCTCTAACTTGGCTGGGTTATATTGCTCATATCTTGCATTGCTAGGCCATCTGCTTAGATTAGACATGCTTTGTGTGAATGCCTCCTGTTTGCTTTCTATATCGATATGTGAATTATGCAATGCCATGTTTTTCAGCCAGTTATCATATATGTGAATTATGCACCGCCATGGAGCCGTGCATCATATATGTGAATTATCTCATGCCATCTTTTTTTTCATTACGTATTCCATTTGTCGACAATGTGTATATTGAACTACTCTTCATGTGTATCAGCCATTTGAGCCGGTTATGGAAAAATCTGAGTGAAAACAAGGTCTTCGAGAGAGCAATGGTACTGTTGAAGCATATATCTCGATGGTTACTGAGGAGCTCCTCGAGGAGGATTCGAGATGATGACCAGTCCTATATCCCACCGAGGTGTATGCTCTAAGTTGCAATGTTTATATTTCTCATATGATGCATATGGTGTCTTGCATTGCTTAGTTTAGACATCATATGCACACTATTGAATTCTATCTGCTTAGTTTAGAGATCATACATGTGAGTGCCAGTTGCTTAGTATATGAATCAATTATGTCAACTATATCATGCCATCCTGTATACTTAGACAACATGTATGTGAATTATTTCATCCCAACCTATTTTAGAAAGACATCATATAGTTTTGTCATGTCATCCTGTTTAGGTACTCATCATATGTTGAATTATGCCATTATATCCTGTTAAGTTATCCATCATATATCTGAAACTGTGTCATGTTATCCTGTTTAGTTAGGCATCATATATGTGAAATTGTGTCATGCTGTCCTGTTTGGTTAGACAACATACATGTGAATTACCACATCTTTCTGTCATACAATGCCCGTACGTTCAATTTCTTTTCTTGTTTATCAGCCATTTGAATTGGAGGGGGTGATGGCAGTATCTAAGGGAGCAAAAACCCGTTCTTCACAAAAGATAGTGCTACCCGTTGATGCAGATAGAACCATGGTTGTACTGGCCCACAAACTAGCCCCACCACACATAATCGAGACTCTTCCAGATTGCACACTTACACCATTGGGCAGAGAACCAGCTACAACCCATCTAACCGCAACCCCAAATGGATAGTAACCCACTTATAGTTGACAAAGCACCATGTCCACCACAGTACCCCCACACGAGCAGTTTGTAAAGCTACCGCAATGCCCAAAGCACGAAGACCACCACAGCTAACCCAAACTCCACGTTTAAAATGTAAGAGCAACTGTTCTCGTGTCGATTCCGTAGCTATGGTCCATACTCCTTTTTGTTGCATCACTATATTTACTCATACCAACTACTTTCAATTTGAAGGATCCAATTGAAACTCCAATGGCGCAATGTATGTTTTAAACCTATTTCTTTAACTGGATTGCTGTTCTAACTTCTTGCTCTATGTTGATTTCAGTTTAAGTTGCATAAACAGTTATGTTCTCATGTGATGCACATTACAAGTGCTTCCAATGCGGTGTAGTTTCTCACACTTATATTCTGCCCATGCTGTTGTGTCTTAAAAATATATGAGTTGAACTGTGTCTCTATCTTGACTAGGGAACATAAACTAGAATGATATGGACAATACAAAGGACCATAGTACATAGATATATGTTTGTTTCATGTCATTATCCTGTCCACCTTACTACTTGAACCGGTTTACCAAAATGAGTTTCAGATACTACAAGCTAAACTCTGTGATGTGTCTCGCTTGTTTCTCTTGTAGTATGCAAACAGAATATTGGAGAAGAGCACCCCACTATGCAATGGTAGAGAAAGTAATGCAGATAAGGTTCAAGATAGTGAGACAACCTGTTAGTCTCCAAGAAAGGTGATAAAACGATCTTGTAGACGGTGAGAAAACCCCACATCCTGCGTTGATGTAGTGTTCGAAGTTCTCGGCGATCACCGCACAAGCTCTTCAACTCGCTGCTCAATCACTTCGCTTCTTGATCTCAGCTACAAGTGAAAGGCATCGATCGGTGTCTTTGCGGCAAGAAGTCAAGGACCGAGGAAGTCCTGCGAATTCAGATGCATACTTTCTTGTGCAACAACAAGCGCTGGAGGATTTAATCGCCAAACAAGAGAAAGTTAATAAGCTTGCTAAGCATCTTGCCAACATTATGGGTACCTGTGATATTGTTTCTTGAGCTCTTCAAAGTGTTTCAGCTTCGACTTGTTTTGTCATGCGTTTATATGTCGTTGTGTTCCCTATATTTGCAATGGTGGCAAACTTTGATGCCCAAAGGATGCAATATGTGTAATAGCCGTGATAGCCTAGCATAAGTTGCTTACTTATTTATTTCCTTATTGTCTTGTTTATTTGTTTGCTTGTAGTCGCAGTTCTTTTTTCGCGGTTTGCTAGTGGCTGCAATAACCTATTTTTAAAACTAGGCCACAATAACCATGGGCTAATATTTATCAGTAGTGACACCGGGCCTCCTACGGGCAGAGAAACAATGGGCCTTCTACGGGCTGTAGAAACAGAGAGGCCTTCTACGGGCCAGAGAAACAATGGGCCTTCTACGGGCAGAGAAACAATGGGCCTTCTACGGGCCAGATCATCAATGGGCCTTATACGGGCAGATGATCGATTGGCAAACATGGGCCAATAACAGCCTCATTATGGTCAGAACGGGCTAGAGTTGGAATCGCTCGCTCATGGGCCGACCATAACGGGCCATCGTTAATAGGCCGTATTTGATGACGCTATGAAAACGGCCCAACGAATTAATGGACCACAAACGAGCCGACTGTAACCACGGGCTGAATTTGGCCCACAAGCAGAAAATGACAGTAACGGGCCGTAAGTAAACGAATGCTGGAAATGAGCCCAAGAATAAATGGGCTCTGAGAAGGCCGAAAGATAACATGGGCTGGAAATGGCCCAACGGAATAACGGGCTGTTAATGGGTATAAAGTGATACACTGTTCATTACGGGCCGCCACCATGGGCCGTTAATGGGTGTAAAGTGATACACCGTTCATTACGGGCCGCCACCACGGGCCATTAATAGGCCAAGAGTTACATAGGGCCTCATATGGGCCGAAAGATGTCATGGGCCATACATGGGCCAGAAGTGAAAACGGGCTGGAATCATATTGAATGGTCCAGATGTCGCTACTGGGCCTAATTCGGATAGGGCGTAACGGGCCTTGGGTTAGCGGGCTGTAAATGGGCTATATGCGAACATGCCATTAACAGGCTTTCCATGGGCCGGCCTGCCACCTTTTGACCAAGTCAAACGGGCCGGTCTTTTCATAGGAATGGGCCTCTGTTGGGCCGTGCCACGTGTCGACGTATCATAGGCACCTATCTGACCCACTGACGAGCTGACACGTGTTTCGTCCGGCCAATAAGAATTTTACACGTGGAAATTTCCCATTGGTCGGGCTGTTAATGGGTTATCGGATCCAAAACCCGACCCGATAGCTTAACAGCATTCCGTTACGGTGGATGCCACGTGTCGGTCACCCTTGACGAAAGCACTTCCATGACGCGCGATTTATCGTCATGGAAGTGGACACTTCCGTGATGATAATTTTGGTAATGTCATGGAACACTTCTACGACAGCACGGGTATGACTCTCTTGATTCTATCATAAATTTGTCATGGATGTACATGCATGACAAAGAACGCGACCTACTGTGACAAACATGTATCATCACGGAACTGTATTTTTTTGTAGTGACTATTACTCCACTCATCGACCGCTATCCAGCATGCATCTAGAGTATTAAGTTAAAAACAGAGTAACGCCTTAAGCAAGATGACATGATATAGAGAGATAAATTCATGCAATATGGAATAAAACCCATCTTGTTATCCTCGATGGCAACGATGCAATACGTGCCTTGTTGCCCCTTCTGTCACTGGGAAAGGACACCGCAAGATCGAACCCAAAGCTAAGCACTTCTCCCATGGCAAGAAAAACCAATCTAGTAGGCCAAACCAAACTGATAATTCGAAGAGACTTGCAAAGATAACCAATCATACATAAAAGAATTCAAAGAAGATTCAAATATCATTCATAGATAGACTTGATCATAAACCCACAATTCATCGGTCTCAACAAACACACCACAAAAATAAGATTACATCGAATAGATCTCCACGAGAGAGGGGGGGGGGAACATTGTATTCAGATCCAAAAAGAGAGAAGAACCATCTAGCTACTAACTATGGACCTGTCGTGGTTTTGTCACGGCAGATGTCCTCGTGAAAGGACTTAGTCGTGGAGCCATCGCGACGGGTTATCTTGAAGGGGTTAAAGCGGACACAGGGACGCAAGAGAGTTTATACTAGTTCGGCCCCTTCGATGAAGGTAAAAGCCTACGTCTAGTTGTGATGGAATTGATGGGGTTTCGATGACTAGGGAGCAAACAAGCTTCGCCTAAGTCTCGAGTTGTTGTCTGTTGTCTCAATCGCGCCGGTCGCCCCTTATATACATGGGTGACGCCCGCCGGTTTACAGAGTCCCAACAACGGATCATGAACGTGTCCGGTTTGGTCTCTACTTACTCCTACCTTACAATGCAAGTTTACATACCATCGCCGGTTTACGGCTACAGGCTCTAAATCGACTACGGGCCTTAGGCCCTCATCCGCCTTCTCGTGCTTTAACATTCTTTAACTCTTCGACAGTTAACCCGCCCAAGTAGGCCGGTTTACACCCAGTAGTAATATCCCCAACATTAGGCCCCAGATTGATTTGAACAGGTTCATGTCAATCCTTAGCAAAAAATCTTCATCCTCAATATCTTCTTGTGATCTGCTGAACCGCCATGATGTCATCTTCTCTGATTTCTGTAAACCGGAGTGACGTCACCTGTCATAATGAAGCTATCCATTATGCTTCCTGGTTTAATAAATCTGTGAAAATCGAGGCGACAACTCCGTTTCGTGGCTCCTTGATTTTCGCGCCTGACACATGTCCTTTTGCCTTATAAATAGGACCGAAGGGTCATTTCTTTTCTCCCCTTCATTCCCTTCTTCTTCGTCTTCCTCGCGTCGCCAACCTCGGAGCTCCGCCGTCGCCGTCAACTTCTGCACCGACCTTGGCCGCTCATCAACTTGAACGCACCAGAGCACCGCGGCGACCTTCCGCATCTTCCTCAACCCTGGTAAACCTTCTGCTTTTCTCAACACAGATCTATTCTAGGGTTTCGTGTTCTTGCAGTGTTCATCGACTGTTCATGTTCATATACTAGCTCCTGGATGCATCTGTGACCTCCTGCTCTGTGTGGCGGTAGCTTTTAGTATCGGCCTTTAGTTTCATGCCCAAGACCATAGATCTCGCATATATTTCTGCCCATTGATTCAATACTATTCTGCTTTGAACTTTTGAATATTTTTCTTCTTTCCTGAACTTGCTTCAGATCCAATGCTGTAGAAAAATCTTGTGAAATCTGTTTCTGCATACTTATCCATTTGCAATCTCAACTGTTTCAATGTTTAGATCAGGCGGTTTAACTTGGTGTAGAAAAAATTAACAAACCGGTATATACCATTAGTCCCCTTGTTGAACCGCCATAACTTTTTAGCCAGACGTTGCCGCTTCATGGAACTCCGGTTTGGAAATAACTGCCTCCGGTTTAACATTGTACATACCAGTGTATATTCATCCAACACATTCTTGAACCGGACTTGTTGTCTTTGTAGATTGCATCATGGCTAAACAAGTGTATGAGTGCAACTGGGTTCCCTCTCGCGTGACTGAGACTCAGCTGGACAACTTAGTCCTTACTGGCGCTTTGAGCAGCAAAAGGGTTGTTCATTGGAGGGTCCCCGGTACAGAATGTCCTCCCATGCCCCAAGAGGGAGAGGTTGTTGTTTTTGCGGACCACCTAGCCCGGGGCTTCGATCCTCCTGGTTCAAAATTTTACCGGATGTTTTAGCCAATTTCCAACTCCACCCACAAGACATAGGGCCAAATTCCGTAACCAACATATGTCACTTCCAAGTGCTCTGTGAGGTATTCTTTCAAGAGGAGCCCACAGTTGAACTATTCAGAGATTGCTTCCATTTAAACCGCCGCACTGAATTCACTGACGGTCCTAACACAGAATTAGGCGGTATGGCGATTCAAAAGAGGAAAGAAGTCACCTACCCTCACGCCAAACTGCACAGTCATCCCAAAGAGTGGAATCAAACATGGTTTTACTGTAGAGACACCTCTCCTGACGACGAAAATCCTTTGCCGGGCTACCGTCCAGAGCGGCTAAGCAATACACATCCTTTCCCGCAAAGACTGACTGCCAAGGAGAGAAGCAAGTATGCTCCTCAATTATCTAAGCTCAGGGCCTTCATGGCTAATGGGCTGACAGGGGTCGACATTGCTCGTTGCTGGATATCATGGAACATATTACCTTTAAGCCGGCGCTCCGGTTTGATGTGCGAGTATACAGGAAGTGAAAAAGATCCTCTTCGACACATTGACATCCAGATCACAGACGATGAAGTTATAGAAGCTGTGAAAAAGATACTAAATGAACCGGAATCTACCCGTGCTCAAACCGGCCTGGCTCCCTTTTGTGCCATTAATAAACCTCCAGCCGTAAGACTCATGCCTTGCCCTTTTTATTTAATATTCGAGCAAGAAGCCTCCTCAAGAGAAACCGGAGAAGCCGGAGAAACCGGAGCGGCCAACCCGGCCCAAAACCAAAGTTGTGAAGAGGCCCGCTCACAAGAAGAAAACCACTGCGTCTTCTGACCCGGTTGCTGACGATGATGTGGGTAATCCGGACCTTGAGATAGAGCTTGATTCACTTGGCTTATTTTTCACACACCTTATTGCTAACGATTATTGCCAGGATGACGCAGAAGCCAGTAATGCTGAAGCTGTAGAGGTAATTACACTCTCTTCCGATTCAAACCCTTTGCCTTCGCTAAAAATCCGTTGGGCAAACCGGAAAGTTAAATTTTCTCATCCCCTTGCTCATTTGGACCAAACTTTCTTATGAAGACACAACAACCTGGCTTCGCCAGACGACCAAGACAAATACCCTGTGTAGTTACCTTCGCCGGTTTACCGAACAGTCCGGTTCGGAAACGCCGTTCAGAGGTCTCCAACTCTTTTGTCAATGCTTGTCCTAAAGCTGGCTGTTTTCGTCAACCTCTTAATCCGTCTGACTCCGATTATCAGGTCACTTCCCATTCATCGTCTGGCAAGTCATCACTACCCAAATTACCGCTCAAAACAATGCTTGGGTAAGCCACACTCATCATAATCGCTTCGATGCATTACTTTGCAACATATACTGTATCGACCCTTGTTATTTCTTTCAGGGCCAAGCCTAGGCCAAGCAAGAAAGCTCGCCTGGACAAAGCGGCTGAGGAGAACACCGTTCCTGAACCGGATAGAGCACCGGATCTTGAAGCGGCTATTCGTGAAGATGTGCCAAACGACCCACCACGGCAAGATGATGACTTCATTGCTGAGGAGAGGCCCACTGACACCTCGGGCCCTGTTGACCAGCCTGCAAGCCCTATCCAGATTGAGAGATCTACCAGCCCATCAAAACATGCTGATAAACCGTCAGCCCCAGTGCAAACCGGAGATGCCAAGGACGATGAAGTTGTTATTACTGGCTTTGGCCGTACAGATCCATGCAATCCTGTTGCCTCATCCAAACATACTGCCAAGGAAGAATTTTCTGCCATTGGAAAAGGAAAATGGAATGCCGATCTGACAACTTATGCCGCTCTGAACGCCCAAGATATCCATTCCGGCTACCTGAACCGGCTGTATACCAGCCGTGACTATGAAGCCGGTCTGGTTAACATGATGAAATAAAATTTTGAGGGAACTTCCACGTGTTTTTTCCTGCTTGGATATTTCAATCTTTGTCAATTCTCCTAGCCCCCAAGGGTCGGTTTAGGATCTTCATTCAAACCGGGACTTGTTAATGTGAACCTCAATGCTTCTGAATTTGCCGATGTAGCCCCCAAGGGCCGGTTCAACTTAGTGTAGTTAAACCGGGACTTTAGGTAACAGAAATTGTAGCATCAGTACTTAAGTGAGCAAATAACCATTAGCCCCCAAGTGCCAAGTTGAATACTTGTATTGAGCTTGGGACTTTATGAACAATTGGAAGATGAAGAGCAAATATGCATTAGCCCCCAAGTACCAGGTGCATAACTTGTTTGTGTGGTTGGTACTTCAATTCTTGTATCATTATGTAAATCATATTACTGTCCGGTATGTAGGTAGAGTTGAAGACAAGAGAAAGCCAACTCGCCGATCTTCAAGAAAATCTGAAGTCCCAACAAGCCGAAACATCCAAGGCGAAAGAGGAATTGACCAGCGTTTTAAGCGTCATGGAACAGATTAAGGAGGGCTTCAACAAAGAGCGGTCGGATTGGGCCACTGAGAAAGCCGCTTTAATTAAGCGAGCTGAAAATGCCGAGGCCGCACTTAAACCGGTGGTTGATGAATTGACCAGCATAAAGCGGCAAGTGCATGCCATGACTGCCGCTATATTTGGTAAGCTTTTTTGATATCTGTAATAACTCGCCTTCTTATGGATTCGCGGTTGGTTTAACCCTTTGCAATATATACAGGGACACGCATTGGCCACACAGGGCCGGACGTATGAAGAAGTTGAAAGCCGCCTACACACCGATAGAGCAATCAGATATTTGGTGCACAATGGATTATCTCAACTGCATCCCGTAACAACCCGGCGCCCACCTTGATCCAAGATACTCTTAAGAGACTGTCTATGCTTCCCGCCCGGTTTGAAGAGTTGAAGAAATCTGCTGCTCAAACTGGTGCTATCAATGCCTTAATCCGGGCCAAAGCGGGGGTGCCGGACTTTGACCCTGTTGAAGCGGCTCAAGGCTATCCCCACCTGAAAGAAGATGGCTCAGAGTTCAATGAGGAGGATCTGAGGTCGATAAACCTGGAGGTGCGCCCTTTGGCTTGTCAACTGGTTGAAGAGGCAGATTTGTCTCATTATCAAGCCCAGTATGATAATCAAAATAAACGAGTGGCTGCACCAATTCCTGAAGCGGAAAACCTTATCCCTCCAATCCGTAAGCATACTTATGCTCCTGATATTGAACCATCGTTGCTGATCAATGATGAAGTTGTCTTTCAAGCATTAATGGGCATCGACTGGACAACTGTTGATTTCCAGCCACTAGGTAGGGAAGCAGAAGCTGAAGCGGAGCAAGATGATCCACGACCATCAGCCCGTGTTGGTGACCAAGCTTAAACCGGAGGCCGGTTTACATTGCTGCTCTCTTATGTTTGACAGAAAACAATGAACTTATTTGCGCCCCATATTGCCTTGTAATAGGCTAGCCAATACTCCTGATTTTGATGTGCCTTCGTGCATAATTACTGCTCTTTGCACTTCTGTTGGATGATCAAAACCTCCAATCTATTTTTCCTGCAATCAAAAAATCTTAAAGCGCCAGGGCGGTAGTACCGCCAGACAAATTATGATCGCCGTATATATATGCAATGAAATTTTAGGTATATGATCAAATCTTGTGATACAAAATACCTGCCATCGTTGGGCATGAGGTTGGCTTGGCCAATCTTGAAATGGAGGTGTATAAACCTATACCATCAAAGGAGAAGATAGCTCCTATGTATATAATGCCGGTTTACCATGTAAACCGTACCGGGTTATGATAAACACCGTGCTACTCCATAACAGGATGTGAACAGAAAATCAAACCGGGCAAATAGTCTCCGGATTAAAAATGAACCATGTTCCGTCAATTGACAGTTTGAACCGGTTAAAAAACTTTGTCGGTTTAAAAACGCAACAAGAATAAATAAATATCTATCAAAGAAAATTCTCAAGCAAAGGCAATGATAAAACCGTTTGCAAAAAGAGGCTTATTAAGCCGATCAGATGGCGTTACCATGGTCGGACATGACCAAGCCCCCAATAGGTGTAGCTATGGTTCAAGTCAGCTAGGTCCCCAAATGAAACAGTGGCATTATGCCGATCAAGAGGCGTGGCAATGGTTCGGGTTCGACCAAGCCCCCAAGTGATTCTGTGGCCTTAGACCGATCAAGAGGCGTGACTGGTTCAGACTTGACCATGTCCCCGAGCGATCTGGTGGCTTTCGCCTATCAAAAGGTGTTGCATTGGTTCGGATACGACCAAGCCCCCAAGTGATATAACATGAAGCTTTTGAAAAAAAGAAAATTCATGGGGTAAACCGGAGGCCGCTTTAAGACAGAACAACTCCGTGTAACCACACATGATATAAAAAGAACAGAGACCCCGCTTTAGCTGAGGCTCCGGTTTATTGTATTAATCATAATATATACATTGTCATAATATGTACATAAGTAGAGCCGATGGCTCAGGTATAGTAAGTCCGAAGATGAGCTATGTTCCACGGCCTGTTGGTCTCCTCCTCTGATGTACGTGAGTCTTTGTGCTCTCGAATTCGATCAGATAGTATGACCCATTGTGCAGATTCTTGCTGACCACGAAAGGTCCCTCCCAAGGTGGGGATAACTTATGCATATCAGTCTGATCTTGGATGAGCCGAAGCACCAAATCTCCCTCTTGAAAGGTTCTGGTTCTGACTCGGCGACTGTGATAACGATGAAGATCCTGTTGGTAAATCGCCGAGCGGGCAGCTACTATGTCACGCTCTTCATCCAATAGGTCCAAAGCATCTTGCCGTGCTGTTTCGTTGTCCGCTTCAACATAAGCCGTCACACGAGGTGAATCATGACGGATATCACTGGGGATAACCGCCTCCGCTCCGTAGACCATGAAGAACGGCGTGTATCCTGTTGATCTGTTGGGTGTAGTATTGATGCTCCATAACACAGATGGTAACTCTTCTACCCAACAACCCTGTGTTCTCTGCAAAGGAACCATAAGTCGGGGTTTGATGCCTCTCAAGATCTCTTGATTAGCTCGCTCTGCTTGACCATTGGACTGTGGGTGGGCTACTGACGAAACATCAAGCCAGATGTGCTCACGTTCACAGAACTCCTTCATGGCACCCTTCGACAAATTAGTATCATTATCTGTGATGATACTATGTGGAAAGCCAAACCGGAAAATCACTTTTTCGATGAACTGAACCGCCGTGGCTACATCACACTTGCTAACGGGTACTGCCTCCACCCATTTTGTAAATTTATCGACCGCCACCAGAAGGTGGGTCTTCTTATCCTTGGACCTTTTGAAAGGTACAACCATATCCAACCCCCAAGTCGCAAATGGCCAAGTAATTGGAATCATTCTCAATTCTTGAGCCGGCACATGAGCACGTACTGAGAACTTTTGGCAACCGTCACATCGTCTGACCAGATCTTCCGCATCAGCATGAGCAGACAACCAATAGAAACCATGGCGGAACACTTTAGCCACCAAAGATTTTGAACCGGCGTGGTGACCACAGTCTCCTTCGTGGATCTCACGCAAAATTTCACAGCCTTCCTCAGGAGACACACATCGTTGAAACGCCCCTGACACACTGGAGTGATGCAACTCACCATTGACAATAGTCATGGACTTGGATCGCCGGATTATCTGCCGGGCCAGAGTCTCATCCTTTGGTAACTCGCCCCGGTTCATGTACGCAAGGTAAGGAAGCGTCTAATCCGGAATAACATGAAGAGCTGCCACCAATTGAGCCTCCAGATCAGGAATAGCCAAATCCTCTTCACCAGGGAGCTTGACCGACGGGTGGTGCAACACATCGAGGAAAATATTGGGCGGGACCGGTTTGCGCTGAGAGCCCAGCCGGCTTAAAGCGTCCGCCGCTTCATTCTTTCGGCGGTCCACGTGGTCCACCTGATAGCCTTTGAAGTGACCTGCAACAATATCTACCTCACGACGGTATGCTGCCATGAGTGGGTCCTTGGAATCCCAAGTGTCAGATACCTGTTGAGCCACTAGGTCCGAGTCACCGAAGCACTTAACTCGGCTTAAATTCATTTCCTTAGCCATCCGGAGACCATGGAGTAAGGCTTCATACTCAGCTGCATTGTTAGTACAAGGGAACATTAAGCGGAGAACGTAACAAAACTTATCACCTCGTGGGGAAGTTAATACGACTCCAGCCCCCGAGCCCTCCAATTGCCTGGATCCGTCAAAATGGATGGTCCAATATGTGTGATCCGACTTCTCTTCAGGCGCTTGCAGTTCCGTCCAATCATTGATGAAATCGACAAGTGCTTGAGACTTGAACCGCCGTTCGGGGTACATATTTCAATCCGTGCGGCCCAAGCTCTATAGCCCACTTGGCAATCCGGTCAGTTGCTTCTCTGTTCTGGATTATATCTCCCAAAGGGGCAGAACTGACCACTGTGATAGGGTGTCCCTGGAAATATTGCTTAAGCTTCCGGCTTGCCATAAAAACTCCATACACCAGCTTCTGCCAATGCGGATACCTTTGCTTGGACTCAATAAGTACCTCGCTGATATAGTAAACCGGACGCTGAACCGGATGCTCCTTGCCTGCCTCCTTTTGCTCCACCACAATAGCCACACTGATTGCACGAGCATTAGCCGCAACATATAGCAGCAACGGCTCCTTGTCAATTGGAGCGGCGAGCACAGGCGGATTGTCCAATTGCCGCTTTTAGTCCTCAAACGCTTTATCAGCAGAAGAACTCCAGACGAATTGATCCGTCTTCTTCAACATCTGGTACAAAGGGATTGCCTTCTCACCAAGGCGACTGATAAACCGGCTCAGCGCAGCAATCCGGCCTGCCAAGCGTTGAACATCATTGATGCATTTCGGTTTAGCCAAGGAGGTGATTGATGTGATCTTCTCCGGATTAGCTTCAATTCCCCTATTAGACACCAAAAAACCCAATAACTTGCCAGCCGGTACACAGAAGACACACTTGGCCGGATTGAGCATCATCTTGTACGTCCTTAGGTTATCAAAAGTTTCTTTCAAATCATCAACCAGAGTTTCCTTCTCCCTTGACTTAACTACAATATCATCCACATAAGCATGCACATTCCAGCCAATCTGTTTATGAAGGCAATTCTGTACACACCGTTGATAAGTTGCCTGGGCACTTTTAGCCCAAAGGGCATAGATACATAGCAGAAGGCTCCAAAGGGAGTTATGAATGTCGTCTTCTCCTGGTCCTTAACCGCCATCTTGATATGATGATACCCAGAATATGCATCCAGAAAACTCAAACGCTCACAACCCGCCGTGGCATCAATAATTTGATCAATACGGGAGGGCAAAGGATCTGCCGGATGGCCTTGTTTAGATCTGTAATCTACACACATGCGCTTAGGTGCCATTTTTCTTAAGGACCAAAGACCGGATTAGCCACCACTCAGATGGAAAACTTCAACAATAAAGCCACCGCTAAGAGCCCGCCACCTCTTCTCCAATAGCTTTATGCGTTTTCTTCGTTAAACCGCGGAGGAACTGTTTCACCGGTTTGTACTTAGGATCCACATTAAGAGTGTGCTCAATGAGTTGCCTCGGTACACCGGCATGTCGAAGGCTTCCATGCAAAATGTCCCGATTCTCGTGGATGAACTCGATTAGCGCTTTCCTATTTCGGATCCAAATTGGTGTTGATATCGAATCGCTTGGACGAATCGCCAGCACGAAGTCAACAAGCTTAGTCTCAATCGCCGATTTAAACTTCGTACGGATCATGCTCCGTGGTTGGCTTCTTCAATGGAGTCATGTCCGCCGGATCAACATTGTCCTTATAATACTTTAGCTCCTCTGTGGCACAAACCGACTCTGCGTAGGCTGCATCTCCTTCTTCGCACTCCAAAGCGATCTTACAGCTTCCGTGAACCGTTATTGTCCCCTTGTGACCCAGCATCTTGAGATGCAGATACACATAACAGGGCCGGGCCATAAACTTGGCGTAAGCCGGCCGCCCAAACAGGGCGTGATATGGACTCTGGATTTTTACCACCTCAAAAGTCAATGTCTCCGACCTGGAATCATGATCATCTCCAAAGGCCACTTCCAGAGCTATCTTGCCAACATGATATGCTGACTTACCAGGTAGCACCCCATGGAACACCGTATTGGACGGTTTGAGATTTTTATCTGTTAGCCCCATACGACGGAAGGTCTCATAGTATAAGATATTAATGCTGCTCCCTCCATCCATGAGTACCTTGGTGAACTTATAACCTCCTACCTGAGGCGCCACCACCAATGCTAGCTGACCCGGATTATCAACCCCGGGAGGGTGATCCTCTCTGCTCCATACGATTGGCTGTTCAGACCAGCGAAGATATTGAGGCACGACCGGTTCAATGGAATTCACAGCCCTCCTTTGAACCTTCCGATCTCGCTTGTCCAAACTAGTGGTGAAGACATGATATTGCCCACTATTCAACTGCTTCGGGTGACTCTGGTAACCCGACTGCTGCTGCTGCTGCTGATTGTAACCACCCTGTTTATTATTTTGATGTTATGTCCGCCCGGATTACCATTAAATCCTGAACCGGAATTTCCTCCACCGTAACCCGGCCCGGATCCTGAGCCACCACCGGAGCCGTGGTCATACCGGAAAGCATTAGAATTCTTGAACTCCTGCATAATGTAGCAATCCTTCCAAAGGTGGTTGGCTGGCACCTCCTTCGTCCCATGCTTTGAGCAGGGCTGGTTTAGTAGATAATTTAGGTGGTCCGGGTTAGGATTAGGCGCTCCACCGCGATTCGGCAGTTTACCCTTGCGTCGCTGGCCCTTGTCCTGTGCATTGGTGTTAGCCACGAAGTCCATGTTGCCATCCGCTTTACGCTTGCCTCCGCTACCATTACCTGCCGGATTATGCTGCTGCCCTTTGGAGTTACTGTTCTTCTTTCCCTTCCCTGTCTTGTCGTCATCAGACTCGGGATCCTTGGTACTATCAGAATCAACATACTTCACTAATGCAGCCATGAGAGTCCCCATATCAGTGCAATGGCGCTTCATCCGTCCTAATTTCAACTTTAGCGGCCCAAACCGGCAGTTGCCTTCCAGGGTTATAACTGCGACGTCAGAGTTGATGCGGTCTGATGAATGCAGAACTTGCGAGACCCGGCGCACCCAATGGGTCGTCGATTCTCCTTTCTCCTGGACACATGCAGCTAAATCCACTATCGACATAGGCTGCTTGCATGTGTCTTTAAAATTACTAATAAACCGGGCTCGCAGTTGGGCCCATGAACTGATAGAATTGGCCGGTAGGTTTTTTAACCAAGTACGGGCCGTTCCTTCGAGCATCATGGTGAAATATTTTGCACATGCCGCATCATCCACATCAAGCATCTCCATGGCCATCTCGTAGCTTTCTACCCATGTCTCTGGAGGTTGATCCGCCGTGTAATTTGGTACCTTGCACGGGCCCTTGAAATCCTTGGGCAGGCGCACATTGCGTAAAGCGGGGACAAGGCAAGGCACCCCCAAAGAACTAGAGGTAACACCAGGCTTGACCGAGGTAGTTGGACGAACCGGCGTAAGCTGACGAACCTGATACTGTGCCGCTAACTCGGCCTCCCTGCACGCTCGGGCCCGGTCCACCACTCCCTGAGCATTATCAGCACCCCCCGCCGGGTTGTTGTCACGGGGTGCTCCACGTCGTGCATTACTTGATACGGCTGGTTCATCCATATGCCTGCTATAGCTCCGGCTTGGACGAGGGGTGGAATGGATCCGGTCACGGCTGTATGAGTATGCTTCTTGCTGGATCAAAGCTGTCCTAAGAAGTTCCTTAACCCGGCATGTTTCCACCGCCTGTGGCGAATCACCTTCAATTGGGATGGCCTCCAATCGTGCAGCAGCTGCGACGAGGTTGTCCATCGGGTTGGAATAGTGACCTGGAGGTGTTGGAACAGCCTGAGGCACAATAATATTACGATGAGGCGGGTCCGTCAAACGGGGCTGAACCGGTGCGCCCGTCCCAGGTGCTTCCGCCCGGTTTACCACCGGCGGATTACTGGTTCCCGCTCCTGGGGTGTTAAAGAGGTCCCTGGCCTCGAAGACCGGAGGCAAACGAGATCGGTACTTCCTTTTCATGACTTCATGTGACGCACTCTGATCCAACATGAGCCTATAGGCTTGCGCATCCAAAGCGGCCCGCTCTGCAGTCATCCAGGCATCTTCGGCTGCTAGGTCACCCTTGGCTTGTGTGATCTGTTCCCTCACCTTTGCAATTTCCGCGTTGTGGGCGTCCTGATCCGCCGGGTTAGCCTCTGCCATAAGCGCAGCCAACGCATCAAACAAATCCGATAAAACTTGAGCCGACGGGCGCACAGAGCCTCCTGCCCCGGCAGCCGTCGCTGCTACTGAACCGGAGATCATTGCTGCTGCGGTGGAAGAGTGAAGCACTGCTTGTGTACCGGCCATAGATATCCCAACTCGGTTGGGCAGATCAGAGAGGTCCGGAATACTGTCGCCATCGGAACAGCCCCCAATCCGGCCATCTTGTAGCTGATACAGAGATTCAGTTTCTCCGGTTGATGACTCGTCGCCTGAATACACGACGGTCTCGCCACTAGATTCCAATCCATCCTCATAACTTCCTCCATGGACGACTCCCACGAAGGCACGCTTCATGGCTGGTTTAACCTGGGCAGATTGCGCACGCTGAGCCGTTTCGACGAGGTCGGTGCAGATGTCCGGCTCAGGGCCCGGTTCATTGATCTTGCCAATGAAGACGTGTATGCCACCAAAGGGGACCAGGTACCCGTACTCAATCGAGCCGGCGTCGGGGCCCCAGCCTGCATCGTCGATGTAGAGCTTGCCGCGACGACTCTTAGTCATCCGGCCCACAGCGTAGCCCTTGAGTCCTTCAAAGCGGCCCTCCAAGAACTTGAAACCATCGTGCGATAGCCCCACGGTGGGCGCCAACTGTCGTGGTTTTGTCACGGTAGATGTCCTTGTGAAAGGACTTAGTCGTGGAGCCATCGAGACGGGTTAGCTTGAAGGGGTTAAAGCGGACACAGGGACGCAAGAAAGTTTATACTAGTTCGGCCCCTTCGATGAAGGTAAAAGCCTACGTCTAGTTGTGATGGAATTGATGGGGTTTCGATGACTAGGGAGCAAACAAGCTTCGCCTAAGTCTCGAGTTGTTGTCTGTTGTCCTGAACCACCGCCGGGTCGCCCCCTTATATACATGGGTGACGCCCGCCGGTTTACAGAGTCCCAACACCGGATCTTGAACGTGTCCGGTTTGGTCTCTACTTACTCCTACCTTACAATGCAAGTTTACATACCATCGCCGGTTTACGGCTACAGGCTCTAAACCGACTACGGGCCTTAGGCCCTCATCTGCCTTCTCAAGCTTTAACATTCTTTAACTCTTCGACAAAGTTAACTGTGCCCAAGAAGGTCTCGAGGTAAACTACTCACACTTCATCGGAGGGGCTATGATGATGTAGAAGCCCTCCGTGATGACGGCCCTCCCGTGGAGCTCGAATAGGCCCCAAGATGGGATCTCGTGGATACAAAAAGTTGCGGCAGTGGAATTAGGTTTTTGGCTCCTGTTTTGATCGTTTGGGGGTACGTAGGTATATATAGGAGGAAGGAGTACGTCGGTGGAACTCCGAGGGGCCCACGAGGCAGGGGGGCGCGCCCCCCACCCTCGTGACCGCCTCTTGGCTCCCTTGGAGTAGGGTCCAAGTCTCCTGGATCACGTTCGCTGAGAAAATCACGTTCCCGAAGGTTTCATTCCGTTTGGACTCTATTTGATATTCCGTTTCTTCGAAACACCAAATAGGCAAAAAACAGCAATTACAGGCTGGGCCTCCGGTTAATAGGTTAGTCCCAAAAATAATATAAAAGTGGAAAATAAAGCCCAATATAGTCCAAAACAGTAGATAATATAGCATGGAGCAATCAAAAATTATAGATACGTTGGAGACGTATCAGATGGCAAGGTGTACAAAGGTATATGTGATATACATGTTATTGATGTGTATCTTACTAATGCTCGCAGTAGCACCTGGGTATTTGATACTGGTTCAGTTGCTAATATTTGCAACTCGAAACAGGGACTACGGATTAAGCGAAGATTGGCTAAGGACGAGGTGACGATGCGCGTGGGAAATGGTTCCAAAGTCGATGTGATCGCGGTCGGCACGCTACCTCTACATCTACCTTCGGGATTAGTTTTAGACCTGAGTAATTGCTATTTGGTGCCAGCGTTAAGCATGAACATTATATGTGTATCTTGTTTGATGCGAGACGGTTATTCATTTAAATCAGAGAATAATGGTTGTTCTATTTATATGAGTAATATCTTTTATGGTCATGCACCCTTGAAGAGTGGTCTATTTTTATTAAATCACGATAGTAGTGATACACATATTCATAATATTGAAGCCAAAAGATGCAGAGTTGATAATGATAGTGCAACTTATTTGTGGCACTGCCATTTAGGTCATATTGGTGTAAAGCGCATGAAGAAACTCCATATTGATGGACTTTTGGAATCACTTGATTATGAATCAATTGGTACTTGCGAACTATGCCTCATGGGCAAGATGACTAAAACGCCGTTCTCCGGAACAATGGAGCGAGCAACAGACTTGTTGGAGATTATACATACTGATGTATGTGGTCCGATGAATATTGAGGCTCGCGGCGGGTATCGTTATTTTCTCACCTTCATAGATGATTTGAGCAGATATGGGTATATCTACTTAATGAAACATAAGTCTGAGACATTTAAAAAGTTCAAAGAATTTCAGAGTGAAGTGGAAAATCATCGTAACAAGAAAATAAAGTTTCTACGATCTGATCGTGGAGGAGAATATTTTAGTTACGAGTTTGGTCTACATTTGAAACAATGCGGAATAGTTTCACAACTCACGCCACCCGGAACACCACAACGTAATGGTGTGTCTGAACGTCGTAATCGTACTTTACGAGATATGGTGCGATCTATGATGTCTCTTACTGATTTACCGCTATCGTTTTGGGTTATGCTTTAGAGACGGCTGCATTCACGTTAAATAGGGCACCATCGAAATCCGTTGAGACGACGCCTTATGAACTGTGGTTTGGCAAGAAACTAAAGTTGTCGTTTCTTAAAGTTTGGGGCTGCGATGCTTATGTGAAAAAGCTTCAACCTGATAAGCTCGAACCTAAATCGGAGAAATGTGTCTTCATAGGATACCCAAAGGAAACTGTTGGGTTCACCTTCTATCACAGATCCAAAGGAAAGACATTTGTTGCTAAGAGTGGATCCATTCTAGAGAAGGAGTTTCTCTCGAAAGAAGTGAGTGGGAGGAAAGTAGAACTTGATGAGGTAACTGTACCTGTTCCCTTATTGGAAAGTAGTTCATCACAGAAACTAGTTCCTGTGACACCTACACCAATCAGTGAAGAAGCTAATGATATTGATCATGAAACTTCAGATCAAGTTACTACCGAACCTCGTAGGTCAACCAGAGTAAGATCCACACCAGAGTGGTATGGTAATCCTATTCTGGAGGTCATGTTACTTGACTAAGGCGAACCTACAAACTATGAAGAAGCGATGGTGAACCCAGATTCCGCAAAACGGCTTGAGTCCATGAAATCTAAGATGGGATCCATGTATGAGAACAAAGTGTGGACTTTGGTTGACTTGCCCGATGATCGGCAAGCCATAGAGAATAAATGGATCTTTGATACGTCTCCAACGTATCTATAATTTTTTATTGCTCCATGCTATATTATCTACTGTTTTGGACCATATTGGGCTTTATTTTTCACTTTTATATTACTTTTGGAAATTACCTATTAACCGGAGGCCCAGCCCAGAATTGCTGTTTTTTTTGCCTATTTCAGTGTTTCGAAGAAACGGAATATCAAACGGAGTCCAAACAGAATGAAACCTTCGGGAACGTGATTTTCTCAACAAATATGATCCAGGAGACTTGGGCCCTCCATCAAGAAAGGAGGGAGGCAGCCACGAGGGTGGAGGGCGCCCCCCTAGGGCGCGCCCCCTGCCTCGTGGGCCCCCCTTTGCTCCACCGACGTACTCCTTCCTCCTATATATAACTACGTACCCCCAAACGATGAGATATGGAGCCAAAAACCTAATTCCACCGCCGCAACCTTCTGTACCCACGAGATCCCTTCTTGGGGCCTGTTCCGGAGCTCCGTCGGAAGGGGAATCCACCACGGAGGGCTTCTACATCATCACCATAGCCCCTCCGATGAAGTGTGAGTAGTTTACCTCAGACCTTCGGGTCCATAGTTAGTAGCTAGATGGCTTCTTCTCTCTTTTTGGATCTCAATACAATGTTCTCCCCCTCTCTCGTGGAGATCTATTCGATGTAATCTTCTTTTTGCGGTGTGTTTGTTGAGACCGATGAATTGTGGGTTTATGATCAAGTTTATCTATGAACAATATTCGAATCTTCTCTGAATTCTTTTATGTATGATTGGTTATCTTTGCAAGTCTCTTCGAATTATTAGTTTGGTTTGGCCTTCTAGATTGGTTTTTCTTGCAATGGGAGAAGTGCTTAACTTTGGGTTCAATCTTGCGGTGTCCTTTCCCAGTGACAGTAGGGGCAGCAAGGCTCGTATTGTATTTTTGCCATCGAGGATAACAAGATGGGGTTTTTATCATATTGCATGAATTTATCCTTCTACATCATGTCATCTTGCTTAAGGCGTTACTCTGTTTTCTTGAACTTAATACTCTAGATGCATGCTCGATAGCGGCCGATGAGTGGAATAATAGTAGTAGATGCAGGCAGGAGTCGGTCTACTTGTCTCGGACGTGATGCCTATATACATGATCATACCTAGATATTCTCATAACTATGCTCAATTCTGTCAATTGCTCAACAGTAGTTTGTTCACCCACCGTAGAATACGTATGCTCTTGAGAGAAGCCACTAGTGAAATCTATGGCCCCCGGGTCTATTCTCATCATATCAATCTTCCATCACTTTATTATTGCTTTGCTTTTTTACTTTACCTTTTATTTTACTTTGCATCTTTATACCAAAAATACCAAAAATATTATCTATCATCTCTATCAGATCTCACTCTCGTCAGTGATCGTGAAGGGATTGACAACCCCTAATCGTGTTGGTTGCGTTGAGCTATTTGTTTTGTGTAGGTACGAGGGACTCACGCGTAGCCTCCTACTAGATTGATACCTTGGTTCTCAAAAACTGAGGGAAATACTTACTCTACTCTGCTGTATCACCCTTTCCTCTTCAAGGAAATCCAACGCAGTGCTCAAGAGGTAGCAGGAAGATTTCTGGCGCCGTTGCTGGGGAGTCTACGCAAAAGTCAACATACCAAGTACCCATCACAATCCCTTATCTCTCGCATTACATTATTTGCCATTTTCCTCTCGTTTTCCTCTCCCCCACTTCACCCTTGCCGTTTTATTCGCCCTCTTATTTCCGTTTGCCTTTTTCTTGCTTTTGTCTTTATGGCTAGTCCCTTATCTTCTCCGTTATCTCCCGAGAATGAAGTTCTAAATTTTAAACAAAGGGAGGGAGAAAATCTAAAAGACGCTTGGTATAGAATTTGCAATGCTCAAAATAGATCTACCAGAAAGCAATCTACTTCAGTTCTTCTCTGCAATTTTTATGTAGGTGCTAATCCTTGGTATAGATATATCCTCGATACCATTACCGGAGGGAATTTCTTGGGTAGCCATACTTTGATTCTTATAATGCTATGATAGATTTATTTGGCTCGCCACCTCTTTTGGTTAATGGAACTATGTTAACTTTGGAGCATGTAATGCAAAGACTTGAAATTATTGAAAATAAAGTTGCTACCGTCGAGTTAATTGAAAATCTAGATAAAAAGATCCACAATCAAATTACCCAATATGGATCTAAGGTAGGAGTAACTTTGAAAAATATTAAGGAGAAGGAACCCATAGTTAATGAGAGAATAAATCAAGACTCCACTAGAATCGATAAACTTGAGGGTATCATTACTAATTTGGGAACCTCTTTTTCTTCCGTAAAGAATACTCGAAGTCCTCCTGCCAAAATTGCCAAGCTTATGTATGTTCCTAAAAATAAGGGTGAATCCTCTAGTAAGGAAACTACGGATCTTAAATCTATAAATATTCACCCCGATCTTTTTGCTATCATTAAGGAACCATTTGCTACGAAGGAGTTTTTCGATTTTGTGCCTAAAAGTTTGATAATTACTAAAAAGAAAGAAATTTCTAAAGAAAGTAGATGTCTCATTGAAGAATTACCTACCAAAGATGGCAATACCTAGATCTATCCTTGCTTTATGCCTAGCTAGGGGAGTTAAACGATAGCGCTTGTTTGGAGGCAACCCAATTTTATTTTTAGTTTTTTTGTTTTTGCTTCTGTTTAGGAATAAATAATCCATCTACCTTCTGTTTAGATGTGGTTTTATGTTTTAATTAGTGTTTGTACCAAGTTAAACCTATAGGATCTTCTTGGATGATAGTTATTTGATCTTGCTGTAATTTCCAGAAACTTTCTATTCACGAAAACAATTGTTAAAAATCACCAGAATGTGATAAAATACTGATTCCAATTGCTGCTGATCAATAAACAAAGTTCCTAGGTCTTCCTATTTTGGATGTTTTTTGGAGTTCCAGAAGTTTGCATTAGTTACAGATTACTACAGACTGTTCTGTTTTTGACAGATTCTGTTTCAAGTGTGTTGTTTGCTTATTTTGATGAGTCTATGGCTAGTAAAATAGTTTATAAACCATAGAAAAGTTGGAATACAGTAGGTTTAACACCAATATAAATAAAGAATGAGTTCATTACAGTACCTTGAAGTGGTCTTTTGTTTTCTTTCGCTAACGGAGCTCACGAGATTTCTGTTGAGTTTTATGTTGTGAAGTTTTCAAGTTTTGGGTGAAATCTTTTGATGGATTATGGAACAAGGAGTGGCAAGAGCCTAAGCTTGGGGATTCCCATGGTACCCCCAAGATAATGTAAGGACACCAAAAATTCAAAGCTTGGGATGCCCTGAAGGCATCCCTCTTTCGCTACTTCCATCGGTAACTTTACTTGGAGCTATATTTTTATTCACCACATGATATGTGTTTTGCTTGGAGCGTCTTGTATGATTTAAGTCTTTGCTTTTTAGTTTACCACAATCATCCTTGCTGTACACACCTTTTGAGAAAGCCATACATGATTTGGAATTTGTTAGAATACTCTATGTGCTTCACTTATATCTTTTGAGCTATATAGTTTTGCTCTAGTGCTTTACTTATATCTTTTAGAGCACGGTGGTGGATTTGTTTTATAGAAAATATTGATCTATCATGCTTCACTTAGATTATTTTGAGAGTCTTAAATAGCATGGTAATTTGCTTAAAAATAATAATATGCTTGGTATTCAAGATTTGTAAAACTTTCTTTTGAGTGCGTTGAATACTAAGAAAAGTTTGATGCTTGATAATTGTTTTGAGATATGGAGGTGATAATATCAAAGTTGTGCTAGTTGAGTAGTTGTGAATTTGAGAAATGCTTGTGTTGAAGTTTGCAAGTCCCGTAGCATGCACGTATGGTAAACGTTATGTAAAAAATTTGAAACATGAGGTGTTATTTGATTGTCCTCCTTATGAGTGGCGGTCGGGGACGAGCGATGGTCTTTTCCTACCAATCTACCCCCCTAGGAGCATGCGCGTAGTGCTTTGGTTTTTGATGGCTTGTAGATTTTCAATAAGTATATGAGTTCTTTATGACTAATGTTGAGTCCATGGATTATACGCACTCTCACCCTTCCATCATTGCTAGCCTCTTCGGTACCGTGCATTGCCCTTTCTCACACTGAGAGTTGGCGCAAACTTCGCCGGTGCATCCAAACCCCGTGATACGATACGCTCTTTCACACATAAACCTCCTTATATCTTCCTCAAAACAACCACCATACCTACCTATTATGGCATTTCCATAGCCATTCCGAGATATATTGCCATACAACTTTCCACCATTCCGTTCATCATGACACTTTCATCATTGTCATATTGCTAGCATGATCATGTAGTTGACATAATATTCGTGGCAAAGCCACCGTTCATAATTCTTTCATACATGTCACTCTTGATTCATTGCATATCCCGGTATACCGCCGGAGGCATTCATATAGAGTCGTACTTTGTTCTAGTATCGAGTTGTAATCATTGACTTGTAAATAAATAGAAGTGTGATGATCATCATTCAATAGAGCATTGTCCCAATAAAAAAAAGAGAAAGGCCAAAGGAAAAAAAAAGGCCCAAAAAAGGGGCAATGCTACTATCCTTTTTTCCACACTTGTGCTTCAAAGTAGCACCATAATCTTCATGATAGAGAGTCTCTTGTTTTGTCATTTTCATATACTAGTGGGAGTTTTTCATTATAGAACTTGGCTTGTATATTCCAACGATGGGCTTCCTCAAATGCCCTAGGTCTTCGTGAGCAAGCAAGTTGGATGCACGCCCACTTAGTTTCTTTTGTTGAGCTTTCATACATTTATAGCTCTAGTGCATCCGTTGCATGGCAATCCCTACTCCTTGCATTAACATCAATCGATGGGCATCTCCATATCCCATTGATTAGCCTCGTTGATGCGAGATCTTCTCCTTTTTTGTCTTCTCCACATAACCCCCATCATCATATTCTATTCCACCCATTGTGCTATGTCCATGGCTCGCGCTCATGTATTGCGTGAGGATTTATAAGTTTGAGATTACTAAAGTATGAAACAATTGCTTGGCTTGTCATCGGGGTTGTGCATGATGAGAGCATTCTTGTGTGACGAAAATGGAGCATGACTAAACTATATGATTTTGTAGGGATGAACTTTCTTTGGCCACGTTATTTTGAGAGGACATAATTGCTTAGTTAGTATGCTTGAAGTATTATTACTTTTATGTCAATATGAACTTTTGTCTTGAATCTCTCGGATCTGAATATTCATACCACAATTAAGAGGAATTGCATTGAAATTATGCCAAGTAGCACTCCGCATCAAAAATTCTCTTTTTATCATTTACCTACTCGAGGAGGAGCAGCAATTAAGCTTGGGGATGCCTGATACGTCTCCAACGTATCTATAATTTTTGATTGCTCCATGCTATATTATCTACTGTTTTGGACCATATTGGGCTTTATTTTCCACTTTTATATTACTTTTGGGACTAACCTATTAACTGGAGGCCCAGCCCAGAGTTGCTGTTTTTTGCCTATTTCAGTGTTTCGAAGAAACGGAATATCAAACGGAGTCCAAACGGAATAAAAACCTTCGGGAACATGATTTTCTCAACAAATATGATCCAGGAGACTTGGACCCTCCGTCAAGAAAGGAGGGAGCCGACCACGAGGGTGGAGGGCGCCCCCCTAGGGCACGCCCCCTGCCTCGTGGGCCCCCCTTTGCTCCACCGACGTACTCCTTCCTCCTATATATACCTACGTACCCCCAAACGATGAGATACGGAGCCAAAAACCTAATTCCACCGCCGCAACCTTCTGTGCCCACGAGATCCCATCTTGGGGCCTGTTCCGGAGCTCCGCCGCATGGGGAATCCACCATGGAGGGCTTCTACATCATCACCATAGCCCCTCCGATGAAGTGTGAGTAGTTTACCTCAGACCTTCGGGTCCATAGTTAGTAGCTAGATGGCTTCTTCTCTCTTTTTGGATCTCAATACAATGTTCTCCCCCTCTCTCGTGGAGATCCATTCAATGTAATCTTCTTTTTGCGGTGTGTTTGTTGAGACCGATGAATTGTGGGTTTATGATCAAGTTTATCTATGAACAATATTTGAATCTTCTCTGAATTCTTTTATGTATGATTGGTTATCTTTGCAAGTCTCTTCGAATTATCAGTTTGGTTCGGCCTACTAGATTGGTTTTTCTTGCAATGGGAGAAGTGCTTAGCTTTGGGTTCAATCTTGCGTTGTCCTTTCCCAGTGACAGTAGAGGCAGCAAGGCACGTATTGTATTGTTGCCATCGAGGATAACAAGATGGGGTTTTTATCATACTGCATGAATTTATCCATCTACATCATGTCATCTTGCTTAAGGCGTTACTCTGTTTTCTTGAACTTAATACTCTAGATGCATGCTCGATAGCGGCCGATGAGTGGAGTAATAGTAGTAGATGTAGGCAGGAGTCGGTCTACTTATATCATATTGCATGAAACTATCCCTGTACATCATGTCATCTTGCTTAAGGCACTACTCTGTTTTTAACTTAATACTCTAGATGCATGCTGGATAGCGGTCGATGAGTGGAGTAATAGTAGTAGATGCGGGCAGGAGTCAGTCTACTTGTCTCGGACGTGATGCCTATATACATGATCATACCTAGATATTCTCATAACTATGCTCAATTCTGTCAATTGCTCAACAGTAATTTGTTCACCCACCGTAGAATACGTATGCTCTTGAGAGAAGCCACTAGTGAAATGAATGGCCCCCGGGTCTATTCTTATCATATCAATCTTCCATCACTTTATTATTGCTTTGCTTTTTTACTTTACCTTTTATTTTACTTTGCATCTTTATACCAAAAATACCAAAAATATTATCTATCATCTCTATCAGATCTCACTCTCGTAAGTGACCGTGAAGGGATTGACAACCCCTAATCGAGTTTGTTGCGTTGAGCTATTTGTTTTGTGTAGGTACGAGGGACTCGTGCGTAACCTCCTACTGGATTGATACCTTGGTTCTCAAAAACTAAGTGAAATACTTACTCTACTCTACTGCATCACCCTTTCCTCTTCAAGGAAATCCAACGCAGTGCTCAAGAGGTAGGAATCTTCAAGAAGAAGACTGACGCTGATGGTAATGTTACTGTCTACAAAGCTCGACTTGTTGCGAAAGGTTTTCGACAAGTTCAAGGAGTTGACTACGATGAGACTTTCTCACCTGTAGCGATGCTTAAGTCTGTCCGAATCATGTTAGCAATCGCCGCATTTTATGATTAAGAAATTTGGCAAATGGATGTCAAAACTGCATTCCTGAATGGATTTCTGGAAGAAGAGTTGTATATGATGCAACCGGAAGGTTTTGTCGATCCAAAGGGAGCTAACAAAGTGTGCAAGCTCCAGTGATCCATTTATGGACTGGTGCAAGCCTCTCGGAGTTGGAATAAACATTTTGATAGTGTGATCAAAGCATATGGTTTTATCTGAGACTTTTGGAGAAGCTTTGTATTTACAAGAAAGTGAGTGGGAGCTCTGTAGCATTTCTAATATTATATGTGGATGACATATTGCTAATTGGAAATGATATAGAATTTCTGGATAGCATAAAAGGATACTTGAATAATAGTTTTTCAATGAAAGACCTCGGTGAAGCTGCTTACATATTGGGCATCAAGATCTGTAGAGATAGACCAAGACGCTTAATTGGACTTTCACAAAGCACATACCTTGACAAAGTTTTGAAAAAGTTCAAAATGGATCAAGCAAATAAAGGGTTGTTGCTTGTGTTACAAAGTGTGAAGTTGAGTCAGACTCAATGCCCGACCACTGCAGAAAATAGAGAGAAAATGAAAAGTGTTCCCTATGCTTCAGCCATAGGCTCTATCATGTATGCAATGTTGTGTACCAGACCTGATGTGTGCCTTGCTATTAGCTTAGCAGGGAGGTACCAAGTAATCCAGGAGTGGATCACCGGACAGCGGTCAAGAACATCCTGAAATACCTGAAAAGGACTAAGGATATGTTTCTCGTTTATGGAGGTCGTAAAAGGTTACGTCGATGCAAGCTTTGACACTGATTCGGACGATTATAAATCGCAAACCGGATACGTGTTTTTATTGAATGGTGGAGCTGTTAGTTGGTGCAGTTCTAAACAAAGTGTCGTGGCGGGATCTACGTGTGAAGCGGAGTACATAGCTTCTTCGGAAGCAACAAATAAAGGAGTCTGGATGAAGGAGTTCATATCTGATCTAGATGTCATACCTAGTGCATCGGGTCCAATGAAAATCTTTTGTGACAATACTGGTGCAGTTGCCTTGGCAAAGAAATCCAGATTTCACAAGAGAACCAAGCACATAAAGAGACGCTTCTAATCCATCCGGGATCAAGTCCAGGTGGGAGACATAGAGATTTGCAAGATACATACAGATCTGAATGTTGCAGACCTGTTGACTAAGCCTCTTCCACGAGCAAAACATGATCAGCAACAAGACTCCACGGGTGTGAGAATCATTACTGTGTAATCTAGATTATTGACTCTAGTGCAAGTGGGATACTGAAGGAAATATGCCCTAGAGTCAATAATAAAGTTATTATTTATTTCCTCAGATCATGATAAATGTTTATTATTCATGCTAAAATTGTATTAACCGGAAACATAATACATGTGTGAATACATAGACATAGTGTCACTAGTATGCCTCTACTTGACTAGCTTGTTGATCAAAGATGGTTGAGTTTCCTAGCCATGGACATGAGTTGTCATTTGATTATTGGGGTCACATCATTAGGAGAATGATGTGATTGACTTGACCCATTTCGTTAGCTTAGCACTTGATCGTTTAGTTTACTACTATTGCTTTCTCCATGACATATACATGTTCCTATGACTATGAGATTATGCAACTCCCGAATACCGGAGGAACACTTTGTGTGCTACCAAACATCACAACGTAACTGGGTGATTATAAAGGTGCTCTACAGGTGTCTCCGATGGTGCTCGTGGAGTTGGCATAGATCAAGAATAGGATTTGTCACTCCGATTGTCGGAGAGGTATCTCTGGGCCCTCTTTGTAATGCACATCACTATAAGCCTTGCAAGCAATGTGACTAATGAGTTAGTTACGGGATGATGCACTAAGAAACGAGTAAAGAGACTTGCCGGTAACGAGATTGAGCAAGGTATTAAGATACCGACGATCGAATCTCGGGCAAGTAACATACCGATGACAAAGGGAACGATGTATGTTGTTATCCGGTTTGACCGATAAAGATCTTAGTAGAATATTTAGGAACCAATATGAGAATCCAGGTTCCGCTATTGGTTATAGACCGGAGACGTGTCTCGGTCATGTCTACATAGTTCTCGAACCCGTAGGGTCCGCACGCTTAAAGTTCTGTGACGATCGGTATTATGAGTTTTTGTGTTTTGATTTACCGAAGGTAGTTCGGAGTCCCGGATATGATCATGGACATGACGAGGAGTCTCGAAATGGTCAAGACGTAAATATCAATATATTGGATGACTATGTTCGGACACCGGAAGTGTTACGGGAGGTTTCGGGCATATACCGGAGTACCGGGGGGTTACCGGAACCCCCCGGGGAGTATATTGGGCCTAATGGGCCCTAGAGGGAGAAGAGTAGGGGCGGCCAGGGCAGGCGCACGCCCCCTTTCCCTCTAGTCTGAATTGGACAAGGAGGGGGGCGGCGCCCCCCTTTTTCCTTCTCTTCCTCTCTCCCTTCCTTCCCTTCCCCTACTCCTGGCCGGCCGCCTCCCCCCTAGCTCCTTTATATACGAGGGCAGGGGGCACCCCAAGGCACGATAATTGATCATTAGTATCTTAGCCGTGTGCGGTGCCCCCCTCCACCATAATCCACCTCGGTAATATCGTAGCTGTGCTTAGGTGAAGCCCTGCGTCGGTAGCATCATCATCACCGTCACCACGCCGTCGTCCTGACGAAGCTCTTCCTGGAAGCTCTACTGGATCATGAGTTCGCGGGACGTCACCGAGCTGAACGTGTGCCGAACGCGGAGGTGTCGTACGTTCGGTGCTGAGGTTCGGTCAATCGTGAAGACGTACGACTACATCAACCGCGTTGTTATAACACTTCCGCTTACGGTCTACGAGGGTACGTAGACGACACTCTCCCATATCGTTGCTATGCATCACCATGATCTTTCATGTGTGTAGGAATTTTTTTGAAATTACTACGTTCCCCAACAGCATCCAGGGAGGCGGGTATTCCAAAATCCTTTATAGGAGTAATGAGCGAAACGGAAAAATAAAAAAATTGTACTGCATGATAGGTTATTAGTAATACCATGTGCATTTTTGGATGATCAAAGTAATACTCCCTCCGTTCCAAAATAAGTCTCAAGAGACTTATTTGAGACATTTATTTTAGCATGGAGGGAGTATGTGTGTAGAATGTAAAATATATACATGAAAGTAGTTACAAATATCATGATATCAGTTCAACAAGTGCACACTATAATTGTATTAAACCTGCAACCAGTAAAAGAATGTGTTAAATTTCTTAATAGGGTATTTGGAAGAACAATGAAACACCAGGTAGCAACTTCTCTCATCTGGAGTGTACTAATTACAAAACATACCTTATTTATTCATTCAGGACTCTAATCTTTCTTCAAGTTTGCTACTGGAGGAGAGACCCCCCCTTTTCCCCTTCCCCTCGCGTCACCGTCCCGAGGACGACTCGAGGGTTCCCTTCCCCGGCCGCCGCCAACCCCCCTTCTCGGATCTCCCCTCCTCGTCGTCGCCGGAGGCGGTCGCCAGGCTCCCCGCGTGGCTGTTGATGAGGACGGCGGCGGGGTTCTCTGCCGCTGGGCAGGGGGCTAGGGCTCGGGGCGGCGGCTCCAGGTGGTGCGGGTGGCGCTCCCCGGCGGCGGGCGGCGTCCCTTGGCGCGGTGGGTCCCTCTGCCAGGCTGTGTGGGCGGCGGGCCAGCGGTGGATCCGAGCGGCTGGTGGGTCGGGTCCCCGTGTCTGGTGATACGTCTCCGTCGTATCTATAATTTTTGATTGTTCCATGCCAATATTATTCAACTTTCATATACTTTTTGGCAACTTTTTATACTATTTTGGGACTAACATATTGATCCAGTGCCCAGTGCTAGTTCCTGTTTGTTGCATGTTTTTTGTTTCGCATAAAACCCATACCAAACGGAGTCCAAACGGAAGAAAAACGGACGGAGATTTCTTTTGGAATATTTATGAATTTTGGGAAGTGGAATCCTCGCGAGACGGTGCCCGAGGGGGGCACGAGGTAGGGGGGCGCCCCAGGGTGTCAGGCGCGCCCTTGACCCTCGTGGCCACCCCGTAAGGCGGTTGACGCTCTTCTTTTGCGCAAGAAAGATAATTTTATGAGAAAGATCTGAGCAAAAGATTCACCCCAATCGGAGTTACGGATCTCCGGATATTTAAGAAACAGTGAAGGGCCAGAAAAAAGAACGCAGAACCAGAGAGAAGCAGAGAGATAGATCCAATCTCGGAGGGGCTCTCGCCCCTCCCATGCCATGGAGGCCAAGGACCAGAGGGGAAACCCTTCTCCCATCTAGGGAGGAGGTCAAGGAAGAAGAGGAAGAAAGGGCCCCTCTCCCCCTCTCCTCTGGTGGCGCCGGAATGCCGCCGTGGCCATCATCATCATCACCGCGATTTTCACCAACACCTCCCCATCTTCACCAACATCTCCATCACCTTTCCCCCCTCTATCTATAGCGGTCCACTCTCCCGCAACCCGCTGTACCCTCTACTTGAACATGGTGCTTTATGCTTCATATTATTATCCAATGATGTGTTGCCATCCTATGATGTCTGAGTAGATTTTCGTTGTCCTATCGGTGGTTGATGAATTTCTATGATTGATTTAATTTGCTTGTGGTTATGTTGTTGTCCTTTGTGCCCATCATATGAGCTGCTGCGGATCACACCATAGGGTTAGTTGTATGTTGATAGGACTATGTATTGAGGGCAAGAGTGATGAAGCTTCAACCTAGCATAGAAATTGATGCATACGGGATTGAAGGGGACCAATATATCTTAATGCTATGGTTGGGTTTTACCTTAATGAACATTAGTAGTTGCGGATGCTTGCTAATAGTTCCAATCATAAGTGCATAGAATTCCAAGTAAGGGATGACATGCTAGCAGGGGCCTCTCCCACATAAAACTTGCTATCGGTCTAGTAAAGTAGTCAATTGCTTAAGGGACAATTTCGCCACACCTACCATCACTTTTCCACACTCGCTATATTTACTTTAGTTGTTTCTTTACCTTAGCAGCCCCTAGTATTTATTTACGTGTTCTTTACTTTCTTGCAAACCTATCCAAAAACACCTACAATGTCAGGACCCCGATTACAAGTCACATCGATCTAGCCGGTAACACCTCATATCACTTTGCGGCCTCACGCACGGTATTCCCACGGGTGTCGCCTTACCATGGCCCGTGACCGTTTGCGCCTTCTGGCTCATGTATATGATAGCGTCGCTAGCATCCATATGATAGAGAACCTGGGCCGACATGGCTATTCGTGAACCCAAAGCGGCACTAACCCATGGGGACAGGCATACATGAATCAACTTCGAGCATGTCGGTCAGCAGCGTGTGAATCCGGGCTATAGCACTGGGCTAACAGGACTCCGGTAACCCGGCTGTAGCAGGCTAGGCAGACTCGGATGTCATGCGTGACATTTCCCGAAGGGATGTACACAGAACGGCAGTGAAACACATGCCGCCACCAAGTGTCCCGAGCGTATCTTGGGCTAGCGGGACTCCGTGAACCGGGCAGAAGCGGACTACTATGGCTCAAGGAAGCACTAGACTACATTTCCCCATAAGAGAGGCTGCCAAGGATAAACAACTAGATTGTCGGATCCCACACATACCAACCATCTCAATCATACACACAATATGCTCGATATGTGTAAATACAACATGGCATCACAACAAGACTCTACGACTCAAGTATTGATTCATTAGGCTCCGAGGAGCAAGATATTACAAACATGCATCTCATGACCCAACATTCAGAGCATACAAGTCAAAACACACTCGGAAGCTTAACATGTCTGAGTACAGACATCTACAAATGAAAAAGGCTGAGAAGCCTGACTATCTACCAGATCCTGCCGAGGGCACAAGATCGTAGCTGAGTTAACAAGCTAAACGTCGAAGTCCACATGGAACTACTAGCGAGACTGAAGTCTCTCCGCAAAACATAAAATAAGCAAACGTGAGTACAAATGTACCCAGCAAGACTTACATCAGAACTATCTACACATGCATCGGTATCAACAAAGGGGTGGTGGAGTTTAACTGCAGCAAGCCAACTTTGACTCGGTGGCTACCCTGAACTACGACTGCAAGTAACTCTTTTGAGGTGGCGCACACGAGTCCACATAGTCACCATATCAATACACCACTATGGATCCGCTCCCGTCTCCCTACGAGAACGCCATCCATAGCACTCACGCTTATCTTGCGCATTTTAGAGTATCCACTTTCACTTGTCTATGAACCGCACAGCAACCCGAAGTCCTTTACGCGGACACGGCTATTCAATAGATGATGTTAACCCCGCAGGGTGTACTTTTTCACACACGCCTCGCCACTTACCACCATGTACACGTCGTGTATCTCGGCAACCTTCAAGTGGAAGCTCATGCGAGGAGTCGGCCACGACCGACTAACCACACAAGTCTCGTCCAGGTTTATCGCCTATTCGGGTTCCATCCGCAAGGATATCCGGCCGGGGTGTCGCTCACGACCCCAAACGATGTGTACAGGGTTCCAAGCCCACCTAATGGGCGGCGCTTGGCATACCCGGCCACGGTGCCTAGTCTGACCCAAGCCCACATGTACCGGGTGCCACTTGGTAGACTACTAACACTACCTACAAACACCAGAAACTAGTTGCAACTCCTGGACAGAGATCAGGTTGATTAATAAGTCGAGAGAGCTTGGGCGCCCGAGCCCAATGTGTGGTAGTAACTGCTCATGGATCACGATACGTAACTCAGTTCTCGAGGACGGCTGCAATGAGACAACCCACCATGTACTCCTACATGGCCTCTCACCGCTACCTTTACCAAATCGTGTTCACACACTTAGCTCTTAACAAGAGGACATGTTCACCACATTCCAATTCATCCCGATGAATCGCACCGACTCAACTCTAAGCGAGAGCAGGCATGACAAACAAGCATGAATGAGTAGGCACATCAGGGCTCAAACAACTCCTACTCATGCTAGTGGGTTCCATCTATTTACTGTGGCAATGACAGGTCATGTAGAGGAAAGGGGTTCAACTACCGCAGCATGTAACAGTTGAATCGTTGTTGTCCTAATGCAGTAAAAGAGAGCAGGAGCGAGAGAGTGGGATTGTATTGAATGAACAAGGGGTTTTGCTTGTTCGGCACTTCAAGACAGCATTGAGTCTTCATCAGTGTCAACGATCACAGCGTCGGAACAGCGTCTACCGAGGGGGAACAAATACCGACAACAGAGAAGGAAAAAACAATCAATGCAATGCACAATATGATGCATGATCATGACATGTCAATATGCTGTGTATTGAGCTAATGCAACTAGCAACATGTTAAATGGAGTTGGTTTGAACCCTAGGTTCAAATTCAAACTCCATATGTGAGGGTTTAAATGCCATTTATATGATGTGGCCTAAACAGCAGCCATAAGTTGTTCTAACATGCATGAAAATGATACAGATGGATAAATTGAATTTTTCTGATCATTGGAGTGGGCGAGAGGGTCCAGGGTGATGCATGGCGTCATCCGGACGCGTTGGGGCAGCGGCAGGAAGCAGGAGGTGGCGGGGCGCGTGCCGGCATGCCACGGCCACACGCGCTCTGTCCTTCTGGCGCGCCGAGGAAGATGACTGGCAAGGTGGGGGTGGGCTGGGCCGCTAGTGGGCTGCGAGGTGAGCACACACTCTCTCCCTGCTTTCCTATTTTCTACAGTTTTTCTATTTTTCTTCTCTGTTTTGATTTGGTTTATAAACCAAATCATTTTAATAAATCCTGAAAACAATTGTGGCCATTAACTGAATTATTATAGAGGCCCTTAGGTATTTTCAGAATTGTTGGAGCATTTAAAATTATTTATAGAATTTAAATGCCCCAATTCAAATACATATGATTTAATCCAAGCCCAAATATGTCCTGAAAAAATGTAAACCATTTTTGATAGATGCTTCCACCTTAATCCAGAAATGATGAACATTTTTAAAGGGCATTTTGAGTTCATTGAAAAAGATTTCATTCAACCCTATTTGATTTAATTGATGCTAGGGTTTGGATCAATCCCCATTTCAAGTTCAAATGAAATTTAAACATGATGCAACACATGACTAGCTAGCCCAGAGAATACCAGAACTAGGGATGTGACTTCTAGTTTCATACTTGTTCTAGGTAAAGCGAACGTCAAGCGTGCATAGAGTTGTGTTGGTGGTTGATTGAACTTGAGGGAATATTTGTTCTACCTTTAGCTCCTCGTTGGGTTCGACACTCTTACTTATCGAAAACTGTTGCGATCCCCTATACTTGTGGGTTATCAAGACCTTTTTCTGGCGCCGTTGCCGGGTAGCAATAGCGTGGGGTGAATATTCTCGTGTGTGCTTGTTTGCTTTATCACTAAGTAATTTTTATTTGTTGTTATTAGTTGTTCTTTATCTTTAGTTATGGATATGGAACACGAAATACCAAAAAAATTAGGTGTACTTGCTACTCATGGAGATGAGGAACCTCCTAAAACCCTCGATGCTAGTTATGTGAAAGATATTATGTACTACTTTAATAATCCTGAGAAAACCCCATTCAATTACGTAATGGGAGTAACGTTGGATCAACGTGAATAGTTTAGGGATTATCGCTTAACACAAAAGGGAAAGTATTATGGGATCAAATTCATATATTGAAGTGGTATGCTTGGAAACTATGCGTGGAATATGATTATACTTGTTGCTCTAGGATGAATGCTCCACACCTTCCCTTCTCATGCAAATTTAATGAAAATAAAACCTTAGCTTCTTATGCTAATGGTATCGATGATTACTATGATGTGGAACAAATAGAAGAATTTGTTGCTTTTATGGGTGCTTATGAAATTGAATCTATGTGTAAAGAGTTTGAAGATTTTGATGAAGCTGTTTATAGGTCTGAAAGTTTAGCTATCCTCAAGTATTGCTATGAGAATTATAAATACAATTACAAAATTAATGCACTTATTAAGAAAGTCTCCGCTGTCCAAGAAGAGACTAATATTTTGCAGGAATCTATGGAAGAAGAAGTTGATGAAACTGTGAGCTCATTGGATGAAAAAGATGATGAGGAGAGCGAAGAACAAAAGGAGGAAGAGCGGGTTGATCTCCCGTGCCCACCTTCTAATGAGAGTAACTCTTCAACTCATACATTGTTTAATTCCCCTTCGTGCTTACCGAAGGATGATTGCTATGATGATTGTTATGATCCCATTGATTCTCTTGAAATATCCCTTTTTGATGATGCTTGCTATGCTTGTGGCCAAGATGCCAATATGAATTATGCTTATGGAGATGAACTTGCTATAGTTCCTTATGTTAAACATGAAATTGTTGCTATTGCACCCACACATGATAGTCCTATTATCTTTTTGAATTCTCCCGACTACACTATATCGGAGAAGTTTGCACTTATTAAGGATTACATTGATGGGTTGCCTTTTACCGTTGCACATGATGATTTTGATAGATATAATATGCATGTGCTTGCTGCTCCTACTTGCAATTATTATGAGAGAGGAACTATATCTCCACCTCTCTATGTTTCCAACATGATAAAATTGCAAGAAACTATTTATACTATGCATTGGCCTTTACTAGGTGTGCATGAATTGTTCTTTTATGACATGCCGATGCATAGGAAGAGAGTTAGAATTCATCATTGCTTGATATATGTTACTTTGTTCTCACTACTAAAATACAAATCATTGTTGATTCAAATTGGCTTTGATATACCTTGGGATCCGGGTGGATCCATTACTTGAGCACCATATGCCTAGCTTAATGGCTTTAAAGAAAGCGCTGCCAGGGAGACAACCCGGAAGTTTTAGAGAGTCATTTATTTCTGTTGAGTGCTTTCATATAGTTTAAAAACAACAAAAATAAAGAGGGGAACCCAAAACTTTTCAAAAAGGAAAGTGAAACTGAGAAAGACAAGCATTGTTGAAGTGGGAGAGCTCCTTGAACTTTGTTCATGCTCACGGCAACTTTGTTAATCTTGATTACAGAAAATTTTCAACAAAAATAATTATACCCTTGTACAATTCCATTGTATTATAAAAATAATGTGCCAAGGTTTGCCTTTAGGATGTTTACAATGCTTGTTGGCTTGTGCGGTGCAGGACAGAAACTTTGGCTGTAGTGCATGAATTTAATTTTTTACTGGAACGTAGAATGGTTCTGATTCTTTTTCCACTGTCTTGCTGCACAAATTGTTTATTTTTCTTATATTTGGCAGAATTTTTCAAGTATCAGAAGTATGGTGAATGTCCATATTGCTACAGACTGTTCTGTTTTAGACAGATTCTGTTTTTGATGCATAGTTTGCTTGTTCTGATGAAACTATCAATTTATATCAGTGGATTAAGCCATGAAAAAGTTATACTACAGTAGACACAATGCAAAAAAATATATTAATTGGTTTGCAACAGTACTTATAGTAGTTATTTGCTTTATTATACTAACGGATCTTACCGAGTTTTCTGTTGAAGTTTTGTGTGGATGAAGTGTTCGATGATCGAGAAGGTCTCGATGTGAGAAGAAGGAAGAGAGGCAAGAGCTCAAGCTTGGGGATGCCCGAGGCACCCCAAGTAAATATTCAAGGAGACTCAAGCATCTAAGCTTGGGGATGCTGGGGAGGCATCCCCTCTTTCTTCAACAAATATCGGTATGTTTTCGGATTCGTTTCGTTCATGCGATATGTGCAATCTTGGAGCGTCTTTTGCTTTAGTTTTCATTTTTATTTTATGCACCCTGCTGGTATGAGATAGTCCTTGGTTGATTTATAGAATGCTCTTTGCATTTCACTTATATCTTTTGAGTATGGCTTTATAGAATGATTCATGTGCTTCACTTATATCATTTGAAGTTTGGATTGCCTGTTTCTCTTTACATAGACAACCGCCATTTGTAGAATGCTCTTTTGCTTCACTTATATTTGTTAGAGCGTGGCCATACCTTTTTTAGAAAGAATTAAACTCTCTTGCTTCACTTATATCTATTTAGAGAGATGACAGGAACTGGTCATTCACATGGTTAGTCATAAAATCCTACATAAACTTGTAGATCGCTGAATATGATATGTTTGATTCCTTGCAATAGTTTTGCGATATAAAGATGGTGATATTAGAGTCATTCTAGTTGAGTAATTGTGAAATTGAGAAATACTTGTGTTGAGGTTTGCAAGTGCCGTAGCATGCACGTATGGTGAACCGTTATGTAACGAAGTTGGAGCATGAGGTGTTTATTGATTGTCTTCCTTATGAGTGGCGGTCGGGGACGAGCGATGGTCTTTTCCTACCAATCTATCCCCCTAGGAGCATGCGCGTAGTACTTTGTTTCGATGACTAACAGAATTTTGCAATAAGTATGTGAGTTCATTATGACTAATGTTGAGTCCATGGATTATACGCACTCTCACCCTTCCATCATTGCTAGCCTCTTCAGTACCGTGCATTGCCCTTTCTCACCTAGAGAGTTGGTGCAAACTTCACGGTGCATCCAAACCCGTGATATGATATGCTCACACACATAAGCCTCATTATATCTTCCTCAAAACAGCCACCATACCTACCTATCATGGCATTTCCATAGCCATTCCGAGATATATTGCCATGCAACTTCCATCATCATCATATACATGACTTGAGAATTTATTGTCATATTGCTTTGCATGATCGTAAGATAGCTAGCATGATGTTTTCATGGCTTGTCCCTTTTTTGATGTCATTGCTACGCTAGATCATTGCACATCCCGTACACATCACGGAGGCATTCATATAGAGTCATATCTTTGGTCTAGATATCGAGTTGTAATATTGAGTTGTAAGTAAATAAAAGTGTGATGATCATCATTATTAGAGCATTGCCCAAAGAGGAAAGGATGATGGAGACTATGATTCCCCACAAGTCGGGATGAGACTCGGACTTTACAAAAAATAAAAGAGGCCAAAGAAGCCCAAATAAAAAAGAGGCCAAAGAAGCCCACCAAAAAAATATAAAAAAATATTCCTGTTCAACTGTTTAACACCAATATCTTTTGAACAAGGCGATGATCCATTTTGGAGCAAGAAGCCTCCTCAAGAGAAACCGGAGAAGCCGGAGAAACCGGAGCGGCCAACCCGGCCCAAAACCAAAGTTGTGAAGAGGCCCGCTCACAAGAAGAAAACCACTACGTCTTCTGACCCGGTTGCTGACGATGATGTGGGTAATCCGGACCTTGAGATAGAGCTTGATTCACTTGGCTTATTTTTCACACGCCTTATTGATAACGATTATTGCCAGGATGACGCATTAGCCAGTAATGCTGAAGCTGTAGAGGTAATTACACTCTCTTCCGATTCAAACCCTTTGCCTTCGCTAAAAATCCGTCGGGCAAAACGGAAAGTTAAATTTTCTCATCCCCTTGCTCATTTGGACCAAACTTTCTTATGAAGACACAACAGCACGAAGCTCGCCGCACGACCCGGCACAGCGGCCAGGTAGTTACCTCCACCGGTTTACCGAATAGTCCAGTTCGGAAACGCCGTTCAGAGGTCTCCAACTCTTTTGTCAATGCTTGTCCTAAAGCTGGCTGTTTTCGTCAACCTCTTAATCCGTCTGACTCCGATTATCAGGTCACTTCCCATTCATCGTCTGGCGAGTCATCAGCTACCCAGTGCCGCCGCTCAAAACAGTTCTTGGGTAAGCCACACTCATCATACTGTTTCTGATGCATTACTTTGCAACATATACTGTATCGACCCTTGTTATTTCTTTCAGGGCCAAGCCTAGGCCAAGCAAGAAAGCTAGCCTGGACAAAGCGGCTGAGGAGAACACCGTTCCTGAACCGGATAGAGCACTGGATCTTGAAGCGGCTATTCATGAAGATGTGCCAAACGACCCACCACGGCAAGATGATGACTTCATTGCTGAGGAGAGGCCCACTGACACCTCGGGCCCTGTTGACTAGCCTGCAAGCCCTACCCGGATTGAGAGATCCACCAGCACATCAAAACATGCTGATAAACCGTCAGCCCCAGTGCAAACCGGAGATGCCAAGGACGATGAAGTTGTTATTATCGGCTTTGGTCAGATGATCCAGCAATCTGCTGCCTTATCCAAACATACTGCCAAGGAAGAATTTTCTGCCATTGGAAAAGGAAAATGGAATGCCGATCTGACAACTTATGCCGCACTGAACGCCCAAGATATCCATTCCGGCTACCTGAACCGGCTGTATACCAGCCGTGACTATGAAGCCGGTCTGGTTAACATGATGAAAGAAAAATTTGAGGTAACTTCCACGTGTTTTTTCCTGCTTGGATATTTCAATCTTTGTCAATTCTCCTAGCCCCCAAGGGTCGGTTTAGGATCTTCATTCAAACCGGGACTTGTTAATGTGAACCGCAATGCTTCTGAATTTGCCGATGTAGCCCCCAAGGGCCGGTTCAACTTAGTGTAGTTAAACCGGGACTTTAGGTAACAGAAATTGTAGCATCAGTACTTAAGTGAGCAAATAACCATTAGCACCCAAGTGCCAAGTTGAATACTTGTATTGAGCTTGGGACTTTATGAACAATTGGAAGATGAAGAGCAAATATGCATTAGCCCCCAAGTACCAAGTGCATAACTTGTTTGTGTGGTTGGTACTTCAATTCTTGTATCATTATGTAAATCATATTACTGTCCGGTATGTAGGCTGAGCTGAAGACAAGAGAAAGCCAACTCGCCGATCTTCAAGAAAATCTGAAGTCCCAACAAGCCGAAACTTCCAAGGCGAAAGAGGAATTGACCAGCGTTTTAAGCGTCATGGAACAGCTTAAGGAGGGCTTCAACAAAGAGTGGTCGGATTGGGCCACTGAGAAAGCTGCTTTAATTAAGCGAGCTGAAAATGCCGAGGCCGCACTTAAACCGGTGGTTGATGAATTGACCAGCATAAAGCGGCAAGTGCATGCCATGACTGCTGCTATATTTGGTAAGCTTTCTTTGATATCTGTAATAACTCTGCCTTCTTATGGATTCGCCGGTTGGTTTAACCCTTTGCAATATATACAGGGACACGCAGTGGCCACTTGGGGTCGGACGTGCGGAAGAAGTTGAAAGCCGCCTACACACTGATAGAGCAACTTTATACTGGTGCACATCGGATTATCTCTACTGCATCCCATAACAACCCGGCGCCCACCTTGATCCAAGATACTCTTAAGAGACTGTCTATGCTTCCCGCCCGGTTTGAAGAGCTGAAGAAATCTGCTGCTCAAACCGATGCTATCAATGCCTTAATCCGGGCCAAAGCATGGGTGCCGGAATTTGACCCTGTTGAAGCGGCTCAAGGCTATCCCCACCTGAAAGAAGATGGCTCAGAGTTCAATGAGGAGGATCTGAGGTCGATAAACCGGGAGGTACGCCCTTTGGCTTGTCAACTGGTTGAAGAGGCAGATTTGTCTCATTATCAAGCCAAGTATGATAATCAAAATAAACGAGTGGCTGTACCAATTCCTGAAGCGGAAAACCTTATCCCTCCAATCCGTAAGCATACTTATGCTCCTGATATTGAACCATCGTGGCTGATCAATGATGAAGCTGTCTTTCAAGCATTAATGGGCATCGACTGGAGAACTGTTGATTTCCAGCCACTGGGTAGGGAAGCAGAAGCTGAAGCGGAGCAAGATGATCCACAACCATCAGCCCGTGCTGGTGACCAAGCTTAAACCAAGGCCGGTTTACATTGCTGCTCTCTTATGTTTGACAGAAAACAATGAACTTATTTTCGCCCCATATTGCCTTGTAATAGGCTAGCCAATACTCCTGATTTTGATGTGCCTTCGTGCATAATTACTGCTACTTGCACTTCTGTTGGATGATCAAAACCTCCAATCTATTTTTCCTGCAATCAAAAAATCTTAAAGCGCCAGGGCGGTTGTACCGCCAGACAAATTATGATCGCTGTATATATATGCAATGAAATTTTAGGTATATGATCAAATCTTGTGATACAAAATACCTGCCATCGTTGGGCATGAGGTTGGCTTGGCCAATCTTGAAATGGAGGTGTATAAACCTATACCATCAAATGAGAAGACAGCTCCTATGTATATAATGCCGGTTTACCATGTAAACCGTACCGGGTTATGATAAGCACTGTGTTACTCCATAACAGGATGTGAATAGAAAATCAAACCGGGCAAATAGTCTCCGGATTAAAAATGAACCGTGTTCCGTCAATTGACAGTTTGAACCGGTTAAAAAACTTTGTCGGTTTAAAAACGCAACAAGAATAAAGAAATATCTATCAAAGAAAATTCTCAAGCAAAGGCAATGATAAAACCGTTTGCAAAAAGAGGCTTATTAAGTCGATCAGATGGCATTACCATGGTCGGACATGACCAAGCCCCCAATAGGTGTAGCTATGGTTCAAGTCAGCCAGGTCCCCAAATGAAACAGTGGCATTATGCCGATCAAGAGGTGTGGCAATGGTTCGGGTTCGACCAAGCCCCCAAGTGATTATGTGGCCTTAGACTGATCAAGAGGCGTGATTGGTTCAGACTTGACCATGTTCCCAAGCGATCTGGTGGCTTTCGCCTATCAAAAGGTGTTGCATTGGTTCGGATACGACCAAGCCCCCAAGTGATATAACATGAAGCTTTTGAAAAAAAAAGCAAATTCAAGGGGTAAACCGGAGGCCGCTTTAAGACAGAACAACTCCGTGTAACCACACATGATATAAAAAGAACAGAGACCCCGCTTTAGCTGAGGCTCCGGTTTATTGTATTAATCATAATATATACATTGTCATAATATGTACATAAGTAGAGCCGATGGCTCAGGTATAGTAAGGCCGAAGATGAGCTATGTTCCACGGCCTGTTGGTATCCTCCTCTGATGTACGTGAGTCTTTGTGCTCTTGAATATCGATCAGATAGTATGACCCATTGTGCAGATTCTTGCTGACCACGAAAGGTCCCTCCCAAGGTGGGGATAACTTATGCATATCAGTCTGATCTTGGATGAGCCGAAGCACCAAATCTCCCTCTTGAAAGGTTCCGGTTCTGACTCGGCGACTGTGATAACGACGAAGATCCTGTTGGTAAATCGCCGAGCGGGCAGCTGCTATGTCACGCTCTTCATCCAACAGGTCCAAAGCATCTTGCCGTGTTGTTTCGTTTTCCGCTTCAACATAAGCCGCCACACGAGGTGAATCATGACGGATATCACTGGGGAGAACCGCCTCCGCTCCGTAGACCATGAAGAACGGCGTGTATCCTGTTGATCTGTTGGGTGTAGTACTGATGCTCCATAACACAGATGGTAACTCTTCTACCCAAGAACCCGATGTTCTCTACAAAGGAACCATAAGCCTGGGTTTGATGCCTCTCAAGATCTCTTGATTAGCTCGCTCTGCTTGACCATTGGACTGTGGGTGGGCTACTGACAAAACATCAAGCCGGATATGCTCACGTTCACAGAACTCCTTCATGGCACCCTTGGACAAATTAGTACCATTATCTGTGATGATACTATGTGGAAAGCCAAACCGGAAAATCACTTTTTTGATGAACTGAACCGCCGTGGCTACATCACACTTGCTAACGGGTTCTGCCTCCACCCATTTTGTAAATTTATCGACTGCCACCAGAAGGTGGGTCTTCTTATCCTTGGACCTTTTGAAAGGTCCAACCATATCCAACTCCCAAGTCGCAAATGGCCAAGTAATTGGAATCATTCTCAATTCTTGAGCCGGCACATGAGCACGTCGTGAGAATTTTTGGCAACCGTCATATCGTCCGACCAGATCTTCCGCATCAGCATGAGCAGTCAACCAATAGAAACCATGGCGGAACGCTTTAGCCACCAAAGATTTTGAACCGCCGTGGTGACCACAGTCTCCTTCGTGGATCTCACGCAAAATTTCACAGCCTTCCTCAGGAGACACACAGCGTTGAAACGCCCCTGACACACTGCAGTGATGCAACTCACCATTGACAATAGTCATGGACTTGGATCGCCGGATTATTTGCCGGGCCAGAGTCTCATCCTTTGGTAACTCGCCCCGGTTCATGTACGCAAGGTAAGGAAGCGTCCAATCCGGAATAACATGAAGAGCTGCCACCAATTGAGCCTCCAGATCAGGAATAGCCAAATCCTCTTCACCAGGGAGCTTCACCGACGGGTGGTGCAGCACATCGAGGAAAATATTGGGCGGGACCAGTTTGCGCTGAGAGCCCAGCCGGCTTAAAGCGTCTGCCGCTTCATTCTTTCGACGGTCCACGTGGTCCACCTGATAGCCTTTGAAGTGACCTGCAACAATATCTACCTCACGACAGTATGCTGTCATGAGTGGGTCCTTGGAATCCCAAGTGCCAGATACCTGTTGAGCCACTAGGTCCGAGTCACCGAAGCACTTAACTCGGCTTAAATTCATTTCCTTAGCCATCCGGAGACCATGGAGTAAGGCTTCATACTCAGCTGCATTGTTAGTACAAGGGAACATTAAGCGGAGAACGTAACAAAACTTATCACCTCGTGGGGAAGTTAATCGACTCACCCGAGCCCTCCAATTGCCTGGATCCGTCAAAATGGATGGTCCAATATGTGTGATCCGGCTTCTCTTCAGGCGCTTGCAGTTCCGTCCAATCATTGATGAAATCGACAAGTGCTTGAGACTTGACCGCCGTTCGGGGTACATATTTCAATCCGTGCGGCCCAAGCTCTATAGCCCACTTGGCAATCCGGCCAGTTGCTTCTCTGTTCTGAATTATATCTCTCAAAGGGGCAGAACTGACCACTGTGACAGGGTGTCCCTGGAAATATTGCTTAAGCTTCCGGCTTGCCATAAAAACTCCATACACCAGCTTCTGCCAATGCGGATACCTTTGCTTGGACTCAATAAGTACCTTGCTAATATAGTAAACTGGACGCTGAACCAAATGCTCCTTGCCTGCCTCCTTTCGCTCCACCACAATAGCCACACTGACTGCACGAGCATTAGCCGCAACATATAGCAGCAACGGCTCCTTGTCAATTGGAGCGGCGAGCACAGGCGGATTGGCCAATTGCCGCTTTAAGTCCTCAAACGCTTTATCAGCAGCAGAACTCCAGACGAATTGATCCGTCTTCTTCAACATCTGGTACAAAGGGATCGCCTTCTCACCAAGGCGACTGATAAACCGGCTCAGCGCAGCAATCCGGCCTGCCAAGCGTTGAACATCATTGATACATTTCGGTTTAGCCAAGGAGGTGATTGTTGTGATCTTCTCCGGATTAGCTTCAATTCCCCTATTAGACACCAGAAAACCCAATAACTTGCCAGCCGGTACACAGAAGACACACTTGGCCGGATTGAGCATCATCTTGTACGTCCTTAGGTTATCAAAAGTTTCTTTCAAATCATCAACCAGAGTCTCCTTCTCCCTTGACTTAACTACAATATATCCACATAAGCATGCACATTCCAGCCAATCTGTTTATGAAGGCAATTCTGTACACACCATTGATAAGTTGCCTGGGCACTCTTTAGCCAGAAGGGCATAGATACATAGCAGAAGGCTCCAAAGGGAGTTATGAATGCCGTCTTCTCCTGGTCCTTAACCGCCATCTTGATATGATGATACCCGTAATATGCATCCAGAAAACTCAAACGCTCACAACCCGCCGTCGCATCAATAATTTGATCAATACGGGGGAGGGCAAAGGGATCTACTGGACAGGCCTTGTTTAGATCTGTGTAATCTACACACATGCGCCAGGTGCCATTTTTCTTAAGGACCAGCACCGGATTAGCCAGCCACTCAGGATGGAAAACTTCAACAATAAAGCCAGCTGCTAAGAGCCTGGCCACCTCTTCTCCAATAGCTTTGCGTCTTTCTTCGTTAAACCGGCGGAGGAACTGTTTCACCGGTTTGTACTTAGGATCCACATTAAGAGTGTGCTCAACGAGTTGCCTTGGTACACCTGGCATGTCAGAAGGCTTCCATGCAAAAATGTCCCGATTCTCAGGGATGAACTCGATTAGTGCGCTTTCCTATTTCGGATCCAAATTGGTGCTGATACTGAACTGCTTGGACGAATCGCCAGGCACGAAGTCAACAAGCTTAGTCTCAACTGCCAATTTAAACTTCAAGGCCGGATCATGCTACGTAGTTGGCTTCTTCAATGGAGTCATGTCCGCCGGATCAACATTGTCCTTATAATACTTTAGCTCCTCTGTGGCACAAACCGACTCTGCGTAGGTCGCATCTCCTTCTTCGCACTCCAAAGCGATCTTACAGCTTCCGTGAACCGTTATTGTCCCCTTGTGACCCGGCATCTTGAGCTGCAGATACACATAACAGGGCCGGGCCATAAACTTGGCGTAAGTCGGCCGCCCAAACAGGGCATGATATGGACTCTGGATTTTTACCACCTCAAAAGTCAATGTCTCCGGCCTGGAATCATGATCATCTCCAAAGGCCACTTCCAGAGCTATCTTGCCAACAGGATATGCTGACTTACCAGGTAGCACCCCATGGAACACCGTATTGGACGGTTTGAGATTTTTATCTGTTAGCCCCATACGACGGAAGGTCTCATAGTATAAGATATTAATGCTGCTCTCTCCATCCATGAGTACCTTGGTGAACTTATAACCTCCTACCTGAGGCGCCACCACCAATGCTAGCTGACCCGGATTATCAACCCGGGGAGGGTGATCCTCTCTGCTCCATACGATTCGCTGTTCAGACCAGCGTAGATATTGAGGCACGGCCGGTTTAATGGAATTCATAGCCCTCCTTTGAACCTTCCGATCTCGCTTGTCCAAACTAGTGGTAAAGACATGATATTGCCCACTATTCAACTACTTCGGGTGACTCTGGTAACCCGACTGTTGCTGCTGCTGCTGATTGTAACCACCCTGGTTATTATTTTGATGTTATGTCCACCCGGATTACCATTAAATCTTGAACCGGAATTTCCTCCACCGTAACCCGGCCCGGATCCTGAGCCGTGGTCATACCGGAAAGCATTAGAATTCTTGAATTCCTGCATAATGTAGCAATCCTTCCAAAGGTGGTTGGCTGGCACCTCCTTCGTCCCATGCTTTGGGCATGGCTAGTTTAGTAGATAATTTAGGCGGTCCGGGTTAGGATTAGGCGCTCCACCGCGATTCGGCGGTTTACCCTTGCTTCGCTGGACCTTGTCCTGTGCATTGGTGTTAGCCACGAAGTCCATGTTGCCATCCGCTTTACGCTTGCCTCCGCTACCATTACCTGCCGGATTATGCTGCTGCCCTTTGGAGTTACTGTTCTTCTTTCCCTTCCCTGCCTTGTCTTCATCAGACTCGGGATCCTTGGTACTATCAGAATCAGCATACTTCACTAATGCAGCCATGAGAGTCCCCATATCAGTGCAATGGCGCTTCATCCGTCCTAATTTCAACTTTAGCGGCCCAAACCGGCAGTTGCCTTCCAGGGTTATAACTGCGGTGTCAGCGTTGATGCGGTCTGATGAATGCAGAACTTGCGAGACCCGGCGCACCCAATGGGTCGTCGATTCTCCTTTCTCCTGGACACAGGCAGCTAAATCCACTATCGACATAGGCTGCTTGCATGTGTCTTTGAAATTACTGATAAACCGGGCTCGCAATTGGGCCCATGAACTGATAGAATTGGCCGGTAGGCTTTTTAACCAAGTACGGGCCGTTCCTTCGAGCATCATGGTGAAATATTTCGCACATGCCGCATCATCCACATCAAGCATCTCCATGGCCATCTCGTAGCTTTCTACCCATGTCTCTGGAGGTTGATCCGCCGTGTAATTTGGTACCTTGCGCGGGCCCTTGAAATCCTTGGGCAGGCGCACATTGCGTAAAGCGGGGACAAGTCAAGGCACCCCCAAAGAACTAGAGGTAACACCAGGCTCGACCGAGGTAGTTGGACGAACCGGCGTGGTCGACGAGCTCGACATCGGCCGCTTAACTCGGCCTCCTCGGCGCTCGGGCCCGGTCCACCACTTCCTGAGCATTATCAGCACCCCCCGCCGGGTTGTTGTCACGGGGTGCTCCACGTCGTGCATTACTTGATACGGCCGGTTCATCCATATGCATGCTATAGCTCCGGCTTGGACGAGGGGTGGAATGGATCCGGTCACGGCTGTATGAGTATGCTTCTTGCTGGATCAAAGTTGTCCTAAGAAGTTCCTTAACCCGGCGTGTTTCCACTGCCTGTGGCAAATCACCATCAATTGGGATGGCCTCCAATCATGCAACGGCTGCGACGAGGTTGTCCATCGGGTTGGAATAGTGACCTGGAGGTGTTGGAACAGCCTGAGGCACAATAATATTACGACGAGGCGGGTCCGTCAAACGGGGCTGAACCGGTGCGCCCGTCCGAGGTGCTTCCGCCCGGTTTACCACCGGCGGATTACTGGTTCCCGCTCCTGGGGTGTTAAAGAGGTCCCTGGCCTCGAAGACCGAAGGCAAACGAGATCGGTACTTCCTTTTCATGACTTCATGTGACGCACTCTGATCCAACATGAGCCTATAGGCTTGCGCATCCAAAGCGGCCCGCTCTGCAGTCATCCAGGCATCTTCGGCTGCTAGGCCACCTGATGCGGAGCATCCTACGGTCATCACCATGTCAAGAGTCCGTTTGGCAAGTGACACGTGCGGCCTCTTCTTCACATACACAAAGGTGAATCTTCTCCTTTACACGTGCTCACTTGACCCCTTCGAGGATGGTATACTACTTGACACTTCCCCCGTGTGCATGCATAGGTATTGTCGGAGCGTCTCGGATGTCAAGGAGGAGTGCATGCCCCAAGGAACGACTACACCATCCGCGAGGGAAGCCTGGAAGCGACGACGGAAGAAGACGGAGCTGCAGAGGCTACAGGCCCCGGACATCCGGCCCCAGCCCGGACATCCGGCCCTTCACGCAAGCCCGGACATCCGGCCCGAGCCCGGACATCCGGCGCCCATCACAGCCCGCAAGATTACAGGGCGGACATCCGCCCCCCAGGCCCCGGACATCCGGCCTCCCACGAAGCCCCGGATATCCGGCCACTCGCCCGGAAATCCGGCGCCCCGCACCCGATTCGGCCGAACCAGACCCCGCCAGCCCGGACATCCGGCGTCTCGAAAGCCGGACATCCGCCCGACGCCGGACGTCCGGCCTCCCCTCACTGCGTCAAGATGCCTCCGGACTCGTCCTTGTACCCCTTCGCCCCGAGACTATATATACTTGATCCCCTCCTCTTTCTAGGGTTAGCGTTGATTTAGCTCATAGATAGAGCTTCGCTCCTCCATACCGGATCTACTCCACGAGAGAGACCGAGGCCCCTCTTCGGAGAAGATCCACCTTGGATTCAAGACCTCCCTTTGCGGAGAAGACCATCATCAAGACCTCCTTACGGAGAAGAACGGCTACTGCTTGTATCGTCCTTTGTTGACCTTGAATCATGTATCTCCCTTTGTGTTCTTTGATCTAGCATTTGTGTGACCGATTCCTTGTCGGTTGAGTGTTTTCCCTCGTTCCTCCCCGTGATTTCCTCGTGTTCTTCCGCTCGTTCTTCGTGATTCCCCCGTAGGATCCGCTCCAACGTGAAAGATCGCCCACGTAGGGTTCCGCCCTACATCACCACCCTTGGCTTGTGTGATCTGTTCCCTCACCTTTGTAATTTCCGCATTGTGGGCATCCTGATCCGCCGGGTTAGCCTCTGCCATAAGCGCAGCCAACGCATCAAACAAATCCGATAAAACTTGAGCCAGCGGGCGCACAGAGCTTCCTGCCCCGGCAGCCGTCGCCGCTACTGAACCGGAGATCATTGCTGCTGCGGTGGAAGAGTGAAGCACTGCTTGTGTACTGGCCATAAATATCCCAACTCGGTTGGGCAGATCAGAGAGGTCCGGAATACTGTCGCCATCGGAACAGACCCCAATCCGGCCATCTTGTAGCTGATACAGAGATTCAGTTTCTCCGGTTGATGACTCGTCGCCAGAATACACGACGGTCTCGCCACTAGATTCCAATCCATCCTCATAACTTCCTCCATGGATGACTCCCACGAAGGCACGCTTCATGGCCGGTTTAACCTGGGCAGATTGCGCACGCTGAGCCGTTTCGACGAGGTCGGTACAGATGTCCGGCTCAGGGCCCGGTTCACCGATCTTGCCAATGAATACGTGTATGCCACCAAAGGGGACCCGGTACCCGTACTCAATCGAGCCGGCGTCGGGGCCCCAGCCTGCATCGTCGATGTAGAGCTTGCCGCGACGACTCTTAGTCATCCGGCCCACAGTGTAGCCCTTGAGTCCTTCAAAGCGGCCCTCCAAGAACTTGAATCCATCGTGCGATAGCCCCACGGTGGGCGCCAACTGTCGTGGTTTTGTCACGGCAGATGTCCTCGTCAAAGGACTTAGTCGTGGAGCCATCGCGACGGGTTAGCTTGAAGGGGTTAAAGCGGACACAGGGACGCAAGAGAGTTTATACTAGTTCGGCCCCTTCGATGAAGGTAAAATCCTACGTCTAGTTGTGATGGAATTGATGGGGTTTCGATGACTAGGGAGCAAACAAGCTTCGCCTAAGTCTCGAGTTGTTGTCTGTTGTCTGAACACACGCGGTCGCCCCTTATATACATGGGTGACGCCTTGCGGTTCTGAGTCCCAACACCGGATCATGAACGTGTCCGGTTTGGTCTCTACTTACTCCTACCTTACAATGCAAGTTTACATACCATCGCCGGTTTACGGCTACAGGCTCTAAACCGACTACGGGCCTTAGGCCCTCATCTGCCTTCTCAGGCTTTAACATTCTTTAACTACTGACAAAGTTAACCAGGCCCAAGAAGGTCTGAGGAAAACTACTCACACTTCATCGGAGGGGCTATGATGATGTAGAAGCCCTCCGTGATGACGGCCCTCTCGTGAGCTCCTAATAGGCCCCAAGATGGGATCTCGTGGATACAAAAAGTTGCGGCAAAGGAATTAGGTTTTGGCTCCTGTTACGATCGTTTGGGGTGCGAGGTATATATAGGAGGAAGGAGTGCGTCGGTGGAGCTCGAGGGGCCCACGAGGCGGGGCGCGCCCCACCCTCGTGACCGCCTCTTGGCTCCCTTGAGTAGGGTCCAAGTCTCTGGATCACGTCACGAGAAAATCACGTTCGAAGGTTTCATTCCGTTTGGACTCTGTTTGATATTCCGTTTCTTGAAACACCAAATAGGCAAAAACAACAATTACAGGCTGGGCCTCCGGTTAATAGGTTAGTCCCAAAAATAATATAAAAGTGGAAAATAAATCCCAATATAGTCCAAAACAGTAGATAGTATAGCATGGAGCAATCAAAAATTATAGATACGTTGGAGACGTATCAGATGGCAAGGTGAAGAAAGGTATATGTGATATACATGTTATTGATGTGTACCTTACTAATGCTCGCAGTAGCACTTGGGTATTTGATACTGGTTCATTGCTAATATTTGCAACTCAAACAGGACTACGGATTAGCGAAGATTGGCTAAGGATGAGGTGACGATGCGCGTGGGAAATGGTTCCAAAGTCGATGTGATCGCGGTCGGCACGCTACCTCTACATCTACCTTCGGGATTAGTTTTAGACCTGAGTAATTGCTATTTGGTGCCAGCGTTAAGCATGAACATTATATGTGTATCTTGTTTGATGCGAGACGGTTATTCATTTAAATCAGAGAATAATGGTTGTTCTATTTATATGAGTAATATCTTTTATGGTCATGCACCCTTGAAGAGTGGTCTATTTTTATTAAATCTCGATAGTAGTGATACACATATTCATAATATTGAAGCCAAAAGATGCAGAGTTGATAATGATAGTGCAACTTATTTGTGGCACTACCGTTTAGGTCATATTGTTGTAAAGCGCATGAAGAAACTCCATACTGATGGACTTTTGGAATCACTTGATTATGAATCAATTGGTACTTGCGAACCATGCCTCATGGGCAAGATGACTAAAACGCCGTTCTCTGGAACAATGGAGCGAGCAATAGACTTGTTGGAGATTATACATACTGATGTATGTGGTCCGATGAATATTGAGGTTCGCGGCGGGTATCGTTATTTTCTCACCTTCACAGATGATTTGAGCAGATATGGGTATATCTACTTAATGAAACATAAGTCTGAGACATTTAAAAAGTTCAAAGAATTTCAGAGTGAAGTGGAAAATCATCGTAACAAGAAAATAAAGTTTCTACGATCTGATCGTGGAGGAGAATATTTTAGTTACGAGTTTGGTCTACATTTGAAACAATGCGGAATAGTTTCGCAACTCACGCCACCCGGAACACCACAACGTAATGGTGTGTCTGAACGTCGTAATCGTACTTTACGAGATATCGTGCGATCTATGATGTCTCTTACTGATTTACCGCTATCATTTTGGGTTATGCTTTAGAGACGGTTGCATTCACGTTAAGTAGGGCACCATCGAAATCCGTTGAGACGACGCCTTATGAACTGTGGTTTGGCAAGAAACCAAAGTTGTCGTTTCTTAAAGTTTGGGGCTGCGATGCTTATGTGAAAAGGCTTCAACCTGATAAGCTCGAACCTAAATCGGAGAAATGTGTCTTCATATGATACCCAAAGGAAACTGCTGGGTACACCTTCTATCACAGATCCGAAGGAAAGACATTTGTTGCTAAGAATGGATCCATTCTAGAGAAGGAGTTTCTCTCGAAAGAAGTGAGTGGGAGGAAAGTAGAACTTGATGAGGTAACTGTACCTGTTCCCTTATTGGAAAGTAGTTCATCACAGAAACCAGTTCCTGTGACACCTACACCAATCAGTGAAGAAGCTAATGATATTGATCATGAAACTTCAGATCAAGTTACTACCGAACCTCGTAGGTCAACCAGAGTAAGATCCACACCAGAGTGGTATGGTAATCCTATTCTGGAGGTCATGTTACTTGACCAAGGCGAACCTACAAACTATGAAGAAGCGATGGTGAACCCAGATTCCGCAAAACGGCTTGAGTCCATGAAATCTATGATGGGATCCATGTATGAGAACAAAGTGTGGACTTTGGTTGACTTGCCCGATGATCGGCAAGCCATAGAGAATAAATGGATCTTTGAACGTCTCCAACGTATCTATAATTTTTTATTGCTCCATGCTATATTATCTACTGTTTTGGACCATATTGGGCTTTATTTTCCACTTTTATATTACTATTGGAAATAACCTATTAACCGGAGGCCCAGCCCAGAATTGCTGTTTTTTTGCCTATTTCAGTGTTCCGAAGAAACGAAATATCAAACGGAGTCCAAACGGAATGAAACCTTCGGGAACGTGATTTTCTCAACAAATATGATCCAGGAGACTTGGGCCCTCCGTCAAGAAAGGAGGGAGGCGGCCACGAGGGTGGAGGGCGCCCCTTAGGGCGCGCCCCTCGTGGGCCCCCTTTGCTCCACCGACGTACTCCTTCCTCCTATATATACCTCGCACCCCAAACGATGAGATATGGAGCCAAAACCTAATTCCACCGCCGCAACCTTCATGCCCACGAGATCCCATCTTGGGGCCTGTTGCAGAGCTCCGCGGAGGGGAATCCACCATGGAGGGCTTCTACATCATCACCATAGCCCTCCGATGAAGTGTGAGTAGTTTACCTCAGACCTTCGGGTCCATAGTTAGTAGCTAGATGGATTCTTCTCTCTTTTTGGATCTCAATACAATGTTCTCCCCCTCTCTCATGGAGATCTATTCGATGTAATCTTATTTTTGCGTTGTGTTTGTTGAGACCGATGAATTGTGGGTTTATGATCAAGTTTATCTATGAACTATATTCGAATCTTCTCTGAATTCTTTTATGTATGATTGGTTATCTTTGCAAGTCTCTTCGAATTATTAGTTTGGTTTGGCCTACTAGATTGGTTTTTCTTGCAATGGGAGAAGTGCTTAGCATTGGTTTCAATCTTGCGGTGTCCTTTCCCAAAGGATGATGGGGCAGCAAGGCACGTATTGTATTGTTGCCATCGAGGATAACAAGATGGGGTTTTTATCATATTGCATGAATTTATCCTCTACATCATGTCATCTTGCTTAAGGCGTTACTCTGCTTTTCTTGAACTTAATACTCTAGATGCATCTTTGGATAGCGGTCGATGAGTGGAGTAATAGTAGTAGATGCAGGTGGAGTCGCTCTACTTGTCTTGGACGTGATGCCTATATACATGATCATACCTAGATATTCTCATAACTATGCTCAATTCATCAATTGCTCAACAGTAATTTGTTCACCCAATAGAAATACGTATGCTCTTGAGAGAAGCCACTAGTGAAATCTATGGCCCCGGGTCTATTCTCATCATATCAATCTTCCGTCACTTTATTATTGCTTTGCTTTTTACTTTACCTTTTATTTTACTTTGCATCTTTATACCAAAAATACCAAAAATATTATCTATCATCTCTATCAGATCTCACTCTCGTAAGTGATCGTGAAGGGATTGACAACCCCTAACCGCGTTGGTTGCATTGAGCTCTTTGTTTTTTGTAGGTACGAGGGACTCGCGCGTAGCCTCCTACTAGATTGATACCTTGGTTCTCAAAAACTGAGGGAAATACTTACTCTACTCTGATGTATCACCCTTTCCTCTTCAAGGTAATCCAACGCAGTGCTCAAGAGGTAGCAGGAAGATTTCTGGCGCCGTTGCCGGGGAGTCTACGCAAAAGTCAACATACCAAGTACCCATACAATCCCTTATCTCTCGCATTACATTATTTGCCATTTTCCTCTCGTTTTCCTCTCCCCCACTTCACCCTTGCCGTTTTATTCGCCCTCTCATTTCCGTTTGCCTTTTTCTTGCTTTTGTCTTTATGGCTAGTCCCTTATCTTCTCCGTTGTCTCCCGAGAATGAAGTTCTAAATTTTAAACAAAGGGAGGGAGAAAATCTAAAAGACGCTTGGTATTGAATTTGCAATGCTCAAAATAGATCTACCAGAAAGCAATCTAGTTCAGTTCTTCTCCACAATTTTTATGTAGGTGCTAATCCTTGGTATAGATATATCCTCGATACCATTACCGGAGGGAATTTCTTGGGTAGCCATACTTTGATTCTTATAATTCTATGATAGATTTATTTGGCTCACCACCTCTTTTGGTTAATGGAACTATGTTAACTTTGGAGCATGTAATGAAAAGACTTGAAATTATTGAAAATAAAGTTGCCACCGTCGAGTTAATTGAAAATCTAGATAAAAAGATCCACAATAAAATTACCCAATATGGATCTAAGGTAGGAGTAACTTTGAAAAATATAGGAGAAGGAACCCATAGTTAATGAGAGAATAAATCAAGACTCCACTAGAATCGATAAACTTGAGGGTATCATTACTAATTTGGGAACCTCTTTTTCTTCCGTAAAGAATACTCCAAGTCCTCCTGCTAAAATTGCCAAGCTTATGTATGTTCCTAAAAATAAGGGTGAATCCTCTAGTAAGGAAACTATGGATCTTAAATCTATAAGTATTCACCCCGATCTTTTTGCTATCATTAAGGAACCATTTGTTACGAAGGAGTTTTTCGATTTTGTGCCTAAAAGTTTGACAATTACTAAAAATAAAGAAATTTCTAAAGAAAGTAGATGTCTCATTGAAGAATTACCTAACAAAGATGGCAATACCTAGATCTATCCTTGCTTTATGCCTAGCTAGGGGAGTTAAACGATAGCGCTTGTTGGGAGGCAACCCAATTTTATTTTTAGTTTTTTTGTTTTTGCTTCTGTTTAGGAATAAATAATCCATCTACCTTCTGTTTAGATGTGGTTTTATGTTTTAATTAGTGTTTGTGCCAAGTTAAACCTATAGGATCTTCTTGGATGATAGTTATTTGATCTTGCTGTAATTTCCAGAAACTTTCTATTCACGAAAACAATTGTTAAAAATCACCAGAACGTGATAAAATACTGATTCCAATTGCTTCTGATCAATAAACAAAGTTCCTAGGTCGTCCTATTTTTGATAATTTTTTGGAGTTCCAGAAGTTTGCATTAGTTACAGATTACTACAGACTGTTCTGTTTTTGACAGATTCTGTTTTTAAGTGTGTTGTTTGCTTATTTTGATGAGTCTATGGCTAGTAAAATAGTTTATAAACCATAGAGAAGTTGGAATACAGTAGGTTTAACACCAATATAAATAAAGAATGAGTTCATTACAGTACCTTGAAGTGGTCTTTTGTTTTCTTTCGCTAACGGAGCTCACGAGATTTCTGTTGAGTGCTGTGTTGTGAAGTTTTCAAGTTTTGGGTGAAATCTTTTGATGGATTATGGAACAAGGAGTGGCAAGAGCCTAAGCTTGGGGATGCCCATGGCACCCCCAAGATAATGTAAGGACACCAAAAATTCAAAGCTTGGGGATGCCCTGAAGGATCCCTCTTTAAATCTACTTCCATCGGTAACTTTACTTGGAGCTATATTTTTATTCACCACATGATATGTGTTTTGCTTGGAGCGTATTGTATGATTTAAGTCTTTGCTTTTTAGTTTACCACAACCATCCTTGCTGTAAACAACTTTTGAGAAAGCCATACATGATTTGGAATTTGTTAGAATACTCTATGTGCTTCACTTATATCTTTTGCTTCACTTATATCTTTTGAGCTATATAGTTTTGCTCTAGTGCTTCATGGTAATTTGCTTATATAATATGCTTGGTATTCAAGATTTGTAAAACTTTCTTTTGAGTCGTTGAATACTAAGAAAAGTTTGATGCTTGATAATTGTTTTGAGATATGGAGGTGATAATATCAAAGTCGTGCTAGTTGAGTAGTTGTGAATTTGAGAAATGCTTGTGTTGAAGTTTGCAAGTCCCGTAGCATGCACGTATGGTAAACGTTATGTAAAATTTTTGAAACATGAGGTGTTATTTGATTGTCCTCCTTATGAGTGGCGGTCGGGGACGAGTGATGGTATTTTCCTACCAATCTACCCCCCTAGGAGCATGCGCGTAGTGCTTTGGTTTTTGATGGCTTGTAGATTTTCAATAAGTATATGAGTTCTTTATGACTAATGTTGAGTCCATGGATTATCGCCTCTCACCCTTCCATCATTGCTAGCCTCTTGATTGCAGTGCATTGCCCTTTCTCACACGAGAGTTGGCGCAAACTTCGCGGTGCATCAAACCCGTGATACGATCGCTTTTCACATAAACCTCCTTATATCTTCCTCAAAACAGCCACCATACCTACCTATTATGGCATTTCCATAGCCATTCCGAGATATATTGCCATACAACTTTCCACCATTCCGTTCATCATGACACTTTCATCATTGTCATATTGCTAGCATGATCATGTAGTTGACATAATATTCGTGGCAAAGCCACCGTTCATAATTCTTTCATACATGTCACTCTTGATTCATTGCATATCCCGGTATACCACCGGAGGCATTCATATGGAGTCGTACTTTCTTCTAGTATCGAGTTGTAATCATTGACTTGTAAATAAATAGAAGTGTGATGATCATCATTCAATAGAGCATTGTCCCAATAAAAAAAGAGAAAGGCCAAAGGAAAAAAAATAAGGCCCAAAAAAGGGGCAATGCTACTATCCTTTTTTCCACACTTGTGCTTCAAAGTAGCACCATAATCTTCATGATAGAGAGTCTCTTGTTTTGTCATTTTCATATACTAGTGGAAATTTTTCAATATAGAACTTGGCTTGTATATTCCAACCATGGGCTTCCTCAAATGCCCTAGGTCTTCGTGAGCAAGCAAGTTGGATGCACACCCACTTAGTTTCTTTTGTTGAGCTTTCATACATTTATAGCTCTAGTGCATCCGTTGCATGGCAATCCCTACTCCTTGCATTAACATCAATCGATGGGCATCTCCATAGCCCATTGATTAGCCTCGTTGATGCGAGATCTTCTCCTTTTTTGTCTTCTCCACATAACCCCCATCATCATATTCTATTCCACCCATGGTGCTATGTCCATGGCTCGTGCTCATGTATTGCGTGAGGATTTATAAGTTTGAGATTACTAAAGTATGAAACAATTGCTTGGCTTGTCAATGGGGTTGTGGATGATGAGAGCATTCTTGTGTGACGAAAATGGAGCATGACTAAACAAAATGATTTTGTAGGGATGAACTTTCTTTGGCCATGTTATTTTGAAAGGACATAATTGCTTAGTTAGTATGCTTGAAGTGTTATTACTTTTATGTCAATATGAACTTTTGTCTTGAATCTCTCGGATCTGAATATTCATACCACAATTAAGAGGAATTGCATTGAAATTATGCCAAGTAGCACTCCGCATAAAAAATTCTCTTTTTATCATTTACCTACTCGAGGAGCAGCAGCAATTAAGCTTGGGGATGCCTGATACGTCTCCAACGTATCTATAATTTTTGATTGCTCCATGCTATATTATCTACTGTTTTGGACCATATTGGGCTTTATATTCCACTTTTATATTACTTTTGGGACTAACCTATTAACCGGAGGCCCAGCCTGAATTGCTGTTTTTGCCTATTTCGTGTTTCAAGAAACGGAATATCAAACGGAGTCCAAACGGAATAAAACCTTCGAACGTGATTTTCTCAACAAATATGATCCAGAGACTTGGACCCTCCGTCAAGAAATGAGGAGCCGGCCACGAGGTGGAGGCGCGCCACAGGCGCGCCTCGCCTCGTGGGCCCCTTTGCTCCACCGACGCATTCCTTCCTCCTATATATACCTCACGCACTTCAAACGATGAGATACGGAGCCAAAACCTAATTCCACCGCCAGAACCTTCTGTCCCCACGAGATCCCATCTTGGGGCTGTTCCGAGCTCACCAAGGGGAATCCACCACGGAGGGCTTCTACATCATCACCATAGCCCTCCGATGAAGTGTGAGTAGTTTACCTCAGACCTTCGGTCCATAGTTAGTAGCTAGATGGCTTCTTCTCTTTTTGGATCCCAATACAATGTTCTCCCCTCTCTCGTGGAGATCTATTCAATGTAATCTTCTTTTTGTGTGTTTGTTGAGACCGATGAATTGTGGCTTTATGATCAAGTTTATCTATGAACAATATTTGAATCTTCTCTGAATTCTTTTATGTATGATTGGTTATCTTTGCAAGTCTCTTCGAATTATCAGTTTGGTTTGGCCTACTAGATTGGTTTTTCTTGCAATGGGAGAAGTGCTTAGCTTTGGGTTCAATATTGCGTTGTCCTTTCCCAGTGACAGTAGAGGCAGCAAGGCACGTATTGTATTGTTGCCATCGAGGATAACAAGATGGGGTTTTTATCATATTGCATGAATTTATCCATCTACATCATGTCATCTTGCTTAAGGCGTTACTCTGTTTTCTTGAACTTAATACTCTAGATGCATGCTCGATAGCGGCCGATGAGTGGAGTAATAGTAGTAGATGTAGGCAGGAGTCGGTCTACTTATATCGGACGTGATGCCTATATACATGATCATACCTAGATATTCTCATAACTATGCTCAATTCTGTCAATTGCTCAACAGTAATTTGTTCACCCACCGTAGAATACTTATGCTCTTGAGAGAAGCCACTAGTGAAATCTATGGCCCCCGGGTCTATTCTCATCATATCAATCTTCCATCACTTTATTATTGCTTTGCTTTTTTACTTTACCTTTTATTTTACTTTGCATCTTTATACCAAAAATACCAAAAATATTATCTATCATCTCTATCAGATCTCACTCTCGTAAGTGATCGTGAAGGGATTGACAACCCCTAATCGAGTTGGTTGCGTTGAGCTATTTGTTTTGTGTAGGTACGAGGGACTCGCGCTTAGCCTCCTACTGGATTGATACCTTGGTTCTCAAAAACTAAGTGAAATACTTACTCTACTCTGCTGCATCACCCTTTCCTCTTCAAGGAAATCCAACGCAGTGCTCAAGAGGTAGGAATCTTCAAGAAGAAGACTGACGGTGATGGTAATGTTACTATCTACAAAGCTCGACTTGTTGCGAAAGGTTTTCGACAAGTTCAAGGAGTTGACTACGATGAGACTTTCTCACCCGTAGCGATGCTTAAGTCTGTCCGAATCATGTTAGCAATTGCCGCATTTTATGATTAAGAAATTTGGCAAATGGATGTCAAAACTACATTCCTGAATGAATTTATGGAAAAAGAGTTGTATATGATGCAACCGGAAGGTTTTGTCGATCCAAAGGGAGCTAACAAAGTGTGCAAGCTCCAGTGATCCATTTATGGACTGGTGCAAGCCTCTCGGAGTTGGAATAAACATTTTGATAGTGTGATCAAAGCATATGGTTTTATACAGACTTTTGGAGAAGCCTGTATTTACAAGAAAGTGAGTGGGAGCTCTGTAGCATTTCTAATATTATATGTGGATGACATATTGCTAATTGGAAATGATATAGAATTTCTGGATAGCATAAAAGGATACTTGAATAAGAGTTTTTCAATGAAAGACCTCGGTGAAGCTGCTTACATATTGGGCATCAAGATCTATAGAGTAGATCAAGACGCTTAATTGGACTTTCACAAAGCACATACCTTGACAAAGTTTTGAAAAAGTTCAAAATGGATCAAGCAAAGAAAGGGTTCTTGCCTGTGTTACAAGGTGTGAAGTTGAGTCAGACTCAATGCCCGACCACTGCAGAAGATAGAGAGAAAATGAAAAGTGTTCCCTATACTTCAGCCATAGGCTCTATCATGTATGCAATGCTGTGTACCAGACCTGATGTGTGCCTTGCTATTAGCTTAGTAGGGAGGTACTGCTACCTCTTGAGCACTGCGTTGATTTTCCCTTGAAGAGGAAAGGGTGATGCAGCAAAGTAGCGTAAGTATTTCCCTCAGTTTTTGAGAACCAAGGTATCAATCCAGTAGGAGGCTACGCGCGAGTTCCTCGCAACCAACGCGATAAGGGTTGTCAATCCCTACACGGTCACTTACGAGAGTGAGATCTGATAGATATGATAGGATAATATTTTTGGTATTTTTATGATAAAGATGCAAAGTAAAATAAAAGCAAAGGAAATAACTAAGTGTTGGAAGATTAATATAATGAAGATAGACCCGGGGGCCATAGGTTTCACTAGTGGCTTCTCTCAAGAGCATAAGTATTTTACAGTGGGTGAACAAATTACTGTTGAGAAATTGACAGAATTGAGCATAGTTATGAGAATATCTAGGTATGATCATGTATATAGGCATCACGTCCGAGACAAGTAGACCGACTCCTGCCTGCATCTACTACTATTACTCCACTCATCGACCGCTATCCAGCATGCATCTAGAGTATTAAGTTCATAAAAATAGAGTAACACCTTAAGCAAGATGACATGATGTAGAGGGATAAATTCATGCAATATGATAAAAACGCCATCTTGTTATCCTCGATGGCACCAATACAATACGTGCCTTGCTGCCCCGACTATCACTGGGAAAGGACACCGCAAGATTGAACCCAAAGCTAAGCACTTCTCCCATTGCAAGAAAGATCAATCTAGTAGGCCAAACCAAACTGATAATTCGAAGAGACTTGCAAAGATAACCAATCATACATAAAAGAATTCACAAGATTCAAATATTGTTCATAGATAAACTTGACCATAAACCCACAATTCATCGGTCTCAACAAACACACCGCAAAAGAAGATTACATCAAATATATCTCCATGTGAGAGGGGGCGAACATTGTATTGAGATCCAAAAAAGAGAGAAGAAGCCATCTAGCTAATAACTATGGACCCGAAGGTCTGAGGTAAACTACTCACACATCATCGGAGGGGCTATGGTGTTGATGTAGAAGCCCTCCGTGATCGATGCCCCCTTTGGCGGAGCTCCGGAACAGGCCCCAAAATGGGATCTCGTGGGTACAGAAGGTTGCGCGGTGGAATTAGGTTTTGGCCCAGATTCGATCGCTTGGGGGTGCGATGTATATATAGGAGGAAGGAGTACGTTGGTGGAGCAATAGGGGGCCCATGAGGGTGGAGGGCATGCCTGGGGGGTAGGCGCGCCCCTACCTCGTGGCCTCCTCCTTTGTTTCTTGTCGTAGGGTCCAAGTCTCCTAAATCTTGTTCGTTCCAAAAATCACGTTCCCGAAGGTTTCATTGCGTTTGGACTCCGTTTGATATTCTTTTTCTGCGAAACTCTGAAATAAGCAAAAAACAGCAAATCTGGGCTGGGCCTCCGGTTAATAGGTTAGTCCCAAAAATAATATAAAAGTGAATAATAAAGCCCAATAATGTCCAAAACAAAAGATAATATAGCATGGAGCAATCAAAAATTATAGATACGTTGGAGACGTATCAAGCATCCCCAAGCTTAATTCCTGCTCGTCCTCGAGTAGGTAAATGATAAAAACAGAATTTTTGATGCAGAATGCTACTTGGCATAATTTCAATATAATTCTTCTCATTGTGGCATGACTGTTCAGATTTGATATGATTCAAGATAAAAGTTTAATGTTGACATAAAAACAATAATACTTCAAGCATACTAACTAAGCAATTATGTCTTATCAAAATAACATAGCCAAAGCAAGTTATCCCTACAAAATCATATAGTCTGGCTATGCTCCATCTTCCCCACACAAAATATTCATATCATGTACGACCCTAGTTTTGGCCAAGCAATTGGTTCATACTTTTAACGCGCTTCAGCCTTTTCAACTCTTACACAATACATGAGCGCAAGCCATGGATATAGCACTATGGTGGAATAAGGTATAATGGTAGGGGTTATGTGGGAAGACAAAAAAGGAGAAAGTCTCACATCGATGAGGCTAATCAATGGGCTATGGAGATGCCCATCAATTGATGTTAATGCGAGGAGTAGGGATTGCCATGCAACAGATGCACTAGAGCTATAAGTGTATGAAAGCTCAAAAAGAAACTAAGTGGGTGTGCATCCAACTTGCTTGCTCACGAAGACCTCGGGCATTTGAGGAAGCCCATCATTGGAATATACAAGCCAAGTTCTATAATGAAATTTCCCACTAGTATATGAAAGTGACAAAATGAGAGACTCTCTATTATGAAGATCACGGTGCTACTTTGAAGCACACGTGTGGTAAAAGGATAGTAACATTGTCCTTTCTCTCTTTTTCTCTCATTTTTTTATTTGGGCCTTTTCTCTTTTTTATGGTCTTTTTTTTAGTCCGGAGTCTCATCCCGACTTGTGGGGGAATCATAGTCTCCATCATCCTTTCCTCACTTGGGACAATGCTCTAATAATGATGATCATCACACTTTTATTTACTTACAACTCATGAATTACAACTCAATACTTAGAACAAAATATGACTCTATATGAATGCCTCCGGCGGTATACCAGGATATGCAATGAATCAAGAGAGAGATGTATGAAAGAATTATGAACAGTGGCTTTGCCAGAAATACGATGTCAACTACATGATCATGCAAAGCAATATGACAATGATGGAGTATGTCATGATAAATGAAACGGTGGAAAGTTGCATGGCAATATATCTCGGAATGGCTATGGAAATGCCATGATAGTTAGGTATGGTGGCTGTTTTGAGGAAGATATAAGGAGGTTTATGTGAAAGAGCGATCATATCACGGGTTTGATGCACCGGCGAAGTTTTGTAGCCACTGCACCGAATGGATCTAGCGCTCGTGCTCGGTGTCATCCTGGATCAAGAATGCCGACACCACACAAGATTTCAAGGATTTATAGCGAGTAGCAATCACACACTTATTACATCGTTGTCCACAAGGAACTGAATACAATAATATGGCTTAAGGCCATCTAATAATAACAGCGAAGGCTTGGAAGATAAGCGAGTCCATCAACTCCAACGGCATCATCGAGTATAGAACCACGACCTAACACCTTACTCGTCAGTCGAAAAGTCTGCAACGTGAAAAGTTGCAGCCAAAACGGGTCAAGACATGGAATATGCCGCAATGTAACACATAAGAGCAATGAATGAATAAGCCTATACTACATGCATATATGGCTGGTGGTAAGGCTCTACTGTTACATTTGCATAAAGCTGATTTTCCCTACATCAAAGGAATAATTTTATTTAACTATCATGGTGGTTGTTAAACATTGAGAATGGTTGACAACATCCTCAATCCCAATTAAAAAGTACTCATCAAAACCCAATAACTTTTATTTAGAAGTAACATGTTGAGATTCACATGATAATCAAGCACCGGATACTCAAATTGTCCATAACCGGGACACGGCTAATCATGATTAGTTTATACACTCTGCAGAGGTTTATGACTTTTCCCCACAAGACTCGATCGCCTCCGCTTGATTCTCGTGACTACATGGTGTTTGAGAAACGGATGACCGAGACATAGTCTTCGTAAGCGCTTAGCACCTTACATGTGGGTAGACCGTACCAACCTACATCCCCTACATCAGCTAGCCTACCCGTAAGAGTTCGCACGACTTAGTCAACTACGCCAGAGCCCATAATTGGCTTGTGGCTGCACACGGAAGTTTCCAGCTTGACAAATCTTATGATCCCTTAGAGCCCGGGTGGCGGTCCAAGAAATACAGTAAGTCTCGATAGAAACCAGTGCCTCAATCCACCCAGATGTGTGTTAGGTTGCCACCTTAAATAAACCTTTAATTAACAATCTCACATCTGTCATGGATATTCACTCACCCAATCCACGCCTACTAGCATAGCATGGCATAAACAAGCAAACGAGAAGTAACTCCCAAGGTTTCATAAGTAAAACAGGTAATAGGTACTACCTCAATCTACTTCCCAAACCCACAATTTAATTTGATCCTAAAACATGCAAGTGTTTGAGGGTTTGATCTAATGCAATAAAACTGGGTAGTAAAAAAAATGTATGATCAAAGTGTTACTTGCCTTGCGATGATCCATGAGTCCTAGAGATTCAAGTAACAAGCGGCGACCGGGTGATCTAACGCAGACAAACAACAAGCATACAATAAGTATTCATCTAATGCACAGGAAATCTCGAATAAAAGATCTAACCGAAAGTTCAACTTAAGAACCCTGGTTGCAAAAGAATCGAATCAAAATAAACTCCGAAAGTCGAAACTCGAGAGAGAACGCCTCTCGGTTTAGCGATCTGAAATTAGGTCAAAATTTCACAGTAACAAAACTCTGTGAAAGTAGGGTAGTCGAACGGCGTTTCATTCTTAAACTCCAGCGCTTGAATCACCCGATTCCGATAAACGAGCGAGAAATAAAACAGTTTTGAAAATCGGATCTCAAATCAAATCGTAAAATAACGGATTAAATCCGATTAAAAGAAAAACGACGAACGAGTTAAATAGTGAACGTTAGTTAACGAAACGAATCCAACGAACGCGTTCATTGAAACGAACGGTTCGGTGAACGTCATAAATAAGAAAACCAAAAAAACAAAACCAATCTAGGTTTTTTTTTAAAAAACCAAACATATATATTTTTTTTTAAAAAACCGGACGGTTCAAGGGAAAAACTGAATCGGCGCTGGGCGGCGGTGGCTACCTCCGGCGATCGCCGCTGGGCTCTCGGGGCTCGGGAGAGGCGGCGGGTCCGGGGTCGGCGGCGGCGGGTCCGCGCCGCGGGCGGCCCACGGGCGGCGGGCGGCGGGCGGCCCACGGCGGCGGCGGTTGGCCTTGAGGTGCGGGCGGCGGCGGCTCAAGGGTTGGGGTGAGAGAGGGGCCGGGGGTTATAAAGGGGGGGGGCGGTGGCTTGGGAGGGGTAAGGGAGCGGGTCCCAAGGGACTCGGGCGGCGGCGCTCTCGTCTTGGGCGGCGGGACACCGAAGCGCAGCGGCGGCATGCGAGGGAGGAGGAGGAGGGCCGGGGGCGGCTGGGCCTGGGGCCTGGCTGGCTTGGGCCGGCTGGGCCTCGGTCCAGGGGGGGGGGCGCTGTTTTTTTTTTTAAATAAAATTAACCAAAACGAATTAAAAAAATACCAAACGAACTCGGATTTAAATAAAACAAATTTTCCCCGACTCCTAAAAATGAGTCGAACAAAATGAACTTTAAAAACAGCAAACATGCATAAAATTTTTAAAATGCTCATTTTTGCCTAAGCAAAATAAATCTTTCAAAACCAAAATTTGGTTTATTTATAATATCTTCATTTTTCCTAATTGTTTGGGAAAGTCATATTATTCCCTCTCGAAATATTTTTTTATAGGAAAACTTTATGAAGATAATTTAAATAATCCAATGATCCTATTTTCAAAATTTGAGGATTCCCAAATATGAAAATAATGAAACTTCCAACTCTCTCCGAGGGTCCTTGAGTTGCGTGAAATTTCCAGGATCGGAAAAATGCGAGAAAATATGATATGCATGATGACCTAATGTATAACATTCCAAATTGAAAATTTGGGATGTTACAAACCTACCTCTTAAGATGAATCTCGCCCTCGAGATTCGGGTTGGCTAGAAAATAGGTGAGGTGGTCCTTAAGCAAAACTTCCTCTCTTTCCTGTGTGGCTTCATCCTCGATGTGGTGGCTCCACCGAACTTTGCAAAACTTGATAACCTTGTCATGGGTAACTCTGCCGGCATAATCGAGAATCTTAACTGCTTTTCTTCATATGTCAAGTCATCCTTCAACTGAATTGCCTCCAATGGCACTTTGTTCTTAACGGTACCTCTCGCAATCTCGGGTGACATTTCTTCAATCGAGAAACATGGAATACATCATGAACTCCCCGACAGTCCTTCCGCAATTCCAACTTATACGCAACTTCTCCCATGCGTTGCAAAATCTTATACGGTCCAACGAACGGGTGCTAACTTTCCTTTAACTCCAAACGCTTAACTCCTCAAGCGGGATACTCGAGATATACTGCTCCAACTTCATACTCAATCGCTGGCGCTTTGAATCGGCATAGCTCTTACGTGCGATCGGGCTACCTTGAGCCTGTCTCGAATCAACTTAACTTTCTGCTCGCACTCCTTAATCAAATCTGGTCCAAATAGTCGACGATCTCCGGTTTCGTCCCATGACAATGGTGTCCTACACCTTCTTCCATACAAGGCCTCGAAAGGTGCCATCCTTAAGCTGGTTTGGTAACTGTTATTGTAGGAAAATTCTGCATACGGCAAATTGTCATCCCAACTAGATCCATAATCTAGTGCACAAGCTCTCAGCATTGTCTTCCACGCCTTCAAGGCATGCACAACGGCTGCTAACTCCAAATCAGAGTGGCGTAATTCAACTCATGGGGCTTAAGTTGTCGTGAAGCATACGAAACAACTCTTCCTTCCTGCATAAGCACTGCTCCAAGTCCTCGACGTGAAGCGTCGCAATACACCTCATAATCCTTAGTCCGATCCGCAATATCAAACCGTGAGGTAACCAATCTTTTCTTCAACTCCTGAAAACTTGCCTCACAGGTCCTCAGTCCATATGAATTTGTTTTCCTTCTTCAACAATTCTGTCATAGGCTTTGCAATCCTTGAGAAATTCTCAATGAATCTTCGTAGTATCCTGCGAGTCCAAGGAAACTCGAATCTCTCCAACTGTCGTTGGTGCTTCCCATTTGGTTACGGTCTCAACTTTTGTGGGGTCAATCGCTATCCCTTCTCCGGATATAACATGTCCGAGAAATCCAACTTCCTTTAGCCAAAACTCACATTTGCTGAACTTGGCATACAACCGGTGTTCCCTCGCCCAAAACCAATCTCAAATGTTCCTTGTGTTCCTCTTCATTCTTCGAGAAAATCAAAATGTCATCAATGAACACCACGATTTAACTTGTCCAAAAACTCCATAAACACTTTGTTCATCGTGTTCATGAAATAGGCTGGTGCGTTAGTCATCCAAATGACATAACGGTATACTCATACACATCCATATCTCGTGGTAAATGCTGTCTTGGGTATATCTTGCTCCCGAATCTTCAATCGATGGTACCACGATCGCAAGTCGATCTTAGAAAACACTTTGGCTCCTTGCAAGCGATCAAACAGATCATTTATCATAGGTAGTGGGTACTTGTTCTTGATTGTTACTTCATTCAATCCACGGTAATCAACAACCATTCTCAAAGATCCATCCTTCTTCTCCACCAACAAAGCGGGTGATCCCCAAGGTGAAGAACTTGGGCGAATAAAACCTTTATCCAATAGTTCCTTAATCGCTTCTTGATTTCGCCAAATCCTTTGCGGGCATCCTGACGGTCGCTTCGATATCGGGCCTGTTCTCGCAACAGCTCGATCAAAACTCAATGTCTCTATCCGCGGCATTCCCGCAACTCTTCCTAAATACATCAGATAATCCTTTACCATCGGTACTTCTTCCCGTACCACCCTCGATAAGCAATTAACTTGTGCTCTCCTCGGCTCGTGCCGTGATACATACTTAATCCTTCTTCCTTCGGTGTGGTGAGCAAAATTGACCTTGTGGTACAATCTATGTTTCCTCCATACTTTGATAACCAATCCATTCCTAATATCACATCCAATCCTTGGGATTCCGAACTATTAGGTCCGAGGGGAAAACATAGTGTCCAACTTAGTGGCGATCGATCACACCATTTACTAGCCATGTACTCTTCCCGTGAGGTTACTAGCATGGGTGACCTAAGGGCTTGGGTTGGTAACTTGTACTTATCCACAAATCCCTTGATATGTATGAATGCGATGCACCAAGATCAAAAAGAACAACCGCAGAAATGACTTAACCAAAACTTACCGACATCGCATCGGGCTGATCTTCAACCTCCTCCACATCAATGTGGTTCACTTGTCCCCTGTTGAAAGGGTTGGGCTTCTTTCCGAGCTTCCATTGCCATTTCCATTCGCCTTCAGGCAGTCATTTGCATAGTGCCCACCTTGCGGCACTTAAAGCAAGTAATGTGACTCAGTCTACCTTGGATGGTGTAGACGGGTTGGTGCGGCTCGTCTGCTGCTTCCTCCATTCCGCTCCCATTCTTGGTGCCATTATGGTTATGCGAATTACCTCCTCCATGGGTATGTGAAACTGAATTCTGATTTAGGGTATAACGAGGCTTCGCCGGGATCCAGAGTTATACTTCCCTGTCCATACTTCCGCTTGCAGTTCTCAATTTGTCGCTGCTTTCCTTCAATCATGAGAGCTCGGTCTACTAACTCCTGGTAGTTGTTGAAACTTGCTACCATCAACGGCATGTTGAACTCATCATTCAGTCCTTCTAGAAACTTCTCCTGCTTAGTCAGATCCGTAGTAACGCTATCCGGGGCATAACGTGCTAATTTGCTAAAGTCATCCACGCATCGCCAACAGTCCTTCCTCCTTGGCGTAAGTTGCGAAACTCACGCTTCTTCATGGCCATGGCTCCTGCCAAACATGGGCTGTCGAAAAGCTTGTCAAACGGTCCCATGTGACGGTGTTCACGGGTAAGTGGTCGTGAAATTCTCCCACCATGCCGCCAAGGGTCCTTCAAGATGATGTGTGCAAACTTCACTCTTTCTCCATCATGCATCCTGCAGTGGTCAGCTCCTTCCTATCTTGTGGAGCCACCATCTGCTACAATTGGCTCGGTGCTATCGAATACACCGCGGGTTCATCTAAGGAAACGAAAGTTAGATGATCCGCAGTGGTGGTGGTGGCGGTGGGTTGTTGTTGTTGTTGTTCTACACCAATGTTTGAATCAGGTATTCTCTGCTGGATCAATTGGGTGATCTCTGGCGGAAAACGAATCCGGGTCGCGTCTCGGAGGCATCGATGGGTTTAGAAAAGAAGAGAAATGTAGAATAGAATGAGGTCTAAGGGGAATCACTACCCAAATGCACACGAGCAAATGCACACAAAATCACTTCATTCAATCAAACAAGGGCTACAACGATCTAACTATCGAAAAAGTGCGTGTACCAAAAGGTTTACATGGAGGGAATACTACTAATATATGGGGGACTTCTACTAATTTGAACCGTGGAAGACTCCATGATGTCCGCTCCACCGCCTTCAAAATCGGGTTCACTTGGATCCGAATCAGGTCGTCGATGTTGATGTAGTTGATTTGGTGTTCGACATACTGGTCTTCATTCCTGAGCGCCAACTTCTTCTTGAGCTCTTCGATCTCGCACTTAAGATCGTTATTGTGTCTTGCCGAGCTACGATCTCGCCCATGTAGTCCTTATGCGTAGTCTTTAGTTCTTCTTCCAGCTTGATGATCCTTTCCTTTGTCTTCGCAACTCCAACATGTCATTGCACATTTGATTCTCCCGGCGCCGAATGTGCTGGTTTAACTCCCGGATGAAAGCTGCAATGGACCTATCCTTCTTGGTGTTGACGACGTCCCAGTTGTCATCTCGGCGTCCGCAAATCTGGTAGATGGTGTCCTTGAGGTCTTCTTGATAGACTTCTACAATGCGTCCCATGGTGATGTGAGCTGCCATGCTCTTTCCCAGACTCCAAGTGGGTGCACTGAAAATACTATCTATAGGATTGTGATTGGGGCAAATGTCCTTCCTGGAACGTGAGCATGAATCTTCCAGCCCTCCTCTTGAGCAGAGTGGCGTTGAAAGTCCCGTGAAGCTTGGTAATCCAATGTTCGTGTACTTAGTAACTTCCTTCAAGTGAAATCCAAAAGGTGTGCCTTCATCCGGTTGGGTGTACTTGATCTTCACGTCCGTCATCCTAAAGAGAGTAGAAAAGATGAGGAGTTAGAAAATGAGAAGAGAGAGAGATCTATGGCTTTAACTTAGTGGTCGTGTCTCATACAACAGTGTGCTCGATACCATTCTCTCAGAGCGACCAGACCGAATGGATCTAGCGCTCTGTGCTCGATGTCATCCCTGGATCAAGAATGCCGACACCACACAAGATTTCAAGGATTTATAGCAGAGTAGCAATCACACACTTATTACATCGTTGTCCACAAGGGAACTGAATACAATAATATGGCTTAAGGCCATCTAATAATAACAACGGAAGGCTTGGAAGATAAGCGAGTCCATCAACTCCAACGGCATCACTGAGTATAGAACCACGACCTAACACCTTACTGTCGTTCTAAAAGTCTGCAACGTGAAAAGTTGCAGCCAAAACGGTCAAGACATGGAATATGCCGCAATGTAACACATAAGAGCAATGAATGAATAAGCCTATACTACATGCATATATGGCTGGTGGTAAGGCTCTACTGATTACATTTGCATAAAGCTGATTTTTCCCTACATCAAAGGAATAATTTTATTTAACTATCATGGTGGTTGTTAAACATTGAGAATGGTTGACAAGATCCTCAATCCCAATTAAAAAGTACTCATCAAAACCCAATAACTTTTATTTAGAAGTAACATGTTGAGATTCACATGATAATCAAGTACCGGATACTCAAATTGTCCATAACCGGGACACGGCTAATCATGATTAGTTTATACACTCTGCAGAGGTTTATGACTTTTCCCCACAAGACTCGATCGCCTCCGCTTGATTCTCGTGACTACATGGTGTTTGAGAAACGGATGACCGAGACATAGTCTTTCGAAGCGCTTAGCACCTTACATGTGGGTAGACCGTACCAACCTACATCCCCTACATCAGCTAGCCTACCCGTAAGAGTTCGCGACGACTTAGTCAACTACGCCAGAGCCCATAATTGGCTTGTGGCTGCACACGGAAGTTTCCAGCTTGACAAATCTTATGATCCCTTAGAGCCCGGGTGGCGGTCCAAGAAATACAGTAAGTCTCGATAGAAACCAGTGCCTCAATCCACCCAGATGTGTGTTAGGTTGCCACCTTAAATAAACCTTTAATTAACAATCTCACATCTGTCATGGATATTCACTCACCCAATCCACGTCTAGTAGCATAGCATGGCATAAACAAGCAAACGTAGAAGTAACTCCCAAGGTTTCATAAGTAAAACAGGTAATAGGTACTACCTCAATCTACTTCCCAAACCCACAATTTAATTTGATCCTAAAACATGCAAGTGTTTGAGGGTTTGATCTAATGCAATAAAACTGGGTAGTAAAAAAAATGTATGATCAAAGTGTTACTTGCCTTGCTGATGATCCGCGAGTCCTAGAGATTCGAAGTAACAAGCGGCGCACTCCGGGTGATCTAACGCAGACAAACAACAAGCATACAATAAGTATTCATCTAATGCACAGGGAAATCTCGAATAAAAGATCTAACCAGAAAGTTCAACTTAAGAACCCTGGTTGCAAAAGAATCGAATCAAAATAAACTCCAAAGTCGAAACTCGAGAGAGAACGCCTTGCTTAGCGATCTGAAATTAGGTCAAAATTTCACAGTAACAAAACTCTGTGAAAGTAGGGTAGTCGAACGGCGGTTTCGTTCTTAAACTCCAGCGCTTGAATCACCGATTCCGATAAACGAGCGAGAAATAAAACAGTTTTGAAAATCGGATCTCAAATCAAATCGAAAAATAACGGATTAAATCCGATTAAAAAGAAAACGATTTAACGAGTTAAATAGTGAACGTTATATCAGAACTAATCCAATGAACGCGTTCATTGAAACGAACGGTTCGTGAACGTCATAAATAAGAAAACCGAAAAAACAAAACCAATCTAGGGTTTTTTTTAAAAAAAAACCAAACATATATATTTTTCTTTTTAAAAAAAACCGGACGGTTCGAAGGGGAAAAACCGAATCGGCGCGGGGCGGCGGTGGCTACCTCCGGCGATCGCCGGCGGGCTCTCGGGGCCTCGGAGAGGGCGGCGGGTCCGGGTCGGCGGCGGCGGGTCCGGCGTCGGCGGCAAGGCGCACGGCGGGCGGCGGCCCCACTGGCGGCGGCTTATGAGGTGCGGGCGGCGGGCGGCTCCGCGGTTGGGGTGAGAGAGAGGGCCGGGGTTATAAAGGGAGGGGGGGGTGGCTTGGGAGGGGGTAAGGGAGCCGGTCCGGCGGGACTCGGGCGGCGGCGGCTCTCGTCTGGCGGGGGACACCGAGCGGGCGGCGGCAGGAGGGAGGAGGAGGAGGGCGGGCGGCTGGGCCTGGGCCTGGCTGGCTTGGGCAGGCTGGGCCTCGGTCCAGTGGGGGCGCTGTTTTTTTTTTTTAAATAAAATTAACCAAAACAATTAAAAAAATACCAAACTAACTCGGATTTAAATAAAACAAATTTTCCCGACTCCTAAAATGAGTCGAACAAAATGAACTTTAAAACAGCAAACATGCATAAAATTTTTAAATGCTCATTTTGCCTAAGCAAAATAAATCTTTCAAAACCAAAATTTGGTTTATTTATAATATCTTCATTTTCCTAATTGTTTGGGAAAGTCATATTATTCCCTCTCAAATATTTTTTATAGGAAAACTTTATGAAGATAATTTAAATAATCCAATGATCCTATTTTCAAAATTTGAGGATTCCCAAATATGAAAATAATGAAACTTCCAACTCTCTCCGAGGGTCCTTGAGTTGCGTGAAATTTCCAGGATCGGAAAAATGCGAGAAAATATGATATGCATGATGACCTAATGTATAACATTCCAAATTGAAAATTTGGGATGTTACAAGTTTGCAGCAACTCTCAAGGTGAGAAAGGGCAATGCGCGGTACCGAAGAGAATAGAAAATTGCGGAAAGGTAAGTGTGCATATAATCCATGGACTCACATTAGTCATAAAGAACTCATATACTTATTGCAAAAATTTATTAGCCCTCGAAGCAAAGTACTACTACGCATGCTCCAAGGGGAAGGGTTGGTAGGAGTTAACCATCGCGCGATCCCGACCGCCACACAAAGGAAGACAATCAACAAATACTTCATGCTCCGACTTCATTACATAACGGTTCACCATACGTGCATGCTACGGGAATCACAAACTCCAACACATGTATTTTTCAATTCCACAATTACTCAACTAGCACAACTATGATATTACCACCTTTATATCTCAAAACAATTATCAAGCATCAATTTTCTCATGATATTAGTTAAAGCAAATTGCCATGCTATTTTAAGACTCTCAAAATAATATAAGTGAAGCATGAGAGATCAATAGTTTCTATAAAACAAATCCACCACCGTGCTCTAAAAGATATAAGTGAAGCACTAGAGTAAAACTATATAGCTCAAAAGATATAAGTGAAGCACATAGAGTATTCTAATAATTTCCGAATCATGTGTGTCTCTCTAAAAGGTGTCTACAGCAAGGATGATTGTGGTAAACTAACAAATAAAGACTCAAATAATACAAGACGCTCCAAGCAAAACACATATCATGTGGTGAATAAAAATATAACACCAAGTAAAGTTACCGATGGAAGTAGACGAAAAAGAGGGGATGCCTTCCGGGGCATCCCCAAGCTTTGGCTTTATGGTGTCCTTAGATTATCTTGGGGGTGCCATGGGCATACCCAAGCTTAGGCTCTTTCCACTCCTTGTTCCATAATCCATCAAATCTTTCACCCAAAACTTGAAAACTTCACAACACAAAACTTAGCAGAAAATCTCGTGAGCTCCGTTAGCGAAAGAAAACAAAAGACCACTTCAAGGTACTATAATGAACTCATTATTTATTTATATTGGTGTTAAACCTACTGTATTCCAACTTCTCTATGGTTTATAAACTCTTTTACTAGCCATAGATTCATCAAAATAAGCAAACAACACACTAAAAACAGAATCACAAAAAGTAATGTAGATCAGTAGTAATCAGAATTAACGCAAACTTCGAACTCCCAAACATCAGACAAAATAGGACGACCTATGTTTTTTTTATTGATCAGCATCAATTGGGATCAATATTTTATCACGTTCTGGTGATTTTTAACAATTATTTTCCTGAACAGAAAGTTTCTGGAAATTTCTGCAAGATCAAATAACTATCATCCAAGAAGATCCTATAGGTTTAACTTGGCACAAACACTAACTAAAACATAAAAACACATCTAACCAGAGGCTAGAACAAACATTTATTCCTAAACAGAAGAAAAAAGAAAAAAAAAACTAAAAATAAAATTGGGTTGCCTCCCAACAAGCGCTATCGTTTAACGGCCCTAGCTAGGCATAAAAGCAAGGATAGATCTAGGTATTGCCATCTTTGGTGGGCAATTTCTTAATGGCGTTGTGCTCGGTGATCCTTCGATCCAAAGTATCCATCCGCTTATTGCAAAGTGTAATCAAATTATTCATGCGGTTGATATTCCCACCAATACTTTTAAGAGGTTCAACAATTTTTTGCAATTCACATAATTTTTCTAGGATTTGAGTTTCTTCTTGGGTAGGGGAGGATCCTTTTTGTAGGGGGAGTACTTCCAATATCCCTCTATAATTTTTTAAGCGAAGCTAGGATCAATATCAATAAAACTACTCTTGGCAGCAAAATCGAGGAGTTATCTATGGGGCAAAGTTAGCCCAACATAAAAATTGCGAAGCAAGATTTTAAAATCTCCCTCTAAATTGCAACTACGATAAGATTCGAGCATCCTAAACCAAGCATCTTTTAAATTTTCCCCTTGTATTTGCTTGAAGTGGAGAACTTCAAAGTCTGGAGACGAAGGGATGAAGACTGAGCTAGCCATAACGATAAGCAAATGGAAAAGAAGCGAACGGAAAAGAGAGGGTGAATAAAACGGCAAGGGTGAAGTGGGGGAGAGGAAAATGAGAGGCAAAGGGTTGTGATGGGTACTTGGTATGTTGACTTTTGCGTAGACCTCCCCGGCAACGGCGCCAGAAATCCTTCTTGCTACCTCTTGATCACTGCGTTGGTTTTCCCTTGAAGAGGAAAGGGTGATGCAGCAAAGTAGCGTAAGTATTTCCCTCAGCTTTTGAGAACCAAGATATCAATCAGGTAGGAGGCTACACGTGAGTCCCTCGCACCAACACAAATAAATAAATCCTCGCAACCAACGCGATAAGGGGTTGTCAATCCCTACACGGTCAACTTACGAGAGTGAGATCTGATAGATATAATAGGATAATATTTTTGGTATTTTTATGATAAAGATGCAAAGTAAAATAAAAGCAAAGGAAATAACTAAGTGTTGGAAGATTAATATAATGAAGATAGACTTGGGGGGCATAGGTTTCACTAGGGGCTTCTCTCAAGAGCATAAGTATTTTACGGTGGGCGAACAAATTACTGTTGAGTAATTGACAGAATTGAGCATAGTTATGAGAATATATAGGTATGATCATGTATATAGGCATCACGTCCGAGACAAGTAGACCGACTCCTGCCTGCATCTACTACTATTAGTCCACTCATCGACCGCTATCCAGCAAGAATCTAGAGTATTAAGTTCATAAAAACAGAGTAACGCCTTAAGCAAGATGACATGATGTAGAGGGATAAATTCATGCAATATGATAAAAACCCCATCCTGTTATCCTCGACGGCAACAATACAATACGTGCCTTGCTGCCCCTACTGTCACTCGGAAAGGACACCGCAGGATTGAACCCAAAGCTAAGCACTTCTCCCATTGCAAGAAAGATCAATCTAGTAGGCCAAACCAAACTGATAATTCGAAGAGACTTGCAAAGATAACCAATCATACATAAAAGAATTCAGAAGATTCAAATATTATTCATAGATAAACTTGATCATAAACCCACAATTCATCGGTCTCAACAAACACACCGCAAAAGAAGATTACATCGAATAGATCTCCACGAGAGAGGGGGAGAACATTGTATTGAGATCCAAAAAAGAGAGAAGAAGCCATATAGCTAATAACTATGGACTCGGAGGTCTTAGGTAAACTATTAACACATCACCGGAGGGGCTATGGTGTTGATGTAGAAGCCCTCCATGATCGATGCCCCCTCCGGCGGAGCTCCGGAACAAGCCCCAAGATGGGATCTCGTTGGTACAGAAGGTTGCGGCGGTGGAATTAGGTTTTTGGCTCCGTATCGATCGCTTGGGGATACGAGGTATATATAGGAGGAAGGAGTACGTCGGGAGCAACAGGGGCCCACGAGGGTGGAGAGCGCTACCAGGGGTAGGCGCGCCCCTACCTCGTGGCCTCCTCCTTTGTTTCTTGACGTTGGGTCCAAGTCTCCGGATCTTGTTCGCTCCAAAAATCACGCTCCCGAAGGTTTCATTCCTCTTGGAACTGTTTGATATTCTTTTTCTCGCTAAACTCAAATAGGCAAAAACAACAATTTCGGGTTGGACCTCCGGTTAATAGGTTAGTCCCAAAATAATATAAAAGTGAATAATAAAGCCCAATAATGTCCAAAACAGAAGATAATATAGCATGGAGCAATCAAAATTATAGATACGTTGGAGACGATCGGTACCAAAGTAATCCAGAATGGATGATCGACAACGACCAAGAACATCCCAAATACCGAAAAGGACTAAGGATATGTTTCTTGTTTATGGAGGTGACAAAGAGCTCGTCAGAAATGGTTACGCCGATGCAAGCTTTGACAACGATCCGCGATTCTAAATCACAAACCGGATAAGTGTTTACATTGAATGGTGGAGCTGTCAGTTGGTGCAGTTCTAAACAAAGCGTTGTGGCGGGATCTACATGTGAAGCGGAATACATAGCTGCTTCAGAAGCACCAAATGAAGGAGTCTTGGTGAAGGAGTTCATATCCGATCTAGGTGTCATACCTAGTGCATCGGGTCCAATGAAAATCTTTTGTGACAACACTGGTGCAATTGCTTTGGCAAAGGAATCCAGATTTCACAAGAGAATCAAGCACATCAAGAGACGCTTCAATTCCATCCGAGATCATGTCCAGGTGGGAGACATAGAGATTTGTAAAATACATACGGATCTGAATGTTGCAGACCGTTGACTAAGCCTCTGCCACAAGCAAAACATGATAAACACCCAGACTCCATGGGTGTTAGAATCATTACTGTATAATCTAGATTATTGACTCTAGTGCAAGTGGGAGACTGAAGGAAATATGCCCTGGAGGAAATAATAAAGTTATTATTTATTTCCTCATACCATGATAAATGTTTATTATTCATGCTAGAATTGTATTAACCGGAAACATAATACATGTGTGAATACATAGACAAACATAGTGTCACTAGTATGCCTCTACTTGACTAGCTCGTTGATCAAAGATGGTTGATTTTCCTAGCCATAGACATGAGTTTTCATTTGACTAACGGGATCACATCATTAGGAGAGTGATGTGATTGACTTGACCCATTCCGTTATCTTAGCACTTGATCGTTTAGTTTACTGCTATTGTTTTCTTCATGACTTATACATGTTCCTATGACTATGAGATTATGCAACTCCCGATTACCGGAGGAACACTTTGTGTGCTACCAAACGTCACAACGTAACTGGGTGATTATAAAGGTGCTCTACAGGTGTCTCCGATTGTACTTGTTGAGTTGGCATAGATCGAGATTAGAATTTGTCACTTCGATTGTCGGAGAGGTATCTCTGGGCCCTCTCGGTAATGCACATCACTATAAGCCTTGCAAGCAATGTGACTAATGAGTTAGTTGTGGGATGATGCATTACGGAACGAGTAAAGAGACTTGCCGATAACGAGACTGAGCTAGGTATTGAGATACCGACGATCGAATCTCGGGCAAGTAACATACCGATGACAAAGGGAACAACGTATGTTGTTATGCGGCTTGACCGATAAAGATCTTCGTAGAATATGTAGGAACCAATATGAGCATCCAGGTTCCGCTATTGGTTATTGACCGGAGATGTGTCTCGGTCATGTCTACATAGTTCTCGAACTCGTAGGGTCCGCATGCTTAAAATCTGTGACGATCGGTATTATGAGTTTATATGTTTTGATGTACCGAAGGTAGTTCGAAGTCCCGGATATGATCACGGACATGACGAGAAGTCTCGAAATGGTCGAGACATAAAGATTGATATATTGGAAGCCTATATTTGGACGTCGGAAGAGTTTCGGGTGAAATCAGGATTTTACCGTAGTGCCGGAGGGGTTACCGGAACCCCCCCCCCCGGAGGTTAATGGGCCTAGTTGGGCCCTAGTGGAGAGAGAGAGGGGCCGGCCAGGGCAGGCCGCGCACCCCCTCCCCCTCTGGTTCGAATTGGACTAGGAAGGGGGGGCGGCGCCCCCCTTTCCTTCTCCTTCTTCCCCTTCCTTTTCCTCTCCTAGTAGGAGTAGGAAAGAGGGGAGTCCTACTCCTACTAGGATGAGGACTCCTCCTCCTGGTGCACCCTACAGGGCCAGCCGGCCTCCCCCTTGCTCCTTTATATACGGGGGCAGGGGGGCACCCTAGAACACACAAGTTGATCATTGATCTCTCTCAGCCGTTTGCGGTGCCGCCGTCCACCATAATCCACCTCGGTCATATCATAGCGGTGCTTAGGCGAAGCCCTGCGACGGTAGCTTCATCAACATCGTCACCACAACGTCGTGCTGACGAGACTCTCCCTCGAGCTCTACTGGGTGGTGAGTTCGCGGGACGTCAACGAGCTAAACGTGTGCTGAACGCGGAGGTGCCGTACGTTCGGTACTGAGGATCGATCGATCGTGAAGACGTGCGACTACATCAATCGCGTTGTCATAACGCTTCCGCTTAACGGTCTATGAGGGTACGTGGACGACACTCTCCCCTCTCGTTGCTATGCATCACCATGATCTTGCATGTTCGTAGGAAATTTTTTGAACTACTACGTTCCCCATCATGCACATCACTATAAGCCTTGCAAGCAATGTGACTAATGAGTTAGTTACGATATGATTCACCATGGAATGAGTAAAGAGACTTGCCGGTAACGAGATTGAGCTAGGTATTAAGATACCGACGATCAAATCTTGGGCAAGTAACATACCGATGACAAAGGGAACGACGTATGTTGTTGTGCGGTTTGATCGATAAAGATCTTTGTAGAATATGTAGGAACCAATATGAGCATCCAGGTTCCACTATTGGTTATTGACCGGAGACGTGTCTCGGTCATGTCTACATAGTTCTCGAACCCGTAGGGTACGCACGCTTAAAGTTCTGTGACGATCGGTATTATGAGTTTTTATGTTTTGATGTACCAGAGGTAGCTCGGAGTCCCGGATATGATCATGGACATGACGAGGAGTCTCAAAATGGTGGATACGTAAAGATTGATATATTGGATGACTATGTTCGGACACCGGAAGTGTTTCGGGAGGTTTCGGGCATATACTGGAGTACCGGGGGGTTACCGGAACCCCCCGGGGAGTATATTGGGCCTAATGGGCCCTAGTGGGAGAAGAGGAGGGGCGGCCAGGGCAGCCGCACGCCCCCTTCCCCTCTAGCCCGAATTGGACAAGGAGGGGAGGGGCGGCGCCCCCCTTTTTCCTTCTCTTCCTCTCTTCCTTCCTTCCCTTCTCCTACTCCTACTAAGAAAGGAGGAGTCCTACTCCTGGTGGGAGTAGGACTCACCCCTTGGCGCGCCCTCCTCCTGGCCGGCCGCCTCCCACCCTAGATCCTTTATATACGGGGGCAGGGGGCACCCCAAGGCACAACAATTGATCAGTGATCTTTTAGCCATGTGCGGTGCCCCCGTCCACCATAATCCACCTCGGTAATATCATAGCGGTTCTTAGGTGAAGCCCTGCGTCGGTAGCATCATCATCACTGTCACCATGCCGTCGAGCTGACGAAGCTCTTCCCGGAAGCTCTACTGGATCGTGAGTTCGCGGGACGTCACCGAGTTGAACGTGTGCCGAACGCGGAGCTGCCGTACGTTCGATGCTGAGGATCAGTCGATCGTGAAGACGTATGACTACATCAACCGCATTGTTATAACGCTTCCGCTTATAGTCTACGAGGTTACGTAGACGACACTCTCCCCTCTCATTGCTATGCATCACCATGATCTTGCGGGTGCGTATGAATTTTTTTGAAATTACTATGTTCCCCAACAGTGGCATCCGAGCCAGGTTTATGCGTACATCTTATATGCACGAGTAGAACACAAGTGAGTTGTGGGCGATACAAGTCATACTGCTTACTAGCATGTCATACTTTGGCTCGGCGGTATTGTTGGATGAAGCGGCCCGGACCGACAATAGGCGTACGCTGACGCGACACTGGTTCTACTGACGTGCTTTGCACACAGGTGGCTGGCGGGTGTCAATTTCTCCAACTTTAGTTGAACCGAGTGTGCCTACGCCCGGTCCTTGTGAAGGTTAAAACAACACTAATTTGACAAAATATCGTTGTGGTTTTTATGCTTAGGTAAGAACGGTTCTTGCTCAGCCCGTAGCAGCCACGTAAAACTTGCAATAACAAAGTAGAGGACATCTAACTTGTTTTTGCAGGGCATGTTGTGATGTGATATGGTCAAGGCATGATGCTATATTTATTGTATGAGATGATCATGTTTTGTAACAGAGTTATCGGCAACTGGCAGGAGCCATATGGTTGTCGCTTTATTGTATGCAATGCAATCCCCCTGTAATTGATTTACTTTATCACTAAGCGGTAGAGATAGTCGTAGAAGCAATAGTTGGCGAGACGACAACGATGCCACGATGGAGATCAAGGTGTCGTGCCGGTGACGATGGTGATCATGACGGTGCTTTGGAGATGGAGACCAAAGGCACAAGATGATGATGGTCATATCATATCACTTATATTGATTGAATGCGATGTTTATCTTTTATGCATCTTATTCTGCTTTGTTTGACGGTAGCATTATAAGATGATCTCTCACTAAATTTCAAGGTAAAAGTGTTCTCCCTGAGTATGCATCGTTGCCAAAGTTCGTCGTGCCGAGACACCACGTGATGATCGGGTGTGATAAGCTCAACGTTCATCTACAACGGGTGAAAGACAGTTTTGCACACGAAGAATACTCGGGTTAAACTTGACGAGCCTAGCATATGCAGATATGGTCTCGGAACATTGAGACCGAAAGGTTGAGCGTGAATCATATAGTATATATGATCAACATAGTGATGCTCACCATTGAAAACTACTCCATCTCACGTGATGATCTTTTATGGTTTAGTTGATATGGATCACGGGATCACTTAGATGATTAGAGGGATGTCTATCTAAGTGGGAGTTCTTAAGTAATAATTGAACTTAAATTTATCATGAACTTAGTACCTGATAGTATTTTGCTTGTCTATGTTGTTGTAGATAGATGGCCCGTGTTGTTGTTCCGTTAAATTTTAATGCGTTCCTTGAGAAAGCAAAGTTGAAAGATGATGGTAGCAATTACACGATCGGGTCCATAACTTGAGGATTATCCTCATTGCTGCACGTAAGAATTACGCCCGTGAAGCGCCGCTGGGTGCCAGGCCTGCTGCAGATGCAACTGACGACGTTAAGAACGTCTGGCAGAGCAAAGCTGATGACTACTCGATAGTTCAGTGTGCCATGCTTTATGGCTTAGAACCGGGACTTCAACGACGTTTTGAACGTCATGGAGCATATGACATGTTCCAGGAGTTGAAGTTAATATTTCAAGCAAATGCTCGGATTGAGAGATATGAAGTCTCCAATAAGTTCTACAACTGCAAGATGGAGGAGAATAGTTCTGTCAGTGAACATATACTCAAAATGTCTGGGTATAACAATCACTTGATTCAACTGGGAGTTAATCTTCCGGATGATAGTGTCATTGACAGAATTCTTCAATCACTCCCACCAAGCTACAAGAGCTTTGTGGTGAACTATAATATGCAAGGGATGGATAAGACAATTCCCGAGCTCTTCGCAATGCTAAAGGCTGCGGAGGTAGAAATCAAGAAGGAGCATCAAGTGTTAATGGTCAACAAGACCACCAGTTTCAAGAAAAATGGTAAAGGGAAGAAGGGGAACTTCAAGAAGAACGACAAGCAAGTTGCTGCTCAGGAGAAGAAACCCAAGTCTGGACCTAAGCCTGAGACTGAGTGCTTCTACTGCAAACAGACTGGTCATTGGAAGCGGAACTGCCCCAAGTATTTGGCAGATAAGAAGGATGGCAAGGTGAACAAAGGTATATGTGATATACATGTTATTGATGTGTACCTTACTAGAGCTCGCTGTAGCACCTGGCTATTTGATACTTGTTCTGTTGCTAATATTTGCAACTCGAAACAGGGACTACGGGTTAAGCGAAAACTGGCTAAGGACGAGGTGACGATGCGCGTGGGAAATGGTTCCAAAGTCGATGTGATCGCCGTCGGCATGCTACCTCTACATCTACCTTCGGGAGTAGTTTTAGACCTGAATAATTGTTATTTGGCGCCAGCGTTAAGCATGAACATTATATCTGGATCTTGTTTGATGTAAGATGGTTATTCATTTAAATCTGAGAATAATGGTTGTTCTATTTATATGAGTAATATCTTTTATGGTCATGCACCCTTGAAGAGTGGTCTATTTGTATTGAATCTCGATAGTAGTGATACACATATTCATAATGTTGAAGCCAAAAGATGCAGAGTTGATAATGATAGTGCAACTTATTTGTGGCACTGCCGTTTGGGTCATATTGGTGTAAAGCGCATGAAGAAACTCCATACTGATGGACTTTTGGAATCACTTGATTATGAATCACTTGTTACTTGCGAACCATGCCTCATGGGCAAGATGACTAAAACGCCGTTCTCTGGAACAACGGAGCGAGCAACAGATTTATTGGAAATCATACATACTGATGTATGTGGTCCGATGAATATTGAGGCTCACGACGGGTATCGTTATTTCTCACCTTCACAGATGATTTGAGCAGATATGGGTATATCTACTTAATGAAATATAAGTGTGAAACATTTGAAAGGTTCAAAGAATTTCAGAGTGAGGAGGAAAATCATCGTAACAAGAAAATAAAGTTTCTACGATCTGATCGTGGAGGAGAATATTTTAGTTACGAGTTTGGTCTACATTTGAAACAACGTGGAATAGTTTCGCAATTCACGCCACCCAGAACACCACAGCGTAATGGTGTGTCTGAATGTCGGAACTGTACATTACTAGATATGGTGCGATCTATGATGTCTCTTACTGATTTACCGCTATCATTTTGGGGTTATGCTTTAGAGACGGCTGCATTCACGTTAAATAGGGCACCAACTAAATCCGTTGAGACGACGCCATATGAACTGTGGTTTGGCAAGAAACCAAAGTTGTCGTTTCTTAAAGTTTGGGGCTGCGATGCTTATGTGAAAAAGCTTCAACCTAATAAGCTCGAACCCAAATCGGAGAAATGTGTCTTCATAGGATACACAAAGGAAACTGTTGGGTACACCTTCTATCACAAATCCGAAGGCAAAACATTCGTTGCTAAAAATGGAACCTTTCTAGAGAAGGAGTTTCTCTCGAAAGAAATGAGTGGGAGGAAAGTAGAACTTGATGAGGTAACTGTACCTACTCCATTATTGGAAAGTAGTTCATCACAGAAACCGATTTCTGTGACACCTACACCAATTAGTGAGGAGGCTAATGATATTGATCATGAAACTTCAGATCAAGTTACTACCGAACCTCATAGGTCAACCAGAGTTAGATCCGCACCAGAGTGGTACGGTAATCCTATTCTGGAGATCATGTTACTTGACCAAGGCGAACCTACGAACTATGAAGAAGCGATGGTGAGCCCAGATTCCGAAAAATGGCTTGAGGCCATGAAATCTGAGATGGGATCCATGTATGAGAACAAAGTGTGGGCTTTGGTTGACTTGCCCGATGATCGGCAAGCCATAGAAAATAAATGGATCTTCAAGAAGAAGACCGACGCCGACGGTAATGTTATCGCTTACAAAGCTCGACTTGTTGTGAAAGGTTTTGACAAGTTCAAGGGGTTGACTACGATGAGACTTTCTCACCAGTAGCGATTCTTAAGTCTGTCCGAATCATGTTAGCAATTGCCGCATTTTATGATTATGAAATTTGTCAAATGGATGTCAAAACTGCATTCCTGAATGGATTTCTGGAAGAAGAGTTGTATATGATGCAACCATAAGGTTTTGTCGATCCAAAGGGTGCTAACAAGGTGTGCAAGCTCCAGTGATCCATTTATGGACTGGTGCAAGCCTCTCGGAGTTGGAATAAACGTTTTGATAGAGTGATCAAAGCATATGGTTTTATACAAACTTTTGGAGAAGCCTGTATTTACAAGAAAGTGAGTGGGAGCTCTGTAGCATTTCTAATATTATATGTGGATGACATATTGTTGATTGGAAATGATATAGAATTTCTAGATATCATAAAAGGATACTTGAATAAGAGTTTTTCAATGAAAGACCTCGGTGAAGCTGCTTACATATTGGGCATCAAGATCTATAGAGATAGAGCAAGACGCTTAATTGGACTTTCACAAAGCACATACCTTGACAAAGTTTTGAAAAAGTTTGAAATGGATAAAGCAAAGAAAGGGTTGTTGCTTGTGTTACAAGGTGTGAAGTTAAGTCAGACTCAATGCCCGACCACTGCAGTAAATAGAGAGAAAATGAAAAGTGTTCCCTATGCTTCAGCCATAGGCTCTATCATGTATGCAATGTTGTGTACCGACTGATGTGTGCCTTGCTATTAGCTTAGCAGGAGGTACCAAGTAATCCAGAGGGATCATTGGACAGCGGTCAAGAACATCCCGAAATACCAAAAAAGGACTAAGGATATGTTTCTCGCTTATGGAGGTCGTAAAGGTTACGCCGAGGCAAGCTTTGACACTCGATTCGACGATTATAAATCGCAAACCGGATACGTGTTTTTATTGAATGGTGGAGCTGTTAGTTGGTGCAGTTCTAAACAAAGCGTCGCGCCGGGATCTGCGTGTGAAGCGGAGTACATAGCTGCTTCGGAAGCAACAAATGAAGGAGTCTGGATGAAGGAGTTCATATCTGATCTAGGTGTCATACCTAGTGCATCGGGTCCAATGAAAATCTTTTGTGACAATACTGGTGCAGTTGCCTTGGCAAAGGAATCCAGATTTCACAAGAGAACCAAGCACATCAAGAGACGCTTCTAATCCATCCGGGATCAAGTCCAGGTGGGAGACATAGAGATTTGCAAGAAACATACAGATCTGAATGTTGCAGACCCGTTGACTAAGCCTCTTCCACAAGCAAAACATGATCAGCACCAAGACTCCACGGGTGTTAGAATCATTACTGTGTAATCTAGATTATTGACTCTAGTGCAAGTGGGATACTGAAGGAAATATGCCCTAGAGTTAATAATAAAGTTATTATTTATTTCCTCATATCATGATAAATGTTTGTTATTCATGCTAAAATTGTATTAACCGGAAACATAATACATGTGTGAATACATAGACAAACATAGTGTCACTAGTATACCTCTACTTGACTAGCTTGTTGATCAAAGATGGTTGAGTTTCCTAGCCATGGACATGAGTTGTCATTTGATTATTGGGGTCACATCATTAGGAGAATGATGTGATTGACTTGACCCATTTCGTTAGCTTAGCACTTGATCGTTTAGTTTACTACTATTGCTTTCTCCATGACTTATACATGTTCCTATGACTATGAGATTATGCAACTCCCGAATACCGGAGGAACACTTTGTGTGCTACCAAACGTCACAACGTAACTGGGTGATTATAAAGGTGCTCTACAGGTGTCTCCGATGGTGTTCGTGGAGTTGGCATAGATCAAGAATAGGATTTGTCACTCTGATTGTCGGAGAGGTATCTCTGGGCCCTCTCGGTAATGCACATCACTATAAGCCTTGCAAGCAATGTGACTAATGAGTTAGTTACGGGATGATGCACTACGGAACGAGTAAAGAGACTTGCCGGTAACGAGATTGAGCTAGGTATTAAGATACCGACGATCGAATCTCGGGCAAGTAACATACCGATGACAAAGGGAACGACGTATGTTGTTATGCGGTTTGACCGATAAAGATCTTCGTAGAATATTTAGGAACCAATATGAGAATCCAGGTTCCGCTATTGGTTATAGACCGGAGACGTGTCTCGGTCATGTCTACATAGTTCTCGAACCCGTAGGGTCCGCACGCTTAAAGTTCTGTGACGATCGGTATTATGAGTTTTTGTGTTTTGATGTACCGAAGGTAGTTAGGAGTCCCGGATATGATCACGGATATGACGATGAGTCTTGAAATGGTCGAGACGTAAAGATCGATATATTGGATGACTATGTTCGGACACCGGAAGTGTTTCGGGAGGTTTCGGGCATATACCGGAGTACCGGGGGGTTACCGGAACCCCCCGGGGAGTACATTGGGCCTAATGGGCCCTAGAGGGAGAAGAGGAGGGGCGGCCAGGGCAGGCGCGCGCCCCCTTTCCCTCTAGTCTGAATTGGACAAGGAGGGGGGCGGCGCCCCCCTTTTTCCTTCTCTTCCTCTCTCCCTTCCTTCCCTTCTCCTACTCCTGGCCGGCCGCCTCCCCCCTAGCTCCTTTATATACGGGGGCAGGGGGCACCCCAAGGCATGATAATTGATCATTAATCTCTTAGCCATGTGCGGTTCCCCCTCCACCATAATCCACCTCGGTAATATCGTAGCGGTTCTTAGGCGAAGCCCTGCATCGGTAGCATCATCATCACCGTCACCACGCCGTCGTCCTGACGAAGCTCTTCCTGGAAGCTCTACTGGATCGTGAGTTCGCGGGACGTCACCGAGCTGAATGTGTGCCGAACGCGGAGGTGTCGTACGTTCGGTGCTGAGGATCGGTCGATCATGAAGACGTACGACTACATCAACCGCGTTGTTATAACACTTCCGCTTACGGTCTACGGGGTACGTAGACGACACTCTCCCATCTCGTTGCTATGCATCACCATGATCTTTCATGTGCGTAGGACTTTTTTTTGAAATTACTACGTTCCCCAACAGCATCCAGGGAGGCGGGTATTCCAAAATCCTTTATAGGAGTAATGAGCGAAACAGAAAAATAAAAAAATTGTACTGCATGATAGGTTATTAGTAATACCATGTGCATTTTTGGATGATCAAAGTAATACTCCCTCCGTTCCAAAATAAGTCTTAAGAGAATTATTTGAGACATTTATTTTAGCATGGAGGGAGTATGTGTGTAGAATGTAAAATATATACATGAAAGTAGTTACAAATATCATGATATCAGTTCAGCAAGTGCACACTATAATTGTATTAAACCTGCAGCGAGCAAAAGAATGTGTTAAATTTCTTAATAGGGTATTTGGAAGAACAATGAAACACCAGGTAGCAAGTTCTCTCATCTGGAGTGTACTAATTACAAAACATACCTTATTTATTCATTCAGGACTCTAATCTTTCTTCAAGTCTGCTACTGGAGGAGAGACCCCCCTTTTCCCCTTCCCCTCGCGTCACCATCCCGAGGGCGACTCAAGGGTTCCCTTGCCAGGCCGCCGCCAACCCCCCTTCTCGGATCTCCCCTCCTCGTCGTCGCCGGAGGCGGTCGCCGGGCTCCCCGCGTGGCCGTTGATGAGGGCGGCGGCGGGGTTCTCTGCCGCTGGGCAGGGGGCTAGGGCTCAGGGCGGCGGCTCCAGGTGGTGCGGGCGGCGCCCCCGGCGGTGGGCGGCGCCCTTGGCGCGGTGGGTCCTCTGCCAGCCGTGTGGGCGGCGGGCGGGCAGTGGATCCGAGCGGCGGTGGTCGGGTCCCCATGTCGTGATACGTCTCCGTCAGATCTATAATTTTGATTGTTCCATGCCAATATTATTCAACTTTCATATACTTTTGGCAACTTTTTATACTATTTTGGGACTAACATATTGATCCAAAGGCCGAAGGTCGGTTCCTGTTTGTTGCATGTTTTTTGTTTCGCAGAAAACCCATACCAAACGGAGTCCAAACGGACGGAAATTTATTCTGGAATATTTATGAATTTTGGGAAGTGGAATCCTCACGAGACGGTTCCCGAGGGGGGCACGAGGTAGGGGGGCGCCCCAGGGTGTCAGGCGCGCCCCTGACCCTCCTGGCCACCCCGTAAGGCGGTTGACGCTCTTCTTTTGCTGCAAGAAAGATAATTTTATGAGAAAGATCTGAGCAAAAGATTCAACCCAATCGGAGTTACGGATCTCCGGATATTTAAGAAACGGTGAAGGGCCAGAAAAAGGAACGCAGAACCAGAGAGAAATAGAGAGATAGATCCAATCTCGGAGGGGCTCTCGCCCCTCCCATGCCATGGAGGCCAAGGACCAGAGGGGAAACCCTTCTCCCATCTAGGGAAGAGGTCAAGGAAGAAGAGGAAGAAGGGGGCCCCTCTCCCCCTCTCCTCCGGTGGCGCCGGAATGCCGCCGTGGCCATCATCATCATCACCGCGATCTTCACCAACACCTCCCCATATTCACCAACATCTCCATCACCTTTCCTCCTCTATCTACAGCGGTCCACTCTCCCACAACCCGCTGTACCCTCTACTTGAACATGGTGCTTTATGCTTCATATTATTATCCAATGATGGGTTGCCATCCTATGATGTCTGAGTAGATTTTCGTTGTCCTATCGGTGGTTGATGAATTGCTATGATTGATTTAATTTGCTTGTGGTTATGTTGTTGTCCTTTTGTGCCCATCATATGAGCGCGCGCGTGGATCACACCATAGGGTTAGTTGTATGTTGATAGGACTATGTATTGGAGGGCAAGAGTGACAGAAGCTTCAACCTAGCATAGAAATTGATGCATACGGGATTGAAGGGGGACCAATATATCTTAATGCTATGGTTGGGTTTTACCTTAATGAACGTAGTAGTTGCGGATGCTTGCTAATAGTTCCAATCATAAGTGCATAGAATTCCAAGTAAGGATGACATGCTAGCAGGGGCCTCTCCCACATAAAACTTGCTATCGGTCTAGTAAAGTAGTCAATTGCTTAAGGGACAATTTCGCCACACCTACCATCACTTTTCCACACTCGCTATATTTACTTTAGTTGTTTCTTTACCTTAGCAGCCCCTAGTCTTTATTTACGTGTTCTTTACTTTCTTGCAAACCTATCCAAAAACACCTACAATATCAGGACCCCGATTACAAGTCACATCGATCTAGCCGGTAACACCTCATATCAGTTTGCGGCCTCACGCACGGTATACCCACGGGTGTCGCCTTACCATGGCCCGGGACCGTTTGCGCCTTTTGGCTCAAGTATATGATAGCGTCGCTAGCATCCATATGATAGAGAACCCGGGCCGACATGGCTAGTCGTGAACCCAAAGCTGAAGGAAATATGCTCTAGAGGCAATAATAAAGTTATTATTTATTTCCTTATATCATGATAAATGTTTATTATTCATGCTAGAATTGTATTAACCGGAAACATAATACATGTGTGAATACATAGACAAACAGAGTGTCACTAGTATGCCTCTACTTGACTAGCTCGTTAATCAAAGATGGTTATGTTTCCTAACCATAGACATGAGTTGTCATTTGATTAACGGGATCACATCATTAGGAGAATGATCTGATTGACATGACCCATTCCGTTAGCCTAGCACTTGATCGCTTAGTATGTTGCTATTGCTTTCTTCATGACTTATACATGTTCCTGTAACTATGAGATTATGCAACTCCGTTTACGGAGGAACACTTTGGTGCTACCAAACGTCACAACGTAATCGGGTGATTATAAAGGAGTACTACAGGTGTCTCCAAAGGTACATGTTGGGTTGGCGTATTTCGAGATTAGGTTTTGTCACTTGATTGTCGGAGAGGTATCTCGGGCCCTCTCGGTAATGCACATCACTATAAGCCTTGCAAGCAATGTAGCTAATGAGTTAGTTACGGAATGATGCATTACGTAACGAGTAAAGAGACTTGCCGGTAACGAGATTGAACTAGGTATTGGATACCGACGATCAAATCTCGGGCAAGTAACATACCGATGACAAAAGGAACAACGATGTTGTTATGCGGTTTGACCGATAAAGATCTTCAGTAGAATATGTAGGAGCCAATATGGGCATCCAGGTTCCGTTATTGGTTATTGACCGAGAATAGTTCTAGGTCATGTCTACATAGTTCTCGAACCCGTAGGGTCCGCACGCTTAAGGTTTCGATGGCGATGCTTATATTATGAGTTTATGAGTTTTGATGTACCGAAGGAGTTCGAGTCCCGGATGAGATCGGGGATATGACGAGGAGTCTCGAAATGGTCGAGACGTAAAGATCGATATATTGGACGACTATATTCGGAGTTCGGAAAGGTTCGAATGATTCGGTATTTTTCGAGTACCGAGAGTTACGGAATTCACCGGGAGAAGTATTGGGCCTTATTGGGCCCTGCGGGAAAGAGAGGGGGCTGCCTAGGGCAGGCGCGCGCCCAAGGCCTAGTCCGAATTGGACTAGGGGAGGCCGCACCCTTCTTCCCTTCCCTTCCTTCTCTCCTACTCCTACTAGGAAAGGAGGAGTCCTACTCCCGGTGGGAGTAGGACTCCCCTTGGTGCGCCCCTCCTAGGCCGGCCACCTCCTCCCTTGCTCCTTTATATCTGGGGCAGGGGGCACCCATGACACACAAGTTGATCTACGGATCGTTCCTTAGCCGTGTCGGTGCCCCCTCCACCATATTCCACTTGGTCATATCGTCATGAGCTTAAGCGAAGCCTGCGCGGAGAAGTCATATCGTCATGAGCTTAGGCGAAGCCCTGCGTCGGTGGAGCATCATCATCGTCCACGCCGTCGTCGTGACGGAACTCATCCCGACACTTTGCTGGATCGAGTCCGGGATCGTCATCGAGCTGAGCGTGTGCGAACTTCGGAGGTGCCGTATGTTCGGTGCTTGGATCGGTCGGATCGTGAAGACGCATTTAATACATCAACAGCGTTGTTATAATGCTTCCGCTTTCGGTCTACGAGGGTACGTGGATAGACACTCTCCCCTCTCGTTGCTATGCCATCACCATGGTCTTGCGTGTGCGTAGGAAAATTTTGAAATTACTACGTTCCCCAACAGTGGCATCCGAGCCTAGGTTTTTATGGTTTGATGTTTTGCACGAGTAGAACACAAGTGAGTTGTGGGCGATACAAGTCATACTGCCTACCAGCATGTCATACTTTGGTTCAGCGGTATTGTGAGATGAAGCGGCCGGACCGACATTACGCCAGACGCTTCGCGAGACTGGTTTCACTGCTACGAGCACTCGTGCTTAAAGGTGGCTGGCGGTGTCTGCTCTCTCACTTTAGTTGAACCGAGTGTGGCTCGCCCGGTCCTTGAGAAGGTTAAAACGGAGTCTATTTGACGAAGTATCGTTGTGGTCTTGATGCGTAGGTGAGATTGGTTCTTGCTTAAGCCCGTAGCAGCCACGTAAAATTTGCAACAACAAAGTAGAGGACGTCTAACTTGTTTTTGCAGGGCATGTTGTGATGTGATATGGTCAAGACGTGATGCTATATTTTATTGTATGAGATGATCATGTTTTGTAACCGTTATCGGCAACTGGCTGGAGCCATATGGTTGTCGCTTATTGTATGAAATGCAACGCTCAGTAATTGCTTTACTTTATCACTAAGCGGTAGCGATAGTCGAGAAGCAATAGATGGTGTAAACGACAACGATGCTACGATGGAGATCAAGGTGTCGCGCCGGTGACGATGGTGATCACGACGGTGCTTGGAGATGGAGATCACAAGCACAAGATGATGATGGCCATATCATATCACTTATATTGATTGCATGTGATGTTTATCCTTTATGCATCTTATTTTGCTTTGATTGACGGTAGCATTTTAAGATGATCTCTCACTAAAATTATCAAGTAGTGTTCTCCCGAGTATGCACCGTTGCCAAAGTTCGTCGTGCCGAGACACCACGTGATGATCGGGTGTGATAAGCTCTCGTCCATCTACAACGGGTGCAAGCCAGTTTTGCACACGCAGAATACTCAGGTTATACTTGACGAGCCTAGCATATGCGAGATATGGCCTCGTAACACGGAGACCGAAAGGTCGGCGTGAATCATATAGTAGATATGATCAACATAAGATGTTCACCATTGAAAACTACTCCATCTCACGTGATGATCGGTTATGGTTTAGTTGATTTGGATCACGTGATCACTTAGTGTTGCGACCCGACCTCGACGGTCAAGCCTCCGTATTCTTGTGCCATCCTCGATCAAGTATCTTGCACACACAGTACATCAATGTATATATCAAAGTGCAATCACATGTATAAATAACATAAAATGATATATACCTCATAATACTCAGCGGAAACAATCAAACGGGTGTGGAGTCCCATCAACGCCATCGGCAGGTTGAGTGTAGACCGTAACCTGTATCGTAACTCTTACTGTCGAGGAAATATCTGCAACATGATACGTTGCAGCCGTGTAGGTCAATTACATTGAATGTATCGGCAAGATCACAATAAGAGAAAACAGATGATAAACTATACTATATGCGGTGTGGCTTTGTGGCTCAGATCTGAGTTTTGTTTATGCGTAAAAGCTGGTTTTAATTTTCCCTACATCAAAGGAATAAATGAAGTCTGTACTATGGAGTTTTCTATCATGACATGGTTCCGCCAACCGATGTCTCATAACCCAAAGTCATCATAAGTTGCCCACAATTAAGTTATCAGTCCGGTGTTGAGAGTTCCAGATAGATCCAAGTCCAGATGCTCAAATTGTCCGTGAATCGGGACACGGCTAATCGATTAGGTTTAAACCCTCTGCAGAGGTTTGTACACTTTACCCGCAAGATTCGATCCCTCTCTTTACGTTCTCGCACTTCAGGGTGTTTGAGAACAAGATGACCGAAACATGGTTTTCCGAAGAGTTCCCCTGACCACTGTCCGGTGCTCATTCAATCCTACCGTAGTTCTACATCTGCTAGCACCGTCCCAGCCAGAGTCACAACTAAGGTCAACCAAGCCAGAGCCCATAATGACTTGCGGTTGCACAGGTAAGCTTCCGGGCGTGAAGTATTCTTCCGTCTCTTTGAGTCTGGGTGAAGCTTTCCGCAAGATGTCATGGCGCTTCTCCATGCATCCCGGCCAACCACTGGTTTCTCCAGGTGCTGTCAACCATCCTTCACCCAGTAGTGTATTGAATTCTTGTCTCGAGTCTTGAAGTCTTGAGGCCTTGAAGATGCAGTCCTTGCAGGTGCCATCATGGAGTTGTCGTCATTGACGAAATCCTTCATTCTCACACCACTCCTGAGCACTCATACCAACCCCGTCTACTATAGCGTAGCATTAAAATAAATAACGTCCCGGACTTGGTAACATGGTGATGGGTTCCTACCTCATGCATACTACTCAACTACAAGGATTCAATAACACTACTGAGGGGTGGTTGCAAGGGTGCCACTAAATGCAATAAATCATAGGTAAGAAAGCATGGTCAAAGTGAACTTGCCTTGTTGTCGATCTTCGAAAACTAGGGATTCGTAGTAGCAAGCTTCGCACTCCGGAAAATTCTACCGAGACAAACAATTAATCACAATAAGCACATAGCATAGGACCACATAACACAATAGCATAGCAATAGCAACATAACACATCAAAACAACCAAATCAAAACCCAAATGGAAAACTCAAAGAAAATCAACTCAAGTTTCCTACTTCAAACAACAACTAGAACTAGTTTTATATAATAAAATTTTTCTAACATAACCTAATCATGGTTTTATGTTAACTAAACAGAAAATATTTCATTAAGCAACTAGGAGCAAAAAGAATTAAATAAAAATCTATTATGAAACTCCCGAATAGGCAAAACAAGCTTTAATTCAAATCTGATCTAACTCAATTTTATAAATCCAAACATAGACAAATTATATATTTTGGAAACTACAGGAAAATTGTGATCTAACGCAAAAAGAATCAGCATCATTGGACTTCTAGATCAAAAGTTATAGGCTAAACAAGAACGGAACTAAATCTGTTACGGAAATAAATCTGAAAACGAAAACGGAGTTACCTGTACGTGAGGTAGAGATGGCAGGAAGGAGACGGCGATGTGGAGGGCTGCTCTGGCGAGGGGGCGAGGTCACCGGCGAGGTGGGGGTGGCGGAGGAGGGGTCGGCGCTTGGGGAGGTGGCGCTGGGCGATGGGGAGGTTCCAGGAGAGCTCCTGGTGAGCGTTTCTAGGCAGGAAAAGGAGGACGGTGGCGAGAAGGCTACGGGCAGGGAGAGGGCGTGGTGATGGGAAAAATGGAACGAGGAGAGGAGGGGTTTTATAGGCGGTCTCGGGAGGCGCTGGGATGGAAAGACGAGGAGATCGGGAAGGTGGAGATTCTGCTCCATGGATATGGAAAGCTTCAGTAACGTGAGAGGAAACAGAGGAAGGAGATGATCTCTTGTTGGGCTAGAATAGGAAAGTGCTTAATGGGCCAGCAGGTTTTTCCTAATAAAAACGATTCCATTCCTATCTTTAAAATTAGGAAACTAAAACAATAAAAAGGAAATCAAATCAATTCGGAATAAAGAGTTTTTATATACTAAAATTATCAGAAAAATAAAATGTAGATGTTGAGCCTTATTCCACGGCCAAAATAAAAACTTAAAAAAAATGTTTTTCAGAAAATCCCTAAAGGCTTTATTTCTTTTTGCAAATAATTTTTTAAATAAAAACTTTGGTTTTTCTTGGCTCAAATATTTTCAAAAATGCCCCTGATTTTGGAGGGTCATTTTCCTCCGCTCTTTCTTGCTTGCAAGAATTTATTTTTCGGGGTATTTCTCGGGGAAGAAAAATAAAGAAGTAAGTGCAAATATTTGAAAGAATTAAATTGCAAAACTCCGTTCAAATTCTTTATAGTTGAAGAAGTCATGTCATCTTCTCTCATTGATTTTAATAGGATGAATTTGAATTTACCGGAGAAGGGAAAGTCATTTTATTCCCTCTCTTTCAAAAGTTTTGAAAAGGTTCAAATTTCACTCAAGTTTAATTCACTCAAGCAAACAAACAAACAATTCAATTAATTATATTAACATTCCAAAATTTGGGATGTTACACTTAGATGACTAGAGAGATGTCTGTCTAAGTGGGAGTTCTTAAGTAATATGATTAATTGAACTTTAATTTATCATGACCTTAGTCCTGGTAGTATTTTGCAAATTATGTTGTAGATCAATAGCTCGCGTTGTTGCTTTCCTATGTTTTTATATGTGTTCCTAGAGAAAATTGTATTGAAAGATGTTAGTAGCAATGATGCGGATTGGATCCGTGATCCGAGGTTTATCCTCATTGCTGCACGTAAGAATTATGTCCTTAATGCACCGCTAGGTGACAGACCTATTGCAGGAGCAGATGCGACGTTATGAACGTTTGGCTAGCTCAATATGAGCGAATCTGAGGCGTTATGAACGTTTGGCTAGCTCAATATGATGACTACTTGATAGTTTAGTGCACCATGCTTAACGGCTTAGAATCGGGACTTCAAAGACGTTTTGAACGTCATGGACCATATGAGATGTTCCAGAATTGAAGTTAATATTTCAAGCAAATACCGAGTTGAGAGATATGAAGTCTCCAACAAGTTCTATAGCTAAAAGATGGAGGAGAATCGCTCAACTAGTGAGCATGTGCTCAGATTGTCTGAGTACTTCAATCGCTTGAATCAAGTGGGAGTTAATCTTCCAGATAAGATAGTGATTGACATAATTCTCTAGTCACCATCACTAAGTTAGTAGAACTTTGTGATGAACTATAGTATGCAAGGGATGACGAAAAAGATTCTCGAGCTCTTCGCGATGCTAAAATCGGCGAAGGTAGAAATCAAGAAAAACATCAAGTGTTGATGGTTGACAAGACCACTAGTCTCAAGGAAAATGGCAAAGGGAAGAAGGGAACTTCAAAAGGAACGGCAAGCAAGTTGCTGCTCGAGTGAAGAAGCCCAAGTCTAGACCTAAGCCCGAGACCGAGTACTTACACTGCATAGGAAATGGTCACCGAAACGGAAATACCCCAAATATTTGGTGGATAAGAAGGATGGCAAAGTGAACAAGGGTATATTTGATATACAGGTTATTGATGTGTGCTTTACTAGTGTTTATAGTAGCCCCTGAGTATTTGATACTTGTTCGGTTGCTAAGATTAGTAACTCAAATGGGAGTTACTGATTAAGCGAAACTAGTTGAAGGGAAGTAATGATGAGTGTTGGAAGTAGTTCCAAGATTGATATGATCATCATCGCACACTCCCTATACTATCGGGATTAGTGTTGAACCTAAATAAATGTTATTTGGCGTTTGCATTGAGCATGGATATGATTTGATCATGTTTATTGCAATACGGTTATTCATGTAAGTTAGAGAATAATTATTGTTCATTTACATGAATAAAACCTTCTATGGTCATACACCCAATGAAAATGGTTTGTTGGATCTCGATCGTGTGATACACATATTCATAATATTGAAACCAAAAGATGCAAAGTTAATAATGATAGTGCAACTTATTTGTGGCACTTGCCGTTTAGGTCATATTGGTGTAAAGCGCATGAAGAAACTCCATGTCGATGGATTTTGGAATCACTTGATTATGAATCATTTGATGCTTGCGAACCGTGCCTTTTGGGCAAGATGACTAAAACTCCGTTCTCGGAACAATGGAACAAGCTACCGACTTATTGGGAATAATACATACCGATGTATGCGATCCAATGAGTGTTGATGCTCGTGGCAAGTATCGTTATTTTATGACCTTCACAAAGATGATTTGAGCAGATATGGGTATATCTACTTGATGAAACACAAGTCTGAAACATTTGAAAAGTTCAAAGAATTTCAGAGTGAAGTGAAGAATCATCGTAACAAGAAAATAAAAGTTTCTACGATATGATCGCAGAGGAAAAATATTTGAGTTGCGAGTTTGGCCTTGATTAAAACAATGTGGAATAGTTTCACAGCTCACGCCACATGGAACACCATAACGTAATGGTGTGTCCGAACGTCATAACCGCACTTTATTTGATATGGTGCGATCTATGATGTCTCTTATCGATTTACCACTATCGCTTTGGGGTTATGCATTAGAGACAACTGCATTCACGTTTAATAGGGCACCATCTAAATCCGTTGAGACGACACCGTATGAACTATGGTTTAACAAGAGACCTAAGCTATCGTTTCTTAAAGTTTGGAATTGTGATGCTTATGTGAAAAGTTTTCACCGATAAGCTCGAACCCAAATCGAAAAGTGCGTCTTCATAGAATACCCAAAGGTAACTATTGGGTACACCTTCTATCACAGATCCGAAGGCAAGTTTTTCGTTGCTAAGATGGATCCTTTCTAGAGAAGAAGTTTCTCGAAAGAAGTGAGTGGGAGGAAAGTAGAACTTGATGAGGTAATTGTACCTTCTCCCTTATTGGAAAGTAGTTCATCACGTAAATCAGTTCCAGTGATTCCTACACCAATTAGTGAGAAAGTTAATGATGATGATCATGAAACTTCAGATCAAGTTGCTACCAAACCTCGTAGGTCTTCCAGAGTAAGATCCGCACTGAGTGGTACGGTAATCATGTTCGGAAGTCATGTTACTAGACCATGATGAACCTACGAACTATGAGGAAGCGATGATGAGCCCAGATTCGCGAAATGGCTTGAGGCCATGAAATCTGAGATAGGCTCCATGTATGAGAACAAAGTATGGACTTTGATTGACTTGCTCTATGATCAGCAAGCCATGTTAAATAAATGGATCTTCAAGAGGAAGATGGACACCGATAGTAGTGTTACTATCTACAAAGCTCGACTTGTTGCAAAAGGTTTTCGACAAGTTCAAGGTGTTGAATACGATGAAATTTTCTCACTGTAACGATGCTTAAGTCTATCCGAATCATGTTAGCAATTGCCACATTTTATGAAATCTGGCAAATGGATGTCAAAACTGCATTCCTTAATGGATTTATTAAAGAAGAGTTGCATATGATGCAACCGAAGGTTTTGTCAATCCTAAAGATGCTAACAAAATGTGCAAGCTCCAATGATCCATCTATGGACTGGTGCAAGCATCTCGAGTTGGAATATATGCTTGATGATTTGATCAAAGCATATGGTTTTATCTGACTTTTGGAGAAGCCTGTATTTACAAGAAAGTGAGTGGGAGCACTACAACATTTCGATAAGTATATGTGAATGACATATTGTTGATCGGAAATAATGTAGAATTATTCTGCAAAGCATAAAGGAGTGTTTGAAAGGAGTTTTTCAAAGAAAGACCTCGGTGAAGCTGCTTACATATTGAGCATCAAGATCTATAGAGATAGATCAAGACGCTTGATAAGTTTTTCAATGAATACATACCTTGACAAGATTTTGAAGTAGTTCAAAATGGAATAGTCAAAGAAAGAGTTCTTGCCTGTGTTGCAAAGGTGTGAAATTGAGTAAGACTCAAATCCCGACCACGGCAGAAAATAGAAAAGAGAATGAAAGTCATTCCCTATGCCTCACCATAGGTTCTATAAAGTATGCTATGCTATGTACCGACCTATTATATACCTTGCTCTGAATTTGGCAAGGAGTACAATGGTGATCTAGGAGTAGATCATCGGACATTGGTCAAGAACATCCTTAGTGAGGACTAAGTAAATATTTCTCGATTATGGAGGTGATAAAAAAGCCCGTCAGAAAGAGTTACATCGATGCAAGCATTTTACACTGATCCAGATGACTCTAAGTCTCAATCTGGATACATATTGAAAGTGGGAGCAATTAGCTAGAGTAGCTCCGCAAGAGCATTGTAGACATAGAATATTTGCAAAATAGATACGGCTCTGAATGTGACAGCAGACCGTTGACTAAGCTTCTCTCACGAGCAAAACATGATCATACCTTAGTACTCTTTGGGTGTTAATCACATAGCGATGTGAACTAGATTATTGACTCTAGTAAACCCTTTGGGTGTTGGTCACATGTCGATGTGAACTATGGGTGTTAACCACATATAGATGTGAACTATTGATGTTAAATCACATGGCGATGTGAACTAGATTATTGACTCTAGTACAAGTGGGAGACTTAAGGAAATATGCTCTAGAGGCAATAATAAAGTTATTATTTATTTCCTTATATCATGATAAATGTTTATTATTCATGCTAGAATTGTATTAACCGGAAACATAATACATGTGTGAATACATAGACAAACAGAGTGTCACTAGTATGCCTCTACTTGACTAGCTCGTTAATCAAAGATGGTTATGTTTCCTAACCATAGACATGAGTTGTCATTTGATTAACGGATCACATCATTAGGAGAATGATCTGATTGACATGACCCATTCCGTTAGCCTAGCACTTGATCGCTTAGTATGTTGCTATTGCTTTCTTCATGACTTATACATGTTCCTGTAACTATGAGATTATGCAACTCCGTTTACGGAGGAACACTTTGGTGCTACCAAACGTCACAACGAATCGGGTGATTATAAAGGAGTACTACAGGTGTCTCCAAAGGTACATGTTGGGTTGGCGTATTTCGAGATTAGGTTTTGTCACTCGATTGTCGGAGAGGTATCTCCGGGCCCTCTCGGTAATGCACATCACTATAAGCCTTGCAAGCAATGTAGCTAATGAGTTAGTTACGGAATGATGCATTACGTAACGAGTAAAGAGACTTGCCGGTAACGAGATTGAACTAGGTATTGGATACCGACGATCAAATCTCGGGCAAGTAACATACCGATGACAAAAGGAACAACGTATGTTGTTATGCGGTTTGACCGATAAAGATCTTCGTAGAATATGTAGGAGCCAATATGGGCATCCAGGTTCCGTTATTGGTTATTGACCGAGAATAGTTCTAGGTCATGTCTACATAGTTCTCGAACCCGTAGGGTCCGCACGCAAGGTTTCGATGATGCTTATATTATGAGTTTATGAGTTTTGATGTACCAAGGAGTTCGAGTCCCGGATGAGATCGGGATATGACGAGGAGTCTCGAAATGGTCGAGACGTAAAGATCGATATATTGACGACTATATTCGAGTTCGGAAAGGTTCGAATGATTCGGTATTTTGAGTACCGGAGAGTTACGGAATTCGCCGGGAGAAGTATTGGGCCTTATTGGGCCTGCGGGAAAGAGAGAGGGCTGCCTAGGGCAGGCGCGCCCAAGGCCTAGTCCGAATTGGACTAGGGGAGGGCCGCACCCCTTCTTCCCTTCCCTTCCTTCTCTCCTATTCCTACTAGGAAAGGAGGAGTCCTACTCCGGTGGGAGTAGGACTCCCCCATGTGCGCCCCTCCTAGGCCGCCACCTCCTCCTTGCTCCTTTATATCTGACGGGGCAGGGGGCACCCCATGACACACAAGTTGATCTACGATCATTCCTTAGCTGTGTGCGGTGCCCCCTCCACCATATTCCACTTCGGTCATATCGTCATGGAGCTTAGGCGAAGCCCTATGCCGAGAAGTCATATCATCGCGGAGCTTAGGAGAAGCCCTGCGTCGGTGGAGCATCATCATCGCCACCACGCCGTCGTCTTGACGGAACTCATCCCGACACTTTGCTGGATCGAGTCCGGGATCGCCATCGAGCTGAACGTGTGCAGAACTTCGGAGGTGCCGTATGTTCGGTGCTTGGATCGGTCGGATCGTGAAGACGTACGACTACATCAACCGCGTTGTTATAACGCTTCCGCTTTCGGTCTACGAGGGTACGTGGACAGACACTCTCCCCTCTCGTTGCTATGCCATCACCATGGTCTTGCGTGTGCTTAGGAAAATTTTGAAATTACAACGTTCCCCAACAAAAGCGGCACTAACCCATGGGGACAGGCATACATGAATCAACTTCGAGCATGTCGGTCAGCAGCGTGTGAATCCGGGATGTAGCACTGGGCTAGCAGGACTCCGGTAACCCGGGCTGTAGCAGGCTAGACAGGACTCCAGATGTCACTGCGTGACATTTCCCCGAAGGGACAGACACAGGAACAAAGTGAAACACATGTCGGCCAGTCAAGTGTCCTGAGCAGTAATGCTGGGCTAGCAGGACTCCGGTGAACCGGGCTGTAGCGGACTACTATGGCTCAAGGAAGCACTAGACTACATTCCCCCATAAGAGAGGCTGCCAAGGATAAACAACTAGATTGTCGGATCCCACACATACCAAGCATTTCAATCATACACACAATATGCTCGATATGTGTAAATACAACATGGCATCACAACAAGACTCGACGACTAAAGTATTTATTCATTAGGCTCCGAGGAGCAAGATATTACAAACATGGGTCTCATGGCCCAACATTCAGAGCATACAAGTCAAAACACACGCGGAAGCTTAACATGTCTGAGTACAGACATCTACAAATGAAAAAGGCTGAGAAGCCTGACTATCTACCAGATCCTGCCGAGGGCACAAGATCGTAGCTGAGGTAACAAGCTAAACGTCGAAGTCCACGCGGAACTACTAGCGAGACTGAAGTCTCTCTGCAAAACATAAAATAAGTAAACGTGAGTACAAATGTACCCAGCAAGACTTACATCAGAACTATCTACACATGCATCGGTATCAACAAAGGGGTGGTGGAGTTTAATTGCAGCAAGCCAGCTTTGACTCGGTGGCTACCCTGAACTACGACTGCAAGTAACTCTTTTGAGGTGGCGCACACGAGTCCACGTATTCACCATATCAATACACCACTATGGATCCGCTCCCGTCTCCCTACGAGAACGCCATCCATAGCACTCATGCTTATCTTGCGCATTTTGGAGTATCCACTTTCACTTGTCTATGAACTGTACAGGCAACCCAGAAGTCCTTTACCGCGGACACGGCAATTCGAATAGATGATGTTAACCCTGCAGGGGTGTACTTCTTCACACACGCTCTCACCACTTACCAGCATGTACACGTCATGTATCTCGGCAACCTTCAAGTGGAAGCCTGGCGAGGGAGTCGGCCACAACCTGACTAACCACACAAGTCTCTCGTCCAGGCTTATCGCCTATTCGGGTTCCATCCGCTAGGAGATCCGGCCGGGGTGTCGCTCACGGCCCCAAACGATGTGTACTGGGTTCCAATCCCACCAAACGGGCGGCGCTTGGCATACCCGGCCATGGTGCCTAGTCTGACCCAAGCCCACCTGTACCGGGTGCCACTTGGTAGACTACTAACACTACCTACAAACACCAAAAACTAGTTGCAACTCCTGGACAGAGATCAGGTTGATTAATAAGTCGAGAGAGCTTGGAGCGCCCGGAGCCCAATGTGTGGTAGTAACTGTTCATGGATCACAGACACAGAACTCAGTTCCTGAGGACGGCTGCAATGAGACAACCCACAATGTACTCCTACATGGCCTCTCACCGCTACCTTTACCAAATCATGTTCACACACTTAGCTCTTAACAGTAGGACATGTTCACCACATTCCAATTCATCCCCGATGAATCAGACCTGACTCAACTCTAAGCAGTAGCAGGCATGACAAACAAGCATGAATGAGTAGGCACATCAGGGCTCAAACAACTCCTACTCATGCTAGTGGGTTTCATCTATTTACTGTGGCAATGACAGGTCATGCAGAGGAAAGGGGTTCAACTACGGCAACATGTAACAGTTGAATCGCTGTTGTCCTAATGCAGTAAAAGAGAGCAGGAGCGAGAGAGTGGGACTGTATTGGAATGAACAAGGGGATTTTGCTTGCCTGGCACTTCTGAATATAGCATTGAGTCTTCATCAGTGTCAACGATCACAACGTCGGAACAACGTCTACCGAGGGGGAACAAATACCGACAACAGAGTAGGAAAACACAATCAATGCAATGCACAATATGATGCATGATCATGACATGTCAATATGCTGTGTTTTGAGCTAATGCAACTAGCAACATGTTAAATGGAGTTGGTTTGAACCCTAGGTTCAAATTCAAACTCCATATGTGAGGGTTTAAATGCCATTTATATGATGTGGCCTAAACAACAGCCATAAGTTGTTCTAACATGCATGAAAATGATACAGACGGATAGATTAGGATTTTCTGATCATTTTTCATATATAACTTATTTCATTCTGAGCTACGGTTGAATTTCTATGATTTTTAGAAGTTTAGGGCATTTTCTGAAATTTCCTGAATTAAATTTAATCCAGAAAATAGCTTATTGCGTCAGCATGACATAAGCCTGCGGTCAGCAGGTCAACTGGGCTACCCCTGGTCAAACCTGACCAGTAGGACCCGCGTGTTAGTGTAACGGGGCAGGAATAGAGGCTGACCTGTGGGGCCAGGTCAACGTTGACGTGGCATGGTCAACTGATGTGTGGGGCCGGCTGTGTTAATCTAAACTAAACAGAAAATAATTCTGGGGTTATTTAAGGCATGGGGCTCACTAGTCATTGGCTCTAGGGTTGATTAGTTGGATCATTAGCACTAATTAAGCGTGCCACATCGGCAGTCGCCGGAGTATCGCCGGCGGCGACCAAAGCTACGGCGGAAGCTCGCCGGGGCTGCTACAGGCGGCGGGTGGACGTGTGAAGGCCACCAGAAGATAGCCCGCACACGCCCGCATCTAGCTGGCTGCTCAGGAGGCCGCGGGGTCGCCGGAAACGACGGCCACGACCATGGAGGCGGCGGCCGGAGTTCGGTGGTGCACATGCACGGGCTACGGAGCATGGGGAGCCCGACTGGGGTTGTCTACAGCTTCCTGGCGTAACCAGGAGCACGACCGTGCGCTCAGGTGCGACTACCGCGAGCTAAAGCGACGGCGGCGAAGAGGACGCCGGCGGTGAGCTCACGGCATGGTGGGGATCAGAGCTAGCGAGCATAAACAAGAGAGGGAGGGGACGGGTTCGACGCGGAAGCTCACAGAGAGGCTAACGGAGGGGTCGGCGGGCGCGGGGACGGCCGGTGGGCAGCGAATCGACTCCGAGGATCTTCGGGCACCGAGGTTGAAGAAGGCGTCGGGGACGGTGTTGTGGTGCTTCCCCGGTTGCTTGGCTCGGCGTGGATGAAGAAGACGACGATGCGGAGCTTGGGGACGCGTCAGAGAGGCGAGGGGGTGGCTCTGGCTACAGGTACGGCGATCGGAGTCGGCGAGCTCGCTCAGGCAGGAGGTGTCGAGCGAGAGAGAGGAGGGGATGAGGACAAGGGAGTGGGCGAGAGGGTCCGGGGTGATGCGTGGCGTCATCCGGACGCGTTGGGGCAGCGGCAGGAAGCAGGAGGTGGCGGGGCGCGTGCCAGCGTGCCGTGGCCACACGCGCTCTGTCCTTCTGGCGCGCCGAGGAAGATGACTGGCAAGGTGGGGGTGGGCTGGGCCGCTAGTGGGCTGCGAGGTGAGCACACACTCTTTCCCTGCTTTCCTATTTTCTACAGTTTTTCTATTTTTCTTCTCTGTTTTGATTTAGTTTATAAACCAAATCATTTTAATAAATCCTGAAAGCAATTGTGGCCATTAACTGAATTATTATAGAGGCCCTTAGGTATTTTCAGAATTGTTGGAGCATTTAAAATTATTTATAGAATTTAAATGCCCCAATTCAAACACATATGATTTAATTCAAGCCCAAATATGTCCTGAAAAAATGTAAACCATTTTTGGTAGATACTTCCACCTTAATCCAGAAATGATGAACATTTTTAAAGGGCATTTTGAGTTCATTGAAAAAGATTTCATTCAACCGTATTTGATTTACTTGATGCTAGGGTTTGGATCAATCCCCATTTCAAGTTTAAATGAAATTTAAACATGATGCAACACATGACTAGCTAGCCTAGAGCATACCAGAACTAGGGATGTGACAACTCACCGCCACTAAACAAGAATCTCGTCCCGAGATTCAAGACGTGAGGTTAGAAGACAGAGGGGACACTAGGCTAACACGATCTTCATGATCCAGTTGCCCTTCTCGAAGATGTTGATCATTGCTTCGAATTGATCTTGACGTCTTTGCTTTCACGATCTTCATCCAACACGATGACAAAAGGGAAAGGAAATTCTACCGGAATCGATCACCTCGAAGTTCGAGCACTCAAGATCAACTCATGGAGTGGGACATTGAAACATCGCTTGAGTTGAGTCACAAAACACATATAAGGGGTGATGGTAAGGAGTTGATGATGAAGGTTCAATTTTGGGAAGCAACAACTCCACGCTTAAGTAAGACGGGGCATGGTGTCAAGTAGCGAGGAGTTAATTGCCCTGCATACCACAACGGGGCACCCTAGAAGAGGTGACTCGTAGGATTATTCCCTTAAGTGGCAAAAAGAATTACTTTAGATACAGAGATCACTGAAACTCTCTATACCAGCCTAAGGAAAATAACAATTGATCATTTGAATGAATTCGAAAGAATGGCATACTCAGTTTGGAGAGGAAACTAGAGTTATAGGACAACTCGGCAATGGAAGGCACATTCCAATTGATACCGAGGATATAACACAATGACTGAGCGTGCTCTCAAGAACTTGAGCATTTCCGTATTCATCAGGGTTTTACCAACATCCGTGCCGAGGATCCTGGCAACACATCATACTACCATGATAAACTGTGATGGAGGATGCAGATGCAAAGGAGGACATCACTTTCTCAAATTTTTCCTTAGCAACGCCAAAGAAGCAAATCTGGATGATCGACCGAGAGACATTTAGCACTCCGCTTCTAATGTTCTCCTTGATGTACTAGGTACCACGGTCAATGCTTAAAAGCATCAACATGGCCATCAAGTAAAGGTCAAACTTCGGGAGCACAAAAATCCATAAGGAACAACTTGTGGAATAAGTCATACCAAATCCTCACGGAGAGGATGGTCGAATTGCTCATTCAAGATACTACAATAATAGATCTTCCGGCTAGGTGTGTCGGCCGGAACATCAACCTCGTCGGGACCTACATCATAGATCTTGGAAATGTTCCAGCCATCATATCTGCTTGAGATTCAAATTTGGCTGGTAACAGGATTTTTCAGACAACATGTCTAGAAAAGAAAGGTTGCAACACAAGTCGACGAGATAACGTTGCGAGACTCTCGGGAGATGAACTACTATAGCAAGCTCCAAAACATGAGCTGGTTCTGCTACACACATGTGAACATATTGTCCAAGACAAGCATGACCACACAGTAGTCTTACAATAAAACACTACCAAAGTTCAGGTGAGGAACCATCATCGAGGATATCGAAGTCCTTACACAAGTCCGGATTAGCTCTTAGGAAGGAACTTCTTCTCCTTGAACAAATCAATCAGTGGCTTGGTGTGCTAGGGAATACATATGGAGTGGAGGTAACTAATCTACCAAACCATAGAATACTTCGCATGTATGCATGGCTGATTTGGGATGATTCCAGAGGAAACAAAACAAACCTTTCTCAAATTCATGGCGGCAACTTACACCTAATGCACGTGAACTTGGAGAAAGTCACTTCTTTCACCAAAACATATACTTCTTGAACGGGAGATGAAGATATGCTTACAAAAGTTTCCAACACTAACTTAGATGTTCAACATGAATCATGGACAAGATGAAATGTTGATGATGAGCTCAACAACAATCATCGAGATTTCCATGAAGATGGAATTCCAGAACTATGTGAACAAGGTTATAGCATTGGTCAGACCCAAAAGATATAATGATGTATGCTCGAGGAAACAACCACGAGTAAGACAACATTACGAATATCGTTGGTTCTGAATTGATTTGAGAATAGGCCATACTCGAATCAAACATTGGATAAGACGATAGATTCAACAACCGATCATGAGGCACAATCGATGAAGATATCATCTCTCTTCAACATACGCACACACACACATAAGGATATCCCTTAGAAATGAACTAAGTCGGACAAGCTTTTATCTTCCAACTCTCCAAGTTGTTGTCTAGCTCAACCAAGTAGCTCAGGGATATCCAACACAGATTCTTGGAGAAGGGGTGGTTTATAAGAAAACCAACTTGATCACGAACTCAACATAGCGGTCAGGTGACAACCTGGTAACACTTCCGAGAAGATATTCAGAAAATCACGAACCACCATATGTTACTAAGCTCGAGATCAATCTTGCTTCTCAGGGCAAGACGATATGATCAAGGAGCGAGGGATTGTCACAATCCTAACTCATTGGTCGATGAGTGCACCCGGAAATATGGACTAGGTAGCACGATCAACCTTAGGGTGATGATCCAATAATCAACACGCTAAGAGTGAGGTTATTGTCCATTTAACTACCAAGCAACAGAGTTGCTAGGAGTATAGATTTCACACATCACGGTTCACTTGTCGGTATTCCGGTTGCAACAACACGGAACCGAGGAGCGAATGATGATGGCGAGAAGTATCACTGTGTAAAGACTTCATAAGAGGTGGTGCAATTCTCATGACAATCCTGACATAAGGAGGCAACACTCCAAGGTAGAACAGAACAAAAGCTGGATTGGCATTTTGATCTGCAGAATACAACTGCTTTGACCCAATCCTGGATATGGATGAGGTACTGGAGTTCGTTTCTCCTAGTCATTCCGAATAGAATGGCTTGATGGACCACAAGAATAAAAGGCATCGATAACACGAATGCACAGCTACTCCTGACTATCAACTGATAGACAAAGACCAAAATACAACTAAAGAGGGACAACTAAAGGAACATATAATTTTCTGAGTTGTGGATGCATAGATTAATATGTCGAAACAAGTTCAACAGGTTTCTTCCAGATAACCCATGCAGAAAGATAGAACTGGCAGATTCACAATGCAGAGTGGAGAACTCATCAAGAGCACTCTTATTGTGATGTTTTGATTCAACAAGGAACTTTTGCCAAGGATGGTTCATGGTATTTGGACGAATGATATACCACAGACCTCGAGGACTATCGCAATGGTTACTAATATCTTAAGGGAACTAGCAAATACTAACAACATGAACTAGGGTGAATCTCGGGTTCAAAAACCCAGGAGTAGAATACCTACTTGTTAGATAATAACGAGAAATAAATGAGACAAAGAGACACGGATTTTTACGTGGAAACCCTTGCGGGAGAAAACCACGGACGCACGAAGGCGCAATCACTATGAGGAAGAGTATTACAAGCACGAGACGACAGACCGTCTGAGGTGCGACTACATGGGGTATATAAGAGGGCAATACATGAGAGTCCTTGGAGGACAAGTAAACGAGTTGTACTCGTACGCGTCGACGTCAACGCAAAGCCCACACCGTATGTACTACGTCTAGTCCAATACGGTACTAGAATTTAGATCATAATTTAACAATCTCCACCTTGATCCAAATTCCCTCCGATGAGTCGAAGAAAGTGAATAACTCCATCCAAATGAGCATAAACACCTTGTGCGTCAAAGTCCATAGGACTAATGAGAAATACCAACTAAGCTCGAGCAAAGCTCAAACTTATTGGTCGGAACTGGCTTTGTCATCATATCAGCAGGATTATCATGAGTACTTATCTTGCATACCTTCAAATCACCTTCACAACAACATCCCGAATATAGTGATATCGACATCAATGTGCTTTGTTCTCTCATGGTACATTGGATTCTTGGTAAGATATATAGCACTTTGACTGTCACTAAACACGGCAGGCAAGATGAATCTCCACAAAGCTCGGTGTACAAACCTCTCAACCAGATAGCTTCTTTGCATGCCTCGAAATAGCCATATACTCGGCATCGTGGTGGAACAAGCCACAATAGACTGCAAAGTTGCTCTCCAACTCACAAAGACAACGACCAATGGTGAAAACATAACCTGTGAGTGATCTTCTCTTATCCAAATCACCAGCAAAATCAGAATCAACAAAACCAACAAGTCCATCTCCAGTTTTCCCAAAGCTGTAAATAAGCATTAGAAGTACCGCGCAGTATCTCGAAAATCCACCGAACTGCTCTCCAATGCTCTTTTCCAGGATTAGCCATGTATCTACCGACAACACTCAATGCATAAGATAAATCCGGACGAGAACAAACCATGGCATACATAAGTGAACCAACTGCACTCGAATAGGGAACTCTAGACATGTACTCAATATCGCATCGACTTAGGACATAAAGTCGATGATAATTTGAAGTGTGCAGCTAACGGAGTACTCACCGCTTGGCATTATGCATATTAAAACGACGAAGAACTTTATCAATATATCCCTTCGATGAGATACACTTTTCCGCACGGTCTATCTCTGGATATTTCCATGCCAAGTATTTTCTTTGCTGCACCCAAATCCTTCATCTCAAATTCATTACTCAATTGCTTCTTTAGTTCATCAATCTCGACATACTCTTTGCAGCAATTAGCATATCATCAACATAAAGGAGCAAATAAATAGTTGAACCATTGACAGTTTTCAAATAAACACAACTATCATAATTAGACCTTTTGAAACCTTGAGAGAGCATAAAGGTGTCAAATCTCTTGTACCACTGTCTAGGGATTGCTTCAATCCATAAAGAGATTTCTTTAACTTGCGACATGCTTTTCTTTTCCAGAATAACAAAACCTTCAGGTTGTTCCATATAAATATCCTCTTCTAATTCTCCATGTAAAATGCAGTTTTAACATCCAATTGTTCAAGCTCAAGATCATGCATGGCAACAATATTGAGTAAAGTGCGAATAGAGCTATGCTTCACAACAGAGAAAAGACTTCGTTATAGTCAATACCGGAATCGGCTATAACCTTTAGCAACTAACCTTGCTTTATATCTTGTCTCATCATTAGGAGAAACACCTTCTTTCCTCTTGAAAACCCACTTGCAACGAATAGGTTTCTTCTCTCTAGGCAATTTTACTAAATCCCAAGTGCCATTCTTTTCAAGTGATTCCATCTCATCATGCATAGCGGTCATCCACTTATTACTATCACCGAAATAATAGCCTCGGAATATGAAGAAGGCTCAACATTATCTTCAATTTCTTACGCAATGATAAAGCAAAAGAAACAATATTGCACTCTTCAATTAACTTTGTCAGTTTATTAATACCCGCCTAACTCATCACGTGCAAGATTCCAACTAGGTGGAACAATAGGCTGATTTGGAGTGGGAGTGACATGATCATCATTAACGACGGGTTCATCATGTGCATCAACAATTTCATTACCAAATGTATCACCTGAATCAATAACATGCTCCACCCAACAGAGACTCTGAACAATAGGCTGCTGTTCACTCTCAACGGAACATTAGTAGATGAAACATCATGTAACATAGCAGGTTCATTAAAGATAACATTTCTGCTAATAACAACCTTCCGGGTTTCAGGATTCCACAATTTAAAACCTTTAACACCAGACTTATAACCAAGAAAGATGCACTTAACAGCCCTAGGCTCCAACTTTCCATTATCAACATGAGCATAAGCGAGGCAACCAAAACTCTCAACTGTGGATAATCAGCAGTGAACCGACCATACCTCAATTGGAGTTTTCTTATTAAGAGCAATAGATGGTGAACGATTAATGAGATAACAAGCGAGGAAGCGGCCTCAGCCCAAAAACGCCTATGCAAACCTGCATTGGACAACATGCAACGGGCTCGGAAATAATGGTCCTGTTCATACGCTCGGAACACCGCTTTGTTGAGGAGTATAAGGACGTGTAATGTCCGACAATGCCTTCAGACTTGCAATAATTCTTAAATTGCTTAGAACAGAATTCCATACCATTATCAGTGCGAAGTATCTTTACCTTCCTTTCAGTTTGTCTCTCAATCATAATCTTCCACTCCTTAAATGCCGAGAATGCTTCATATTTATGCTTCAAGAAATAAGGCCAAACTTTTCTCGAATAATCATCAATAATAGTCAGCATGTAACTTGCACCACCTAATGACTTCTTGTAGATGGTCCCCATAAATCAGAATGCACATAATCAAGAATACCTTCAGTTGTATGGGTCAAGTATTGAACTTCACCCTCTTGTGCTTGCCAAGATACAATGCTCACAAAATTTCAATTTACCAGGTTCATATCCATCAAGAAGACCTCTCTTGTTTAACTCTGCTAAACCAAGTTCACTCATATGTCCAAGATGCATATGCCAAAGGTTAGCAGCATCACAATCAAATTCTTTGAAACAAGCTGGAGTAGCGTTACAAACAAGAGAACCTCGAAGGTAATAAAGACCATTGGTCGAACTTGAATCACCTTTCATCACAATAAGGGAACCTTTGGTGACTTTCAAAACACTATCTCCACCTGAATACTTGTATCCCTTTGCATCAAGGGCACTAACAGAGATAAGATTTCTCTTCATCTTCGAATATACCGAACATCTGTCAAAGTTCGATTATGCCATCAAACATCTTGATTCAATAGAACCTATGCCTTCAATCTTGCATGGTGAATTATCAAAACCCAAAACGGAACCAGCAGAAGTAGTGGAATCAAAAGTATTAAACCAATCTCTATGTGGACACATATGAAAAGTGCATGCATTGTCAAGTACCCACTCATCATTGGTCTCAAAGACATCCAGCAATAACGACAAGAGCATCATCGGAACTATCATCACGAGCAACGTTAGCAGAATTTTCACCTTGTTTGTTACCTTTCCTCTTTTCCTTGTTCTGCAACTTGAAACACTCAGAGATGTCATGCCCGTCTCTCTTGCAATACCTGCAATACTTCTTGTCTCGGATTGCGACCGCCCCTGGGCCGTTCTTACTTTTGCCTCTGTTTCCATTATTGGAGTTCTTCTCCTTTGTCCTGCCACGAATGATAATCCTCGGCTTGGGATGAACTTGAACCATCATGAGGCACCATTAATTTCATCTTCTCCTTGGAGTTCAAAGCTTCATAAACTTCATTAAGCGTGAGAGTATCACGATTGCATAATATGGTGTCTCTAAAATTGGTATAAGAACTTGGCGATGAACAAAGTAACATTAGAGCAAGATCTTCCTCTTCATATTTAACTTCCATTGCAGCTAGATCAGATATGATCTCTTTAAATTCTGAAATATGATTCAAAACATTACCTCCCTCGGGTAACTTGTGCAGGAATAATTTTGCTTCAGATGCATCTTGTTGGTGAGATCTTTAGTCATGCAAATCCTTCCAGCTTTAACCATAGAGCGGCGGCAGTTTTCTCGCTCAAAACTTCCTGCAAAATATTATTATGCAAATGGAGTTGAATTTGTGACAAAGCCTTACAATCAATTCTTTTCTCCTCATCAGTCCAATCTTGAATTCGGTTTTTCCCAAAACTATCCAAAGGCTTCATCATAGTCGACCGTGCCAACAACGCCCACATCTTGACTTGCCATAGGGTAAACCTTGTGTCACGATCTAGCAGCGAAGATCGTACTTCATGGATGCCATGAACCGATAAAACTGTGTACACAAAGTAGTACAAGCCGGTAGAAAAATTCTTGACAAAATTTAATATGCGGACAAAAGAATGAGTAAATAGCACCGATGGTCTTCGCGTGGATATAGCAATTGCGCAGAAAACTGATTACTAGTACTCAACTGTACTAGCCTTTACGTGAGATGTAGTAGTAACAAATCCAAGTAGTGCTCTGCACTTGCTTCACGTGAGTACTAATGATCCGTTGAAACAAAGCAGCAGCGACGTAGCCTTGTAATCTCACGTGAGTAGTAATTGGACCTCCTCGACTTGAAGCAAGATGCGTGGAGAGGCAGCCGAACTTGGCGACTTGCTGATTTGCTTTGGAGCCTCGGGACTTGAAGCTTGCACGGATCAATCTCAACTTGATGTGGACACGGACGACTGCTTCTGTCGCCTTGCTTTATCCTCGGGAGCAGTAGTAGAACTCGGATCGACTCGGCTACGTGCGGCTGCGATGGCGAAATCAATCTCCAAATCGGATTCGACGGATCGTCGAGACGCGCGCGCGCGTGTAACCCTAATCTCGATCTCAAATCTCGATCTCAAACCTCAGCTCAGATACCACTTGTTAGATAATAACGAGAAATAAACGAGACAAGGAGACACGGATTTTTACGTGGAAACCCTTGCGGGAGAAAACCACGGACGCATCGAAGGCGCAATCACTATGAGGAAGAGTATTACAAGCACGAGACGGCGATCATTCCGTGCGAGGTGCGACTACATGGGGTATATAAGAGGGCAATACATGAGAGTCCTTGGAGGACAAGTAAACGAGTTGTACTCGTACGCGTCGACGTCAACGCAAAGGCCCACACCGTATGTACTACGTCTAGTCCAATACGGTACTAGAATTTAGATCATAATTTAACACTACTAACTAAATGGCATCATGGCATGCTTACGAGAATGATGGCCAGAATCATCACACTGGGAACTCAAACATGCTAGATTACTAGGTGATCCTCTATGACACCTAGGGTCATAATAATAGCTCCAACATATACGTCGAGGCAATGGAGTACCTCAACTCACTGGTTAGTGTGGTTAATCTGGCCCAAAGGAACATCGGGAACAGAAAAAAGGGAGTTGCAAATGCATCGGACTATTTAGAAACCTGGGAAGACTCGGACAGCATAACAGTTGTAAATGCTCAAAAAGATTTGAGACATCATGCAAAATGGTGGCATAACCACTCAACATCACAATATCAAGGTTCTGAGGCCAGCTATGAACATACGGAAGTAGTAGAAACTGAACTGAGACTTGAAACTATAAATTCTATATGTCTATGGATAAGTAACACGTCATCCTGATAGAAAGATGAGAAGCCTAGTTCTTAATCCCCGTAGAAGAGAACAGGGTGACTCAGATCAGAGGGCATGAGGTATAAAGAGTAAAAAGAGCCTTACGTTCCATCCCACAATCAATTCCCTTATATAACTAAAGCATTTATAGACTCAACTTCGACCAGTTTGGCTTGGTAACCCTACAGGCAGTCAGGCTCTGATACCAAAGCTGTCAGGACCCCGATTCCAAGTCACATCAATCTAGCCGGTAACACCTCATATCACTTTGCGGCCTCACACACGGTATTCCCATGGGTGTCTCCTTACCACGGCCCGGGACCGTTTGCGCCTTTTGGCTCACGTATATGATAGCGTTGCTAGCATCCATATGATAGAGAACCCGGGCCGACATGGCTAGTCGTGAACCCAAAGCGGCACTAACCCATGGGGACAGGCATACATGAATCAACTTCGAGCATGTCGGTCAAGCGTGTGAATCCGGGATGTAGCACTGGGCTAGCAGGACTCCGTAACCCGGCTGTAGCAGGCTAGGCAGACTCGGATGTCATCTGCGTGACATTTCCCGAAGGGATGATACAGAACGAAGTGAAACACATGCCGCCACCAAGTGTCCCGAGCAAGAGTGGCTAGCAGGACTCCGTGAACTGGGCAGAAGCGGACTACTATGGCTCAAGGAAGCACTAGACTACATTTCCCCATAAGAGAGGCTGCCAAGATAAACAACTAGATTGTCGGATCCCACACATACCAAGCATTTCAATCATACACACAATATGCTCGATATGTGTAAATACAACATGGCATCACAACAAGACTCTACGACTCAAGTATTTATTCATTAGGCTCCGAGGAGAAAGATATTACAAACATGGGTCTCATGACCCAACATTCAGAGCATACAAGTCAAAACACACGCGGAAGCTTAACATGTCTGAGTACAGACATCTACAAATGAAAAAGGCTGAGAAGCCTGACTATCTACCAGATCCTGCCGAGGGCACAAGATCGTAGCTGAGGTAACAAGCTAAACATCGAAGTCCACGCGGAACTACTAGCGAGACTGAAGTCTCTCTGCAAAACATAAAATAAGCAAACGTGAGTACAAATGTACCCAGCAAGACTTACATCAGAACTATCTACACATGCATCGGTATCAACAAAGGGGCGGTGGAGTTTAACTACAGCAAGCCAGCTTTGACTCGGTGGCTCCCCAGAACTACGACTGCAAGTAACTCTTTTGAGGTGGCGCACACGAGTCCACATATTCACCATATCAATACACCACTGTGGATCCGCTCCCGTCTCCCTATGAGAACGCCATCCATAGCACTCACGCTTATCTTGCGCATTTTAGAGTATCCACTTTCACTTGTCTATGAACTGTACAGGCAACCCAGAAGTCCTTTACCGCGGACACGACTATTCGAATAGATGATGTTAACCCTGCAGGGGTGTACTTTTTCACACACGCTCTCGCCACTAACCACCATGTACACGTCGTGTATCTCGGCAACCTTCTAGCGGAAGCTTTGGCGAGGAGTCGGCCACGACCGACTAACCACACAAGTCTCTCGTCCAGGTTTATCGCCTATTCGGTTCCATCCGCAAGGAGATCCGCCGGGTGTCGCCACGGCCCCAAACGATGTGTACAGGTTCCAAGCCCACCAAACGGGCGGCGCTTGGCATACCCAGCCACGGTGCCTAGTCCGACCCAAGCCCACCTATACCGGGTGCCACTTGGTAGACTACTAACACTACCTACAAACACCGAAACTAGTTGCAACTCCTAGACAGAGATCAGGTTGATTAATAAGTCGAGAGAGCTTGGGCGCCTTGAGCCCAATGTGTGGTAGTAACTGCTCATGGATCATGCATACGTAACTCAGTTCACGAGGACGGCTGCAATGAGACAACCCACCATGTACTCCTACATGGCCTCTCACCGCTACCTTTACCAAATCGTGTTCACACACTTAGCTCTTAATAGTAGGACATGTTCACCACATTCCAATTCATCCCGATGAATCGACCTGACTCAACTCTAAGCAAGAGCGTGCATGACAAACAAGCATGAATGAGTAGGCACATCAGGGCTGAAACAACTCCTACTCATGCTAGTTGGTTTCATCTATTTACTGTGGTAATGACAGGTCATGTAGAGGACAGGGGTTCAACTACCGCAGCATGTAACAGTTGAATCGCTGTTGTCCTAATGCAGTAAAAGAGAGCAGGAGCGAGACAGTGGGATTGTATTGGAATGAACAAGGGGGTTTTGCTTGCCTGGCACTTCTGAAGACAGCATTGAGTCTTCATCAGTGTCAACGATCACAGCGTCGGAACAGCGTCTGCCGAGGGGGAACAAATACCGACAACAGAGAAGGAAAACACAATCAATGCAATGCACAATATGATGCATGATCATGACATGTCAATATGCTGTGTTTTGAGCTAATGCAACTAGCAACATGTTAAATGGAGTTGGTTTGAACCCTAGGTTCAAATTCAAACTCCATATGTGAGGGTTTAAATGCCATTTATATGATGTGGCCTAAACAGAAGCCATAAGTTGTTCTAACATACATGAAAATGATACAGATGGATAAATTGGATTTTTCTGATCATTTTTCATATATAACTTATTTCATTCTGAGCTATGGTTGAATTTCTATGATTTTTAGAAGTTTAGGGCATTTTCTGAAATTTCCTGAATTAAATTAAATCCAGAAAATAGCTTATTGCGCCAAGATGACATAAGCCTCGCGTCAGCAGGTCAACTGGCTGCCCTGGTCAAACTCGACTAGTGGGACCCGCGTGTTAGTGTAACGGGGCAGGAATAGAGGCTGACCTGTGGGGCCAGGTCAACGTTGACGTGGCATGGTCAACTGATGTGTGGGGCCGGCCGTGTTAATCTAAACTAAATGTAAAATAATGCAGGGTTAGTTAGGGCATGGGGCCCACTAGTCAGTGGCTCTAGGGTTGATTAGTTGGATCATTAGCACTAATTAAGCGTGCCACATCGGCAGTCGCCGGAGTATCGCCGGCGGCGACCAAAGCTACGGCGGAAGCTCGCCGGGGCTGCTACAAGCAGCGGGTGGACGCGCGAAGGCCACCAGAAGATAGCCCGCACATACCCGCATCTAGCTGGCTGCTCGGGAGGCCGCGGGGTCGCTGGAAATGACGACCACGACCATGGAGGCGGCGGCCGGAGTTCGGTGGTGCACAGGCACGGGCTACGGAGCACGAGGAGCCCGACCGGGTTGTCTCACGGCTTCTGGCGAACCAGAGCACGACCGTCTTCAGTGCGACTACCGCGAGCTAAAGCGACGGCAGCGAAGAGGACGCCGGCGGTGAGCTCACGGCATGGTGGGGATCGGAGCTAGCGAGCATAAACGAGAGAGGGAGGGGACGGGTTCGACGTGGAAGCTCACAGAGAGGCTAACGGAGGGGTCGGCGGGCGCAGGGACGGCCGGTGGGCAGCGAATCGACGCCGAGGATCTCTGGGCACCGTGGTTGAAGAAGGCGTCGGGGACGGCGTTGTGGTGCTTCCCCGGTTGCTTGGCTCGGCGTGGATGAAGAAGACGATGATGCGGAGCTCGGGGACGCGTCGGAGAGGCGAGGGGGTGGCTTTGGCTACGGGTATGGCAATCGGCGTCGGTGAGCTCGCTCGGGCAGGAGGTGTCGAGCGAGAGAGAGGAGGGGATGAGGACAAGGGAGTGGGCGAGAGGGTCCGGGGTGATGCGTGGCGTCATCCGGACGCGTTGGGGTAGCGGCAGGAAGCAGGAGGTGGCGGGTGCGTGCGGCGTGCATGACCACACGCGCTCTGTCCTTCTTCTCAAGCCGAGGAGGAAGATGATCCAGGCAAGGTGGGGTGGGCTGGGCCACTAGTGGGCTGCGAGGCGAGCACACACTCTCTCCCTGCTTCCCTATTTTCTATAGTTTTTCTATTTTTCTTCTCTGTTTTGATTTGGTTTATAAACCAAATCATTTTAATAAATCCTGAAAACAATTGTGGCCATTAACTGAATTATTATAGAGGCCCTTAGGTATTTTCAGAATTGTTGGAGCATTTAAAATTATTTATAGAATTTAAATGCCCCAATTCAAATACATATGATTTAATTCAAGCCCAAAAATGTCCTGAAAAAATGTAAACCATTTTTGTAGATGCTTCCACCTTAATCCAGAAATGATGAACATTTTTAAAGGGCATTTTGAGTTCATTGAAAAAGATTTCATTCAACCCTATTTGATTTAATTGATGCTAGGGTTTGGATCAATCCCCATTTCAAGTTTAAATGAAATTTAAACATGATGCAACACATGACTAGCTAGCCCAGAGAATACCAGAACTAGGGATGTGACATACAAAGTACTTCTAGTTTCATACTTATTGTAGGTAAAGCGAACGTCAAGCATGCATAGAGTTGTATCGGTGGTCGATAGAACTTAAGGGAATATTTGTTCTACCTTTAGCTCCTCGTTGGGTTCGACACTCTTACTTATCGAAAACTGTTGCGATCCCCTATACTTGTGGGTTATCAAGACCTTTTTCTAGCGCCGTTGCCGGGTAGCAATAGCGTGGGGTGAATATTCTCGTGTGTGCTTGTTTGCTTTATCACTAAGTAATTTTTATTTGTTGTTCTTAGTTGTTCTTTAACTTTAGTTATGGATATGGAACACGAAATACCAAAAAAATTAGGTGTACTTGCTACTCATGGAGATGAGGAACCTCCTAAAACCCTCGATGCTAGTTATGTGAAAGATATTATGTACTACTTTAATAATCCTGAGAAAACCCCATTCAATTATGTAATGGGAGTAACGTTGGATCAACGTGAATACTTTAGGGATTATCGCTTAACACAAAAAGGGAAAGTATTATGGGATCAAATTCATATATTGAAGTGGTATGCTTGGCAACTATGCGTGGAATATGATTATACTTGTTGCTCTAGGATGAATGCTCCACACCTTCCCTTCTCATGCAAATTTAATGAAAATAAAACCTTAGCTTCTTATGCTAATGGTATCGATGATTACTATGATGTGGAACAAATAGAAGAATTTGTTGCTTTTATGGGTGCTTATGAAATTGAATCTATGTGTAAAGAATTTGAAGATTTTGATGATGATGTTTATAGGTCTGAAAGTTTAGCTATCCTCAAGTATTGCTATGAGAATTATAAATACAATTACAAAATTAATGCACTTATTAAGAAAGTCTCCGCTGTCCAAGAAGAGACTAATATTTTGCAGGAATCTATGGAAGAAGAAGTTGATGAAACTATGAGCTCATTGGATGAAAAAGATGATGAGGAGAGCGAAGAACAAAAGGAGGAAGAGCAGATTGATCACCCGTGCCCACCTTCTAATGAGAGTAACTCTTCAACTCATACATTTTTTAATTCCCCTTCGTGCTTACCGAAGGATGATTGCTATGATGATTGTTATGATCCCATTGATTCTCTTGAAATATCCCTTTTTGATGATGCTTGCTATGCTTGTGGCCAAGATGCCAATATGAATTATGCTTATGGAGATGAACTTGCTATAGTTCCTTATGTTAAACATGAAATTGTTGCTATTGCACCCACACATGATAGTCCTATTATCTTTTTGAATTCTCCCGACTACACTATATCGGAGAAGTTTGCACTTATTAAGGATTACATTGATGGGTTGCCTTTTACCGTTGCACATGATGATTTTGATAGATATAATATGCATGTGCTTGCTGCTCCTACTTGCAATTATTATGAGAGAGGAACTATATCTCCACCTCTCTATGTTTCCAACATGATAAAATTGCAAGAAACTGTTTATACTATGCATTGGCCTTTACTAGGTGTGCATGAATTGTTCTTTTATGACATGCCGATGCATAGGACGAGAGTTAGAATTCATCATTGCATGATATATGTTACTTTTATCTCACTACTAAATTACAAATCATTGTTGATTCAAATTGGCTTTGATATACCTTGGGATCCGGGTGGATCCATTACTTGAGCACCATATGCCTAGCTTAATGGCTTTAAAGAAAGCGCTGCCAGGGAGACAACCCGGAAGTTTTAGAGAGTCATTTATTTCTGTTGAGTGCTTTCATATAGTTTAAAAACAACAAAAATAAAGAGGGGAACCCAAAACTTTTCAAAAAGGAAAGTGAAAGTGAGAAAGACAAGCATTGTTGAAGTGGGAGAGCTCCTTGAACTTTGTTCATGCTCACGGCAACTTTGTGAATCTTGATTACAGAAACTTCTCAAAAATAATAATTATCCCCTTGTACAATTCCATTGTATTATAAAAATAATGTGCCAAGGTTTGCCTTTAGGATGTTTACAATGCTTGTTGGCTTGTGCGGTGCAGGACAGAAACTTTGGCTGTAGTGCATGAATTTTAATTTTTTACTGGAACGTCGAATGGTTCTGATTCTTTTTCCACTGTATTTCTGCACAAATTTTTTATTTTTCCTGTATTTGGCAGAATTTGCAAAGTATCATAAGTATGGTGAATGTCCAGATTGCTACAGACTGTTCTGTTTTAGACAGATTCTGTTTTTGATGCATAGTTTGCTTGTTCTGATGAAACTATCAATTTATATCAGTGGATTAAGCCATGAAAAAGTTATACTACAGTAGACACAATGCAAAAACAAAATATGAATTGGTTTGCAACAGTACTTGTAGTAGTGATTTGCTTTATTATACTAACGAATCTTACCGAGTTTTCTGTTGAAGTTTTGTGTGGATGAAGTGTTCGATGATCGAGAAGGTCTCGATGTGAGAAGAAGGAAGAGAGGCAAGAGCTCAAGCTTGGGGATGCCCGAGGCACCCCAAGTAAATATTCAAGGAGACTCAAGTTGCCTAAGCTTGGGGATGCTGGGAGGCATCCTCTTTCTTCAACAAATATCAGTATGTTTTCGGATTCGTTTCGTTCATGCGATATGTGCAATCTTGGAGCGTCTTTTGCTTTAGTTTTCATTTTTCTTTTATGCACCATGCTGGTATGAGATAGTCCTTGGTTTATTTATAGTATGCTCTTTGCATTTCACTTATATCTTTTGAGTATGGCTTTATAGAATGATTCATGTGCTTCACTTATATCATTTGAAGTTTGGATTGCCTGTTTCTCTTTACATAGACAACCGCCATTTGTAGAATGCTCTTTTGCTTCACTTATATTTGTTAGAGAGTGGGCATTCCTTATGTAGAAAGAATTAAACTCTCTTGCTTCACTTATATCTATTTAGAGAGATGACAGGAACTGGTCATTCACATGGTTAGTCATAAAATCCTACATAAACTTGTAGATCGCTGAATATGATATGTTTGATTCCTTGCAATAGTTTTGCGATATAAAGATGGTGATATTAGAGTCATGCTAGTTGAGTAATTGTGAAATTGAGAAATACTTGTGTTGAGGTTTGCAAGTGTCGTAGCATGCACGTATGGTGAACCGTTATGTAACGAAGTCGGAGCATGAGGTGTTTATTGATTGTCTTCCTTATGAGTGGCGGTCGGGGACGAGCGATGGTCTTTTCCTACCAATCTATCTATCCCCCTAGGAGCATGCGCGTAGTACTTTGTTTCGATGACTAACAGATTTTTGCAATAAGTATGTGAGTTCATTATGACTAATGTTGAGTCCATGGATTATACGCACTCTCACCCTTCCATCATTGCTAGCCTCTTCAGTACCGTGCATTGCCCTTTCTCACCTAGAGAGTTGGTGCAAACTTCGCCGGTGCATCCAAACCCCGTGATATGATATGCTCTATCACACATAAGCCTCATTATATCTTCCTCAAAACAGCCACCATACCTACCTATCATGGCATTTTCATAGCCATTCCGAGATATATTGCCATGCAACTTCCATCATCATCATATACATGACCTGAGCATTTATTGTCATATTGCTTTGCATGATCGTAAGATAGCTAGCATGATGTTTTCATGGCTTGTCCGTTTTTTGATGTCATTGCTACGCTAGATCATTGCACATCCCGGTACACCGCCGGAGGCATTCATATAGAGTCATATCTTTGGTCTAGATATCGAGTTGTAATATTGAGTTGTAAGTAAATAAAAGTGTGATGATCATCATTATTAGAGCATTGCCCCAGTGAGGAAAGGATGATGGAGACTATGATTCCCCCACAAGTCGGGATGAAACTCCGGACTTTACAAAAAAATAAAAGAGGCCAAAGAAGCCCAAATAAAAAAAATAGGCCAAAGAAGCCCACCAAAAAATATAAAAATATAAAAAAAAAGAGAAAATAAAAAAAATGAGAGAAAAAGAGAGAAGGGGCAAAGTTACTATCCTTTTACCACACTTGTGCTTCAAAGTAGCACCATGTTCTTCATATAGAGAGTCTCTTGAGTTATCACTTTCATATACTAGTGGGAATTTTAATTATAGAACTTGGCTTGTATATTCCAACGATGGGCTTCCTCAAATGCCCTAGGTCTTCATGAGCAAGCAAGTTGGACGCACACCCACTTATTTTCAGTTTAAGCTTTCATACACTTATAGCTCTAGTGCATCCGTTGCATGGCAATCCCTACTCCTCACATTGATATCTATTGATGGGCATCTCCATAGCCCATTGATACGCCTAGTTGATGTGAGACTTTCCCCTTTTTTTGTCTTCTCCACATAACCCTCATCATCATATTCTATTCCACCTATAGTGCTATGTCCATGGCTCACGCTCATGTATTGCGTGAAAGTTGAAAAGGTTTTGAGAAACGTCAAAAGTATGAAACAACTGCTTGGCTTGTCATCGGGGTTGTGCATGACGTGAATATTTTGTGTGGTGAAGATGGAACATAGCCAGACTATATGATTTTGTAGGGATGAGCCTTCTTTGGCTATGTTATTTCAATAAGACATAATTGCTTGGTTGGTATGTTTGAAGTATTATTATTTTAAGTCAAAGGATAGACTATTGCTTTGAATCACTCGTGTCTTAATATTCATGCCATGATTAGACATATGATCAAGATTATGCTAGGTAGCATTCCACATCAAAAATTATCTTTTTTATCATTTACCTACTCGAGGATGAGCAGGAATTAAGCTTGGGGATGCTGATACGTCTCCGTAGTATCTATAATTTTTGATTGTTCCATGCCAATATTATTCAACTTTCATATACTTTTTGGCAACTTTTTATACTATTTTTGGGACTAACATATTGATCCAGTGCCCAGTGCCAGTTCCTGTTTGTTGCATGTTTTTTGTTTCGCAGAAAACCCATACCAAATGGAGTCCAAATGGAATAAAAATGTACGGAGATTTATTTTGGAATATTTATGAATTTCGGGAAGTGGAATCCTCGCGAGACGGTGCCCGAGGGGGGCACGAGGTAGGGGGGCGCGCCCCAGGGTGTCAGGCGCGCCCCTGACCCTCGTGGCCACCCCGTAAGGAGGTTGATGCTCTTATTTTGCCGCAAGAAAGATAATTTTATGAGAAAGATCTGAGCGAAAGATTCACCCCAATCAGAGTTACGGATCTCCGGATATTTAAGAAACGGTGAAGGGCGAGAAAACAGAACGCAGAACCAGAGAGAAACAGAGAGATAGATCCAATCTCGGAGGGGCTCTCGCCCCTCCCATGCCATGGAGGCCAAGGACCAGAGGGGAAACCCTTCTCCCATCTAGGGAGGAGGTCATGGAAGAATAGGAAGAAGGGGCCCCTCTCCCCCTCTCCTCCGGTGGCGCCGGAACACCGCCGTGGCCATCATCATCATCACCACGATCTTCACCAACACCTCCGCCATCTTCACCAACATCTCCATCACCTTTCCCCCTCTATCTACAGCGGTCCACTCTCCCGCAACCCACTGTACCCTCTACTTGAACATGGTGCTTTATGCTTCATATTATTATCCAATGATGTGTTGCCATCCTATGATGTCTGAGTAGATTTTCGTTGTCCTATCGGTGGTTGATGAATTGCTATGACTGATTTAATTTGCTTGTGGTTATGTTGCTGTCCTTTGGTGCCCATCATATGAGCGCGCGCGTGGATCACACCATAGGGTTAGTTGTATGTTGATAGGACTATGTATTGGAGGGCAAGAGTGACAGAAGCTTCAACCTAGCATAGAAATTGATGCATACGTGATTGAAGGGGGACCAATATATCTTAATGCTATGGTTGGGTTTTACCTTGATGAACGTTAGTAGTTGCGGGTGCTTGCTAATAGTTCCAATCATAAGTGCATAGAATTCCAAGTAAGGGATGACATGCTAGCAGGGGCCTCTCCCACATAAAACTTGCTATCGGTCTAGTAAAGTAGTCAATTGCTTAAGGGACAATTTCGCCACACCTACCATCACTTTTCCACACTCGCTATATTTACTTTAGTTGTTTCTTTACCTTAGCAGCCCCTAGTCTTTATTTACGTGATCTTTACTTTCTTGCAAACCTATCCAAAAACACCTACAAAGTACTTCTAGTTTCATACTTGTTCTAGGTAAAGCGAACGTCAAGCGTGCGTAGAGTTGTATCGGTGGTCGATAGAACTTGAGGGAATATTTGTTCTACCTTTAGCTCCTCATTGGGTTCGACATTCTTACTTATCGAAAACTATTGAGATCCCCTATACTTGTGGGTTATCATCTGGCCTCTCCAGATCTGAAGACGCCTCCTTTGGCTCCTGCTGCAGCCTCTCCTACGCCATGTCTTGCCGGATCCGGTGGACGGCGTCGTGGTGGTGGGGTGGGGAGCCCTGGATCAGGGTAACCTCTTGGCCGGCGGCGGCGGCCACATCGTCGGCGGCGCTCCGGGCGCCGCTCCCTTTCCCGAAGGCGACGTCGAGGTCCAGCTCCCTCCCCTCCTCCCTCCCCTGGTCCCAGGTGAAAATCCACAACCTTGGTTGGGCGGCAACAGTGCGCCTGGACCTCCTTCTTGAAGGCGTCATTTTGGGTAGTGGGATGGAGGGTGGCCTACGGCAAGCCTTTGGTGTCCTAGTTAGCGGCGGATCCTTTGTCCAGCGGTGACTTCCCGCCATGGAGGATCGATGTCCTCCTCAAGCTGCTTCATTTCCTCCTCTACGCGGTTCCGTTGTCCGGTGGGTCGACGCCCTCACCCTGGGCGAGAGGGGATAGTGGTCCCCTCTACAGCGATCTGGTCGCGTTGTTGGAGGAGTGTCACTGGTCTTGGTGTGGCTCGGCCCTCCTGGTGGCGTAGTTGCCCATTGCTCACCGTGTCTTCTTGAAGTGCTCTGTTCCTATGGCTACTGTCCGCGGCCTGCTCCTCATGTGCGAGTTGCAATTTGTGGCTTCGGGTGTGCTCGAGTGATTGCCCTGTTTTCTTGCTGGCTCTGGCGATAGCAGCTCCGCTTTGCCTTCGGCGTGTCGATGGTGAGCTCCTTCCTTGGCGCAATCCTATCTAGCCCCTGTTAGGTCTCCAAGTTTTACTCTTTTTAGTCTTTGGTCTTAGATTTTAGCCTCAACGGTGCCTTGTATCTGCTACCTAGGGTTCCATCCCCGTTTTCCTTTTTATCTTCGGTTGTATGGTGTGCTCTTGTAATCCGGGCGGGTTGATGGCTTTGTTAATTCAAAGCCGGGTGAAGATCGAGCCCTACTCGGGCTCGGTTTCGATCCTTTCATCTAAAAAAAGTCAGCTACTGGAGGATCCGAAATGAATCACAGAAAAGTGCTTACATCACATAAAAAATGTTGGTGCTATTAATAATCTCGTAAATGTACATTTCCTAAGAATTTAAGGAACTTTTTGTAGATGATAATTTAGAAACTATTGTCACCAAGAGGGTGCTTCTCCATGGTAACCCACAAGTATAGGGGATCGCAATAGTTTTCGAGGGTAGAGTATTCAACCCAAATTTATTGGTTCGACACAAGGGGAGCCAATGAATATTCTCAAGTATTAGCAGCTGAGTTGTCAATTCAACCACACCTGGAAACTTAGTATCTGCAGCAAATTGTTTAGTAGCACAGTAATATGATAGTGGTGGTAACAGCAGCAAAAGTAAAGACAGCAAAAGTAATGTTTTTGGTATTTTGTAGTGATTGTAACAGTAGCAGCGGGAAAGTAAATAAGCGAGAACCAGTATATGGAAAACTCGTAGGCACCGGATCAGTGATGGATAATTATGTCGGATGCTATTCATCATGTAACAGTCATAACATAGGGTGACACAGAACTAGCTCCAATTCATCAATGTAATGTAGGCATGTATTCCGAATATAGTCATACATGCTTATGGAAAAGAACTTGCATGCCATCTTTTGTCCTATCCTCCCGTGGCCGCGGGTTCCTAATGGAAACTAAGGGATATTAAGGCCTCCTTTTAATAGAGAACCGGAACAACGCATTAGCTTATAGTGAATACATGAACTCCTCAAACTATGGTCATCACCGGGAGTGGTCCCGATTATTGTCACTTCGGGGTTGCCGGATCATAACACATAGTAGGTGACTATAGACTTGCAAGATAGGATCAAGAACACACATATATTCATGAAAACATAATAGGTTCAGATTGAAATCATGGCACTCGGGCCCTAGTGACAAGCATTAAGCATAGCAAAGTCATAGCAACATCAATCTCAGAACATAGTGGATACTAGGGATAAAACCCTAACAAAACTAACTTGATTACATGATAAATCTCATCCAACCCATCACCATCCAGCAAGCCTACGATGGAATTACTCACGCACAGCGGTGAGCATCATGAAATTGGTGATGGAGGATGGTTGATGATGACGACGACGACGAATCCCCCTCTTCGGAGCCCCGAACGGACTCCAGATCAGCCCTCCCGAGAGGTTTTAGGGCTTGGCGGCGGCTCCGTATCGTAAAACGCGATGATTTCTTCTCTCTGATTTTTTTCTCTCTGAAAGGAGATATATAGAGTTGGAATTGGCGTCGGAGGGCATCCAGGGGGCGCACGAGGTAGGGGGCGCGTCCTAGAGGGGGGCCCCCCTCGTGGACAGGTGTGGGCCCCTGGTCTTCATCTTTGGCGAGGATTTTTTATTATTTTTTCTAAGATGTTCCGTGGAGTTTCAGGTCATTCCAAGAATATTTTTTTTCTGCACATAAAACAACATCATGGCAATTCTGCTGAAAACAGCGTCAGTCTGGGTTAGTTCCATTCAAATCACACAAGTTAGAGTCCAAAACAAGAGCAAAAGCGTTTGGAAAAGTAGATACGACGGAGACGTATCAACTCGCCCAAGCTTAAACCCTTGCTTGTCCTCAAGCAATTTAGTTGACAAACTGAAAGAAAGAAAAACTTTTACAAACTCTGTTTGCTCTTGTTGTTGTAATTATGTCAAGCCAGCATTCAAGTTTTCAGCAAATATCCTAACTAACCACATTTGCAATAATTCTCAGGTCTCATAATTACTCATATCAATAGCATAATCAACTAGCAAGCCATAATAATAAATCTCGGATGACAACACTTTCTCAAAACAACCATAATATGATATAACAAGATGGTATCTCGCTAGACCTTTCTGAGACCGCAAAACATAAATGCAGAGCACCTTTAAAGATCAAGGACTGACTAGACATTGTAATTCATGGTAAAAGAGATCGAATCATAGTCATACCCAATATAAATTAACAATGATGAATGCAAATGACAGCTGTGCTCTCCAGCTAGTGCTTTTTAATAAGAGCGTGATGACTCAACATAAAAGTAAATGGATAGGCCCTTCGTAGAGGGAAGCAGGGATTTGTAGAGGTGCCAGAGCTCGGTTTTGAAATAGAGATAAATTGTATTTTGAGTGGTATACTTTCATTGTCAACGTAGCAACTAAGAGATGGCAATATCTTCCATGCTAAACACATTATAAGCGGTTCCCAAACAGAATGGTAAAGTTTATACTCCCCCTCCACCAACAAGCATCAATCCATGACTTGCTCGAAACAACGAGTGTCTCCAACATACATCAGGTCCTAGGGGGAGTTTTGTTTGCAATTAATTTTGATTTAGTTTGCATAAAGCATGGGACTGGGCATCCCGGTGACCAGCCATTTTCTCGTGAGTGAGGAGCGGAGTCCACTCCTCTTGAGAATAACCCGCGTAACACGGAAGATAAGGACAGCCTTGGTTGATACATGAGATATTCGAGCATACAAAACAGAATGTTTATTTGAAGGTTTAGAGTTTGGCACATACAAATTTACTTGGAACGGCAGGTAGATACCGCATATAGGAAGGTATAGTGGACTCATCTGGAATAACTTTGGGGTTTAAGGGATTGGATGCACAAGCAGTATTCCCGCTTAGTACAGGTGAAGGCTAGCAAAAGACTGGGAAGCGACCAACTAGAGAGCGACAACAGCCATGTAGATGCATTAAAATTAGTAAACATTGGATGCAAGCATGAGTAGGATATAATCCACCATGAACATAAATATCATGAAGGCTATGTTGATTTTGTTTCAACTACATGCGTGAACATGTGCCAAGTCAAGTCACTTAAATCATTCAAAGGAGGATACCACCCCATCATACCACATCATAATCATCTCAATAGCATGTTGGCATACAAGGTAAATCATTATAACTCATAGCTAATCAAGCATGGCACAAGCAACTATGATCTCTAATTGTCATTGCAAACATGTTTATTCATAATAAGCTGAATCAGGAATGACGGCTCATCATATTTACAAAAACAAAAGAGGTCGAGTTCATACTAGCTTTTCTCATCTCAATCAGCCCATCACATATGTCATCATAATTGCCTTTCACTTGCACGACCGAATGGTGTGAATAATAATAAGAGTGCACGTGCATTGGACTAAGCTGGAATCTACGAGCATTCAATAAACAGGAGAAGACATGGCAATATGGGCTCTTTGGTTAATTCAACAATAATGCATATAAGAGCCGCTTCAACAATTAAATTATGGTCTTCTCCTACTGACCCCCAAAGAAAAGAAAGGAAATAAAAACTATTTACACAGGAAAGCTCCCAACAAGCAAAAGAAGAACGGGAAATATTTTTGGGTTTTCTTTTTAGTTACTACTACTACAACAGAAAAGTAAACTACTACTAAGTTTTTTGTTTTTCTTAAGGTTTATCAAACACACAAGAAGAAAGAAAATAAACTAGCATGGATATTACAGTGAAAGAGTATGAGCACCGACATCTAGCAATGAGTGTGTGTGAACATAAATGTAATGTCGGTGAGAAATACGTACTCCCCCAAGCTTAGGCTTTTGGCCTAAGTTGGTCTATTGCCAAGGATAACCTGGCGGATACCCGTAAGTGTAGTTGTGGTCGTACTGCGACGAGGAATAGTTGGGATCATACTGTGATGAAGAAGAGGACTCTGACTGCCACTGGCTGACAGTCATCTCTGGATCCCAAGAATAAACAGATTGTCGTGGAGGCTGATATTGTGGTTCCGGTTCCGGGGCTGGTGCAGGGTTTTTGTAAGCCTGGACGGCAGCCCACGTAACGAGATAGGGTCCTATAAAATTAAACAAAGAAGGAGCAGGCAACGTGATAGTTTCAGGATAATGTTTATCAAAGTATAACTTATATTTGAGCTCTCCATCCCTGCCCTTAACAAGAAAATCATGTGCTAACATACTCTTATAATCTAGATAAGCACTAGGCAGCAATTTTGTTCTTTCTCATGAAGCCTAATAGCTATGTTAAAGTATGCAGCGAGACGTGAAGCGTAAATGCCTCCAAAGATGGGACCCTTAGTACGGTTAAGACTTAACCATCTAGCAACAATTCCGCCCATACAAACAGTGTTGTCGCGGTATAAACCATGGAACAAAATAATAATATCAAGAACACTAAGGTTCCCACAGTTCCCACGACCAATCAAGCATCGACTAGCAAATAAAGCAAAATAGCATAACACAGGAAAATGTATGCTAGTGATCCTCGCATCAGAAACCTTCCTGGTTTCTCCCACAGAGATAAGTTTAATAAATGTTTCCAACTCCTTACGGGGTGGTTCCTCTAAAGTACCCTCAGGGGGTATGTTGCAGACTGCACCAAATTCAGACGATGGCGTTTTCTTCACAACGTCATATAAATGAAACTCTACTGAAGGAGGTGATTCCTTAGGGTAAAAGTAGAAGTTTTGCACAAAAGTATTTGTGAGTAAGAGATACTGTGGACGTTGGTCGCGGACGAAGTCGGTGAGGCCATCATTTTCAATCAATGAATAGAAATCCTCATAAATCTCGGCCTCTCTCAAGAAATTGTCAGAAGGCCATTCACACGGCTGGATTTCCGCGGTACGAGGCAAATTATATTTGGGCCTCTGAGCATCTTGATTTTGTTTATCCTTTGAGCTTCGGCTTGATGAACCCCTCAAAAGTCTCCTCATTATTTCTAAAATAATCTGAAATTTTTAGTAACTTCAAACAAAAGTGAACCAACTTCAATAAAACGGATAGCAACTACTCCTACAAGTGCCTAGAGCCTATATCAAGCATTAGAACTACTTGGAACCATATGAATTTGACATGCAAGCTCAAGAACATGGTCACCTATGCAGCACAAATTTGTAAAGAATAAAGCACTAGAACAAAAACTAATTGGACCAATGGAGGAGTCACATACCAAGGAACAATCTCCCCAAGCAGTTTTGCGAGAGGTGCTTTGAGCAAGGAGATCGAAAATCACAGCAAAAGTGGTTGGAACTCGTGCTTGAGTTGGTTTTTCGGGTTTGTGTGAGGCAGAGGAAGAAGATGGGTGCTGGGATAAGTGGAGGAGGGCCACCAGGCCCACGAGGCGGGGGCGCGCCTTAGGGGCGCGCCCTCCACCCTCGTGGCAGTGTGGCAGCTCCTCCGTGGTAATTTTTGCACAAGAATCCTCAAATATTCCCGAAAAAAATCATATTAAATTGGCATGTCATTCTGAGGACTTTTATTTTCGGAATATTTTTATATTGCACAGATAAGCCAGGAAACAGACACAAAATACTATTTTTACTATATTTCTACTAAATAACAGAAAGTATAGAGAGGGTACAGAAGTTTGTGCTTCTAGTTTCATCCATCTCATGCTCATCAAAAAGAATCCACTAACAAGGTTGATCAAGTCTTGTTAACAAACTCATTCCGATAATCATGAAACCGGAGAAATTTCGAATAACACTAAGTTACCTCAACGGGGATATGCACATCCCCAATAATAAGTATGTCATATTTCTTTTTGACAGTAGGAAGGGGAAATTCGAAACCTCCAAATATAATAGATGGGATCTTTCCAATAGAGTTGATACTATGAACTTGAGGTTGTTTCCGCGGAAAGTGTACCGTATGCTCATTACCATTAACATGAAAAGTGACATCGCCTTTGTTGCAATCAATAATAGCCCCTGCAGTATTAAGAAGCGGTCTTCCAAGAATAATAGACATACTATCATCCTCGGAAATATCAAGAATAACAAAGTCCGTTAAAATAGTAACATTTGCAACCACAACAGGCACATCCTCACAAATACCGACATGTATAGCAGTTGATTTATCAGCCGTTTGCAAAGATATTTCAGTAGGTGTCAACTTATTCAAGTCAAGTCTACGATCTAAAAAGAGAGGCATAACACTAACACCGGCTCCAAGATCACATAAAGCAATTTTAATATAATTTCTTTTAATGGAGCAAGGTATAGTAGGTACTCCGGGATCTCCAAGTTTCTTTGGTATTCCACCCTTAAAAGTATAATTAGCACGCATAGTGGAAATTTCAGCTTCCGGTTTCTTTCTTTTATTAGTAATGATATCCTTCATATATTTAGCATAAGGATTTGTTTTGAGCACATCAGTAATCGCATACGCAAAAAAGATAGGCCTAATCATTTCAGCAAAGCGCTCAAAATCCTCATCATCCTTTTCCTTGGATGGTTTGGGAGGAAAGGGCATGGGTTTCTGAACCCATGGTTCTCTTTATTTACCATGTTTCCTAGCAACAAAGTCTCTCTTATCATAACGTTGATTCTTTGATTGTGGGTTATCAAGATCAACAGCAGGTTCAATTTCTACATCATTATCATTACTAGGTTGAGCATCATCATGAACATCATCATTAATATTTTCATTAGGTTCATGTTCATTACCATATTGTGTTTCAACATCAGACATAGATATATCATTTGGATTATCAGGTGGTTCGGCAATAGGTTCACTAGAAGTTTGAACATTTCTATCATTTTTCCTTTTCTTCTTTTTAGAAGAACTAGGAACATCAATATTATTTCTCTGAGAATCTTGCTCGATTCTCTTAGGGTGGCCTTCAGGATACAAAGGTTCCTGAGTCATTCTACCAGTTCTAGTAGCCACTCTAACAGCATAATCATTTTTCTTACTATTCATTTCATCAAGAACTTCTTTTTGAGCTTTAAGTACTTGTTCTACTTGAGTGGTAACCATAGAAGTATATTTCCCTCAAAGCAGCTTGTTTCTTATGAGCAGGGAAATATTTAGCAGAGAAATAATAAATCATATCCTGGGGACTACGCACACAACCAGGATCAAGAGAATTAAACCATATCTTAGCATCACCCTTTAATGAGAACGGAAATATTTTGAGTATATAAAAGTAGCGCGATCTCTCATCATTAGTGAATAGGGCAGCTATATCATTTAACTTAGTGAGATGTGCCACAATAGTTTCAGATTCATAGCCATAAAAAGGATCAGATTCAACCAAAGTAATTATATCAGGATCAACAGAGAATTCATAATCCTTATCAGGAACACAGATAGGTGAAGTAGCAAAAGCAGGGTCTGGTTTCATTTTATCTCTAAGTGATTCTTTGTTCCATTTAACTAATAACCTCTTGAGCTCATATCTATCTTTGCAAGCTAAAGTAGCTAAAGAAGATTCTTTATCAAAAACATAACCCTCAGGAATAACAGGCATATTTTCATCATCACTTTCATCATCGTATTCAGATTGAACAATTTCTTTCTCTCTAGCCCTAGCAATTTGTTCATCAACAAATTCACTAAGGGGCACAGTAGTATCAGGCATAGAAGCAGTTTCATCATAAGTATCATGCATAGCAGAAGTGGCATCATCAATAACATGCGACATATCGGAACGAATAGCAGAAGCAGGTTTAGGTGTCGCTAGCTTACTCATAACAGAAGGTGAATCAAGTGCAAGGCTAGATGGCAGTTCCTTACGTCCCCTCATAGTTGAGGGATAATTTTTTGTTTTCTCGTCTTTCAAGTTCTTCATAGTGTCCAGCAGATATAAATCCCAAGTGACTCAAAGAATAGAGCTATGCTCCCTGGCAACGGCGCCAGAAAGAGGTCTTGATAACCCACAAGTATAGGGGATCGCAACAGTTTTCGAGGGTAGAGTATTCAACCCAAATTTATTGATTCGACACAAGGGGAGCCAAAGAATATGCTCAAGTATTAGTAGTTGAGTTGTCAATTCAACCACACCTGGAAACTTAGTATCTGCAGCAAAGTGTTTAGTAGCACAGTAATATGATAGTGGTGGTAACGGCAGCAAAAGTAAAGACAACAAAAGTAAAGACAGCAAAAGTAATGTTTTTGGTATTTTGTGGTGATTGTAACAGTAGCGGCGGGAAAGTAAATAAGCAAGAACCAGTATATGGAAAACTCGTAGGCACTGGATCAGTGATAGATAATTATGCCGTATGCGGTTCATCATGTAACAGTCATAACATAGGGTGACACAGAACTAGCTCCAATTCATCAATGTAATGTAGGCATGTATTCCGAATATAGTCATACGTGCTTATGGAAAAGAACTTGCATGACATCTTTTGTCCTACCCTCCCGTGGCAGCGGGGTCCTAATGGAAACTAAGGGATATTAAGGCCTCCTGTTAATAGAGAACCGGAACAAAGCATTAGCACATAGTGAATACATGAACTCCTCAAACTATGGTCAACACCGGGAGTGGTCCCGATTATTGTCACTTCGGGGTTGCCGGATCATAACACATAGTTGGTGACTATAGACTTGCAAGATAGGATCAAGAACACACATATATTCATGAAAACATAATAGGTTCAGATTGAAATCATGGCACTCGGGCCCTAGTGACAAGCATTAAGCATAGCAAAGTCATAGCAACATCAATCTCAGAACATAGTGGATACTATGGATCAAACCCTAACAAAACTAACTTGATTACATGATAAATCTCATCCAACCCATCACCGTCCAGCAAGCCTACGATGGAATTACTCACGCACGGTGGTGAGCATCATGAAATTGGTGATGGAGGATGGTTGATGATGACGACGACGACGAATCCCCCTCTCTGGAGCCCCGAACGGACTCCAGATCAGCCCTCCTGAGAGGTTTTAGGGCTTGGCGGCGGCTCCGTATCGTAAAACGCGGTGATTTCTTCTCTCTGATTTTTTCTCTCCGAAAGTAGATATATAGAGTTGGAATTGGCGTCGGAGGGCATCCAGGGGGCCCACGAGGTAGGGGGGCGCGCCCATGAGGGGGGCGCGCCCCCCACCCTCGTGGACAGGGTGTGGGCCCCCTGGTCTTCATCTTTGGCGAGGATTTTTTATTATTTTATCTAAGATGTTCCGTGGAGTTTCAGGTCATTCCGAGAATATTTGTTTTCTGCACATAAAACAACATCATGGCAATTCTGCTGAAAACAACGTCAGTCCGGGTTAGTTCCATTCAAATCACACAAGTTAGAGTCCAAAACAAGAGCAAAAGCGTTTGGAAAAGTAGTTACGACGGAGACGTATCACTCCACGAGGTCGTTTTACATGGTGCTCACCCCTTCGTTGGGCAGGCCCCGTATCGGCACTATATATGGTCGATTAGACCTGAAGATCCGGATCTTTCTCTGGCTCTATGTCCGAGGTAGGGTCCCCTCTGGGTGGATGTCCTTAAATGTAACAGTCATGGGGATGGCATATGCCCACTTTGGGAAGTGCCAGCGGACTCCAATCACATCTTCTTCTCATGTATTACGATGCAATTCCTTTGGACCTGCTTCAGAGTGGGCGGTGGATGGCACCACACAAATTTCCAGGAACTCTTTGAAGAGCTGCAGCAACGCATAGATGGCTCTCCTCTCCTCTCCACCTGCTCTCCCACCACCCTAATGGAGATCTTGGCTGGCAACTTCAATGGAGGGTCTTCTGCATTGGGACTTCAACCCCGGCCTAGCGGTTGCGGATCAGGTGCGTCGACGTTTTGGCTCTACGGTTCATTTCTCCCCTGGCCATGGTACCAAGGAGTTTTTCTTGGTTGTCTACTTCTCTTCGGCCTCCTTCGTTCTATCGGAGGAATCAGTTGGTTTGGCGTTGCAATGTTGCATTGGAGGATTATCTTCAGGCTTCAATGTTCAAACCCTAAGTGATCGACGTTTTCGGTTTTCGGTGGCTTCTAACAAGGTTGGTCACTTCATATACCACCTCAAAGATTGCATCTGGCCAGATTTTATTTGTCACTTTCAGCTCTTTCGAGCCAGGGATCATGGCAATGCTTCCATTGGCAACTTTTGGCACTCTGATGAGAATGTGCATGAGATTGCTAGACGTTCACCTGTTGCTATCAGGTCTTCTCTGGACTTTTTAAGGCCTCATAGCCATTTGAATCTGGACTCTTCCCGTAATACGCATGACAGAGGGCCATCTTCGGCCCCCAAGGTCTGTCGGAATCCTTATCGCCGATGACCACCACGTCCATTTCGGCCACTCATCTAAACTTTGGTAACTTGGGACAGGCAGTTATTGGTCTTAATGATATTAATGATAATAATGGATCGGAATCTGCGGCGGGTCTTTCCTTTGGGGATTTTGGTCGGATTCGTCAGCTTAATGAGCCAGCGGCATTTCAGGAGAATCAGCATTTATTAACGGATACAGTTTGTCTGGGCACAATTTCTTGTAACCTGGTGGGCGACCGTCCCACCCCGTCTACTCTGAGATTTGAAGGTTAGTCTTTTAAGCAATCTTATTGGGATTCCATTCCAACATTTATGATCTATCACATTTTGGACCAACTTCGGTTTGGATACTCCGTTACGCACATAGCGACCATTTGGTCCCTCTCTTCCATACCAACACTGGATTATATCTATGGGCGGTTATGTATTTGTTCTATATGCGACATTGTGGGCCATATATCAAATGCTTGTCCGGGAAAACCTTGCGATAATTGCTTTGAGGCACCTTGTCAATGCATGGCTACCAATCTGGGAGTCCTTGGAGACACTCAAAATTGTGGCTGATACGACAATGAGGCTAGCCTTTCGACCATCAAAACTTGCACGACATGCAACTCTTCCAATCATTTTTATTATAACTGCCCGGGGCTAAAGTGGTGTGTTTCTTGTGGTTGGCTGGGACACTTCCCTGGAGAGTGTTGGGGAGCCCAGGTTGTTTGCCTTAAATGGGCCCCCAAGAAGAAGTCTGATCACCGGCCCATCCCTGCTAGGAGGCCGCCTGGACAGTGTGATTTATTGCCATCTGAAACAATGAATAAATCAATTTCGGCAGATTCTTCTCATAATAATCGTGGCAACTTATCTCGGTCCTCTCCAGTCAATATCAACCAGCGGCATCCAATCAACCAGAGTGATTTTAATGATTCCCTTCCACTCACCCACCCCGGCCCCATGACTGGCCGTAAAATCACTAGCACCGTCCGATGCAGATCGTGTGGTGACCCTAGCCACGTGGCATCTTCTTGTTGGGTCAAGCGGAGGCAGGGCCATCGCGTTTGGGTTCCCAAGAGGCAAAATACCCCTGCCGATACGCCTCCCTCTCTGTCACCTGTCATTCCCTCCGCCCCCATCGCCCCCTCACCGAGCTCTTCCATGGCGAACTACCCCGTCAATGTCGTCCCGTACCTGCCTCAGGGCATGACCATTGAGCTGGGGCCTGAAGATCGGTTGGTCAGAGATGAGATGGTGGTCAGTCCGGTGCCGCCGCTCCGTCATGACTTCTTGGCCATTGCAGAGGTGAACCGCTTCGTCCCTGACCATCAGAAAGCTCTGCTTCGGCACACCATCGAAGGTTTGCTCCATGAGTCCAACTTTTTCCCAACTGAAGTTGATGATTATCCACTAGGGATTGGTATCTTTGGTTTTGTGGACTCGGTTGTGAGAGATGCGGTAGTGGGCACGACATTTGAACTAGATGAGGATGATGAGAACCAAGGCACCATTGTTTCTTTTGTTCCTCAAGATGCGGCTATCAATATGCGCCAAACTAGTTTTGGGCCCCAAGTTTGGTTTCTCTATATTGGTTTTCCGCATGATTATCAGACTTCTCATTACATCCATAAGCCTGTGGACAAGTTTGGTGAGCTTATCACTTGGAATAATCCTAGAGGCGACAGGAAGTTTGTGTTGATCAAAGCTCGTGTTCTCAGTTTGCGTCGGGTGCCCAAAAGCTTTGTTATGCATCAGTTGGGTGGCGAGCGCCGCTGCTGGACCGTCTGTGTCACAATTTTGCGCAGCAGCGACTGGAATGCTCATATCCCGGATGTGCCGCCAGCTGACATAGATCCGCCTCCGGCTGATGGAATCCCCCACCCCTTGTTCGGAGAAGGCCTCACTGCGGAGCAGATGTACCAAGCACAACTGCACAACTGGCTTGCGCAGAATGCTGCGCCAAATCAAGCAGATGATGCACCACAACACAATGAGGTGCAAGGACAGGATGTTCACTTTCACGCTGGTTGGGGTGCTTGGCCACCGTCCCTGCCGCCTGCTCTGTATAACTTTCAGGCATGGCTGATTGCTGAAGGGTTGCAGGTTCAGGATGGGATCTTACCTCCTAACAATCTTTAGGATAGTCCAGGTACGGCTTGGAATGATTCCTTTTCTGCATATGACAGCTCTGACTCCAGTGCAACAATCTCAGACTCTTATATGTTGGTGCCAAGCAACATCTTTCATGCTCTGACAGTGGGTGAAAGTTCTGCTGCGTCTGAAAACATGATTGTCAATGGCCCAGCTCCTTCTGCGGCCCTGGAAATTCATGTCTCTCTGTCTGCTACTGGTCTGCAGTTTTCTATGTATGCACAGGGTGACATTGTCAATTCCATGCTGATTCATACAGGTTTCCCCATTATTAGACTTAATTCCTTCCTCAGGTCTGCAATTATGCCCATTGTTGCTGCATATGGCCCATGGAGTTCGGGTTTTGGTATTAGGGAGGAAAGAGTGGACTTTCATGTTGCCATCTCTGAGGAGGAGGGGATTTTCTCTGTTACTGAAGCTACAAAAACTGTCACGTTGCATAACTCTGCTTCTGCCAATGTTGAACAGTTGAGCATGGACACGATATTCGCGTTACCTGCACCAGTCAATGAGGCCGAGACTGACAATGTTCTTGGCTCTGCACTGAATATCGATCCGCCTCTGCTGCTCTCGGATCAGGTCACTACTACGGACAACCCCTTGGTGCTGCCTACTGTAACACCCCAAAAATTTAACCAGGTTTTAATTATTAAAATTTTGCCGAGAGTTTAAAATTTTTTCCTACAAGAATATCTCTGTTGACAAAACTTTTCCTTTAATATTAAGGAATTTATCTCAAGTGGATCCCTCCAAAATATATTGGACTTCTATGCCCTCTCATTAAAACAAATTCCTAATCAGTAGATTTATTTATTAAATTATTCCACCCTGAGCTATATTCATTAAAATGACCTGTTTTTAGTTTTGGAGCTCTTTTTGTACTACAACCATTTGATAAATTTAACTAAAAATCCAATCAAAATTTGGAGATGTCATGTGATGTCTCTAAATCACTTTTGTGCAATAAAATATTTCATTCATTTCATATTTTGAGTGCTACACATGTTTTTCTTCTCTGGTCCAGTGGGTAATTTTACACTACAACCCTTTTAAATATTTGTTTCTAGCTTCCACCAAAATTTTGGATTGTCAGTAGCAGCATATGATTCCATTATATGCAATAATCCAAGGATGTTCTTTGAAGATTTTGAGTAAATAAACCTAATCTTCATTCTGGTCCATCAAGATGGTTTGTACAACATCCCTATTATTGCTTGCTCTTTGGCCCTTGATTCCTTCTCCTACTTGTAGTCCTCCATGCTAACCCCTAAGTCCAGGAGCATGCAACCATTGGCATATTTCTGGTTCATGAAATGATGTCATTCACATCCTGTCCAGATTTGAAGTTCTGCAAAACTTGCACTAGCAAGTTTGTGCTTTTCACCAACTAACCTCACCACCCTCTTGTGCACCCACGAGACACCGATCCGGAAGATTTGGCCACCCAAGAAAAGCCTAAGTGCCTGTGGAATTTTGTCAAACACCCGGAGGGCATGATCAGTTTTGACATGAATTGTTGTTGACATAGTGAACTTTGTCTCCTGACCAAACCACCTTGTCCCTTGAGCTTCCCTCTATCAATAACCTACTTACATACCTCGCCAACCTCACCGGTGACCTGTAGCATGCCACGGCATTGTGTCGAACACCTTCCGTCGTGCCTTTGGACGCGCCAGAGCACGCCAGATTGCACACGCTGCGCCCGAGCCGCCGCGTCACGCCCCGCACTCACCCCAGCCCGTGACCGACCGCAGCCAGCACGCCGTGTCCCCTTGCGCGCAGCATGTTTCCCCCCACACCGCAACACGCCAAGCAGAGCCTCGCCGCGTCCCTGGCAAGCCAAGGACTAGCCGCCACGGCCGCCCGACAACCCTGCTCAAGCCAGCGCCGCCCAAGCCACCCCGGCTCGCCATCTGCCCCTGTGAACAACGCAAACTTATCACTCGCTGTCCCCTAGCGCGCCGCCGCGTAGCCATTGCTACAGAAAAGACGGTTCGCCATCGCCCTTATCGCCGCCGCATCGAACCGACCTCCACCGCCTATATAAGGGCCCCGAGCTCCATCTAGCCCTCGATCAACCTCCAAGATCCTCCTAGAGCTACCTCAGCCAAGATTCGAGGAGGGAAGGCCTTCTTCCCGAGTCCGCCAGTTCGTCGCCGCCAAGCCCCGGTCGATTCCATCACCACCAGGGCCTCTCCTTCTCCAATCTCTCACCAAGAACTCCCCTCCCTCTCGAGTGCAACCTCGATCAATTTTGGTGGAGACCACCGCAGCCCAAAAATCACCTTGTCACCGGCCCCCCCGCCATGGAGCTCGCCACCGGCGACTCCTCCACCTCCGGCGACCTGCGACCACCGGAAGGACCGCCTAGGAGTGGCGGATCCATCCTGCTCTTAGATGCCCGCGAAAGACGCTGTCACGGGCGACGATCGCCGGACGCCACGCCTCGCTCGGGCAGAGAAGAGGAGGAGTGGGGATCTGGTCAAACTGACCAGGTGGGGTCCCTGGACCCACTGCCGCTGACCCCGCCCCAGTCCACGTGGGTTAAGTGGAAGCGCACTTCAAGCACGCCGACGTAATGCGTTTTTATTTGAAACGTTTTTCTTTTACTGTTTTATTTTATATAACAGATTTTGACCAAACTTTGACCTCTTTGTATCTTTTAAATATAACTCCAAATGAATTAATTCTTTTCCTACCTCTCTCAAATATTGTCTAGTTTATTTTAAGATTTATTTGAAAAATTTTCATAACAACTTTTAATGCTGTTTTTATTTTTGTGTTAATTCAATTATATTTCTAAAATAGAATTTTTGAAGAGAGGAGAAGTATTTCAAGAGTTTGAAATGCACCCTGCCTTCGGTAACGCCCCCGATGCAGCTATATCTCCCACGTGTCGAGGCACGACTTAGAGGCATAACCGCATTGAAAGCAATGTCGCAAGTGAGGTAATCTTCACACAACCCATGTAATACATAAGGGAAAGAGATACATAGTTGGCTTACAGTCGCCACTTCACACAAGACATAAATAAACATCCATCATTCGAGTACACTCAAGGTCCGACTACGGCACCAAAATAAAAGAAGATACCCCAAATGCTACACAGATCCCCGATCGTCCCAACTGGGCACCACTCATCGATCATCAGGAAAAGACACATAGTAACGACCACGCCTCGTCGAACTCCCACTTGAGCTCGGTTATGCCACCTGCACTTCCATCGCCGGCACCGCAACTGTTTTGGAAGTATCTGTGAGTCACGGGGACTCAGCAATCTCACACCCGCGAGATCAAGACTATTTAAGCTTATAGGAAGGACAGAGTAGTAAAGTGGAGCAGCTGCAAGCGACTAGCATATATGGTGGCTATATCGCAAAAGAGAGCGAGAAGAGAAGCGAAGCACGGACGTGAAGCTAGTAGCGATCAAGAAGTGATCCTGAACTACTTACGTCAAACATAACTCCAACACCGTGTTCACTTCCGGACTCCGCCGAGAAGAGACCATCACGTTACACACGCGTTGATGTGTATTTTAATTGAGGTCAACTTTGGGTTTTCTACAACCGACATTAACAAATTCCCATCTGCCTCATAACCGCGGGCACGGCTTTGAAAGATATTACCTGCAGGGTGTCCCAACTTAGCCCATTATAAGCTCTCACGGTCAACGAAGGATATTCCTTCTACCGAAGACCTGATCAATCTCGAATCCCGGACTACAAGACATTTCGACAGAATAAAACAAGACCAGCAAAGCCGCCCGATTGTGCCGACAAATCCCGATAGGAGCTGCACATATCTCGCTCTCGTGGCACATCCGGATGAGACTAGCTACGAGTAAAACCAAGCCTCGAGTTTCCCGTGGTGGCCCCAAGCAGTAGCTTCATTCGGCCAAAGACTCAAGGAGCACCGTCCGGGGTTAAAATAAAGATGACCCTCGGCTCGCGAAACCCGGGGAAAAAGGCTTAGGTGGCAAATGGTAAAACCAAAGTTGGGCCTTGCCGGACGAGTCTTATTCAAAGCGAACTGTCAAGGGGTCCCATAAATCACCCAACCGTAAGGAACGCGAAATCAAGGAACATAACACCGGTATGACGGAAACTAGGTGGCAAGAGGAACAAAACACTGGGCATAAGGCCGAGCCTTCCACCCTTTACCAAGTATATAGATGCATTAATTATAGCAGATATATATTGTGATATCCCCAACAAGTAAACTTGTTCCAATAAGGAACAACATCTCCATGTTCGAACAAGGAACAAACTTCCGCTTCACCTGCAACTAGCAACGCTATAAGAGGGGTTGAGCAAAGCGGTAACATAGCCAATCAACGGTTTGCTAGGAAAGGATGGTTAGGGGCTGACATGGCAATATGGGTGGCATGATATAGCAAGTGGTAGGCATCGCAGCAAAGGCATAGCAAAAGAGCGAGCAACTAGCATAGCAAAGATAGAAGTGATTTCGAGGATATGGTCATCTTGCCTGCAATGTTCTCAGAGTTGTCGAAAGCTTGATCCTCGTAAGCGTTCTCAACAGGTTCCTCGTTCACGTACTCGTCTCCCGGCTCTACCCAAAGCAACAACACCAACAAAGGAACCACAATAAATCACGGTGCAATGCACAAGCAACATGATGCAAAACATGACATGATATGCGAGATGTGATATGCAATGCGTATGCGCGCTCCGGAAGAAAAATGATGAACCAGGCATCAACTTGGCAAACCAAGTATGCCACTGGAAAGATGAGATGATTTCGGTTGAAATCGATATAAAGATCACCGGAATCGGATGCACGGTTTGCAAATGACAAGCAAAACAAGAATGGCACAAATCTGCTATTAACAGCATGATACCACTTAGCAAGCAACAAGAAATTAAGCTACTGCACCCAAACGTACCAACAAAGTATATGGAAGTGATCTACACAAGATGCTTGACAAAAGATGAGCACTGAGCTACGGCTAAATCACATCATAACAGGTTCAAAAAAGCATGGCAAAAGTGCACAAAATATCAGGCTGGACATGGCAAAAACAGAATCAGGTAGCCATGTTCAGAGCAGCACAACTACATGCTACAGGACCTTAAAATAGCAAAACAAGGCATGGCATGAATCTACTCAAAGCATAGAACAAAAGTCCCTTACTGACCATAAGCCAAAAAGGATCAGAAAATATAGTAACACCCATGTCAATATCGAAAGTTTCGTTAACAGATTCAGCAACATGGCATGTCAAAAACTGATAATAAGTAGGCATGTTTACAAGCTCAAAGCACTCACTACAGAGCCTTACATGATAAACTAAGCATACATACATCAAGAAGACATGTCATAGAAGATATACATGGCAAGAACAACATCATAGCATACATGGATCAACCACAACAACCTTGGCAAAATTGAATAACATGTAAACAATCTGCCAGGAAACATTTGATAGCAAAAGTAGAGCTCGATTGACTCAAGCTATGGCACTCCACAATTGCAAACAAGGGCATGGGTGGATAGATGAAGACATGTTTAACAAAACATCCTTAGTGAGGTATCTCAAAATATGCATGGATCTCTCGGTAGCACCAAGTTAACATGGCATCAAAATATCAGCAAAACAGAGGTGAAAACAGCAACATCAGAACACCTACTTTGCATGCTTGTGCTAGTCACCACATAGATCAAAAAAATACATGGCATACACCCCTGTAAAGATGGCATGGCATATTACAAAACACATGTAGGACTCAAATTCATAGGGTGCACACATCAATCATGGCAAAATAACAAAAGTGCAAGTTCATTAAGAAATGACACTAACATCATATAGCCCTCTTCCAACAGTATTTCGGGCATCAAGATGAGCTCAAATGAAAATGATGCAATTAGATGAAATGATCTACTCTTCGAGACGAACATTTTGATATATTAAACGCGCAAAATGGATCTACAGATGCAAAGTTATACTACGTTGAAAATGCCACAAAATATCACAGAGATAAAAACTTAGAAGAATTAGAGGGGGGGAAGAAGTCAACGGGCTCGGTCCCGATCGGGATCCGAGATCCGGATCGAGCGGCGGCGGCGGCGGTGGTTGCTCCGTGGCGGAGCTGCGGCCGGGAGGAGAGAGGTGGCCGGGCCGGCCGGAGGAGGCGACGGCGGCAGCTGGTCGCCGGCGTGGGCGGGTCCGCGGAGGAAGCGGGCGGCGAGGAGGCAGTGGTCGGGCGGCGACGGCGCCGGCCGGGGCGGCGGCGGCGGCGGGCCGGGTCGGTGGCGAGGCAGCGGAGGAGGCGGGCGCGCCGGTGGCGGCGAGGGCGGGCGCGGCGGCGGGCGGCCGGGCGCGCGGAGGCGGAGGCGCGGTCGGCCGGCGGCGGCCGGGCGGGCTGGCTGGGCCTCGCGCCATGGCGGCGGCGGGCCACGTGTCGCGTCCCGATTGGCCGAGGGCGGCGGCGCTGGTGGGGCGGACGTGTCCGGGCGGAGCGGACGCTTCGTCCGGGCGCGAGGTAGGGGAAGTCTAGGGTTAGACCCGAGATTGGAATGGCGGTTTGCTTAAATAGGCATAGAGGGAGCTAGGAGAGTCCAAATGAGGTGTAGTTTTCGCCCACACGATCGTGATCGAACGACGGAGAGCATGGAAGTGACTTAGATGGGTTATTGAGCTGTTTTGAAGGGGTGTTGGGCTGCAACTTAAAAGAGGCCTTTGCCAGAGTGCGGTTAACCGTTGGAGTACCAAACGAGCTCCAAATGACCCGAAACTTGACCGGTGGTCTGCGGGTGGTATACCAAGGCCACTAGACAAAACTCGGTCCATTCCGAGAAGGTATAGTACCCGCACACGGAAAAAGCGTAAAAGGGCCGCCGGGAGATAGGAGTGCCGGATTGCAAAACGGACAACGGAAAAATGCTCGAATCAAGAGACGAACACGTATGCAAATGCGATGCACATGATGACATGATAAAAATGCATGACATGGACAAAATGCAAAAGAGGAAAACCCAACCACGGAGGGAATATCATATCACAATGCCGAAAATGGCAAGAGTTGGAGTTACAAATATGGAAAGTTACTCCGGGTGTTACAACACTCCACCACTACAAGAGGATCTCGCCCGAGATCTAGGACCGAAAGAACTCCGGATATTCGAACGGAGGTGATCCTCGCGCCCCGTGTGGCTTCTCGGTCGGAATGGTGTGACCACTTCACTTTCAGGAATTTGATTGACTTGTTGCGAGTCTTGCGCTCGGTTTCTTCAAGAATAGCAACGGGTGCTCATGATAAGAGAGATCTTCTTGAAGGTCAATCTCTTGAAGTTGATAGTGCGCTCAGAGTCTTGAAGCACTTGCGAAGCTGTGACACGTGAAACACATCGTGCACATTTGCAAAGTTGGATGGAAGCTCGTTGATAGGCGAGATCGCCTCTTTTGCCAATGATCTTGAAAGGACCCACGATCTAGGGGCAAGCTTCCTTTGATACCGGGTTTACGAGTGCCTTTCATTGAGAGACGCGGAGGTAGACATGGTCTCCGATTTCAAAAGCCACATCACGGTGCTTATCATCATAATAGCTCTTCTAGCGCGATTATGCTGCTTTGAGATTCTCACGAATGACTTTGCACATTTCTTCCGCTACGTGATCAAGTCATTGCCAAGAAGTTGGCGCTCACCTGTCTCGCACCAATTGAGAGGAGTACGACACTTTCGCCATAGAGAATTTCGAATGGGGCCTTGCCCAACTCGCTTGGAAGCTGTTGTTGTAGGAGAACTCGCATATGGAAGACAATCTTCCCACTTCATACCGAAGGAAATGACACAAGCCCCGAGCATATCTTCGAGGATTTGATTAACTCGCCGACTTGGCCACTTGTTTGAGGATGGAAAGCTGTCTTTGAAACGAATGTTGGTGCCCATGGCCTTCAAAAGAATCCCGAACTTGGAGGTAAAGATGCTGCCACGGTCTCAAGAGATCACTTGTGGAATGCCGTGCAAGGAGACAATCCTGAGGTGTATAGCTCGCCAACCGAGCTGCTGTGATCGATTCTTTGATAGGAAGAAAATGAGCCACTTTAGTAAGCTTGTCAATGACAACGAAGATAGCATCATTTCCACGCTTGGACTTTGGAAAACCAGTCACGAAGTCCATCTCAATATGATCAAACTTCCATTCGGAATAGCAAGAGGTTGAAGGAGACCAGCTGGTCTTTGGTGTTCTGCTTTCACTCTTCTGCAGACATCACACTCATTCACGAATTGAGCAATTTCTCGCTTCATTCGAGTCCACCAATATGATCGCTTGAGGTCCCGTACATCTTCGCATTTCCGGGATGAATGGATAGAAGCGAACTGTGAGCCTCGCTCATAATGACTTTTCTCAGATCACCCTTAGGAACCACAATCCGTCCTCAAAGAAAAGAGTATCTTTGTTATCAATGTGGAAGCACTTGTACTTGAAATGCCCTTGTCGATACCACGCTTCACCTTTTTACCATGGTATCCGAAGTTGAGCCTCACGAATCTGATCTTCCAAAGTAGGAGAGACTATGAGGTTGGCAAGAAAGATTTGAGGAACAACTTGAAGATTCAGTTTGCGGAAAGCTTCACAGAGATCCGGTTGGAAGGGCTTGAGGATTAAACTGTTGCAGTAAGCCTTCCTGCTCAAAGCATCTGCAATGACATTAGCCTTGCCCGGAGTATATTCAATACTTGGGTTGTACTCTTGAATCATTTCGACCCATCGAGTCTGCCTGAGGTTGAGGTTGGGTTGAGTGAAGATGTACTTGAGACTCTTATGATCGGTGAAAATGTCCACTTTCCTTCCCAACAAGAGATGTCTCCACGTTATTAATGCATGGACAACTGCCGCCAACTCAAGATCGTGAGTGGGGTAGTTCTTTTCTTTGGGCTTCAACTGGCGAGAGGTATAAGCCACAACTCTCTTCTCTTGCATTAACACAGACCGAGACCTTGAAGAGAAGCATCACGAAAAACTTCAAATGGCTTGGATTCATCAGAGGAGTCAAGACAGAGCTGTGACGAGTTTCTCTTTAAGGGTATTGAAAGCAACGCCACACTCGGGAGACCGATATACTTCACATGCTTCGGAGGAGGTTGGAAAGAGGCTTTGCAATCTTGGAGAAGTTCTCAACGAATCTTCGCAATAGCTTGCAAGACCAAGAAAATCATGGAGCTGCTTGACATTCGAGGAGGTTCCCATTCATAATTGCGACACCTTCTCGGATTAACAGCGATGCCCTTGGCGGAGATGATATGACCAAGATAAAGCACTTCATCAAGCCAAAATTCACATTTGGAGAACTTAGCATAGAATTGATGCTCTCTGAGCTTGTCTAGCACCAATCGCAAATGTTTGGCATGATCCTTCTTATTTTTGGAGAAGACCAAAATATCATCAAGATAGACCAAGACGAATTCATTGGTGTAGGGGTTGAAGATGAAGTTCATCATCCGAGAGAATGTTGGAGGAGCATTGACAAGGCCGAAAGACATGACAATATATTCATAAGAACCAAAGCTTGTTCTGAATGCTGTCTTGGGAATATCTTGTTCACGAATGCGAATCTGATGATAACCCATACGAAGGTCAAGCTTGGAGAACACTTTAGCACCTATGAGTTGCTCGAAAAGCTCATTGATGTTGGGAAGTGGATACTTGTTCTTGATTGTCTTCTTATTCAATGGACGGTAATCGACGCAAAGTCGGTCCGTGCCATCCTTCTTCTGGACAAAAAGAACACCACAACCCCAAGGAGATGAACTCGGTCTGATCAAACCCAGACGCTCTTGTTCATCGAGCTACTTCTTCAATTCCTTCAGCTCATCAGGTCCAAGCTTGTAAGGACGCTTGCAACGGGTTCGATGCCGTGCTCAAGATCGATAACGAACTCAATCGGCCGATGAGGAGGCATACCCGAAGCTCTTTTGGAAAGACATCTTGGTACTCACAAACGATCGAATCGAGAGATAGCATTCAGTTCGCCCTTCTCATTGAGAGAAAACAACCAATGGTTTCATCACGAGCGCATAGATGATCACATCATTAGAAGAGTGAGTCAATTGAATTTCCAGGCAGCACAATCAAGCTGAGCTTTGTGCTGAGAAAGCCACCCATTCCGAGAATAAGATCAATATCCGAGTCACCGAGAACAATTGGTTTAGCAAAATCTATAATCGCCCATCTTGATACCGACATTCGAACCATCATGCTAGAGCTCAAACGCTTAGCCGGAGAAATAACTTGCAATGCTTTAGGTAATTCCTCTGTATCAAAATTGTGCTTCATGCAAAAGGATATGACATGAAAGAATGTGATGCACCAAAGATCAAATAAGACTTTTGCAGAATATCATTAATCGGAAGATTACCCATTATCACATCGAAGATTCCTCCGCTTGAGCTGCATTCATCATATTGACCTTGGCATGCTTTGGATTATGCTTGACCACCGCATTGCTGGAAGATTTCACAGAGGAGGAGGCGGAAGGCGCCTGGTTGAAGCATTTGTTCGCATAGTGACCTTCTCACGACATTTGTTGCAAGTCACTTGAGAGAGCGGACGGTGGTAAGGAGCACTTGACCTTGGAGCTTGAGAATTAGACTTGTTCGATAGCTTGGGTTGGGTGGGTGGGAAGATCCACGGCCACCTGAGTTCTTCTCGCGATAAGGCCGACGGAACGGAGGAGGAGGAAGGTAGAACTTCGCTTTAGCTGCCACTTGAGAGGAAGAAGAAGACTGAATCTGCATCCCCGATTCTCTTCTTAGAAGCTTCACATTTGAGCTGGGCAGCTTCTTGCTTCAGGCCATGTTGTAGAAATCATCATACTTATCTCGCTCAAAAGCACAAGAGCTAATTGCAGATCTTCTCTCGTGCCACCTCTGAATTGATAGATCATACTCTTTTCATCGTGCACGCCTTGCTTAGCAAAACGAAGCGAGCTTCGAACTGGATATTGTATTGATAGACAGACATGTTGCCTTGCTTGAGATTGCGGAACTCCTCACGCTTGCTCTCAACAACACTTTTCGAATGTGGTGAGCTCAAAATCTCGCGGAACTCATCCTGTAATGACACGACCTCCTCTGGAATCTTTGTATTGTCGGTACCACTCAAAGCAGCTTGATCCTTGAGTTGAAACGATGCAAACTTGACAAAGTCCTCAAGTCCGACATTGCTACATTCAAAATGCTTGCAGATGTCCACTAGCCAATCGTCGGCGTCGTGGCCTCGGCACGTAAACTGAAAGACTTCGCTGATTAGCGAGGAACCGATCGAGAGTAGCAAAGTGCGGCTGATTGTTGCCTTGACCTTGATTTCCTTGATTGCCTTGCCCTGAGTACGCTTCTTGCAAGAGCTGCAAAATCATCTCGAGCATTGGCATTGGTGGCTGCCATGATAGCTTGCCAGCCTCCGGAGGCGGAGGTGGAGGTGGAGGGTTCGACGATCCCCATCATTGCGATCCGGATTCGACGCGTTGGCGGAGCCATCTCAAGAGGGTGACATCCGTTAGTCCTTTGATAGACAAATAGTCAAGTAGAATCAACGGATAGAAATTGCAACATATAGTCTTCACAATAAACATTCAACAAGAATGAACGATTGAATTCCAAAGTTAATCATCACACGCCCATTAAGGTGAGAAGCCACTTAGATAAAGATATGGAAACAACATCTGCCTTAGAAACAAATCGAATATCACAACTGAAAACAAAAGATTGGCTTCTAGAATGAGCCGAACAAACACATGATAGAGATTTCGCCCAAAGTGTTCGTGGTGGGGCCCACACGGACACGACGATAGCGGACGTCACGAATGACAAACAAGACGCCCCGAATCAGCATAGCCAAGGATTCTTTAAGACGCCTCGCACCATCAGAATCGACCGTGAATGGGCGGACCACTAGACGTTGAACCCCAATCTCAAATCATACATCCGTCGGAAAGATATCCTGTAAGCTACTAGAATTCCCACCTATAAACTCCCGAAACTTTATGGTTATGCAATCTGGTGTTGGGGATACAGGGGACACAAAATATATCACCCAAACTAACAATACCTAGATCCAAATTGTATCCATCCGTCAACACATAACCAAGAAATCCTCGGAAATCATGTACCTCGACCTTCGAAAAACATCAGTTATACAAGTCATGGCAATACTCCCGAGCTCGCCCCAGTACTGGGTTATAGGGGTTATCTCACCAACAACTGCACAAAAGAGATTTCGATGTCGGCAAAACTCAGGTATTCCAGAACTGCAACGATAAAATTGTGACGACAACACCTCGGAGCTCAACTCCCGGACACCGCCACAACCCCTAAATGTCGAGGCACCAAGAACAATGTTCTCGTCACAAAACCATCGGAACGATTCCAAGATACCCACGTGATCCTAAATTTTTTTTTAGTGAAATTTGAGGAGAGAAGAGTCAAAACACTACGTCAGGATACCTCACCAGAGTGACGAAGGGACTGGGGAGTAAAAAGAATCCTACTCTCCGATATATATAATCCTAAGACTCAAAACATTTTCCATTCTAGACTCAACAACGCCAAAGAAACAATCAAGTAGGGGCTCCTAAGTCGGGAAGGCTCGATTACCAACTTGTAGCGCCCGATGCGGCTATATCTCCCACGTGTCGAGGCACGACTTAGAGGCATAACCGCATTGAAAGCAATGTTGCAAGTGAGGTAATCTTCACACAACCCATGTAATACATAAGGGAAAGAGATACATAGTTGGCTTACAGTCGCCACTTCACACAGTACATAAATAAACATCCATCATTCAGAGTACACTCAAGGTCCGACTACGGCACCAAAATAAAAGAAGATACCCCAAATGCTACACAGATCCCCGATCGTCCCAACTGGGCACCACTACTGATCATCCGGAAAAGACACATAGTAACGACCACGTTCCTCGTCGAACTCCCACTTGAGCTCGGTTGCGTCACCTGCACCGCATCGCCGGCACCTGCAACTGTTTTGAAGTATCTGTGAGTCACGGGACTCAGCAATCTCACACCATGAGATCAAGACTATTTAAGCTTATAGGAAGGACAGAGTAGTAAAGTGGAGCAGCTGCAAGCGACTAGCATATATGGTGGCTATATCGCAAAAGAGAGCGAGAAGAGAAGCAAAGCACGGACGTGAAGCTAGTAGCGATCAAGAAGTGATCCTGAACTACTTACGTCAAACATAACTCCAACACCGTGTTCACTTCCCGGACTCCGCCGAGAAGAGACCATCACGGTTACACACGCGGTTGATGTGTATTTTAATTGAGGTCAACTTTGGGTTTTCTACAACCGACATTAACAAATTCCCATCTTCCTCATAACCGCGGGCACGGCTTTGAAAGATATTACCTGCAGGGTGTCCCAACTTAGCCCATTATAAGCTCTCACGGTCAACGAAGGATATTCCTTCTACCGAAGACCCGATCAATCTCGAATCCCGGACTACAAGACATTTCGACAAAGAATAAAACAAGACCAGCAAAGCCGCCCGATTGTGCCGACAAATCCCGATAGGAGCTGCACATATCTCGTTCTCGTGGCACATCCGGATGAGACTAGCTACGAGTAAAACCAAGCCTCGAGTTTCCCGCAGTGGCCCTTGCAGTAGCTCAGTTCGGGCCAGCACTCGAAGGAGCACCGGTCCGGGGTTAAAATAAAGATGACCCTCGGGCTCGCGAAAACACGGGGGAAAAAGGCTTAGGTGGCAAATGGTAAAACCAAAGTTGGGCCTTGCTGGACGAGTCTTATTCAAAGCGAACTGTCAAGGGGTCCCATAAATCACCCAACCGTAAGGAACGCTAAATCAAGGAACATAACACCGGTATGACGGAAACTAGGGTGGCAAGAGTGGAACAAAACACTGCATAAGGCCGAGCCTTCCACCCTTTACCAAGTATATAGATGCATTAATTATAGCAGATATATATTGTGATATCCCCAACAAGTAAACTTGTTCCAATAAGGAACAACATCTCCATGTTCCAACAAGGAACAAACTTCCGCTTCACCTGCAACTAGCAACGCTATAAGAGGGGCTGAGCAAAGCGGTAACATAGCCAATCAACGGTTTGCTAGGAAAGGATGGTTAGGGGCTGACATGGCAATATGGGTGGCATGATATAGCAAGTGGTAGGCATCGCAGCAAAGGCATAGCAAAAGAGCGAGCAACTAGCATAGCAAAGATAGAAGTGATTTAGAGGGTATGGTCATCTTGCCTGCAATGTTCTCAGAGTTGTCGAAAGCTTGATCCTCGTAAGCGTTCTCAACAGGTTCCTCGCTCACGTACTCGCCTCCGGCTCTACCCAAAGCAACAACACCATCAAAGGAACCACAATAAATCACGGTGCAATGCACAAGCAACATGATGCAAAACATGACATGATATGCGAGATGTGATATGCAATGCGTATCAAGCGCTCGGAAGGAAAATGATGAACCAGGCATCAACTTGGCAAACCAAGTATGCCACTGAAAGATGAGATGATTTCGTTGAAATCGATATAAAGATCACCGAATCGGATGCACGGTTTGCAAATGACAAGCAAAACAAGAATGGCACAAATCTGCCATTAACAGCATGATACCACTTAGCAAGCAACAAGAAATTAAGCTACTGCACCCAAACGTACCAACAAAGTATATGGAAGTGATCTACACAAGATGCTTGACAAAAGATGAGCACTGAGCTACGGCTAAATCACATCATAACAGGTTCAAACAAGCATGGCAAAAGTGCACAAAATATCAGGCTGGACATGGCAAAAACAGCATCAGGTAGCCATGTTCAGAGCAGCACAACTACATGCTACAGGACCTTAAAATAGCAAAACAAGGCATGGCATGAATCTACTCAAAGCATAGAACAAAAGTCCCTTACTGACCATAAGCCAAAAAGGATCAGAAAATATAGTAACACCCATGTCAATATCGAAAGTTTCGTTAACAGATTCAGCAACATGGCATGTCAAAAACTGATAATAAGTAGGCATGTTTACAAGCTCAATGCACTCACTACAGAGCCTTACATGATAAACTAAGCATACATACATCAAGAAGACATGTCATAGAAGATATACATGGCAAGAACAACATCATAGCATACATGGATCAACCACAACAACCTTGGTCAAATTGAATAACATGTAAACAATCTGCCAGGAAACATTTGATCGCAAAAGTAGAGCTCGATTGACTCAAGCTATGGCACTCCACAATTGCAAACAAGGGCATGGATGGATAGAGAAAGACATGTTTAACAAAACATCCTTACTGAAGTATCTCAAAATATACATGGATCTCTCGGTAGCACCAAGTTAACATGGCATCAAAATATCAGCAAAACAGAGGTGAAAACAGCAACATCAGGACACCTACTTTGTATGCTTGTGCTAGTCACCACATAGATCACAAAAATACATGGCATACACCCCTGGAAAGATGGCATGGCATATTACAAAACACATGTAGGACTCAAATTCATAGGGTGCACACATCAATCATGGCAAAAATAACAAAAGTGCAAGTTCTGTTAAGAAACAGACACTAACATCATATAGCCCTCTTCCAACAACATTTCGGGCATCAAGATGAGCTCAAATGAAAATGATGCAATTAGATGAAATGATCTACTCTTCGAGACGAACACTTTGATATATTAAACGCGCAAAATGGATCTACAGATGCAAAGTTATACTACGTTGAAAATGCCACAAAATATCACAGAGATAAAACTTAGAAGAATTAGAGGGGGGGGAAGAAGTCAACGGCTCGGTCGATCGGGATCCGAGATCCGGATCGAGCGGCGGCGGCGGCGGTGGTTGCTCGGTGGCGGAGCTGCGGCCGGGAGGAGAGAGGTGGCTGGGCCGGCCGGAGGAGGCGACGGCGGCGGCGGGTCGCCGGTGTGGCGGGTCCGCGGTGGAGGCGCTGGCGGCGGGAGGCCCGGTGGCGGGCGGCGACGGCGCGCCGGCCGGTGGCGGCGGCGGCGGGCCGGCGGCGGCGGCGTAGGCGGCGGAGGAGGCGGCGCGCCGGCGGGCGGCGGCGGGCGGCGGGCGCCGGGCGGCGGCCGGCGCTGGCGCGGAGGCGGCTGGTCGGCCCGGCGGGCCGGGGCGGGCTGCCGGGCTCGGGGGCCTCGCGGCCTGCATGCGCGGCGGTGGCCACGTGTCGCGTCCCCGATTGGCCGAGGGCGGCGGCGCTGTGGGGGCGGACGTGTCCGGCGGAGCGGACGCTTCGTCCGGGCGCGAGGTAGGGGAAGGCTAGGGTTAGACCTGAGATTGGAATGGGGGTTTGCTTAAATAGGTGTAGTTTTCGCCCACACGATCGTGATCGAACGACGGAGAGCATGGAAGTGACTTAGATGGGTTATTGGGCTGTTTTGAAGGGGTGTTGGGCTGCAACTTAAAAGAGGCCTTTGCGAGAGTGCGGTTAACCGTTGGAGTACCAAACGAGCTCCAAATGACCCGAAACTTGACCGGTGGTCTGCGGGTGGTATACCAAGGCCACTAGACAAACCTCGGTCCATTCCGAGAAGGTTTAGTACCCGCACACGGAAAAACGTAAAAGGGACCGCCGGGGGAGATAGGAGTGCCGGATTGCAAAACGGACAACGGGAAAAATGCTCGGAATCATGAGACGAACACGTATGCAAATGCGATGCACATGATGACATGATAAAAAATGCATGACATGGACAAAATGCAAAAATAGGAAAACCCCAACCACGGAGGGAATATCATATCACAATGCCGAAAATGGCAAGAGTTGGAGTTACAAATATGGAAAGTTACTTCCGGGGTGTTACACCTTCCCATGACCTGAAGGCAAGCATTCTGAACCCCGGCATAATAATTTTGGGTGTTCGTTGACACGCTTATAACACTACCTCACTTTGGAGAAACTTGTTATTTCATGTGATATGATCATATGCATGGGTGCATGTTATTGATTTCCATGCTGTTGGAAATGAACACACTTGTGATGATAATCATCCTCATGTGCCTTGCATGCATACCGACAGGAACCCGGGAAAACCTCTGCCTTGGGTAGGCATGAGTTTGACGCCGGTCTCCGTCGGGACGGTTATGTCTGGTATGGCATGGTAAGGTAATATGAGCGGTGACTCTGTTGGTTGAAATATATTCGTTATGCTAATCATGCAGGGAATACTTAAACCTCCTGAGTCGACCGTAGATCGAGTCTTGTTCCAGTAACCCCCATACTTGTTTCAGATTACCACTGCCTCTACAACAAGTAGAGTACGGTTCAGTAAGTTGTCAACCTCTTTCTAGCACACACCATACAGAGAGGCCAGGGTGGAAGATACCGGTTGTAGCTGGTAGGCAGGCCACCTGGTCCGGGGGCATGGGTGTTTCCGGTTGAGACCGAGAGGGGAGGCCACCCCTTAGAGCGCGCAATATAAATTTGAGCCCATGCTACGCGAGGTTGTAGCCTCCCCACTTAGAGTTTGCTTGACAGGTGTCGTGGGTGATTCGGCACACGTGTGATTTAAGCTGGTGTGTGCAAGTTAGGTGTGTTTTCAACAAAAGACCGTGACGGAATTAGTCCCGATGGCCTAAAGGAATCCGTTACTCGTGGGTAAAGAGTACACCTCTGCAGAGATTAAACCTATTCAATAGCCGTGTCCATGGTTAAGGATTATAGTCAGGATGGGTCATGTGTCGGTCTTAGTGTCGGTCTTGGAGGTGAAACTGTTAAATCAAAACTGATACTACGACTTGCGACATGTGGTAATAATGATTATTATTTTGTTGTGGACTAATCCATGGTATTATTATACTTGTCGAATATCCCCAGGATGGTTCTACCTCCTGGATATTCACTATGAATGTTTTATTTCTTTTAAAGCCCTTTATGTGGTGTCGCCGACGCCTTGACCGTGGCATTTCTTTTAAAGCCCTTTATGTGGTGTCGCTCGACGCCTTGACCGTGGCATTTCTTTTAAAGCCCTTTATGTGGTGTCGCCGACGCCTTGACCGTGGCATTTCTTTTAAAGCCCTTTATGTGGTGTCGCCGACGCCCGACCGTGGCATTTCTTTTAAAGCCCTTTATGTGGTGTCGCTCAGACGCCCGACTGTGGCATTTCTTTTAAAGCCCTTTATGCGGTGTCGCTCAGACGCCCGACTATGGCATTTCTTTTAAAGCCCTTTATGTGGTGTCACTCAGGCGCCCGATTGTGGCTTTTCTTTTAAAGCCCTTTATGCGGTGTCGCTCAGACGCCCGATTGTGGCATTTCTTTTGAAGTCCTTTATGATATTTATTTCATAATCCTAATATTATCATTTTATTGCATATTCATAATTATCATGTTTGCACGCATCAGAGCTTATTTATCTTTTGTGACCGACGTCATGAGCATAAGATATTTTCGGCATATTAGTGTTATATTATTCCCGTGTTCATAATGTTTGCGAGTACATTCCAAGTACTCACTGGCTTGTCCCTGGCTATTGTCTTGGCCAGATTTCTTGCTTGCTGAAAGGAGCGACCGTGTTGGCAGCCCGAACCTAAGCAACGGTGATAGCAGCCTCGCGAAGATAGGAGTTAACCTGGTCACTGTTCCGTGGGAAATGGAGTCCCATAGACACCGATGATTTTCAACCCGCTTCGCCATCAACCACTAGAAACCAGTTGTTGTACTCACGCACCAGAATGGTCTTGTACTACATATTTTGTATTTGCTTGGAATTTCTATATCAAGTTGGTGCCTCATCACCAACAGCTTATCCCGGGGCTGATGAGCACAAGGGCCATTTTCCGGGAATTAGTACCGGAGAATCGGTCGCCACAGACTTGGTATCAGAGCCAGGCTGACCATGTGCTAATCCTATCTTAGCCAGGTCGGAAAACTTAGGCAAACCAACCTACCAGACCTTAACCAAACCCCAGCCAGGCTTCCCGTGCAAGATAGCCACATAGAGACCCCGACACTTTTGGCAGTCGGTGCCCAACCTATCAGTCTAGCCTATCGATCACACGCCAATGACTGATGGCAAAAATGTCTCATTCGCAAGCGTGCGAAGGAAGACTCCGTTCCCTTTTTCTATAAAAAGGGCACGCTAGCCTCAACCTAGCACATCATCTTCCCCAACCTAGCCACAATGCATGGTCCCATAGTGCACAATGAGACCACAACAACCAATCTTGGAGGTTTTTTTGACCATACTCGCAAACCTCACCCGTCGTGCCTATGCGTTAGAAGAACCCCCAGAATATGTTGTGTACCAAGGACCCATGGGCGGTGAAAGCCGTCAGTTTTGGGCCACTGTGCACATCTACGGTAGGGATATGTCGCCAGAACGCCCCTACAGGTTCACCGGAAGAACAACTTCCTTTGAGCCACAAGCCATCCAACTAGCTGCTCGAGAGGCTATAGTTCATCTCAGGCACTTGTCGCCCAGAGTTAACTGTCGCTCATTCTACTACTACCCCAGGCGTGAAGGGTATGGTAGACCACCCCAAGTTTGCCAACGAAAATCATGAGACGGATCCCGCATTGTTGCACCTAGTGCGCTATGTAAGTGCACTAGAGGCCTTGTTCGATCAAATCAATATTGATCTGATCACAGCTCAAGGAGAGCTGGCTCGCCGAGCCCTGGTAAGCAGAGAAACCGAGGCCGACACCGACAACCCAGTCGTGCTGTTCGGACACCGATTGATACCACGAGATCAGCCCCACCACCATCCAAGATATCGTGATGACCCCGTAAGGGCTTCGCCGCTTTTGGGAACACACTCCAACGGGATTGTGGCCAACAATCCCGCGATGGTCATCATAGCTACCCGACCTGCGCAGTGCCTCCACCATCTCCGGCTAATCCCGACGGTGAGACCCGTGGAGAAGCCTCAGCATCCTCAAGGCAGGCTCGTTTAGATGTAAACGAGGTAGACTAAGTCGCCGAGTAGTGCCGAGTCTCGGTGTATTCTCGCTTTGTAATCATGTAACCTGGTGAGTAAGCGCCGCCTGTCGTTGTGCCTCTGTTTTAATAGTAGCTTTATGGTTTGTCGACACATAGTTGCACATTTTCCGGCACAGCTACCAAAACCAACCCCGACAACAACCACCGTAACATCGCCTCTTTATGAGATATGTGTATCTCGACATCGACCGACCTTTGGAGCTAAGCTGGTAAATTTATTACCTTTCACTACGGTAAAATGACCCAGCTCCATTGCTATATAAGGCCACCTCGTGACCTTACCAAGCACCCCACACCTTGTGCACCACCCTCACAACCTTTTCCTGTCATGCCGAGCCCCAGTATTCATCTGAGAACCCCCGATGCAACCCTAGGTAGTTTTGTCAAAATATTGTGGGACTTTACTGCGGTACCATGGGTTCTACCCAGCCACCCCAAGATGAGCTGTTCAAATCAAGAATCACCTCTTCCACTTCGAATATTGGGCAGCAGACACATCCCTCCCAGAGACCCCAACCAAGATCCAACGGAGGTTTCTTCGTGGGAGATCTATGCCAACCCTACGCCGGCCATAGAAGCTGCTGCGAAGGAAGCAATTGTCGCTTTCGTCCGCAGTACCCTATGCCTGCGAACGAGGATATTATTACTTTCGGAGCCGTGCAACGCCCGGGGGAGTAACAACTTTTCCCGATGGACGGATTGAGAGAGACCCAGTGCTAGCCAACCTTATCCAGTACATCATCGCTCAAGAACATTTGAACCAGCGAGTGATGGATTATCTCCAGAGCATCGCTGATTTAAACCCTCAGATTGCAATCGGCAGACCACTGAGGCCCGATCCGGAGAGACTCATACATCGACTGATCAATCCACTTCCTCTGATAGATGAAGAGTGTATCCCTTTACCAGAGACTTTTCCTCGAGACCCTGACCAGTTACCATTCTCATTTTTGACGTCACTGCTGTATTTGTTATTTCAGCATTTACTATTATGTGGTAACTTATGCGTGGTACCTCGAATTTGTGCGATGAGTCGAGTATTTAGTTCTTACGTTTGTGAGTGGTTTTCTTCGTGAGCAACCTGTGTAACCGCGAAAAATCCTAGAATGAGATTTCCTTTCCCCGAGTTGCTGCATCGTTTATCCCCTCACTACATAGTTTATTTTCATTCACGCAGCACCAAGGCAGCAGACTCACAACTGCTCGGACGCATATGGAGCATTTGTTTTTCACAACGGCTCTTAGCAAATCTCGAGGACGAGATTTTTTTTCTTAAGGGGGGTAGTAATTGTAACACCCCAAAAATTTAACCAGGTTTTAATTATTAAAATTTTGCCAAGAGTTTAAAATTTTTTCCTGCAAGAATATCTCTGTTGACAAAACTTTTCCTTTAATATTAAGGAATTTATCCCAAGTGGATCCCTCCAAAATATATTGGACTTCTATGCCCTCTCATTAAAACAATTTCCTAATCAGTAGATTTATTTATTAAATTATTCCACCCTGGGCTATATTCATTAAAATGACCTGTTTTTAGTTTTGGAGCTCTTTTTGTACTACAACCATTTGATAAATTTAACTAAAAATCCAACCAAAATTTGGAGATGTCATGTGATGTCTCTAAATCACTTTTGTGCAATAAAATATTTCATTCATTTCATATTTTGAGTGCTACACATGTTTTTCTTCTCTGGTCCAGTGGGTAATTTTACACTACAACCCTTTTAAATATTTGTTTCTAGCTTCCACCAAAATTTTGGGATGTCAGTAGCAGCATATGATTCCATTATATGCAATAATACAAGGATGTTCTTTGAAGATTTTGTGTAAATAAACCTAATCTTCATTCTGGTCCATCAAGATGGTTTGTACAGCATCCCTATTATTGCTTGCTCTTTGGCCCTTGATTCCTTCTCCTACTTGTAGTCCTCCATGCTAAACCCCTAAGTCCAGGAGCATGCAACCATTGGCATATTTCTGGTTCATGAAATGATGCCATTCACATCCTGTCCAGATTTGAAGTTCTGCAAAACTTGCACTAGCAAGTTTGTGCTTTTCACCAACTAACCTCACCACCCTCTTGTGCACCCACAGAGACACTGATCTGGAAGATTTGGCCACTCCAAGAAAAGCCTAAGTGCCTGTGGCATTTTGTCAAACACCTGGAGGGCATGATCAGTTTTGACATGAATTGTTGTTGACATAGTGAACTTTGTCTCCTGACCAAACCACCTTGTCCCTTGAGCTTCCCTCTATCAATAACCTACTTCTGTTACCTGCCAACCTCACCGGTGACCTGTAGCGTGCCACGGCATTGTGTCGAACACCTTCCGTGCGTGCACTGGACGCGCCTAGAGCACGCGTATTGCACACGCGTGCGCCCGAGCCGCCGCGTCACGCCCCGCACTCACCCCAGCCCGTGACCGACCGCAGCCAGCACGCCGTGTCCCCTTGCGCGCAGCATGTTTCCCCCCACATCGCAACGCGCCAAGCAGAGCCTCGCCGCGTCCCTGGCAAGCCAAGGACTAGTCGCCACGGCCGCCCGACAACCCTGCTCAAGCCAGCGCCGCCCAAGCCACCCCGGCTCGCCACCTGCCCCTGTGAACAGCGCAAACTTATCACCTCGCTCGTACCCTAGCGCGCGTCGCCGCCACGTAGCCATTGCTACAGAAAGACGGTTCGCCGTCGTCCTTATCGCCGGCCGCATCGAACCGACCTCCACCGCCTATATAAGGGCCCCGGAGCTCCATTTAGCCCTCGATCAACCTCCAGTGATCCTCCTAGAGCTACCCTGGCCAGCATTCGAGGAGGGGAAGGCCTTCTTCCCCGAGTCCGGCCAGTTCGGTCGCCGCCAAGCCCCGGTCGATTCCATCACCACCAGGGCCTCTCCTTCTCCAATCTCTCCACCAAGAACTCCCCTCCCTCTCGAGTGCAACCTCGATCAATTTTGGTCGGAGACCACCGCAGCCCAAAAATCACCTTGTCACCGAAGCCCCCCTCCGCCGCGGAGCTCGCCGCCGGCGACTCCCTCCACCTCCGGCGACCCTGCGACCACCGGAAGGACCGCCTAGGAGTGGCGGATCCATCCCTGCTCTTAAATGCCTGCGAAAAGACATCGTTCGCCGGCGACGATCGCCGGACGCCACGCCTCTGCTCGGGCAGAGAAGAGGAGGAGTGGGGATCGGTCAAACCCGACCGGGGGTCCTGGACCCACTGCTGGTGACCCCGCCCCATCCACGTGGGTTAAGTGGAAGCGCACTCAATGCGCTTTCGGCGTACGCTTTTATTTGAAACGTTTTCTTTTACTTTTATTTTATATAACAGATTTTGACCAAACTTTGACCTGCTGATCTTTTTAAATATAACTCCAAATGAATTAATTCTTTTTCCTACTTCTCTCAAATATTGTCTAGTTTATTTTAAGATTTATTTGAAAAAATTTCATAACAACTTTTTGTGCTGTTTTTATTTTTGTGTTAATTCAATTATATTTCTAAAATAGGATTTTTGAAGAGAGGAGAAGTATTTCAAGAGTTTGAAATGCACACTGCCTTCCCATGACCTGAAGGCAAGCATTCTGAACCCCGGCATAATACTTTTGGGTGTTCGTTGACACGCTTATAACACTACCTCACTTTGGAGAAACTTGTTATTTCATGTGATATGATCATATGCATGGGTGCATGTTAGTGATTTCCATGTGTTGGAAATGAACACACTTGTGATGATAATCATCCTCATGTGCCTTGATGCATACCGACAGAACCCGGAAAACCTCTGCCTTGGGTAGGCATGAGTTTGACGCCGGTCTCCGCCGGGACGGTTATGTCCGGTATGGCATGGTAAGGTAATATGAGCGGTGACTCTGTTGGTTGAAATATATTCGTTATGCTAATCATGTAGGGAATACTTAAACCTCCCCGAGTCGATCAGAGATCGAGTCTTGTTCCAAGAACCCCATACTTGTTTCAGATTACCACTGCCTCTACAACAAGTAGAGTACGGTTCAAGAAGTTGTCAACCTCTTTCTAGCACACACCGCATGAGAGGCCGTGGTGGAAGATACCGGTTGTAGCTGGTAGGCGGCCACCGGTCCGGGGCATGGGTGTTTCGGTTGAGACCGAGAGGGAGGCCACCCCTTAGAGCGTGCAATATAAATTTGATCCCATGCTACGCGAGGTTGTAGCCTCCCACTTAGAGTTTGCTTGACAGTGTCGTGGGTGATTCCGCACACGTGTGATTTAAGCTGGTGTGTGCAAGTTAGGTGTGTTTTCAACAAAAAGACCGTAGACGGAATTAGTCCCGATGGACTAAAGGAATCCGTTACTCGTGGGTAAAGAGTACACCCTCTACAGAGATTAAGCCTATTCAAATAGCCGTGTCCATGGTTAAGGATTACATGCAGATGGGTCATGTGTCGGTCTTAGTGTCGGTCTTGGAGGTGAAACTGTTAAATCAAAACTGATACTACGACTTGCGACATGTGGTAATAATGATTATTATTTTGTTGTGGACTAATCCATGGTATTATTATATTGTCGAATATCCACAGGATGGTTCTACCTCCGGATATTCACTATGATTGTTTTATTTCTTTTAAAGCCCTTTATGTGGTGTCGCCGACGCCTCGATCGTGGCGTTCTTTTAAAGCCCTTTATGTGGTGTCGCCGACGCCTTGACCGTGGCATTTCTTTTAAAGCCCTTTATGTGGTGTCGCCGACGCCTTGACCGCATTTCTTTTAAAGCCCTTTATGTGGTGTCGCCAGACGCCTTGACCGTGGCATTTCTTTTAAAGCCCTTTATGTGGTGTCGCCAGACGCCTCGATCGTGGCATTTATTTTAAAGCCCTTTATGCGGTGTCGCCAGACGCCTCGATCGTGGCATTTCTTTAAAAGCCCTTTATGTGGTGTCGCCGACGCCTTGATTGTGGCTTTTCTTTTAAAGCCCTTTATGCGGTGTCGCCGACGCCTTGATTGTGGCATTTCTTTTGAAGTCCTTTATGATATTTATTTCATAATACTAATATTATCATTTTATTGCATATTCATAATTATCATGTTTGCACGCATCGAGCTTATTTATCTTTTGTGACCGACGCCATGAGCATAAGATATTTTCGCATATTAGTGTTATATTATTCCCGTGTTCATAATGTTTGCAGTACATTCCAAGTACTCACCGGCTTGTCCTCGCTATTGTCTTGGCCAGATTTCTTCTTGAAAGGAGCGACCGTGTTGGCAGCCCGAACCTAAGCAACGGTGATAGCAGCCTCGCGAAGATAGGAGTTAACCTGGTCACTGTTCCGTGGGAAATGGAGTCCCATAGACACCGATGATTTTCACCCGCTTCGCCATCAACCACTAGAAACCAGTTGTTGTACTCACAGACTGAATGGTCTTGTACTACATATTTTGTATTTGCTTGGAATTTCTATATCAAGTTGGTGCCTCATCAGCTAACAGTTATCCTGGGGCTGATGAGCACAAGGGCCATTTTCAGGGAATTAGTACCCGGAGAATCGGTCGCCACACCTACTGGCACCATGGTGCCACCGCTCTCTGATGGTCAGCCCGACCATGAGCCCTCTATGGTTACTCGTCATGGCAAAGCTCCAGTGCCTGAATCCTCGGTCAACCTTCGTAGGAGTGCCCGCAAGAACAAGTATGATGGTTTTAAAGTGCCACCAATCACAGATACTAAAGTCAGAGCTTCCAAGGTGAAACCCAGGGTCGTTCCTTCTGCTACAGCTGCTGTCACAATAACTGAAGTTTCTGAGGATACTACTCTGCCACCTCCAAACCCAATTACAGTTATTCAGTATGTTGGCCACACCATGTGCGGAATCCCAGCTGCTGAGCTTTCGGAGGAGGAACTCCTGGCGAGCAATGATGCAGGATCATCTTCTGATGCTGCCTAAACCCCTTATTTATAATTTTTATGCCTCTTTTGCTTAGTTGGAACGTTCTGTGTTGGAATGTACGTGGGCTGAACTCTGAAGACAAACAATTAGCGCTTTCTAATGCCATCAACTCTAGTGGTTGTGCGGTTATCTGCTTGCAGGAGACGAAAAAATCTTCTTTTGATAATGCTTTTATTAAGTCTTGTTGCCCACGAAGATTTGATAAGTATGATTTCATCCCTTCTAGAGGGGCTTCAGGCGGAATTGCAACTATTTGGAACAGTGCTGTTTTCACAGCTACTACTGTAGCCTCCGAAGATTTTGGCCTCGTTACTCGCTTTCATTCCACCCAGTCGGCCTAAACCTAGACTTTAGTGAATGTTTACGGGCCTTGTCAAGGTGACTCCCGAAATAACTTCATCGCATGGCTATTTTCACTAGATATTTCTGCTAATGAAGACTGGCTCCTGTGCGGCGACTTTAATTTCATTAAAGGGCCCGAAAATCGTAACAAACCAGGTGGTCATTTTGGCGACATGATAACCTTTAATGATTTCATCAGATCTCAGGCTTTAATTGAATTGCCACTTAAGGGCAGAGCTTACACTTGGAGCAACATGCAAACTGATCCTCTCCTCGAGCAACTCGATTGGTTCTTCACTAGTAATCATTGGACCACCTCATACCCAAACACTATTGTTAAACCCCTTGGCAGGTCGGTATCTGATCACATTCCTTGTGTCATCACTATTGAAACAAAGATAACTCGCTCCAAGTTGTTCAGATTTGAGTCTTATTGGATACATCACCCGGGATTTCTAGATACAGTCAAGAGGGCCTGGGCCAAACCTGTTCACTCTACAAATATGGCGTCCATTATGTCCAAAAAACTTAAGCACTTGCGGCATGAACTCAAGATCTGGAGCAAGAACATCTCTAAGTTATCTATTGCTATCGAAAATACTAATAAGGCCCTACTTGAAATTGATGGCTTGGAAAACATGCGACCTCTCACAATACCCGAAGCCAATTTCAGAGCAATTCTCAAGAAACATCTACTCAGGCTTCTTACATATCAAAGACAATACTGGAAGAAGCGTTGCACAATTCGTTGGGTCCAGTTTGGTGATGAAAATTCAATTTTTTTTCAAGCAATGGCGTCAGAGAGATATCGCAGAAACAATATTCCCTCCCTCACAACTGATTCTGGGTTTTGTGCGGAGGACCACGCAAGCAAGGAGGCAATCATTTTTCAAACCTTCAAAGATCGACTTGGCACTAAAACCAATCATGATATGAAGTTTGACTTGCCTAGAATCATCAAAAAAATAGGTGGCCTTGATGACCTGACGGTTCCCTTCACAGTGGATGAGATAGACCATGTGATCAAAACGATGCCGGCCGATCGTGCTCCGGGCCCTGATGGATTTACTGGTATATTCCTTAAAACTTGCTGGGAGGTGATCAAGGAGGACTTTTACAAGCTTTGCAACCAGTTCTTTGAGGGCAATCTGAACATTGAGAGCATTAATGAAGGCCTAATCACTCTCATTCCAAAAGTTAATGCACCTTCAACAATTAATGAGTACCGGCCGATCACTCTTCTTAATTGATGTCTCAAGGTAATAACTAAACTGCTGGCCAACCGTTTACAACGAATCGTCCTCAAAATTGTGCACCGCAATCAATATGGTTTCCTCAAGGGGCGCACGATCCAAGATTGTCTTGCCTGGGCATTCGAATACATTTATCAATGCCAAGCCTCCAAGAAAGAGATTATACTACCTAAACTTGATTTTGCTAAAGCCTTCGACACTATTGATCATGATGCCATGATTGAGATCATGCGTAACATGGGCTTCAATGAGAAGTGGCTTGGCTGGATAAAGTGCATCTTTGCCTCGGGAAAATTAGCTGTCCTTCTTAATGGAGTTCCTGGCCGATAGTTTCATTGCAAATGTGGTGTTCGCCAAGGTGATCCTTTGTCCCCCCTCATTTTTGTCCTAGCCGCGGATCTACTTCAAGATGCAATTAATGATGCTTTCGCTAGAGATCTCATCAAGTTGCCCTTCCCATGCAATACACAAAAGGACTACCCTATTATTCAATATGCGGACGACACGATCCTTGCTATGCCGGCTTGCCCCAACCAGGCTACAATCATCAAAGGCATTTTGTCCGATTATGCCACTTCTATTGGCTTAAAAATAAACTTCCACAAATCCACACTGGTACCGATCAACTGTGATGAAACTTTATGCATCAATCTGGCGAATATATTTGGATGTGTTGTGGGAAAGATGCCATTTACGTACCTCGGCCTACCCATGGGGACCACTAAACCATCCATGCATGATCTCATGCCGCTGGTTTGTAGGCTGGAAAGGAGGTTATCGGCAACGCTGAATATGATATCCTATGGTGGCAAGCTCTCTCTGCTAAACTCAGTCATCACCTCACTTCTTATTTTCGCTATGTGCACACTCAAACTACCAGCTGGAATTGTTGAACTCTTGGACAAGATACGAAGAAAATGCCTATGGACAAAGAAAATGGATCAAGGGGACAAATGCAATTCCCTAGCTGCATGGGAGATGGTCTTCAAGCCAAAACGTTGTAGTGGTCTGGGGGTTCTAACTTGAAAATCCAGAATGAGGCCCTTCTACTCAAGTTTCTCCGTAAGTTTTATAATCATGAGGATCTGCCATGGGTGGAGCTGATTTGGAATTCTTACTATACCTCCCGGATACCCCACGCCACAGATCTTTGTGGCTCCTTTTGGTGGAGAGACGTTTCAAAGCTAATGCCTATTTATAGGGGAATCGCACAGGTGAATGTGCACAATGGTACAACCACGCTATTCTGGAAAGATATGTGGCTGGACGAGATTTTAGCTGAAACCCACCCACGCGCCTTCTCTTTTGCAAAAGATGAAGACATCTCTGTTGCTGCATTTCTTGGAACCACCAGCTTGCAAGAAACGTTTCACTTACCCTTGTCTGAACAGGCCCATGCAGAGACTAGAGATTTACAACTCTTGACCTCGGACGTTCAGCTTGAAGATCATCTAGAACATGATGAATGGATATATACCTGGGGTTCCAAATTCTATGCGGCCAACAAATTCTATGATTTCTAATTCAGAGATATTCAAGCTCATCCTGCATTCTCATGGCTTTGGAAATCAAAAACCACGATGAAACTCAAAGTTTTTGGGTGGCTCCTACTTTCGGACAGGCTGAACACCAGAAACATGTTGAAGTGCAGACATTATAACATTGGTAACACGTTTGACTGTCTGCTTTTCCCTACATGCAAGGATGAAACGGTGGAACACCTTTTCTTTCAATGTCCCTTTAGTTTGCTCTGTTGGGCCAAAATTGGAATGCAAGGGACCTCTTCAGGTAATAGATTGGACTGGGTGGAAGCGGCTAAAACTTCTTGGAACAGACCCTTATTTGTGGAGATCTTACTTCAATCTGCTTGGAGCATTTGGAAAGAAAGGAACAACAAACATTTCAGAGGAATAACGCCTTCCACAAGCTCTTGGCTTTCTAGACTGCGAGAAGACTTAGCTCTCCTAACCTATAGGGTGGGAGATAAGAATAAACCTTTTTTACTTTCCTTCTTAGAAACCTTGTAATAAAAACCCTCAGTGTAGTTCCACCCCCCCCTATTCCACCCACAAAGTGGGATGGATATGTAATACTACACTCATGTACAGCTGCTGATTCATTTAATTAATTTGCAGTAGGAGCCTCTCCTACTGTTTCAAGGTTCAAAAAAACGCATAGATGGCTCCCACCATATTAGGTGGCTGGTCATTGGAGTCCTATGGACTACTTGTAACAAGGTAGTGATCGAGTGGTCTCGTCTTTGTCGCCCCACCAATGTGATTTACAAAATGTGTGATTTCTTGCAGTTGTGGAATCCACTTAACCATGGCCAGGATCGTAGCACCATCAACGACTTCACGCCAGCCTCAGGTCGCCAGCCATCCGCTTGCTGCCATCGCTCCCCCCTCCGCCACCGGAGCCTGTCTAGGGTAGAGGTTCTTGTATCCGACTTGTTGGCACCTATTTGTGTTTTCCTTTGGGCTCGTTGAGTTGTACCCTCAGCAAAACCTTCCCCTTGTTATGTTTTGTATTTTCTCTAAATGTTGGTACCCTGGCTCTTGTATATTTATGACGGTTACTTTATTTATAAAGTGAGGCAAAAGCCTTTCTCTGTATAGGAGGAAGAAACAATGTCCATCATCCTCATGGCGGTTTCACTCAAACAAGGGTCAACCAGAATAGCACGCGCCCGCTGGATTGCCTCCTTTCGCTCGCAGATCGGTCGCCGGCGTCGGCTGGATCGACTGATCCCAGCGTCGCCCGCGGCAATTCGGTTCATCTTTCTCGGGCTGCAACCGAGCGATTTGTTATGGATCGAACAATTTTTCTTTCTTTCTGGAATGGTTAGTAAGGGAGTCCTGGATTAGGGGATATCCGAACAGCCGGACTATAACCTTTGGCCGGACTGTTGGACTATGAAGATACAAGATTGAAGACTTCGTCCCGTGTCCGGATGGGACTCTCCTTGGCGTGGAAGGCAAGCTTGGCAATATGGATATGTAGATCTCCTTCCTTGTAACCGACTCTGTGTAACCCTAGCCCCCTCCTATGTCTATATAAACCGGAGGGTTTAGTCCGTAGGACCAAGAACAACAATCATACCATAGGCTAGCTTCTAGGGTTTAGCCTCTCCAATCTCGTGGTAGATCAACTCTTGTAATACTCATATCATCAAGATCAATCAAGCAGGAGTAGGGTTTTACCTCCATCGAGAGGGCCCGAACCTGGGTAAAAACATCGTGTCCCCTGTCTCCTGTTACCATCCGCCTAGACGCACAGTTCGGGACCCCCTACCCGAGATCCGCCGGTTTTGACACCGACATTGGTGCTTTCATTGAGAGTTCCTCTGTGTCGTCATCGTCAGGCTTGATGGCTCCTTCGATCATCAATAGCGATGCAGTCCAGGGTGAGACTTTTCTCCCCGGACAGATCTTTGTATTCGGCGACTTCGCACTGCGGGCCAACTCGTTTGGCCATCTGGAGCAGATCGAGAGTTACGCCCCTGGCCACCAGGTCAGGTTTGGAAGCTTAAACTACATGGCTGACATCCGCGGAGACTTGATCTTCGACGGATTCGAGCCCCTGCCGAGTGCGACGCACGGTCACGATGAGCATGATTTAGCTCTGCCACCGGACAGTGTTTAGGAGACCGCACCGACAACCGCTCCGACCCTCAATTCGGAGCCAATTGTGCCATCCATGGACGGGTGGATAGACCCCGACACGGAGGCCGCACTCTCAGCGGCGATCGAGCCAAGTACCGACCTTACCCTTCACGAGAGCCGTGACGCCAAACTGCCGGATTCTTCCCCGGCCACGGACTCCGAACCACCTGCGCCCGTGCCTATCGAGTCCGACTGGGCGCCGATCATGGAGTTCACCTCCGCGGATATATTTCAGCACTCGCCCTTCAGCGACATAGTGAACTCATTAAGGTCTCTCTCCTTGTCAGGGGAGTCCTGGCCGGACTATTGTCACGCCCAATATGCGACCCTATCCAAAAGGAACTCGATGGTCCCACCAAGGATAGACCCACATATTGAAACGCTTTTGCAAGGTGGATATCATTACATCAACATTACATAATAGATGGGGATACATACATAAGGCACAAATGCCACAAGAATACATCAACATCATATACAAGATCAACATCCGACTATGGATGAAACATAAACGAAACTCAAACAACATCCACCACGCTAGCCCAGGTTGCCGACTCGAACCTATCCCCGATCGAAGAAGAAGCGTAAGAAGAACTCCAATACAAGCAAACATCGCTCTCGCGTCATGATCATCGCAAAACCTGTACCTGCAATCTGTTGGTGTAGTAATCAGGAGCCACGAGGACTCAAAGAATCCCATTACCATGGGTATCAAGACTAGCAAAGCTTAAAGGGAAAGGAAGGGGTAAAGTGGTGAGGTTGCAGCAGCGACTAAGCATGATATGGTGGCTAACTTACGCAAATGAGAGCGAGAAGAGAAACAAAGGAACGGTCGTCAACTAGTAGCGATCAAGAAGTGATCCTGAACTCCTACTTACGCCGACATAACCCGAAACCGTGTTCTCCTCTCGATCAACCCGAAAAGAGACACTCACTTACGCACACGGTTGATGTATTTTAGAAGAGTTTGCTTCAAGTTTACTACAACCGATATTAACAAATTCCCATCTGCCACATAACCGCGGCACGGCTTTGAAAGTTCAAACCCTGCAGCGTGTCCCAACTTAGCCCATGATAAGCTCGCGATCAACAAAGGATATTCCTTCTCCCGAGAAGACCCGATCAGTCTCGGAATCCGGCTACAAGACATTTCGACAAGAATAAAACAAGACCAGCAAAGCCGCCGGATGTGCCGACAAATCCCGATAGGATCTGCACATATCTCGTTCTCGTGGCACACCGGATGAGCCGACGTCGGGTTGGCATAATCCCTGATTGCCCAGGGGGCGCCGGACATCGCTCGGTTTGGACCAGCACTCGAAGGAGAACTGGCCCGGGGGGGTAAAATAAAGATGACCCTTGAGAGCGCGACTCCCAAGGGAAAAAGGGCTAGGTGAGGCAAATGTAAAACCAAGGTTGGGCCTTCTTTGGAGGAGTCTTATTCAAAGCGAACTGTCAAGGGGTCCCATAAATCACCCGACCGCGTTAGGGACGCAAAAATCCGGGAACATAATACCGATATGACGGAAACTAGGGCGGCAAGAGTGGAACAAAACACCAGGCATAAGGCCGAGCCTTCCACCCTTTACCAAGTATATAGATGCATTAATGATATAAGAGATATATTGTGATATCCCAACAAGTAAACATGTTCCAACAAGGAACAACATCTCCATGTTCCAACAAGGAACAAACTTCATCTTCACCTCAACTAACAATGCTATAAGAGGGGCTGAGCAAAGCGGTAACATAGCCAAACAACGGTTTGCTAGGAAGGGTAACAAAGGTTAGAGGCTGACATGGCAATTAGGTAGACTTGAGCAGCAAGTGATAGGTAGCGCAACATAGCGAAAGAACGAAGCAACTAGCATAGCAATGATAGTAGTGAGATCCAGGGTAGCGGTCATCTTGCCTGAAATCCCGCTAGGAAGAAGAACGAGTCCATGAAGAAGACGAACGGATGAAGCCGAACCAAGCGTAGACGAACGAATCCTCACGATCGCAACAAAACAGGAACTAACAAGAAGAAGCACACAACAAAGTAAACACACCACCATGAACAAGGCATGATTCTCAACCAAGCATGATGCATGACAAACCTACATGAAGCTACTCATGGCAAAAGATGATGCAAACAAGAGCAACACATCAAAGCAAGTTTAAATGAGGCCGGAAACAACATAGAACAATTCTGGTAAGTCCTCATATGAAAATTTCGAAATTGGTCCAGATCTGATTAAACCTAATGCTCAAGTTGTTAAACAGAAAGTTAAAATGCACCAAGATGATCTACACGGAATTCTAGTCAAGTTACATATAAAGTTCATTAGATTCGGAGCTACGGCCTAGAAGATATGAGCAAAACAAGATAAGCATGGCATTGATGCAAAATGCATACAAACATCAAGCAAACACCTCAAATCAAGGATGTAACATGATAATATGAAACTACATGCAAAAACAAGCAAGTTTCATATAGAGCACACTCAAAACGGAGCAACGGTTCAACACATACACATGAAACAAGTTATAGCAACAATCTGTCCAAAACAGCAACTAGGCATATTGCAAGCATCAAAACACTATGCTACAGCATCTCAACGTAATAACAAAAGGCATGGGCATGAATTACAGGTAAAGAATTACAAAATATGAACACTGAGCTATCTCCAGAAATCACTAGAACGTGCTCAAAATGACATGGCAAGATTGCAAATAATAACAGTTTCAGACTTTGCAGAAATAACATCAGGTTGCAATGTTTAGAGCTATCAAACAACATGTTACAGGAACTTAACATGCTAAGAATGGCAAGAGCAAGTTCATAGGGAGCATGGAACACTAGGAACAACCATGGTAACAACTGAACATAATGTAAACAGGCTGACAACAACATTATGAAGCAACTTTGGAGCAAGATATGAACAAGCTAAAGCAAGCTATAAATGCTACCAGGGGCATGGATGAATAGAACATGACATGTAGATCAAAACATGTTTATAGAACATCTCCAGATTATGCATAGAATGATTAGTAGCAACATGTTTACATAGCATCGCGAAATAACAGATTCAGCCTAGCAAAACAGCAACATTATGAACCCTACTTAACAAGCTTGAATCACTCATCACAAGTCATTGCATGACAATATAAGCATAGCATCATCAAGAAGACATGTATGTGTAACCAACAAAGGCAAGAACAAGTCCGTAGCATGCAAGGATCAACTATAGCAACCTTGGCAAAATTGAATAACATGTAAACAACCTGCCAGGAAACATTTTATAGCAAAAGTAGAGCTCGATTGACTCAAGCTATGGCACTCCATAATTGCAAAAAAAGGCATGGATGGATTGAGAATAACCATATGTTCAGAACATCCTTACTGAAGTATCTCAAAATAAGCATGGATCTCTCGGTAGCATCAAGTTTACATGGCATAAAATTATCAGCAGAACAGGGGCTGAAATCAGCAACATCATGAAGCCTAGTTTGCATGATTGTGCTAGTCACCACAGAGATCACAAAAATACATGGCATACACCCCTGTACAGATGGCATGGCATATTACAAAACACATGTAGGACTCAAGTTCATAGGGTGCACACATCAATCATGGCAAAAATGACAAAAGTGCATGTTCTGATAAGAATCTGAAACTAACATCACATAGCCCTCTTCTAACAGCATTTCGGGCATCAAGATGAGCTCAAATGTAAATGATGCAATGAGATGAAATGATTTACTCGTCGAGGCGAACAATTTGACATATTACACTCACAAAACGGAGCTACGGATGCAGAGATACAGCATGATGAACCTGGCATGAAAATGACAGAAATCTGGGACTTAGTGGATTTTCATACCCTCCGGGAAAAGTCAACGGGACGAGGAGATCCCGGGACGGAGCGGACCGGGGAGGCGGAGGCGTGTTTGGTTCGAGGGAGTGGTGGATCTCGTCCACTCCCTCGGATCCGGCCAGAGCTCCGGCGAGGTGAACTCCGGCGAGCGGCACGGGCGCGAGGAGGAGGCCGGCGAGGCCGACGGCGGCGCTGGGCCGGGCGAGGAGGCGCGCCGGGCGGTGAAGGTCGGGCGGCGGGCGGCGCTGGGCGGCGGGGAGGCCAGCGCAGGGCGGCAGAGGGCGGCGGACCAGCGCGGAGGTGGCTGAACGTCGGCGCTTCGGCGGCGAGGGGGCGCCAGCCGAGGCGCACGACGGCGCAAGGCGACGGGCCCATGAAAGGCTCGGGCGCCTGCGGCGGCGGCGGCGGCGTCCCCGGCCGGGAGGGCTCATGATGGGCAGCAAGGGCCGGGCGGGGAGGGAGGGCGCGGCCACGTGGCGCGAGGGGAGAGGCCGAGGAGGCGGCGGCGGATTTGTCCGGCGCTGCACGGACGTGTCCGGCGCACGGAGAAAGAAGAAGCCTAGGGTTTCGGGGGATTCATCCGCGAAAATGGAGGGGGAGGCACTTATTTATAGGTAGAGGGAGCTAGGAGACTCCAAATGATGTGCGGTTTTCGCCCACACGATCGTGATCGAACGACCGAGAGCATGGAGGGGAGTTTGCTGGGTTTTGGGCCACTTTGAAAGGGGTGTTGGGTTGCAAAGAGAAGGAGGCTTTTACGGTTACCCGGTTAACCGTTGGAGTATCAAACGACCTCCGAATGGCACGAAACTTGACATGCGGTCTACCGGTGCTATACCAAGGCCACTTGGCAAGCCTCAGTCCATTCCGAGAAAGTTTAACACCCGCTCACAACGAGAGACAAAAAGGGGACGCCGGAGGACATAGGAGTGCCGGATTGCAAAACGGACAACGGGAAAAATGCTCGGATGCAATAAACGAACACGTATGCAAAACGAGATGCACATGATGACATCATATTAAATGCATATGATGACATGGCAAAGTGCAACACGTAAGCAAATGACATGGCAACAACGACGAATAACTGGCAGACACCTGGCGCATCGAATCCGGGGCGTTACAACTATGTCCGGCAGGATTGGGATACGGATGACGAAGAGATTCGCCGCCCACCCACCACCCATTTAGTAGCCACTGTCGACGATTTGACCGACATGCTCGACTTCGACTCCGAAGAGATCAACGGTATGGACGACGATGCAGAGATTTAACAGAACCATCGCCCACGTGGCAATTTGGACAGCGACCTCATCATATGATATATATATATGGTGGATACATCCAAAGAAGGCAATGGCGACGGGACAACGGAGGATGACCCCTCCAAGAAGCAACCCAAGCACTGACGTCAGCGGCGCCGCTCTAAGTCTCGCCAAAGCAAAAGCGGTGATACCGGCACAGGAGATAATAGTACTCCGGACAGTGCCGAAGATGACGACAACTCCCTCCAGCAAGATTTAGAGCAGAAGGAGGGAGAAGCCAGCCTTCCTGAGAGAGCGGCAGATAGAGAGGCAGAGCATGATAATTACATGCCTCCCTCCGAAGACGAGGCAAGCCTCGACGATGACGAATTTGTCGTACCTGAGGATCTCGTCGAGCAAGAGCGCTTCAAGCGCCGGCTTATAGCCACGGCAAATAGCCTTAAGAAAAAGCAGCAGCAACTTCGAGCTGATCAAGATTTGCTAGCTGACAGATGGACTGAAGTCCGGGCGGCCGAGGAATATGAACTCGAACGCCCCTCCAAGAGTTACACAAAGCGCAGGTTGCTACACCGATTAGAGGAGGAAGCATTAAAGCCTACATCTCCAATGTATGACGCGGCTGATCGGCCACCTCGTGGCCGCGACAGAGAGGCATTTCAGCCAAAAGCTCAGCCCGCACCCCGACGCCACTCAAATAAAAATGTCAAGGCACGGGGAAATACGCTAGACCTGCAAGACGTATTGGAGGACAAAGCAAAACACGCAAGATCGATCTGCGGATCACGAGGGCGTGCCACTACGCGAGACGATAATCGTCACGCCGGATACAGTAAAAATAACTCCGGTCGGGCCAAACACAGCGGACGAGATTCATATGAGTTGTGTCGTGATATAGCCCAGTACAGAGGCGCCGCACACCCCCTATGCTTCACAGACGAAGTAATGGATCACCAAATCCGAGAAGGTTTCAAATCCGTAAATATCGAATCATACGACGGTACAACAGATCCTGCGGTATGGATCGAGGACTACCTCCTGCACATCCACAAGGCCCGCGGTGAGGATCTACACGCCATCAAATACCTTCCACTCAAACTCAAAGGACCATCTCGGCATTGGCTCAACAGCCTGCCAGTAGAATCCATTGGCTGTTGGGAAGATCTGGAAGCCGCATTCCTCGACAACTTCCAGGGCACTTATGCGCGACCACCAGATGCCGATGACTTGAGCCACATAATTCAGCATCCAGAGGAATCGGCCAGGCAATTCTGGACACGGTTCCTGACAAAGAAAATCAAATCGTCGACTGTCCGGACGCAGAGGCCCTAGTAGCTTTTAAGCACAACATCCGCGATGAGTGGCTCGCCCGGCACCTTGGCCAGGAAAAGCTGAAATCTATGGCAGCACTCACGACACTCATGACCCGCTTTTGCGCGGGAGAGGATAGCTGGCTGGCTCACACCAGTAACATATCAAAGAACCCTGGTACTTCGGATACCAAGGATAGCAATGGCAGGTCGCGTCGCAACAAACATAAGCACCGTATCAACAGCGACAATACCGAGGATACGATAGTCAATGCTGGATTCAGAGGCTCCAAACCCGGTCGGCGGAAAAAGGCATTCAAAAGAAGCACTCCGGGCCCGTCCAGTTTGGACCGTATACTCGATTGCTCGTGTCAAATACACGGCACCCTCGACAAGCCAGCCAACCACACCAACAGAGACTGTTGGGTGTTCAAGCAGGCTGGCAAGTTAAATGCCGATAACAAGGATAAGGGCATGCATAGCGATGACGAGGAGGAGCCCCGTCCGCCGAACACCGGAGGACAGAAGGGCTTCCCCCCACAAGTGCGGACGGTGAACATGATATACGCAACCCAGATCCCCAAGAGGGAGCGGAAGCGTGCGCTAAGGGACGTATACGCGTTGGAGCCAGTCGCCCCAAAGTTCAACCCATGGTCCTCCTGTCCGACCACCTTCGATCGCAGGGACCACCCCACTAGTGTCCATCATGGCGGATTCGCCGCACTGGTCCTAGACCCAATCATCGAAGGATTTCACCTCACTCGAGTCCTTATGGACGGTGGCAGTAGCCTGAACCTGCTTTATCAGGACACAGTGCGTAAAATGGGTATAGACCCCTCAAGGATCAAACCCACCAAAACGACCTTCAAAGGTGTCATACCAGGTGTAGAGGCCCATTGTACAGGCTCAGTCACACTGGAAGTGGTCTTCGGATCCCCGGATAACTTCTGAAGCGAGGAGTTAATCTTCGATATAGTCCCGTTCCGCAGTGGCTATCACGCACTGCTCGGGCGAACCGCATTTGCGAGATTCAATGCGGTACCGCATTATGCATACCTCCAGCTCAAGATGCCAGGACCTCGGGGGGTCACCACAGTCAATGGAAACACAGAGCGCTCTCTCCGCACTGAGGAGCACACTGCGGCCCTCGCAGCAGAAGCACAAAGCAGCCTCTTAAGGAAATCCACCAGTTCGGCGATTAAACACCCGGACACCGTCAAGCGCGCCCAGAGTAATCTGCAACAAGACCGCCTGGCACGTTCCGAGCTCGTATAGCAATGCGCCCCCCATCCCAGCCCCAGCCAAACGGAGAAATCCGTGCCACGCGCACATAATTACGCATTGAAAATACCATGGGTATAGGTGGGGGGGCACGACTACGGCACGCCCCAAAACGCGGCTCAACCACACTAGGGGCTTCCCGCTTTGTTATTTTTTCTCTCTTTCAGGAGTCTACTCTCTGGAAACCCCGTCCGGCGGTACAATTGCCGGACACACGATACAACAACCAAGGAGGCAGAAAGCTACGTCGCATCATGGAATTCCCAGGTGGTCTCTGATAACAAGTGAAATACCTGCTTTAAATACCATTCCGCAGCTTGCCCTTGGAGGGGACATGTCAAATAGTCATGTTTTTTGCTTATCGCATTACTTGTATCATTATGCTTTGATGCACCTTTTTGAATAAACAATGCATAGCACTAGTCTATTACTGCATTCTCTATTCTTTCTTTTTTTATATATGTTCATTCATGACATTCAGCACTCGTACACTCTGGTACGGCCAATACGCCAGGGGCTTAAGCGTACCCCATAATACGGCATGAGAAGTCCGAACACTTTCGACAGTGCAGCACCCCGAACTTATAGCATTATATGCATCAGCTCTGAATCATGTCTTGGGTCAATAGTTGGGTTTGCCCGGCTCCCATGTTTTGGTACCTTACGTTCCGCTATATCGGCTAAGGTAGCACTGGGAGAACTACTGCGATTGTGCCCCGGTTCATCTGGGCAAGCACCTTAGTAGAGAAAGCTAAAACTGACTGTCATGATAAGGCGAGAGTTGGTCGCTGTTCGAGAGGTCTCGAGTCCCTAAAGACTTATGCCGCTTAGGGCAAGGAGTCGGCTTTGTCCGGCTTAGGCGTGTATAGCGCCCCGAATTCGGCCTTCTGAGGGGCTTCACCAAAATTTAAAATTGTAGACTTCTATGGCTAAGTGAGAGTAATAAAGCATTATAGTCTGATTTCCTTGTTCGTTGCGCTGAGCACCTCCCTCGAAAGACCCAAGAATGGGAAAAAGAGTGCTCAGATTATCCGAACACCCCAAAGACTTTCATGCATGGGGGCGTAAGCATTTACTCGCCATCTCTCAGATTTGATAAACAGTCGCACAAAAGGTAATATTTTAAATTCAAACAAGTGTTGCATAGCGCATATGAACATGTTTTCATAATACAGGATCACACGAGCAAGTTCACTCAAAAATTACATCTTTGGAACACTCATCCGCCATAAGGCGGGCACCCTTCATGTAACACCCCGGAAGTAACTTTCCATATTTGTAACTCCAACTCTTGCCATTTTCGGCTTTGATATATGATATTCCCTCCGTGGTTGGGTTTTTCTCCTTTTGCTTTTGTCCGTGTCATGCATTTTATATTATGTCATCATGTGCATCGCATTTGCATACGTGTTCGTCTCTTGATTCCGAGCATTTTTCCCGTTGTCCGTTTTGCAATCCGGCACTCCTATCTCCCCCGGCGGTCCCTTTTACGTTTTTCCGTGTGCGGGTACTAAACCTTCTCGAAATGGAACGAGGTTTGTCTAGTGGCCTTGGTATACCAACCGTAGGCCACCGGTCAAGTTTCGGGTCATTTGGAGCTCGTTTGGTACTCCAACGGTTAACCGCACTCTCGCAAAGGCCTCTTTTAAGTTGCAGCCCAACACCATTCCAAAACAGCCCAATAACCCACCTAAGTCACTTCCATGCTCTCCGTCGTTCGATCACGATCATGTGGGCGAAAACTACACCTCATTTGGACTCTCCTAGCTCCCTCTATGCCTATTTAAACACCTCCCCCGAAATCCGGATCATCCTCTTCCCAAACCCTAAAACCGTCCCCACATACGGGCGTGTCATATGCCGCCACCCGGACACATCGCGCCGCCGCCCAGCAATCGGGGCGCCACGTGGCCGCCGCCGCCGCCTCGCCGCCCAGCGCCAATCGGGGCGCCACGTGGCCGCGCCGCCATGCCACACATGGCCCAGGAAACCTGGCCGCCTTCCCACGGCCGCCCGCGCCCGCCGCGCCGCCGCCGCCCGCTGCCGCCCTCCGCCTCAACGCCGCCGCCCGCGCCGCCGCCTGCCGCCGCCACAGCGCCGCCACCACCACCGACCGCCTGCCCGCGCCAGCCACCACCGCCGCCTCGCCGCCGCCGCCTGCCGCTCACGGCCGCCCGGCCGCCGCCGCCGACCACGGTCGCCGCCCGGCCCCGCCACCACCTCCCTCGCCGCCGACCCTGGCCGGCGCGCGCCTTCCTCCGCCAGCGCCCGATCCGATCCGATCCGCCGCCCGAGCCCGCTGACTTCTCCTCTCTCTTTTTTCACTAAGTCCTAAATCTCTTGTTATTTTGTGCATTTTCAAGTGGTATATCTTTGCATCTGTAGATCCATTTTGCGCGTATAATATGTCAAAATGTTCGTCTCGAAGAGTAGATCATTTCCTTCCATTGCATCATTTTCATTTGAGCTCATCTCGATGCCCGAAATGCTGTTGGAACAGTGCTATGTGTTGTTAGTTTCTGTTTCGTAACAGAAGTTGCACTTTTGTTATTTTTGCCATGATTAATGTGTGCACCCTATGAATTTGAGTCCTACATGTGTTTTGAAATATGCCATGCCATCTTTCCAGGGGTGTATGCCATGTATTTTTGTGATCTATGTGGTGACTAGCACAAGCATGCAAAGTAGGTGTCCTGCTGTTGCTGATTTCAGCCCTGTTTTAGCTGATTTTGATGCCATGTTTACTTGATGATACCGAGAGATCTATGCATATTTTGGGATACTTCAGTAAGGGTGTTTTGTAAAACATGTCTTGCTCTATCCATCCATGCCTTTGTTTGTAATTATGGAGTGCCATAGCTTGAGTCAATCGAGCTCTACTTTTGCTATCAAATGTTTCCTGGCAGATTGTATACGTGTTATTCAATTTTGCCAAGCTTGTTGTGGTTGATCCATTTATGCTATGTTATTGTTCTTGCCATGTATGTCTTCTATGCCATGTCTGCTTGATATATGTATGCTTAGCTTTTCATATAAGGCTCTGTAGTGAGTGCATTGAGCTTGTAAACATGCCTACTCGTTATCAGTTTTTGACATGTCATGTTGCTGAATCTGTTAACGAAACTTTCAATATTGACATGGGTGTTACTATATTTTCTAGTCCTTTTTGTCTTATGGTCAGTAAGGGACTTTTGTTCTAGGCTTTGAGTAGATTCATGCCATGCCTTGTTTTGCTATTTTAAGGTCCTGTAGCATGTAGTTTTGCTGCTCTGAACATTGCAACCTGATGCTGTTTTTGACATGTCCAGCCTGATAATTTGTGCACTTTTGCCATGCTTGTTTGAACCTGTTATGATGTGAACTAGCCGTAGCTCAGTGCTCATCTTTTGTCGAGCATCATGTGTAGATCACTGCCATGTGCTTTGTTGATACGTTTGGGTGCAGTACCTTAATTAATTGCTTCTTGCTAAGTGGCATCATGCTGTTAATGGCAGATTTGCGCCATTCTTGTTTTGCTTGTCATTTGCAAACCGTGCATCCGTTTCCGGTGATCTTTATATCGATTTCAACCGAAATCATCTCATCTTTCCAGTGGCATGCTTGGTTTGCCAAGTTGATGCCTGGTTCATCATTTTCCTTCCGGAGCGCACATACGCATTGCATATCACATCCCGCATATCATGTCATGTTTTGCATCATGTTGATTGTGCATTGCACCGTGATTTATTGTGGTTCCTTTGTTTGTGTTGTTGCTTTGGGTAGAGTCGGAGACGAGTACGTGAACGAGGAGCCTGTTGAGAACGCCGAGGATCAAGCTTTCGACAACTCGAGAACATTGCGAGCAAGATGACCATACCCTCGAAATCACTTCTATCTTTGCTATGCTAGTTGCTCGCTCTTTTGCTATGCCTATGCTGCGATGCCTACCACTTGCTATATCATGCCACCCATATTGCCATGTCAGCCCCTAACCATCCTTTTCCTAGCAAAACGTTGATTGGCTATGTTACCGCTTTGCTCAGCCCTCTTATAGCGTTGCTAGTTGCGGTGAAGTGAAGTTTGTTCCTTGTTGAACATGGAGATGTTGTTCCTTTTGGAACATGTTTACTTGTTGGGGATATCACAATATATATATCTGCTATAATTAATACATCTATATACTTGGTAAAGGGTGGAAGGCTCGGCCTTATGCCTGTGTTTTGTTCCACTTTGCCACCCTAGTTTCCGTCATACCGTGTTATGTTCCTTGATTTTATGCTCCTTACACGGTTGGGTGATTTATGGGACCCCTTGACAGTTCGCTTTGAATAAGACTCGTCCAAGAAGGCCCAACTTTGGTTTTACCATTTGCCACCTAAGCCTTTTCCCCGGTTTTCGCGAGCCCGAGGGTCATCTTTATTTTAACCCCGGGCCAGTTCTCCTCGAGTGCTGGTCCAAACCTGTCGACCGCGGTGGCCATCGGGGGCAACTCGAGCTGGCCTATCGGAAGTTTGGACAATCCGATGTGCCACGAGAACGAGATATGTGCAGCTCCTATCGGGATTTGTCGGCACATTCGGGCGGCTTTGCTGGTCTTGTTTTATTGCTGTCGAAATGTCTTGTAGTCCGGGATTCGAGATTGATCGGGTCTTCCCAGTAGAAGGAATATCCTTCGTTGACCGTGAGAGCTTATAATGGGCTAAGTTGGGACACCCTGCAGGTAATATCTTTCAAAGCCGTGCCTCATGTTATGAGGCGATGGGAATTTGTTAATGTCCGGTTGTAGAAAACCCAAAGTTGACCTCAAATAAAATACACATCAACCGCGTGTGTAACCGTGATGGTCTCTTCTCGGCGGAGTCCGGGAAGTGAACACGGTGTTGGAGTTATGTCTGACGTAAGTAGTTCAGGATCACTTCTTGATCACTACTAGTTTCACGACCGTGCTTTGCTCCTCTTCTCGCTCTCTTTTGCGATGTAGCCACCATATATGCTAGTCGCTTGCTGCAGCTCCACTTTACTACCTTGTCCTTCCTATTAGCTTAAATAGTCTTGATCTCGCGGGTGTGAGATTGCTGAGTCCCGTGACTCACGATACTTCCAAAACAGTTGCGTGTTCCGACGATGCGGTCAGGTGATTCCACCGAGCTCAAGTGGGAGTTCGACGAGGAACGTGGTCGTTACTATGTGTCTTTCCCAGATGATCGATAGTGGTGCCCAGCTGGGACGATTCGGGATCTGTGTAGCATTTGGGGTATCTTCTTTTATTTTGGTTCCGTAGTCGGACCTTGAGTGTACTCAATGATGGATGTTTAATTATGTATCGTGTGAAGTGGCGATTGTAAGCCAACTATGTACCTCTTTCCTTAATTATTACATGGGTTGTGTGAAGATTACCTCACTTGCGACATTGCTTTCAATGCGGTTATGCCTCTAAGTCGTGCCTCGACACGTGGGAGATATAGCCGCATCGGGGCGCTATGTTGGTATCGAGCCTTCCCGACTTAGGAGCCCCTACTTGATTGTTTGTGTGGCGTTGTTGAGTCTAGAATGGAAAATGTTTTGAGTCTTAGGATTATATATATCGGAGAGTAGGATTCTTTTTACTCCCAGTCCTTCTTCGCTCTGTGAGGTCTCCCGACGAGAGTTTTGACTCTTCTCTTCTCAAATTTCACTAAAAAATTTTTAGGATCACGTGGGTATCTTGGAATCGTTCGATGGTTTTGTGACGAGAACATTGTTCTTGGTGCCTCGACATTTAGGGGTTGTGGCGGTGTCCCGGGAGTTGAGCTCCGAGGTGTTGTCGCCACAATTTTATCGCTGAAGTTCGAATACCTGAGTTTTGCCGACATCGAAATCTCTTTTGTGCAGTTGTTGGTGAGATAACCCTTATAGCCCAAAGATCGTGGCGAAAAGGGAGTATTGCCATGACTTGCATAACGGATGTTTTTCAAGGTCGAGGTACACGATTTCGAGGATTTCTTGGTTATGTGTTGACGGATGGATACAAATGGATCTAGGTATTGTTAGTTTGGGTGATATATTTTGTGTCCCTGTATCCCCAACACCAGATTGCATAACCGAAAGTTTCGGAGTTTATAGGTGGGAATTCTAGTAGCTTACGGGATATTCTTTCCGACGGATGTATGATTTGAGATTGGGGTTCAACGTCTAGTGGTCCGCCCATTCACGGTCGATTTACGATGGTCGCGAGACGCCTTAAAGAATCCTTGGCTATGCTGATTCGGGACGCCTTGTTAGTCATTCGTGACGTCCGCTATACGTCGTGTCCGTGTGGGCCCCACCACTAACACTTTGGGCGAAATCTCTATCATGTGTTTGTTCCGGCTCATTCTAGAAGCCAACCTTTTGTTTTCAGTTGTGATATTCGATTTGTTTCTAAGATAGATGTTGTTTCCATATCTTTATCTAAGTGGCTTCTCACCTTAATGGACGTGTGATGATTAACTTTGGAATTCATTCGCTCATTCTTGTTCAATGTTTATTGTGAAGACTATATGTTGCAATTTCTATCCGTTGATTCTACTTATCTTTTGTCTATCAAAGGACTAACGGATGTCACCCTCTTCAGATGGCTCCGCCAACGCTGCCTCGAATCCGGATCGCAATGATGGGGATCAATCAACCTCCACCTCCACCTCCACCTCCGCCTCCAGAGGCACGGCAAGCTATCATGGCAGCCACCAATGCCAATGCTCGATGATTTTGCAGCTCTTGCAAGAACGTACTCAGGGCAAGGCAATCAAGGAAATCAAGGTCAAGGCAACAATCAGCCACACTTTGCTACTCTCGATCGGTTCCTCGCTAATCAGCGAAGTCTTTCGGTTTACGTGTTGAAGCCACGACGCCGATGATTGGTTAGTGGACATCTGCAAGCACTTTGATCAGAGCAATGTCGGACCGAGGACTTTGTCAAGTTTGCATCGTTTCAACTCAAGGATCAAGCTGCTGAGTGGTACCAGACAATACAAAGATTCCAGAGGAGGTCGTGTCATTACATGGGATGAGTTCCGCCGTGATTTCAGAGCTCATCACATTCCGAAAAGTGTTGTTGAGAGCAAGCGTGAGGAGTTCCGCAATCTCAAGCAGGGCAACATGTCTGTCTATCAATACAATATCCAGTTCCAGAAGCTCGCTCGTTTTGCTAAGCAAGACGTACCTGATGAAAAGAGTATGATCTATCAATTCAGAGGTGGTTTGAGAGAAGATCTGCAATTACCTCTTGTGCTGTTTGAGCCGATAAGTATGATGATTTCTACAACATGGCTCAAGCAAGAAGCTGCCCAGCTCAAATGTGAGGCTTCTAAGAAGAGAATCAGGGATGCAGTTCAGTCCTCTTCGTCCTCTCAAGTGGCAGCTAAGCAGCAGAAGTTTTACCTGCCCCTCCTCCGTTCCGTCGGCCTTACCAGTGAGAAGAACTCAGGTGGCCGTGGATCTTCCCACCCACCCAACCCAAGCTATCGAACAAGTCTAATTCTCAAGCTCCAAGGTCAAGTGCTCCTTACCACCGTCCGCTCTCGAGGTCACTTGCAACAAGTGTCGCAGAAGGGTCACTATGCTAACAAGTGCTTCAACCAAAGGCGCCTTCCGCCTCCTCCTCTGTGAAATCTTCCAGCAATGCGGTGGTCAAGCATAATCCAAAGTTTGCAAAGGTCAATATGATGAATGCAGCTCAAGCAGAGGATTCTTCGATGTGATCATGGGTAATCTTCTTGTTAATGATATTCCCGCAAAAGTTCTCTTTGACACCGGTGCATCGCTTAGTTTCATCTCTAAACCATTTGCATCTAAGCATGATTTGTCTTTCCAAGATTTGCCAAGACCATTAGCAGTTGTCTCTCCGGTAAATGCATGAATGCAAGCTACATGGTTCCGGATGTCTCTATCAAGATGGGCGATTATAGATTTCTGTCTAAACCAATTGTTCTTGGTGACTCGGATATTGATCTTATTCTCGGATGGATCGCTTTATCAAAGCACAAAGCTCAGCTTGATTGTGCTGCCAGGAGATTCAATTGACTCACTCTTCTAATGATGTGATCATCTATGCCGCTCGTGATGAAACCATTCGGTTGTTTTCTCTCAATGAGAAGGGCGAACTGAATGCTATCTCTCGATTCCATCGCTTGTGAGTACCAAGATGTCTTTCCGAAGAGCTTCCGGTATGCCTCCTCATCGGCCGCTTGAGTTCGTTATCGATCTTGAGCCCGCATCGAACCCGCTTGCAAGCGTCCATACAAGCTTGGACTGAAGAGCTGAAGGAATTGAAGAAGCAGCTCGATGAACAAGAGCGTCTGGTTTGATCGGACGAGTTCATCTCCTTGGGGTTGTGGTGTTCTTTTGTCCGAAGAAGGATGGCACGGACCGACTTTGCGTCGATTACCGTCCATTGAATAAGAAGACAATCAAGAACAAGTATCCACTTCCCAACATCAATGAGCTTTTCGAGCAACTCAAAGGTGCTACAAGTGTTCTCCAAGCTTGACCTTCAGATGGGGTATCATCAGATTCGCATTCGTGAACAAGATATTCCCAAGACAGCATTCGAACAAGCTTTGGTTCTTATGAATATACCGTCATGTCTTTCGCCTTGTCAATGCTCCTCCAACATTCTCTCGGATGATGAACTTCATATTCAACCCCTACACCAATGAATTCGTCTTGGTCTATCTTGATGATATTTTGGTCTTCTCCAAGAATAAGAAGGATCATGCCAAACATTTGCGATTGGTGCTAGACAAGCTCGAGAGTACCAATTCTATGCTAAGTTCTCCAAATGTGAATTTTGGCTTGATGAAGTGCTTTATCTTGGTCATATCATCTCCGCCAAGGGCATCGCAGTTAATCCCGAGAAGGTGTCCGCAATTGTGAATTGGGAACCTCCTCAAATGTCAAGCAGCTCAGATTTTCTTGGTCTTGCAAGCTATTGTCAAGATTCGTTGAGAACTTCTCCAAGATTGCAAAGCCTCTTTCCAACCTTCTCCGTAAGCATGTGAAGTATGTCCGGTCTCCCGAGTGTGACGTTGCTTTCAATACCCTCAAAGAGAAACTCGTCACAGCTCCCTGCTCGACTCCTCCCGATGAATCCAAGCCATTTGAAGTTTTCGTGATGCTTCTCTTCAAGGTCTCGGTGCTGTGTTAATGCAAGAGAAGAGAGTTGTGGCTTATACCTCTCGCCAGCTTGAAGCCCAACGAGAAGAACTACCCCACTCACGATCTTGAGTTGGCGGCAGTTGTCCATGCATTGATAACGTGGAGACATCTCTTGTTGGGAAGGAAAGTGGACATTTTCACCGATCACAAGAGTCTCAAGTACATTTTCACTCAGCCTAACCTCAACCTCGAGCAGACTCGATGGGTCGAAATGATTCAAGAGTACAACCCAAGTATTGAATATACTCCGGCAAAGCCAATGTCATTGCAGATGCTTTGAGCAGGAAGGCTTCTCGCAATAGCCTAATCCTCAAGCCTTTTCACCGGATCTCTGTGAAGCTTTCCGCAAGCTGAATCTTCAAGTTGTTCCTCAAGGCTTTCTTGCCAACCTCATAGTCTCTCCTACTTTGGAAGATCAGATTCATGAGGCTCAACTTCGGATGCCATGGTGAAAAAGGTGAAACGTGGTATCGACAAGGGCATTTCCAAGTACAAGTGCTTCCACGTTGATGACAAAGACACTCTGTTCTTTGAGGACCGGATTGTGGTTCCTAAGGGTGATCTGCGAAAAGTCATTATGAACGAGGCTCACAATTCGCTTCTATCCATTCATCCCGAAGTACGAAGATGTACCATGACCTCAAGCAGTCATATTGGTGGACTCGAATGAAGCGAGAAATTGCTCAATTCGTGAATGAGTGTGATGTCTGCGCAGAAGAGTGAAAGCGAACACCAAAGACCAGCTGGTCTCCTCCAACCTCTTGCTATTCCTGAATGGAAGTTTGATCATATTGAAATGGACTTCGTGGATCTGGCTTTCCAAAGTCCAAGCGTGGAAATGATGCTATCTTCGTTGTCATTGACAAGCTTACTAAAGTGGCTCATTTTCTTCCTATCAAAGAATCCATCACAGCAGCTCGGTTGGCGAGCTATACACCTCGAGATTGTCTCTTTGCACGGCATTCCACAAGTGATCTCTTCTGACCGTGGCAGCATCTTTACCTCCAAGTTCGGGATTCTTTTGAAGGCCATGGGCACCAACATTCGTTTCAAAGACAGCTTTCCATCCTCAAACAAGTGGCCAAGTTGAGCGAGTAAATCAAATCCTTGAAGATATGCTCGGGGCTTGTGTCATTTCTTTCGGTATGAAGTGGGAAGATTGTCTTCCATATGCCGAGTTCTCCTACAACAACAGCTTCCAAGCGAGTTCGGCAAGGCCCCATTCGAATTCTCTATGGCGAAAAGTGCCGACTCCTCTCAATTGGTCCGAGACAGTGAACGCCAACTTCTTGGCAATGACTTGATCACGTATGCGGAAGAAATGTGCCAAGTCATTCGTGAGAATCTCAAAGCCGCATAATCGCGCGGAAAGAGCTATTATGATGATAAGCACCGTGATGTGACTTTTGAAATCGGAGACCATGTCTACCTCCGCGTCTCCAATGAAAGGCACTCGCCGCTTCGGTATCAAAGGAAGCTTGCCCCTAGATACGTGGGTCCTTTCAAGATCATTGGGAAAAGAGGCGATCTCGCCTATCAACTTGAGCTTCCATCCAACTTTGCAAACGTGCACGATGTGTTTCACGTGTCACAACTTCGCAAGTGCTTCAAGACTCTGAACGCACTATCAACTTCAAGAGATTGACCTTCAAGAAGATCTCTCTATCATGAGCACCCGTTGCTATTCTTGAAGAAACCAAGCGCAAGACTCGCAACAAGTCAATCAAATTCCTGAAAGTGAAGTGGTCACACCATTCCGACCGAGAAGCTACCGGGGCGCGAGGATCACCTCCGCTCGAGTATCCGGAGTTCTTTCAGGTCCTAGATCTCGGGACGAGATCCTCTTGTAGTGGTGGAGTGTTGTAACACCCCGGAAGTAACTTTCCATATTTGTAACTCCAACTCTTGCCATTTTCGGCTTTGATATATGATATTCCCTCCGTGGTTGGGTTTTTCTCCTTTTGCTTTTGTCCGTGTCATGCATTTTATATTATGTCATCATGTGCATCGCATTTGCATACGTGTTCGTCTCTTGATTCCGAGCATTTTTCCCGTTGTCCGTTTTGCAATCCGGCACTCCTATCTCCCCCGGCGGTCCCTTTTACGTTTTTCCGTGTGCGGGTACTAAACCTTCTCGAAATGGACCGAGGTTTGTCTAGTGGCCTTGGTATACCAACCGTAGACCACCGGTCAAGTTTCGGTCATTTGAGCTCGTTTGGTACTCCAACGGTTAACCGCACTCTCAAAAAGGCCTCTTTTAAGTTGCAGCCCAACACCCTTCAAAACAGCCCAATAACCCATCTAAGTCACTTCCATGCTCTCCGTCGCTCGATCACGATCGTGTGGGCGAAAACTACACCTCATTTGGACTCTCCTAGCTCCTCTATGCCTATTTAAACACCTCCCCAAATCCGGATCATCCTCTTCCCGAAACCCTAAAACCGTCCTCACATACGGACGTGTCCGCCCGCCAGCCGGACACATCGCGCCGCCGCCACGCATAATCGGGGCGCCACGTGGTCACCGCCGCCGCACACATGAGCCCATGGCCATGAGCCCACCTCACCCCCCCTGCCCCCGCCGCCGCCTGCCGCCGCCTTCGGCGCCGCGCCTCCCAGCGCCTCCGCCTCCGGCCGCCGCCGCCCACGCCGCCAAGGCCACCCCACCGCCACACCGAGCCCGCGCCGCCCCACACACCGCCGCCACCGCCATGCCCGCTGCCTCCCCGCCTGGCCTCCGTCGCCCGCCTGCCCCCGCCGCCCACCCGGCCACCTCCCTCGCCTGCCCGACCCGCCCGGCGCCGCCTCCTCCCCGCGCCCGATCCGATCCGATCCGCCGGCCCGAGCCCGCTGACTTCTCCCTCCTCTTTTTTTCACTAAGTCCTAAATCTCTTGTTATTTTGTGCATATTTCGAAGTGGTATATCTTTGCATCTGTAGATCCATTTTGCGCGTATAATATGTCAAAATGTTCGCCTCGAAGAGTAGATCATTTCATTCCATTGCATCATTTTCATTTGAGCTCATCTTGATGCCCGAAATGCTGTTGGAAGAGTGTTATGTGTTGTTAGTTTCTGTTTCGTAACAGAAGTTGCACTTTTGTTATTTTTGCCATGATTAATGTGTGCACCCTATGAATTTGAGTCCTATATGTGTTTTGAAATATGCCATGCCATCTTTCCAGGGGTGTATGTCATGTATTTTTGTGATCTATGTGGTGACTAGCACAAGCATGCAAAGTAGGTGTCCTGCTGTTCCTGATTTCAGCCCTGTTTTAGCTGATTTTGATGCCATGTTTACTTGATGATACCGAGAGATCTATGCATATTTTGGGATACTTCAGTAAGGGTGTTTTGTAAAACATGTCTTGCTATATCCATCCATGCCTTTGTTTTCAATTATGGAGTGCCATAGCTTGAGTCAATCGAGCTCTACTTTTGCTATCAAATGTTTCCTGGCAGATTGTATACGTGTTATTCAATTTTGCCAAGCTTGTTGTGGTTGATCCATTTATGCTATGTTATTGTTCTTGCCATGTATGTCTTCTATGCCATGTCTTCTTGATATATGTATGCTTATTTTTTCATATAAGGCTCTGTAGTGAGTGCATTGAGCTTGTAAACATGCCTACTCGTTATCAGTTTTTGACATGTCATGTTGCTGAATCTGTTAACGAAACTTTCAATATTGACATGGGTGTTACTATATTTTCTAGTCCTTTTGGCTTATGGTCAGTAAGGGACTTTTGTTCTAGGCTTTGAGTAGATTCATGCCATGCCTTGTTTTGCTATTTTAAGGTCCTGTAGCATGTAGTTTTGCTGCTCTGAACATTGCAACCTGATGCTGTTTTTGACATGTCCAGCCTGATAATTTGTGCACTTTTGCCATGCTTGTTTGAACCTGTTATGATGTGAACTAGCCGTAGCTCAGTGCTCATCTTTTGTCGAGCATCATGTGTAGATCACTGCCATGTGCTTTGTTGATACGTTTGGGTGCAGTAGCTTAATTAATTGTTGCTTGCTAAGTGGCATCATGCTGTTAATGGCAGATTTGCGCCATTCTTGTTTTGCTTGTCATTTGCAAACCGTGCATCCGATTCCGTGATCTTTATATCGATTTCAACCAAATCATCTCATCTTTCCAGTGGCATGCTTGGTTTGCCAAGTTGATGCCTGGTTCATCATTTTCCTTCCGGGCCTTTATACGCATTGCATATCACATCCCGCATATCATGTCATGTTTTGCATCATGTTGATTGTGCATTGCACCGTGATTTATTGTGGTTCCTTTGTTTGTGTTGTTGCTTTGGGTAGAGTCGGAGACGAGTACGTGAACGAGGAACCTGTTGAGAACGCCGAGGATCAAGCTTTCGACAACTCGAGAACATTGCGTGCAAGATGACCATACCTCGAAATCACTTCTATCTTTGCTATGCTAGTTGCTCGCTTTTTGCTATGCCTATGCTGCGATGCCTACCACTTGCTATATCATGCCACCCATATTGCCATGTCAGCCCCTAACCATCCTTTTCCTAGCAAACCGTTGATTGGCTATGTTACCGCTTTGCTCAGCCCTCTTATAGCGTTGCTAGTTGCGGTGAAGTGAAGTTTGTTCCTTGTTGAACATGGAGATGTTGTTCCTTTTGGAACATGTTTACTTGTTGGGGATATCACAATATATATATGCTATAATTAATACATCTATATACTTGGTAAAGGGTGGAAGGCTCGGCCTTATGCCTCGTGTTTTGTTCCACTCTTGCCACCCTAGTTTCCGCCATACCGTGTTATGTTCCTTGATTTTGCGCTCCTTACACGGTTGGGTGATTTATGGGACCCCTTGACAGTTCGCTTTGAATAAGACTCGCCCAGAAGGCCCAACTTTGGTTTTACCATTTGCCACCTAAGCCTTTTCCCCGGGTTTTCGCGAGCCCGAGGGTCATCTTTATTTTAACCCCGGCCAGTTCTCCTCGAGTGTTGGTCCAAACTGTCACCGCCGGTGGCCATCAGGGCAACTTCGAGCTGGCCTATCGGAAGTTTGGACAATCCGATGTGCCCTGAGAACGAGATATGTGCAGCTCCTATCGGGATTTGTCGGCACATTCGGGCGGCTTTGCTGGTCTTGTTTTATTGCTGTCGAAATGTCTTGTAGTCCGGGATTCCGAGATTGATCGGTCTTCCCGTAGAAGGAATATCCTTCGCTGACCGTGAGAGCTTATAATGGGCTAAGTTGGGACACCCTGCAGGTAATATCTTTCAAAGCCGTGCCCGCGTTATGAGGCAGATGGGAATTTGTTAATGTCCGTTGTAGAAAACCCAAAGTTGACCTCAAATAAAATACACATCAACGCGTGTGTAACCGTGATGGTCTCTTCTCGCGGAGTCCGGAAGTGAACACGGTGTTGGAGTTATGTCGGACGAAGTAGTTCAGATCACTTCTTGATCACTACTAGTTTCACGACCGTGCTTTGCTCCTCTTCTCGCTCTCTTTTGCGATGTAGCCACCATATATGCTAGTCGCTTGCTGCAGCTCCACTTTACTACCTTGTCCTTCCTATTAGCTTAAATAGTCTTGATCTCGCGGGTGTGAGATTGCTGAGTCCCGTGACTCACAGATACTTCCAAAACAGTTGCAGTTCCGACGATGCCAAGCAGGTGATTCCACCGAGCTCAAGTGGGAGTTCGACGAGGAACGTGGTCGTTATTATGTGTCTTTCCCGATGATCAGAGTGGTGCCCAGCTGGGACGATTCGGGATCTGTAGCATTTGGGGTATCTTCTTTTATTTTGGTTCCGTAGTCGGACCTTGAGTGTACTCAATGATGGATGTTTATTTATGTACTGTGTGAAGTGGCGATTGTAAGCCAACTATGTATCTCTTTCCTTAATTATTACATGGGTTGTGTGAAGATTACCTCACTTGCGACATTGCTTTCAATGCGGTTATGCCTCTAAGTCGTGCCTCGACACGGGGAGATATAGCCGCATCGGGGCGCTAAGTTGGTATCGAGCCTTCCCGACTTAGGAGCCCCCTACTTGATTGTTTGTCATGGCGTTGTTGAGTCTAGAATGGAAAATGTTTTGAGTCTTAGGATTATATATATCGAGAGTAGGATTCTTTTTACTCCCCAGTCCCTTCTGTCAGCTCTGTGAGGTCTCCCGACGAGAGTTTTGACTCTTCTCTTCTCAAATTTCACTAAAAAATTTTTAGGATCACGTGGTATCTTGGAATCGTTCCGATGGTTTTGTGACGAGAACATTGTTCTTGGTGCCTCCCGACATTTAGGGGTTGTGGCGGTGTCCCGGGAGTTGAGCTCGAGGTGTTGTCGCCACAATTTTATCGCTGCAGCTTCTCGAATACCTGAGTTTTGCCGACATCGAAATCTCTTTTGTGCAGTTGTTGGTGAGATAACCCCGATAGCCCAAAGATCGTGGCGAGTCTCGGAGTATTGCCATGACTTGCATAACGGATGTTTTTCAAGTTCGAGGTACACGATTTCGAGGATTTCTTGGTTATGTGTTGACGGATGGATACAACTGGATCTAGGTATTGTTAGTTTGGGTGATATATTTTGTGTCCCCTCGATCCCCAACACCAGATTGCATAACCGAAAGTTTCGGAGTTTATAGGTGGAATTCTAGTAGCTTACGGGATATTCTTTCCGATGGATGTATGATTTGAGATTGGGGTTCAACGTCTAGTGGTCCGCCCATTCACGGTCGATTCTACATGGTCGCGAGACGCCTTAAAGAATCCTTGGCTATGCTGATTCGGGACGCCTTGTTAGTCATTCGTGACGTCCGCTATCGTCAGGTCCGTGTGGGCCCCACCACGAACACTTTGGGCGTAAATTCTATCATGTGTTTGTTCCGCTCATTCTAGAAGCCAACCTTTTGTTTTCAGTTGTGATATTCGATTTGTTCCTAAGATAGATGTTGTTTCCATATCTTTATCTAAGTGGCTTCTCACCTTAATGGACGTGTGATGATTAACTTTGGAATTCATTCGTTCATTCTTGTTCGAATGTTTATTGTGAAGACTATATGTTGCAATTTCTATCCGTTGATTCTACTTATCTTTTGTCTATCAAAGGACTAACGGATGTCACCCTCTTCAGATGGCTCCGCCAACGCTGCCTCAATCCGGATCGCAATGATGGGGATCACCGAACCTCCACCTCCACCTCCACCTCCGCCTCCGGAGGCCCGGCAAGCTATCATGGCAGCCACCAATGCCAATGCTCGATGATTTTGCAGCTCTTGCAAGAACGCACTCAGGGGCAAGGCAATCAAGGAAATCAAGGTCAAGGCAACAATCAGCCACACTTTGCTACTCTCGGTCGCCTCGCTAATCAGCCAAGTCTTTCAGCTTACGTGTTGAAGCCACGACGCGATGATTGGTTAGTGGACATCTGCAAGCACTTTGATCAGTAGCAATGTCGGACCGAGGACTTTGTCAAGCTTGCATCGCTTCAACTCAAGGATCAAGCTGCTGAGTGGTACCAAAGAATACAAAGATTCCAGAGGAGGTCGTGTCATTACAGGATGAGTTCCGCCGTGATTTCGAGCTCATCACATTCAAAAGTGTTGTTGAGAGCAAGCGTGAGGAGTTCCGCAATCTCAAGCAGGGCAACATGTCTGTCTATCAATACAATATCCAGTTCTGTGGCTCGCTTCGTTTTGCTAAGCAAGACGTGCTGATGAAAAGAGTATGATCTATCAATTCAGAGGTGGTTTGAGAGAAGATCTGCAATTACCTCTTGTGCTTTTTGAGCCGATAAGTATGATGATTTCTACAACATGGCTCAAGCAAGAAGCTGCCCAGCTCAAATGTGAGGCTTCTAAGAAGAGAATCAGGATGCAGTTCAGTCCTCTTCGTCCTCTCAAGTGGCAGCTAAGCAGCAAGTTTTACCTGCCCCTCCTCCGCTCCGTCAGCCTTACCAGCAGAAGAACTCAGGTGGCCGTGGATCTTCCCACCCAGCCAACCCAAGCTATCAGAACAAGTCTAATTCTCAAGCTCCAAGGTCAAGTGCTCCTTACCACCGTCCGCTCTCTGAGGTCACTTGCAACAAGTGTCAGCAGAAGGGTCACTACGCGAACAAGTGCTTCAACCAAAGGCGCCTTCCGCCTCCTCCTCCTGTGAAATCTTCCAGCAATGCAGTGGTCAAGCATAATCCAAAGTTTGCAAAGGTCAATATGATGAATGCAGCTCAAGCAGAGGATTCTTCAGATGTGATCATGGGTAATCTTCTTGTTAATGATATTCCTGCAAAAGTTCTCTTTGACACTGGTGCATCGCTTAGTTTCATCTCTAAACCATTTGCATCTAAGCATGATTTGTCTTTCCAAGATTTGCCAAGACCATTAGCAGTTGTCTCTCCGGGTAAATGCATGAATGCAAGCTACATGGTTCCGGATGTCTCTATCAAGATGGGCGATTATAGATTTCTGTCTAAACCAGTTGTTCTTGGTGACTCGGATATTGATCTTATTCTCGGATGGATCGGCTTTATCAAAGACAAAGCTCAGCTTGATTGTGCTGCCAGGGAGATTCAATTGACTCACTCTTCTAATGATGTGATCGTCTATGCCGCTCGTGATGAAACCATTCGGTTGTTTTCTCTCAATGAGAAGGGCGAACTGAATGCTATCTCTCAGATTCCAGTCGCTTGTGAGTACCAAGATGTCTTTCCGTAAGAGCTTCCGGTATGCCTCCTCATCGCCAGCTTGAGTTCGTTATCGATCTTGAGCCCGCATCGAACCCGCTTGCAAGCGCCCATACAAGCTTGGACCTGAAGAGCTGAAGGAATTGAAGAAGCAGCTCGATGAACAAGAGCGTCTGGTTTGATCGACCGAGTTCATCTCCTTGGGGTTGTGGTGTTCTTTTGTCCAGAAGAAGGATGGCACGGACCGACTTTGCGCCGACATCCGCCCATTGAATAAGAAGACAATCAAGAACAAGTATCCACTTCCCAACATCAATGAGCTTTTCGAGCAACTCAAAGGTGCTACAGTTGTTCTCCAAGCTTGACCTTCGTATGGGGTATCATCAGATTCGCATTCGTGAACAAGATATTCCCAAGACAAAGATTCGTAACAAGCTTTGGTTCTTATGAATATACTGTCATGTCTTTCGCCTTGTCAATGCTCCTCCAACATTCTCTCGGATGATGAACTTCATATTCAACCCTACACCAATGAATTCGCCTTGGTCTATCTTGATGATATTTTGGTCTTCTCCAAGAATAAGAAGGATCATGCCAAACATTTGCGATTGGTGCTAGACAAGCTCGAGAGTACCAATTCTATGCTAAGTTCTCCAAATGTGAATTTTGGCTTGATGAAGTGCTTTATCTTGGTCATATCATCTCCGCCAAGGGCATCGCTGTTAATCCCGAGAAGGTGTCCGCAATTGTGAATTGGGAACCTCCTCGAATGTCAAGCAGCTCCAGTTTTCTTGGTCTTGCAAGCTATTGTCAAGATTCGTTGAGAACTTCTCCAAGATTGCAAAGCCTCTTTCCAACCTTCTCCGTAAGCATGTGAAGTATGTCCGGTCTCCCGAGTGTGACGTTGCTTTCAATACCCTCAAAGAGAAACTCGTCACAGCTCCCTGCTCGACTCCTCCCGATGAATCCAAGCCATTTGAAGTTTTCTCGTGATGCTTCTCTCAAGGTCTCGGTGCTGTGTTAATGCAAGAGAAGAGAGTTGTGGCTTATACCTCTCGCCAGTTGAAGCCCAACGAGAAGAACTACCCCACTCACGATCTTGAGTTGGCGGCAGTTGTCCATGCATTGATAACGTGGAGACATCTCTTGTTGGGAAGGAAAGTGGACATTTTCACCGATCACAAGAGTCTCAAGTACATTTTCACTCAGCCTAACCTCAACCTCAGGCAGACTCGATGGGTCGAAATGATTCAAGAGTACAACCCAAGTATTGAATATACTCCGGGCAAAGCCAATGTCATTGCAGATGCTTTGAGCAGGAAGGCTTACTGCAACAGTCTAATCCTCAAGCCTTTTCAGCCGGATCTCTGTGAAGCTTTCCGCAAGCTGAATCTTCAAGTTGTTCCTCAAGGCTTTCTTGCCAACCTCATAGTCTCTCCTACTTTGGAAGATCAGATTCGTGAGGCTCAACTTCTGGATGCCATGGTGAAAAAGGTGAAACGTGGTATCGACAAGGGCATTTCCAAGTACAAGTGCTTCCACGTTGATGACAAAGACACTCTGTTCTTTGAGGACCGGATTGTGGTTCCTAAGGGTGATCTGCGAAAAGTCATTATGAACGAGGCTCACAATTCGCTTCTATCCATTCATCCTGGAAGTACGAAGATGTACCATGACCTCAAGCAGTCATATTGGTGGACACGAATGAAGCGAGAAATTGCTCAATTCGTGAATGAGTGTGATGTCTGCAGAAGAGTGAAAGCAGAACACCAAAGACCAGCTGGTCTCCTCCAACCTCTTGCTATTCCTGAATGGAAGTTTGATCATATTGAAATGGACTTCGTGGATCTGGCTTTCCAAAGTCCAAGCGTGGAAATGATGCTATCTTCGTTGTCATTGACAAGCTTACTAAAGTGGCTCATTTTCTTCCTATCAAAGAATCCATCACAAAGAGCTCGGTTGGCGAGCTATACACCTCCAGATTGTCTCTTTGCACGGCATTCCACAAGTGATCTCTTCAACCGTGGCAGCATCTTTACCTCCAAGTTCGGGGATTCTTTTCGAAGGCCATGGGCACCAACATTCGTTTCAAAGACAGCTTTCCATCCTCAAACAAGTGGCCAAGTGTATCCTTGCGCCCCGATGCGGCTATATCTCCCACGTGTCGAGGCACGACTTAGAGGCATAACCGCATTGAAAGCAATGTCGCAAGTGAGGTAATCTTCACACAACCCATGTAATAATTAAGGAAAAAGATACATAGTTGGCTTACAATCGCCACTTCACACAAGACATAATTAAACATACATCATTCAGAGTACACTCAAGGTCCGACTACGGAACCAAAATAAAAGAAGATACCCCAATTGCTAACACAGATCCCGAATCGTCCCAACTGGGCACCACTACGATCATCTGAAACGACACATAGTAACGACCACGCCTCGTCGAACTCCCACTTGAGCTCGGTGGAATCACCTGCACCGCCTCATCGGAACCTCGCAACTGTTTTGAAGTATCCGTGAGTCACGGGACTCAGCAATCTCACACCCGCGAGATCAAGACTATTTAAGCTTTAGAAGGACAAGGTAGTAAAGTGGAGCTGCAGCAAGCGACTAGCATATATGGTGGCTACATCGCAAAAGAGAGCGAGAAGAGAAGCAAAGCACGGTCGTGAAACTAGTAGTGATCAAGAAGTGATCCTGAACTACTTACGCCGACATAACTCCAACACCGTGTTCACTTCCCGGACTCACCGAGAAGAGACCATCACGGTTACACACGCGTTGATGTGTATTTTATCCGAGGTCAACTTTGGGTTTTCTACAACCGACATTAACAAATTCCCATCTGCCTCATAACCGCGGGCACGGCTTTCGAAAGATATTACCTGCAGGGTGTCCCAACTTAGCCCATTATAAGCTCTCACGGTCAACGAAGGATTATTCCTTCTACCGGAAGACCCGATCAATCTCGAATCCCGGACTACAAGACATTTCGACAAAGAATAAAACAAGACCAGCAAAGCCGCCCGATTGTGCCGACAAATCCCGATAGGAGCTGCACATATCTCGCTCTCGTGGCACATCCGGATAAGTCAAGCTACGAGTAAAACCAAGCCTCGAAGTTTCCCGTGGTGGCCCCGCAGAGTTGCTCGTTCGGGCCAAGACTCAAGGACCACCGTCCGGGGTTAAAATAAAGATGACCCTCGGCTCGCGAAAACCCGGGGAAAAGGCTTAGGTGGCAAATGGTAAAACCAATGTTGGGCTTGCTGGACGAGTCTTATTCAAAGCGAACTGTCAAGGGGTCCCATAAATCACCCAACCGTAAGGAACGCAAAATCAAGGAACATAACACCGTATGACGGAAACTAGGTGGCAAGAGTGGAACAAAACACTGCATAAGGCCGAGCCTTCCACCCTTTACCAAGTATATAGATGTATTAATTATAGCAGATATATATATATATTGTGATATCCCCAACAAGTAAACATGTTCCAAAAGGAACAACATCTCCATGTTCCAACAAGGAACAAACTTCAGCTTCACCGCAACTAGCAACGCTATAAGAGGGCTGAGCAAAGCGGTAACATAGCCAATCAACGGTTTGCTAGGAAAAGGATGGTTAGGGCTGACATGGCAATATGGGTGGCATGATATAGCAAGTGGTAGGCATCGCAGCATAGGCATAGCAAAAGAGCGAGCAACTAGCATAGCAAAGATAGAAGTGATTTCGAGGGTATGGTCATCTTGCTCGCAATGTTCTCGAGTTGTCGAAAGCTTGATCCTCGAAAACGTTCTCAACAGGCTCCCGCTCACGCACTCGCCTCCGACTCTACCCAAAGCAACAACACAAACAAAGGAACCACAATAAATCACGGTGCAATGCACAATCAACATGATGCAAAACATGGCATGATATGCATGATGAGATATGCAATGCTTATGTGCGCCCGAAGGTAATGATGAACCAGGCATCAACTTGGCAAACCAAGCATGCCACTGAAAGATGAGATGATTTCGTTGAAATCGATATAAAGATCACCGAATCGGATGCACGGTTTGCAAATGACAAGCAAAACAAGAATGGCGCAAATCTGCCATTAACAGCATGATGCCACTTAGCAAGCAACAATTAATTAAGCTACTGCACCCAAACGGATCAACAAAGCACATGGTAGTGATCTACACATGATGCTCGACAAAAGATGAGCACTGAGCTACGGCTAGTTCACATCATAACATGTTCAAACAAGCATGGCAAAAGTGCAATAATAATCAGGCTGGACATGGCAAAAACAGTAACAGGTTGCAATGTTCAGAGCATCAAAACTACATGCTACAGGACCTTAAAATAGCAAAACATGGCATGGCATGAATCTACTCAAAGCCTAGAACAAAAGTCCCTTACTGACCATAAGCCAAAAAGGACTAGAAAATATAGTAACACCCATGTCAATATTGAAAGTCTTGTTAACAGATTCAGCAACTTGACATGTCAAAAACTGCTAACGAGATGGCATGTTAACAAGCTCAATGCACTCACTACAGAGCCTCAAATGATAAACTAAGCATACATACATCAAGAAGACATGCCATAGAAGACATACATGGCAAGAACACTAACATAGCCTAAACGGGTCAACCACAACAAGCTAGGCAAAATTGAATAACATGTATACAATCTGCCAGGAAACATTTGATAGCAAAAGTAGAGCTCGATTGACTCAAGCTATGGCATCCCATAATTGCAAACAAAGGCATGGATGGATAGAGCAAGTCATGCTTTACAAAACACCCTTACTGAAGTATCTCAAAATATGCATAGATCTCTCGGTATCATCAAGCAAACATGGCATCAAAATCAGCTAAAACAGGGCTGAAATCAGCAACATTAGGACACCTACTTTGCATGCTTGTGCTAGTCACCACATAGATCACAAAAATACATGGCATATACCCCTGGAAAGATGACATGGCATTTTACAAAACTCATGTAGGAATCACATTCATAGGGTGCACATATTAATCATAGCAAAATAACAAAAGTGCAACTTCTGATAAAAATCAGAAACTATCAGCACATAGCACTCTTCCAACAGCATTTCGGGCATCACGATGAGCTCAAATGAAAATGATGCAATGGAATGAAATGATCTACTCTTCGAGACGAACATTTTGACATATTATACGCGAAAAATGGATCTACGGATGCGAAGATAAAGCAGGATGAAAAATGCACGAAATAACCAAGATTTAGGACTTAGAAGAAAAAGAGAGAGAGAAGAGGTCAACGGCTCGCTCGGAAACCGAGGTTGGATCGGGCCGATCGGGCGCGGGCGGGCGGAGAGGAGGAGCTCCGCGGGCTCGGTGGACGCCGGCGGGAGGAGGACCATCAGGGCGGCGGGCGCCGGAGGGCGCGACGGGTCCGGGCGGCGCGGCGATCGGAGGCCGAGGGCGGCGGCGGCGGCGCGGGCGCCGGGCCGGGCCGGCGGGCGGGCCGGGCGCGCTGGAAGGCTGGAGGCGGCGGCGGCGGGCGGGAGGCGGCGGGCGCGCGGCGCGGGCGCGGCGCGGCGGCGGGGCGGCGGCGGGCATGGGCGGGGCGGGATCTGGCCGAAGGCGGGCGGGCGGGGCCGGGGGGCGGGGCGCGGGCGGTGGTGACGTGGCGCCCACGATTGGTCGGGCGGCGGGGCGGACGCTGTCTGCTCGCCGGACGTGTCCGGGCGCGCGAGGGCGAAACTGCTAGGGTTAGGGTGGAATGATCCGGATTTCGGGGAGGTTTGCTTAAATAGACATAGAGGAGCTAGGAGAGTCCAAATGAGGTGTAGTTTTCCACACGATCGTGATCGAACGACGGAGAGCATGGAGGTGACTTAGATGGGTTATTGGGCTGTTTTGAAAGGGTGTTGGGCTGCAACTTAAAAGAGGCCTTTGCGAAGGTGCGTTAACTGCTGAGTATCAAACGAGCTCCAAATGACCAAACTTGACCGGTGGTCTCCGGTGTTATACCAAGGCCACTAGACAAACCTCGTCCATTTCGAGGAGGTTTAATACCCGCACACGGAAAAACGTAAAAGGGACCGCCGGGAGATAGGAGTGCGGATTGCAAAACGGACAACGGAAAAATGCTCGAATCATGAGATTAACACGTATGCAAATGCGATGCACTTGATGACATAATAAAAAATGAATAATATGGACAAAAGCAAAAGGAGAAAACCCAACCACGGAGGGAATATCATATAACAATGCCGAAAATGGCAAGAGTCGGAGTTACAAATATGGAAAGTTACTTCCGGGTGTTACAACACTCCACCACTACAAGAGGATCTCGCCCCAGATCTAGGACCGAAAGAACTCCGGATACTCGAACGGAGGTGATCCTCGCGCCCCGTGTAGCTTCTCGGTCGGAATGGTGTGACCACTTCACTTTCAGGAATTTGATTGACTTGTTGCGTAGTCTTGCGCCGGTTTTTTCAAGAATAGCAACGGGTGCTCATGATAAGAGAGATCTTCTTGAAGGTCAATCTCTTCGGTTGATAGTGCGCTCAGAGTCTTGAAGCACTTATGCGGTTGTGACACGTGAAACACATCGCACGCTTGCAAAGTTGGATGGAAGCTCGTTGATAGGCGAGATAGCCTCTTTTCCCAATGATCTTGAAAGGACCCACGATCTAGGGGCAAGCTTCCTTTGATACCGGGTTGACGAGTACCTTTCATTGAGAGACGCGAGGTAGACATGGTCTCCGATTTCAAAAGTCACATCACGGTGCTTATCATCATAATAGCTCTTCCGCGCGATTGCGCGGCTTTGAGATTCTCACGAATGACTTGGCACATTTCTTCCGCTTCGGATCAAGTCATTGCCAAGAAGTTGGCGCTCACCGCCTCTGCACTAATTGAGAGGAGTACGCACTTTCGCCATAGAGAATTTCGAATGGGGCCTTGCCCAACTCGCTTGGAAGCTGTTGTTGTAAGAGAACTCGCATATGGAAGACAATCTTCCCACTTCATACCAAGGAAATGACACAAGCCCCGAGCATATCTTCAAGGATTTGATTTACTCGCTCAACTTGGCCACTTGTTTGAGGATGGAAAGTTGTGCTGAAACGAATGTTGGTGCCCATGGCCTTCTGAAAAGAATCCCAAAACTTGGAGGTAAAGATGCTGCCACGGTCTCAAGAGATCACTTGTGGAATGCCGCAAGGAGACAATCCTCGAGGTGTATAGCTCGCCAACCGAGCTGCTGTGATGGATTCTTTGATAGGAAGAAAATGAGCCACTTTAGTAAGCTTGTCAATGACAACGAAGATAGCATCATTTCCACGCTTGGACTTTGGAAAGCCAAAGGACGAAGTCCATTTCAATATGATCAAACTTCCATTCAGGAATAGCAAGAGGTTGAAGGAGACCAGCTGGTCTTTGGTGTTCTGCTTTCACTCTTCTCGCAGACATCACATTCATTCACGAATTGAGCAATTTCTCGCTTCATTCGAGTCCACCAATATGACTGCTTGAGGTCATGGTACATCTTCGCATTTCCGTGATGAATGGATAGAAGCGAATTGTGAGCCTCTGCTCATAATGACTTTTCTCAGATCACCCTTAGGAACCATAATCCGTCCTCAAAGAACAGAGTGTCTTTGTCATCAACGCGAAGCACTTGTACTTGAAATGCCCTTGTCGATACCACGCTTCACTTTCTTCACCATGGTATCCAGAAGTTGAGCCTCACGAATCTGATCTTCCAAAGTAGGAGAGACTATGAGGTTGGCAAGAAAGCCTTGAGGAACAACTTGAAGATTCAGCTTATGGAAAGATTCACAGAGATCCGCCGAAAGGGCTTGAGGATTAGATCTGCAAAGAAGCTTTCCTGCTCAAAGCATCTGCAATGACATTGGCTTTGCCTTTGAGTATACTCAATACTTGGGTTGTACTCTTGAATCATTTCACCCATCGAGTCCGCCCGAGGTTGAGGTTGGGTTGAGTGAAGATGTACTTGAGACTCTTGTGATCGTGAAAATGTCCACTTTCCTTCCCAACAAGAGATGTCTCCACGTAATCAATGCATGGACAACTGCCGCCAACTCAAGATCGTGAGTGGGGTAGTTCTTCTCGCTGGGCTTCAATCAAGCGAGAGATATAAGCCACAACTCTCTTCTCTTGCATTAACACAGCACCGAGACCTTGAAGGGAAGCATCACAGTAAAACTTCATATGGCTTGGATTCATCAGAGGAGTCAAGACAGAGCTGTGACGAGTTTCTCTTTGAGGGTATTGAAAGCAACGCCACACTCGGGAGACCGTATATACTTCACCGCTTCGAGAAGGTTGGAAAGAGGCTTTGCAATCTTGGAGAAGTTCTCAACGAATCTTCGCAATAACTTGCAAGACCAAGAAAGTCATGGAGCTGCTTGACATTCGAGGAGGTTCCCAATTCACAATTGCGGACACCTTCTGGATCAACAATGATGCCCTTGGCAGAGATGATATGACCAAGATAAAGCACTTCATCAAGCCAGAATTCACATTTGGAGAACTTGGCATAGAATTGATACTCTCTGAGCTTGTCTAGCACCAATCGCAAATGTTTGGCATGATCCTTCTTATTCTTGGAGAAGACCAAAATATCATCAAGATAGACCAAGACGAATTCATTGGTGTAAGGGTTGAATATGAAGTTCATCATCCGAGAGAAAGTTGGAGGAGCATTGACGAGGCCGAAAGACATGACAGTATATTCATAAGAACCAAAGCTTGTTCTGAATGCTGTCTTGGGAATATCTTGTTCACGAATGCGAATCTGATGATACCCCATACGAAGGTCAAGCTTGGAGAACACCGTAGCACCTTTGAGTTGCTCGAAAAGCTCATTGATGTTGGGAAGTGGATACTTGTTCTTGATTGTCTTCTTATTCAATGGACGGTAATCGACGCAAAGTCGGTCCGAGCCATCCTTCTTCCGGACAAAAAGAACACCACAACCCCAAGGAGATGAACTCGGTCCGATCAAACCCAGACGCTCTTGTTCATCGAGCTGCTTCTTCAATTCCTCAGCTCATCAGTCCAAGCTTGTATGGACGCTTGCAACGGGTTCAATGCCGTGCTCAAGATCGATAACGAACTCAATCGGCCGATGAGGAGGCATACCCGAAGCTCTTCCGAAAGACATCTTGGTACTCACAAACGATCGAATCGAGAGATGGCATTCAGTTCGCCTTTCTCATTGAGAGAAAACAACCAATAGTTTCATCACGAGAGGCATAGATGATCACATCATTAGAAGAATGAGTCAATTGAATTCCCGGCAGCACAATCAAGCTGAGCTTTGTGCCGATAAAGCCACCCATTCCGAGAATAAGATCAATATCCGAGTCACCAAGAACCATTGGTTTAGCGAAAATCTATAATCTCCCATCTTGATAGAAACATCCGGGGCCATCATTTTGTATTCATGAACAAACCCGGAGAGGAAACCGCTATCGGTTTAGGCAGATCAACAAGATGCAAATTATTCATGGATGCAAAAGGTCTTGATATGAAAGAAATAGATGCACCAAGATCAAATAAGACTTTTGCAGAATATCATTAATCGAAGATTACCCATGATCACATCAAGATTCCTCCGCTTGAGCTGCATTCATCATGTTCACCTTGCAAACTTTGGATTATGCTTGACCACCGCATTGCCGGAAGATTTCACAGAGGAGGAGGCGGAAGGCGCCTCGTTGAAGCACTTGTTCAAGATAGTGACCCTTCTGCGACACTTGTTGCAAGTGACCTCAGAGAGCGGACGGTGGTAAGGAGCACTTGACCTTGGAGCTTGAGAATTAGACTTGTTCTCGATAGCTTGGGTTGGGTGGGTGGGAAGATCCACGGCCACCTGAGTTCTTCTCTAGCTGTAAGGCCGACGGAACGGAGGAGGGGCAGGTAAAACTTCTGCTGCTTGGCTGCCACTTGAGAGGACGAGGAGGACTGAATCGCATCCCCGATTCTCTTCTTAGAAGCCTCGATTTGAGCTGAGCCGCTTCTTGCTTGAGAACCATGTTGTAGAAATCATCATACTTATCTCGCTCAAACACAGACAAGAGGTAATTGCAGATCTTCTCTCGCACCACCTCTCGAATCGATAGATCATACTCCTTTCATCGTACATCTTGCTTAGCAAAACGAAGCGAAGCTCGAACTGGATATTGTATTGATAGATGACATGGTGCCTTGCTTGAGATTGCGGAACTCCTCACGCTTGCTCTCAACAACACTCTTCGAATGTGATGAGCTCGAAATCACGGCGAACTCATCCTGTAATGACACGCCTCCTCTCGAATCTTTGTATTGTCGGAACCACTCAAAGAGCTTGATCCTTGAGTTGAAACGATGCAAACTTGACAAAGTCCTCGTGTCCGACATTGCTACACCAAAGTGCTTGCAGATGTCCACTAACCAATCATCGCCGCCTGCTGCCTCAACACGTAAACCGAAAGACTTCGCTGATTAGCGAGGAACCGATCGAGAGTAGCAAAGTGTGGCTGATTGTTGCCTTGACCTTGATTGCCTTGATTGCCTTGCCCTCGAGCACGCTTCTTGCAAGAGCTGCAAAATCATCTCGAGCATTGGCATTGGTGGCTGCCATGATAGCTTGCCACGCTCGGAGGCGGAGGTGGAGGTGGAGGTGGAGGGTCTGACCGATCCCCATCATTGCGATCCGGATTAAGACGCTACATGAGCCATCCTCAAGAGGGTGACATCCGTTAGTCCTTTGATAGACAAATTGATAAGTAGAATCAACGGATAGAAATTGCAACATATAGTCTTCACAATAAACATTCAACAAGAATGAACGAATGAATTCCAAAGTTAATCATCACACATCCATTAAGGTGAGAAGCCACTTAGATAAAGGATATGGAAACAACATCATCTTAGAAACAATTCAATATCACAACCGAAAACAAAAGGTTGATTCTAGAATGAGCCGAACAAACACATGATAGAGATTTCGCCAAAGTGTTCGTGGGGGGTCCACACGACACGACGATAGCGGACGCCACGAATGACTAACAAGACGCCCCGAATCAGCATAGCCAAGGATTCTTTAAGACGCCTCGCGACCATCAGAATCGACCGTGAATGGGCGGACCACTAGACGTTGAACCCCAATCTCAAATCATACATCCGCCGGAAAGAATATCCCGTAAGCTACTAGAATTCCCACCTATAAACTCCCAAACTTTCTGGTTATGCAATCTGGTGTTGGGGATACAGGGACACAAAATATATCACCCAAACTAACAATACCTAGATCCACTCTATCCATCCACAACACATAACCAAGAAACCTCGAAATCGTGGTACCTCGACCTTCAAAAACATCCGTTATGCAAGTCATGGCAATATCTCCTTTTCGCCACAAGATCGGGCTATCAGGTTATCTCACCAACAACTGCACAAAAGAGATTTCATGTCGGCAAAACTCGTATTCCAGAATCGCAACGATAAAATTGTGACGACAACACCTCGGAGCTCAACTCCCGGACACCGCCACAACCCCTAAATGTCGAGGCACCAAGAACAATGTTCTCGCCACAAAACCATCGGAACGATTCCAAGATACCCACGTGATCCTAAAAATTTTTAGTGAAATTTGAGGAGAGAAGAGTCAAAACTCACGCCAGATACCTCACCAGAGCGATTTAAGGACCGGAAGTAAAAGAATCCTATCTCCGATATATATAATCCTAAGACTCAAAACATTTCCATTCTAGACTCAACAACGCCAAGAAACAATCAAGTAGGGGCTCCTAAGTCGGGAAGGCTCGATTACCAACTTGTAACGCCTCGATGCGGCTATATCTCCCACGTGTCGAGGCACGACTTAGAGGCATAACCGCATTGAAAGCAATGTCGCAAGTGAGGTAATCTTCACACAACCCATGTAATAATTAAGGAAAAGATACATAGTTGGCTTACAATGCCACTTCACACAAGACATAATTAAACATACATCATTCAGAGTACACTCAAGGTCCGACTACGGAACCAAAATAAAAGAAGATACCCCAATTGCTAACACAGATCCCGAATCGTCCCAACTGGGCACCACTATCGATCATCTGAAACGACATAGTAACGACCACGCCTCGTCGAACTCCCACTTGAGCTCGGTGGAATCACCTGCACCGCCTCATCGGAACTCGCAACTGTTTTGAAGTATCCGTGAGTCACGGGGACTCAGCAATCTCACACCCGCGAGATCAAGACTATTTAAGCTTTAGAGAGGACAAGGTAGTAAAGTGGAGCTGCAGCAAGCGACTAGCATATATGGTGGCTACATCGCAAAAGAGAGCGAGAAGAGAAGCAAAGCACGGTCGTGAAACTAGTAGTGATCAAGAAGTGATCCTGAACTACTTACGCCGACATAACTCCAACACTCGTGTTCACTTCCCGGACTCCGCCGAGAAGAGACCATCACGTTACACACGCGTTGATGTGTATTTTATCCGAGGTCAACTTTGGGTTTTCTACAACCGACATTAACAAATTCCCATCTGCCTCATAACCGCAGGCACGGCTTTCAAAGATATTACCTCGCAGGGTGTCCCAACTTAGCCCATTATAAGCTCTCACGGTCAACGGGATTATTCTTCTACCGGAAGACCCGATCAATCTCGAATCCCGGACTACAAGACATTTCGACAGAATAAAACAAGACCAGCAAAGCCACCTGATTGTGCCGACAAATCCCGATAGGAGCTGCACATATCTCGCTCGTGGCACATCCGGATAAGTCAAGCTACGAGTAAAACCAAGCCTCGAGTTTCCCGCAGGGGCCCAAGAGGTTGCTCGGTTCGGGCCAAGACTCAAGGAGCACCGGTCCGGGGTTAAAATAAAGATGACCCTCGGCTCGCGAAACCCGGGGAAAAGGCTTAGGTGGCAAATGGTAAAACCAATGTTGGGCTTGCTGGACGAGTCTTATTCAAAGCGAACTGTCAAGGGGTCCCATAAATCACCCAACCGTAAGGAACGCAAAATCAAGGAACATAACACCGTATGACGGAAACTAGGTGGCAAGAGGGAACAAAACACTGTGCATAAGGCCGAGCCTTCCACCCTTTACCAAGTATATAGATGTATTAATTATAGCAGATATATATATATATATTGTGATATCCCCAACAAGTAAACATGTTCCAAAAGGAACAACATCTCCATGTTCCAACAAGGAACAAACTTCAGCTTCACCGCAACTAGCAACGCTATAAGAGGGCTGAGCAAAGCGGTAACATAGCCAATCAACGGTTTGCTAGGAAAAGGATGGTTAGGGGCTGACATGGCAATATGGGTGGCATGATATAGGAAGTGGTAGGCATCGCAGCATAGGCATAGCAAAAGAGCGAGCAACTAGCATAGCAAAGATAGAAGTGATTTCGAGGGTATGGTCATCTTGCTCGCAATGTTCTCGAGTTGTCGAAAGCTTGATCCTCGAAAACGCTCTCAACAGGCTCCTCGCTCACGCACTCGCCTCCGACTCTACCCAAAGAAACAACACAAACAAAGGAACCACAATAAATCACGGTGCAATGCACAATCAACATGATGCAAAACATGGCATGATATGCATGATGAGATATGCAATGCTTATGTGCGCCCGAAGGTAATGATGAACCAGGCATCAACTTGGCAAACCAAGCATGCCACTGAAAGATGAGATGATTTCGTTGAAATCGATATAAAGATCACCGAATCGGATGCACGGTTTGCAAATGACAAGCAAAACAAGAATGGCGCAAATCTGCCATTAACAGCATGATGCCACTTAGCAAGCAACAATTAATTGCTACTGCACCCAAACGGATCAACAAAGCACATGGCAGTGATCTACACATGATGCTCGACAAAAGATGAGCACTGAGCTACGGCTAGTTCACATCATAACATGTTCAAACAAGCATGGCAAAAGTGCAATAATAATCAGGCTGGACATGGCAAAAACAGTAACAGGTTGCAATGTTCAGAGCATCAAAACTACATGCTACAGGACCTTAAAATAGCAAGACATGGCATGGCATGAATCTAATCAAAGCCTAGAACAAAAGTCCCTTACTGACCATAAGCCAAAAAGGACTAGAAAATATAGTAACACCCATGTCAATATTGAAAGTCTTGTTAACAGATTCAGCAACTTGACATGTCAAAAACTGCTAACGAGATGGCATGTTAACAAGCTCAATGCACTTACTACAGAGCCTCAAATGATAAACTAATCATACATACATCAAGAAGACATGCCATAGAAGACATACATGGCAAGAACACTAACATAGCCTAAACGGGTCAACCACAACAAGCTAGGCAAAATTGAATAACATGTATACAATCTGCCAGGAAACATTTGATAGCAAAAGTAGAGCTCGATTGACTCAAGCTATGGCATCCCATAATTGCAAACAAAGGCATGGATGAATAGAGCAAGTCATGCTTTACAAAACACCCTTACTGAAGTATCTCAAAATATGCATAGATCTCTCGGTATCATCAAGCAAACATGGCATCAAAATCAGCTAAAACAGGGCTGAAATCAGCAACATTAGGACACCTACTTTGCATGCTTGTGCTAGTCACCACATAGATCACAAAAATACATGGCATATACCCCTGGAAAGATGACATGGCATTTTACAAAACTCATGTAGGAATCACATTCATAGGGTACACATATTAATCATAGCAAAAATAACAAAAGTGCAACTTCTGATAAAAATCAGAAACTATCAGCACATAGCACTCTTCCAACAGCATTTCGGGCATCACGATGAGCTCAAATGAAAATGATGCAATGGAATGAAATGATCTACTCTTCGAGACGAACATTTTGACATATTATACGCGAAAAATGGATCTACGGATGCGAAGATAAAGCAGGATGAAAAATGCACGAAATAACCAAGATTTAGGACTTAGAAGAAAAAGAGAGAGAGAAGAGGTCAACGGCTCGCGCGGAAACCGAGGTTGGATCGGGCCGATCGGCGCGGGCGGCGGAGGAAGGAGCTCCGGCGGGCTCGGTGGACGCCGGCGGGGAGGAGGACCCGCGGCGGCGGCCGGGCGCCGAGGGCGCGACGGGGTCCGGCGGCGCGGGCGGCGATCGGGAGGCCGAGGCGGGCGGGCGGCGGGGCGCCGAAGGCCGGAGGCGGCGGGCGGCGCGGGAAGGCCGGAGGCGGCGGCGGCCGGAGGCGGCGGGCGCTGCGGCGGCGCTGGGCGGCGACTGATTGCTGGGGCCGGATTCGGGGCCGAAAGGGCTGGCGACGGGCGGGCGGCGGCGCGCTGGTGGTGACGTGGCGCCACGATTGGTCGGCGGCGGCGGGCGGACGCTGTCTGCCTGCCCGGACGTGTCCGCGCGCGCGAGGGCGAAACTGCTAGGTTAGGGGTGGAATGATCCGGATTTTGGGAGGTTTGCTTAAATAGACATAGAGGGAGCTAGAGAGTCCAAATGAGGTGTAGTTTTCGCCCACACGATCGTGATCGAACGACGGAGAGCATGGAGGTGACTTAGATGGGTTATTGGGCTGTTTTGAAAGGGTGTTGGGCTGCAACTTAAAAGAGGCCTTTGCGAAGGTGCGGTTAACCGTTGGAGTATCAAACGAGCTCCAAATGACCCGAAACTTGACCGGTGGTCTCCGGGTGTTATACCAAGGCCACTAGACAAACCTCGGTCCATTTCGAGGAGGTTTAATACCCGCACACGGAAAAACGTAAAAGGGACCGCCGGGGGAGATAGGAGTGCCGGATTGCAAAACGGACAACGGGAAAAATTCTCGGAATCATGAGACGAACACGTATGCAAATGCGATGCACATGATGACATAATAAAAAAATGCATAATATGGACAAAAAGCAAAAAGGAGAAAACCCAACCACGGAGGGAATATCATATAACAATGCCGAAAATGGCAAGAGTCGGAGTTACAAATATGGAAAGTTACTTCCGGGGTGTTACACCAAGTTGAGCGAGTAAATCAAATCCTTGAAGATATGCTCAGGGCTTGTGTCATTTCTTTCGGTATGAAGTGGAAGATTGTCTTCCATATGCCGAAGTTCTCCTACAACAACAGCTTCCAAGCGAAGTTCGGCAAGGCCCCATTCGAAATTCTCTATGGCGTAAAGTGTCGACTCTCTCAATTGGTCTCGAGACAGTGAACGCCAACTTCTTGGCAATGACTTGATCACGTAGCAGTAAGAAATGTGCCAAGTCATGCGTGAGAATCTCAAAGCCGCGCAATCGCGCCAGAAGAGCTATTATGATGATAAGCACCGTGATGTGACTTTTGAAATCGGAGACCATGTCTACCTCCGCGTCTCTCCAATGAAAGGCACTCGTCGCTTCGGTATCAAAGGGAAGCTTGCCCCTAGATACGTGGGTCCTTTCAAGATAATTGGGAAAAGAGGCGATCTCGCCTATCAACTTGAGCTTCCATCCAACTTTGCAAACGTGCACGATGTGTTTCACGTGTCACAACTTCGCAAGTGCTTCAAGACTCCTGAACGCACTATCAACTTCGAAGAGATTGACCTTCAAGAAGATCTCTTATCATGAGCACCCGCTGCTATTCTTGAAGAAACCAAGCGCAAGACTCGCAACAAGTCAATCAAATTCTGAAAGTGAAGTGGTCACACCATTCCGACCGAGAAGCTACCGGGAGCGCGAGGATCACCTCCGCTCGAGTATCCGGAGTTCTTTCAGTCCTAGATCTCGGACGAGATCCTCTTGTAGTGGTGGAGTGTTGTAACACCCCTAAGTAACTTTCCATATTTGTAACTCCAACTCTTGCCATTTTCGGCTTTGATATATGATATTCCCTCCGTGGTTGGGTTTTTCTCCTTTTGCTTTTGTCCGTGTCATGCATTTTATATTATGTCATCATGTGCATCGATTTGCATACGTGTTCGCCTCTTGATTCCGAGCATTTTTCCCGTTGTCCGCTTTTGCAATCCGCACTCCTATCTCCCCGCGGTCCTTTTACGCTTTTTCCGTGTGCGGGTACTAAACCTTCTCGAAATGGACCGAGGTTTGTCTAGTGGCCTTGGTATACCAACCGTAGACCACCGGTCAAGTTTCGGTCATTTGGAGCTCGCTTGGTACTCCAACGGTTAACCGCACTCTCGCAAAGGCCTCTTTAAGTTGCAGCCCAACACCCTTCCAAAACAGCCCAATAACCCACCTAAGTCACTTCCATGCTCTCCGTCGTTCGATCACGATCGTGGGCGTAAAACTACACCTCATTTGGACTCTCCTAGCTCCTCTATGCCTATTTAAACACCTCCCAAACCGGATCATCCTCTTCCCGAAAACCTTAAAACCGTCCTCACACAAGGCCGGACGTGTCCGCCGCCAGCCGGACACATCGCGCCGCCGCCCACACCAATCGGGGCGCCACGTGGCCACACACACACACACAGGCCATGAGCCCACGGCCCCCTCGCTACCAATCACCGTCGCCGGCCGCCTGGCCCACGCCTCCGCCTCCGGCCTCCACCGCGCCGGCCTGCGCGCCTCCGCCACACGCCGCCGGTCTTGGCACACCACTGACTGACCGCCAGGCGCCACACCACCACCGCCTCACTCCGCCTCCTCATGGCCTTCACGCATCACCGGCCGCCCCGATCGCCGCCCGGCCCCTGCCACCTCCCTGCCGACCGACCCGCGAAGCGCCTTCCTCCGCCAGCGCCCGATCCGATCCGATCCGCCGGCCCGAGCCTGCTGACTTCTCCTCCTTTTTTCACTAAGTCCTAAATCTCTTGTTATTTTGTGCATTTTTCAAGTGGTATATCTTTGCATCTGTAGATCCATTTTATGCAGATAATATGTCAAAATGTTCGCCTCAAGAGTAGATCATTTCATTCCATTGCATCATTTTCATTTGAGCTCATCTTGATGCCCGAAATGCTGTTGGAAGAGTGTTATGTGTTGTTAGTTTCTGTTTCGTAACAGAAGTTGCACTTTTGTTATTTTTGCCATGATTAATGTGTGCACCCTATGAATTTGAGTCCTACATGTGTTTTGAAATATGCCATGCCATCTTTCCAGGGGTGTATGTCATGTATTTTTGTGATCTATGTGGTGACTAGCACAAGCATGCAAAGTAGGTGTCCTGCTGTTGCTGATTTCAGCCCTGTTTTAGCTGATTTTGATGCCATGTTTACTTGATGATACCGAGAGATCTATGCATATTTTGGGATACTTCAGTAAGGGTGTTTTGTAAAACATGTCTTGCTATATCCATCCATGCCTTTGTTTGCAATTATGGAGTGCCATAGCTTGAGTCAATCGAGCTCTACTTTTGCTATCAAATGTTTCCTGGCAGATTGTATACGTGTTATTCAATTTTGCCAAGCTTGTTGTGGTTGATCCATTTATGCTATGTTATTGTTCTTGCCATGTATGTCTTCTATGCCATGTCTTCTTGATATATGTATGCTTAGTTTTTCATATAAGGCTCTGTAGTGAGTGCATTGAGCTTGTAAATATGCCTACTCGTTATCAGTTTTTGACATGTCATGTTGCTGAATCTGTTAACGAAACTTTCAATATTGACATGGGTGTTACTATATTTTCTAGTCCTTTTTGGCTTATGGTCAGTAAGGGACTTTTGTTCTAGGCTTTGAGTAGATTCATGCCATGCCTTGTTTTGCTATTTTAAGGTCCTGTAGCATGTAGTTTTGCTGCTCTGAACATTGCAACCTGATGCTGTTTTTGACATGTCCAGCCTGATAATTTGTGCACTTTTGCCATGCTTGTTTGAACCTGTTATGATGTGAACTAGCCGTAGCTCAGTGCTCATCTTTTGTCGAGCATCATGTGTAGATCACTGCCATGTGCTTTGTTGATACGTTTGGGTGCAGTAGCTTAATTAATTGCTGCTTGCTAAGTGGCATCATGCTGTTAATGGCAGATTTGCGCCATTCTTGTTTTGCTTGTCATTTGCAAACCGTGCATCCGTTTCCGGTGATCTTTATATCGATTTCAACCGAAATCATCTCATCTTTCCAGTGGCATGCTTGGTTTGCCAAGTTGATGCCTGGTTCATCATTTTCCTTCCGGAGCGCACATACGCATTGCATATCACATCCCGCATATCATGTCATGTTTTGCATCATGTTGATTGTGCATTGCACCGTGATTTATTGTGGTTCCTTTGTTTGTGTTGTTGCTTTGGGTAGAGTCGGAGACGAGTACGTGAACGAGGAGCCTGTTGAGAACGCCGAGGATCAAGCTTTCGACAACTCGAGAACATTGCGCAAGATGACCATACCTCGAAATCACTTCTATCTTTGCTATGCTAGTTGCTCGCTTCTTTTGCTATGCCTATGCTGCGATGCCTACCACTTGCTATATCATGCCACCCATATTGCCATGTCAGCCCCTAACCATCCTTTTCCTAGCAAAACGTTGATTGGCTATGTTACCGCTTTGCTCAGCCCTCTTATAGCGCTAGTTGCAGTGAAGTGAAGTTTGTTCCTTGTTGAACATGGAGATGTTGTTCCTTTTGGAACATGTTTACTTGTTGGGGATATCACAATATATATATCTGCTATAATTAATACATCTATATACTTGGTAAAGGGTGGAAGGCTCGCCTTACGCCTCGTGTTTTGTTCCACTCTTGCCACCCTAGTTTCCGCCATACCGTGTTATGTTCCTTGATTTTATGCTCCTTACACGGTTGGGTGATTTATGGGACCCCTTGACAGTTCGCTTTGAATAAGACTCGCCCAAAGAAGGCCCAACTTTGGTTTTACCATTTGCCGCCTAAGCCTTTTCCCCTGGTTTTCGCGAGCCCGAGGGTCATCTTTATTTTAACCCCGGCCAGTTCTCCTCTCGAAAGTGCTGGTCCAAACTCTGTCACCGCCGGTGGCCATCAGGGGCAACTCGAGCTGGCCTATCGGAAGTTTGGACAATCCGATGTGCCCCGAGAACTAGATATGTGCAGCTCCTATCGGGATTTGTCGGCACATTCGGGCGGCTTTGCTGGTCTTGTTTTATTGCTGTCGATATGTCTTGTAGTCCGGGATTCCGAGATTGATCGGTCTTCCCGTAGAAGGAATATCCTTCGCTGACCGTGAGAGCTTATAATGGGCTGTTGGGACACCCCGCAGGTAATATCTTTCGGAAGCCGTGCCCGCGGTTATGAGGCAGATGGGAATTTGTTAATGTCCGTTGTAGAAAACCCAAAGTTGACCTCAAATAAAATACACATCAACCGCAGTGTAACCGTGATGGTCTCTTCTCGCGGAGTCCGGGAAGTGAACACGGTGTTGGAGTTATGTCTCGACGTAAGTAGTTCAGATCACTTCTTGATCACTACTAGTTTCACGACCGTGCTTTGCTCCTCTTCTCGCCTCTTTTGCGATGTAGCCACCATATATGCTAGTCGCTTGCTGCAGCTCCACTTTACTACCTTGTCCTTCCTATTAGCTTAAATAGTCTTGATCTCGCGGGTGTGAGATTGCTGAGTCCCCGTGACTCACAGATACTTCCAAAACAGTTGCAGGTTCCGACGATGCCAGTGCAGGTGATTCCACCGAGCTCAAGTGGGAGTTCGACGAGGAACGTGGTCGTTACTATGTGTCTTTCCCAGATGATCAGTAGTGGTGCCCAGTTGGGACGATTCGGGGATCTGTGTAGCATTTGGGGTATCTTCTTTTATTTTGGTTCCGTAGTCGGACCTTGAGTGTACTCTGAATGATGGATGTTTAATTATGTACTGTGTGAAGTGGCGATTGTAAGCCAACTATGTACCTCTTTCCCTTAATTATTACATGGGTTGTGTGAAGATTACCTCACTTGCGACATTGCTTTCAATGCCGTTATGCCTCTAAGTCGTGCCTCGACACGTGGGAGATATAGCCGCATCGGGGGCGTTACACTTCAGGACGCCCTCATAATACATTTCAGGGTGGCGATGCTCCTTGCCCTGTGGCGGTCCCTCCTTCACCAGCTTCTCAGCGTCCATCTTGGCCCAGTGTACTTTAACACGGGCAAGCGCCCTGCGGGCGCCCTCGATGCAGACGGACCGTTTGATGACTTCTAACCGAGGGCAGGCATCCACAAGCCGCCTCACCAGCCCAAAGTAGCTCCCTAGCATGGCATCTCCAGGCCATAGCCGGACTATAAGACCCTTCATGGCCTGTTCGGCCTCCTTATGGAGCTCGACCAATTGCTTCAGCTGGTCTCTTAAGGGCACCGGGTGTTCGGCCTCAGTATACTGAGACCAGAACACCTTCTCTGTCGAGCTCCCCTCCTTGGCTCGGTAGTACTTTGCGGCATCCGACACGCTGCGGGGCAAATCTGCGAATGCTCCTGGAGAGCTCGGGACTCGGTAAGTAACAAGAAATTTACTTTCACATGCTTGCTTTGCATAATGAATGCATTACCCGCCGCTATCTTATTCATCGCCTCAATTTCCTGGAGGGCCTTTTGGGCTTCAGCCTTGGCATGCTTTGTGCTCTTGAGGGCCGCGGCAAGCTCGGACGCTCGCGTCTTCGAGTCAAGCTCCAAAGTCTCGTGCATCTTCACGAGAGCCTGGAGCTCTTGCTGCACCTCGCCCACCCGTGCCTCTTGTTTCTCCCGCTCGGTGCGCTCCGTGGCCGCTTTGTTTTCGGCCTCGGACAGCGCTTGCTTCAGGGCCGCCACTTCGGTCGTGGCCCCTGGCAAATTCATGATGATCCTATCATTTTGCAACCACATCTTTTTTCCTTTTTTTTATAGACAAGGTATTACTTACCTTTGTTCTCCTCGAGCTGCCTCTTGGCAAGGCCGAGCTCTTGCTCGAACCGCTCGAGGTTTTGCTTCAGTGCGGCGACCTCCGCAGTTAGTGCGGCAGAGGTCAGCAACGAAGCCTGCATACGCATATAGACATACTTATATTAGACTCCTGCAGATATTATTCGATCCTCTATTTGGCTTTTCTTTGTGAACACCAAACAGAGCATCAGGGGCTACTGTCTATGCGGTAATATTTTCCTATATTTTAAATACTTACCTCAAAGCCTGTTAGAAGGCTAGCACAGGCTTCAGTCAGTCCGCTCTTGGCGGACTGAACCTTCTTGATCACCGCACTCATAATAGTGCGGTGCTCCTCGTCGATGGAAGCGCCGCTAAGCACTTCCAGCAAATTGTCCGGTGCCTCCGGATGGACAGAGGTCGCCGGCACGGGCGGCTTGCCCCTCTTGGCAGGGGGCCGCCTGCCGGAGTCCGGAACCACTGGAGGTTCCGGCGCGGTGTTCGGCTGAGGGCCGAACTTGGAGCCCTTGGGAGTCTTGCTCCCTTTGCGCCTAGAGTCCGGAAGGTCGCCTTGAGGCGCCTCCAGGGCTACCTCCCCTCGACTTGGTGCCCTTTGAGACAACACCTCGGTGTTGTCCGTGGGGCGAGGGGTGGAGGCGGTCGGAAGCGAACCACTACTCATGGCAGGCGGGTCCAAAGAACTGTCCTACGAGGACACGTCGATGCGGGCTCGAGACGGGCTGCATAATCTTATTCGGCGTTAGGAGAAGTAGTGCGACAAAAGTATGCTATGAGTTACTCTGGTATCCGAATACTTACGACTTCGCCAGGGGCTTGGCCCTGGGTAGACACTCGTCTTATTGTCGTGCGCAAGGTGGAAAAGTCCGGAGGGAGAGTCCTTCCCTTCTTGGACCCTTCCCCCCCGGTTGAGGCGGCCTTCCTTTTCTTTTCTCCCCCGGCTAGAGGGGGAGAACCTTCTTTTTCCTCCTCCTCGTCTTCATGGGAGGAGTGCGCTTTGGAGTGTTCAGACGACGAGTCCGATATAACCTGGCGCCGGAGACCCTTCCTGGTCCCCGTGGCCTTCTTCTTGGCCTTCTTCTCCGGCACCACGTAAGGTGCCGGAACCAGCATCTCCTCTAAGCGAGCGTCTGCTGGGTCTTCGGGCAGGGGGGCCGGGCAGTCGATCTGTTCGGCCGTCTCTAGCCATTCCTGTCTAAGGTATGGGAGCTTAGATCCCGCATGCGATTATACTGGGGGAAATGAATACCCTATAAGTAATAAAAAGCTTACCGCGCCGGCTTGGCGCTGCGCGCTGATTCCGCGATCCTCGGTAAGGGGGGGGGACCTCGGCACTCTTGAACAACACCTTCCAGACGTCCTTGTGCGTCGTGTCGAAGAGCTCACTCAGAGTCTGGTGCTGGGCCGGGTCGAACTCCCACAAATTGAACGCCCGTTGTTGACACGAGAGGATCCGGCGGATGAGCATGACCTAGACTATGTTGACCAGCTTGAGCTTCCTGTTTATCATATTTTGGATGCAGGTCTGGAGTCCGGTCAGCTCTACCGGATTACCCCAGGGCAGGCTCTTCTCTTTCCAGGAGGTGAGCCGCGTGGGGATTCCGGATCGGAATTCGGGGGCCGCCGCCCACCTGGTGTCGCGCGGCTCGGTGATGTAGAACCACCCCGATTGCCACCCCTTTATGGTCTCCATATAGGAGCCCTCAAGCCATGTGACGTTGGGCATCTTTCCCACCATGGCGCCTCCGCACTCCACCTGTTGGCCGCTCACCACCTTCGGGTTGACGTTAAACGTTTTCAGCCATAGGCCGAAGTGGGGCTTGATGCGGAGGAAGGCCTCACACACGACGATAAACGCCGAGATGTTGAGGATGAAATTCGGGGCCAGATCATGGAAATTCAGCCCATAATAGAACATGAGGACGCGGACGAATGGATGGAGGGGAAACCCCAGTCCACGGACGAAGTGGGTGAGGAAGACCACCCTTTCGTAAGGTTTCGGGGTAGGGAGGATCTGCCCCGTGGCTGGCAGCCGGTGCGCGATATCCGCGGCTAAGTATCCGGCCCCACGCAGCTTTTTGATGTGTCCCTCCGTGACGGAGGAGACCATCCACTTGCCTCCCGCTCCGGACATGATTGGAGAGGGTTGAGGAGGATGATGTGGACTTGGGCGCTGGAGCATAAGTGCGCGAGAATGGATGAGTAAGGAGGAAGAAGGCGTGGGTGGAGAAAGGTGAACCCTTATCCCTTTATAAGGGTGGATGAAACTATGCGCCCTCACCGGCCTGGTAAAACTCGCTTATCCCCCAAACGCCGTAATCAATGGCGCGGTTGGGTTACCCACGTCCCTATTGATGGGAATCCCGCGATAAGGGGACACGATCTCTGCTTCGACAAGACGTGCCAAGAAAACCGCCTCGCAAAACACGCTGAGATTGGTTATAAAACACGATTCGAATAAAGACCTGGCTGTGGTGTGATGCCACACTACGGGGTACGTCAGCAGATTAGATTTGTGGAAATATTATTCTCGCTACGGTGGTATGTGGAACTTGTTTTGCAGAGCCGGACAAGATCCTCGTGTTCAAAATCTTCTATGAAGTATTCGGAGGAGGAACCCGCCTTGCAATGTCGAAGACAATCTGCGCGCCGGACTCATCGTCATTGAAGTCTGGTTCAGGGGCTACTGAGGGAGTCCTGGATTAGGGGGTATCCGGACTGCCGGACTATAACCTTTGGCCGGACTGTTGGACTATGAAGATATAAGATTGAAGACTTCGTCCCGTGTCCGGATAGGACTCTCCTTGGCGTGGAAGGCAAGCTTGGCAATACGGATATGTAGATTTCCTTCCTTGTAACCGACTCTGTGTAACCCTAGCCCCCTCCGATGTCTATATAAACCGGAGGGTTTAGTCCGTAGGACCAAGAACAACAATCATATCATAGGCTAGCTTCTAGGGTTTAGTCTCTCCGATCTCGTGGTAGATCAACTCTTGTAATACTCATATCATCAAGATCAATCAAGCAGGAGTAGGGTTTTACCTCCATCGAGAGGGCCCGAACCTGGGTAAAAACATCGTGTCCCCCGTTTCCTGTTACCATCCGCCTAGACGCACAGTTCGGGACCCCCTATCCGAGATCCGCCGGTTTTGACACCGACAGTTAGCAATCCCGAAGGCTTTCTAGTGCACGTGGCATGGAGGTTAGCTAAATGTGCAGGTGGAAAAGGCCTATTGAACCACAGATGTCGGATTTTTCTTCTAAGTAGCAGCCCTTTAGAATAGCTGGCCTAAAAATATATAATCACTAAATTAGAGCTGCATCTGATGGCCAGAAACGATCTGTACATGTATCTGATGATGATGGCTGAAAACGCTAAAGGCCTAAGGTGGTTGGTATTAGACTTGGTTTTGTTGTTCTAAATGTGGGCAACAAAAGAGCTATGACGTTAATTAGTAGATTCTGACAGCAATGGGTCATTTATATGGATTTAAATATTGCTAACAAAGCAAACTATTATCTCATGCATGGTTCAAAAAAGAAAAGCACTTCTCTAGCTAAACATCGCCAGCATTCAAGTAAACGGACATGCACGCACCGTTTACATATATGGTTCACCACACTATGCATAAAAAATTAACCTGTTTAATTACATGTATTGTTGTCACACTAAGGTATGCATGGAAAATCAACTAATACTAGCAGCTAGGGAACAAACCAGCTTGGTCTAGTTGAATATTCGCAACTATCATCGTCTGGTGGTGACCTGTGCACGAACTCCAGCTCGTCACTCTGCATGTGGTAGGAGTACGTTGATGTCTTGGGATTTCGCTTCCTGCTCAGGACATGATAGATCCGAGTTGCACCCACGGCGCGGTTGTGGGTAAATGCGGTGTGGTAGCAGTCCATGAAGATATCGTAGTTACCACCGATGCCGCCCCGAACTACCTTGCGCCAACAAGAGAGACCACCATCCTCGGGCCTAGAGGCCAACTCGAAGATGGCAAAACCCTCTGCCTCGAGCGACTTGACCCTAGTACTGACCAAAAGCAGCTTGCCTGGCAAGGCAACGAGATTGATGCGATCGAACTCATGTGGAGAGTCCTCCTCTACCACGGACACGGTGCAAAGCTTCAACGTCGCGCATGGCACATGGACCGAGTGGAGGAACTCGAGCGTGGCGCCGTCGAACACCGCCGTGGAGCCGTCGCTTTCTAGGCCGTAGATCCTTCCCTGGAAGTTGGCGACGTCGACGAAACAAAAGCTGAAAGACGGGCAATCTCCCAGCTTCGTCCAGGCGGCGTCACCAGGCCGGCAGAGCACGATGGTCTTTCTGCCCAGCAGCCACATGTGGCACATCATGATCATCATGTCGTCCGCCGCGCTTGCCGCCGGGGCGTGGACGGCGAAGCGGAAGTAATCCGAGAACTCGAGGTAATTTCCGAAGAAGATCCAGTAGGTGGGGCGTTCGATCTTGATCTTTTCCCCCGGAAACCAGCACGCGCCTTCTTCGTCGGTATGGTGCACGTACTTGACATGCGTGATGTCGCCGGATGCGGCGCTCCTGTCGCGGACGGCGTTGATCTTGGGCAGAGCAACCGTTGCGCCCGTCGCCGGGCGCGAGAGGCGGCAGGATGCGTCGCGAGCATCGACGATGATCGACCACCCGCGCGACAACGGGAAGATGAGCGCGTCTTCTGAACCCGCACGGGGAACAGGGCTGTTCGGAGACGCAGGAAGCAGGAGGCGAGGCGCATGACCTAGAGCAGAGCGCCATGTCCGGCAGACGGAGCGGAACACGGTCAGTCCGGTGACGGCATCATAGGATCGGTTGCCGATGGTCTCCAGGAGATCCAAGGGGAGATTCAACCAGTCAGGTTGTTCCTGATTAGCCTCCATTGTAGTAGTAGTTCTGTGTATGAAGAGCAAGTACGATATATATATAAACTGAAGTTGTTCCCGATTTAAACGTATCCTTACTGTACACTTTAAATCACATGATAAACGTATGAAACGTGTATACCTGTTTCTTTTGTGGGAGATACTTTAGTTCGACGGAGCTATATCCTATATGTCGCCCCTTTTTTTTTGAGTGAGGTTAGACTTGTAGTTATACGTGAATACGTATTGTAACCTGTATACAATTGTACTTGTATCCTAAGAGGTTTTCCTCTATATATATATATTGTCGTGGCCGACCCCTAGAGGCGTCGAAGCCCACAATACCAAAACCTTGTTTGCGTAACATGGTATCAGATAGGATTCTTTCTATCCTACCCTAATCACCATCGCTATATCGCCGCAATCGCTACATCGCCGGCATCGCTGCATCATCGCCGACCCATGACTTGCGCTGCTGATTCCTCGGCGGCCGCCGCCGCTGCCCTCTCCGGCGCGACCACCCTTGCTGCTCTTACCGGCGCGGCCACGTTGCCCGCTGTCGCGACTAAGCTCTCCGTCCTGCCCTCGCTTGCCGACCCGATCGGATCGGGCGCACCCGCCCTCGGCCCGCCGACTCTGCCACCGTTCTTGTCGACTATTCTTCACGGAGGGCCTGCCTCAACTCCTCTGATGACCAGATCGACGGGGGCTCTGTTCTTCGGTTCGACCTCTTCGGCTCCTCCCGGATCGCCGGCGTTGCATCCCCACTATGGCGCGCTGGCGCCGTACGCACATGACCCTGCCGCCTACGGTGCGTTCTATGGCGCTCCTTACGGCGCTCCTTATGGGATGACCTACGGCGCCCCCTACGGCGTTCACTATGGAGCTGGCCATGGTGCCTCACATGGTGCTGGCTATGGTGCTCCTTACGGCTCCGGCTATCCGGCATTCCCACGGCCTGATTGTGTGTCGCCGACTCCTCCACCACCGGTTCCTCCGGCTGCACCGCAATCTTCACCCGCGGTAGATGTTGCCCCTTCTGGTGCTGCTGTTGTGCCGCCCTACGATTTTGCCCTCGACGTCATCACAACTCCGCCGTTCTACTTCAGCAACCTTCTACCGGTCAAGCTCAAGATGGACAACTATTTGTTCTGGCGTGCGCAGATTCTTCCCCTCCTTCGCAGTCATTATCTGGAGGGTTTTGTGGATGGAACTTTGCCATGCCCTTCGCCAGATCATCACATGTACCGACCCTGGATTGCTCAAGATCAAGCGATCCTCTCGGCAATTCAGTCCTCTCTCACCGAGGGTGTTGCCGGCTTGGTGCTTTTTGCTACTACATCTCATGAGGTATGGAGTGCACTGGAGTCTAGCTTTTCCGCTCAGTCTTCGTCTCAGCATATGGCCCTTCGTACCCAGCTTAATGAAACTCGCAAGGATCATCACTCCGTCATGGTCTTCTTCAACAAGATCATGCGTCTTGCTGATCAGCTTGCCTCTATTGTCGAGCCCCTTCGTGACACGGAGTTTACCACGTATATTCTCCAAGGTCTCGACGCGGAGTATGACTCTCTTGTGGAGGTGATTCAGGAACGCAAGGTTCCCATCAAACCGCAGGAGCTCTTTCAGCGCCTTGTCTCCACGGAGCAGCGCCTCGCCAGTCGTCATCCGGATGAGACCCCCTCGGTCAACGCCGCTGTCCGCGGTGGAAAAGGGGGTGCCTTTCCCAGCGCCCGTTCTGCTGCCACTCCGGTTGCTTCGACCTCTCCTGCGGGAGGCAAGGGTGATGCCTCTCCTGCTGCACCCGCTCAGTCCCGTCCCACCATCGTCATCGAGAACGGGCGCCAATGTGCTTGTTGTGCCGCTTGTGGAGCTGCTGCCCCTTGTCAACTGTGTGGAATACCTCGCCACGTTGCGTCTCGCTGTCATTGTCGTTTCCAACCGGAGTTTCTTGGACTTGGCAACAACGGCAAGGGCAATGAGCGTCAAGTCAACATGACGCAGCATCAAGGGAAGACTCAGTCCTATAATGTTGATCCTACCTGGTACATGGACACCGGCGCCACCGAGCACGTGACAAATGAATTGGACAAGCTTGCCATCCGTGAGGCCTACCATGGTCCTGACAAGGTTCACACAGCCAATGGGGCAGGTATGCACATCTCTCATGTTGGTCAGGCATCTCTCCTCACACACACATCTCGCCAGTTGCGTCTTAAGAATGTTCTTCGAGTTCCCACTGTTGCCCGTAACTTGCTATCTGTTCCTAAACTTACTTATGACAATAACATGTTTTGTGAGTTTCACCCGTTTCGTCTTTTAATCAAGGACCGGGCTACGCGGGACGTACTTCTTAGAGGGCGCCTTCGACATGGACTATACGCTCTTGATGTGCCGCGTTGTGTCTCTCTCGTCCCTCAAGTCTTCAGTGTCGTTCGAGTGTCTCCCTCACAATGGCACTCTCGTCTTGGTCATCCTGCTACACCCATTGTTCGTCATATTCTTCATCGTCATGAGCTGTCGTCGGTGTCTAGTAATAAAGATATTTTAGTTTATGATGCTTGTCAGCAGGGAAAGAGTCATCAGTTACCTTTTTCTGTTTCTAGTCATGTAGTCAAAACTCCCCTTGAGCTTGTGTTTTCAGATGTTTGGGGTCCTGCTCAGATGTCTGTTAGTGGTCATGAGTACTATGTCAGCTTTATTGATGCTTATAGTTGCTTTACTTGGATGTATCTTCTTAAACACAAGTCTGATGTGTTCGATGTTTTCCTTAAGTTCCAAACACACGTTGAGCGTCTTCTCCAACACAAAATTATTCATGTTCAATTGGATTGGGGGGCTGAATACCACAATCTAAATACTTTTTTTGAGAAGCTTGGGATTTCGCATCGTGTGTCTTGTCCTCATACACATCAGCAGAACGGTCCAGCTGAACGTAAGCATCATCATATTGTTGAGACCGGTTTGACTTTACTAGCTCATGCCTCTGTTCCTTTTCGGTTTTGGAGTGATGCTTTTACTACCGCATGTTTCCTTCTAAATAGACTTCCGTCGCGGCTCCTTGGTATGAAAACTCCGCTTGAACTCTTGCTTCATGAGACTCCTGACTACACTTTTCTCAAAGTCTTCGGTTGTGCGTATTGGCCGCACCTCCGTCCGTACAATAGTCGCAAGCTTGAGTTCCGTTCTAAAAAGTGCGTCTTTCTTGGGTACAGTCCGCAGTCCGTTGCACAAAGGTTATAAATGCCTTCATGTCCCAACAAATCGTGTGTATATCTCACGTGATGTTATCTTTGATGAGCATGTTTTTCCTTTCTCTAATCTTCCTACTCCTGTCACCACACCCACCGAACCAGTGCACTCATCTCCTTTATTACCTGATCAATTTGTTGATGTTGCACACTCGCATTTTTTGTTGTCTAACCATGGTGCAGGAACAGGTAGAGGTGCCCAGCTTGTCCTCCTGGAGGATTCCTCCGCTGCTTCGACTGCTCCTTCAACGGATCTTCACGATCCTGCTGCTGCGGCTCCTTGCATGGGGCATGCAGGGCCTCCTTCGACCGCACCCGCTATGCCCTTGGACCCGGTTTCGGTAGCGGCGAGCTCTCCCGCCACGGATCACATCGATCCCGTGTTGCCTTCTCCCTGCATGGGCCATGCAGGGTCGATTTTGCCTGCACCCACTACGCGAGGGGACCCGGCTCCACTGCTGCTGGAGCTTCCCGCATCCACTGGGCTGCCCTCACCCGCAACTGGGCCGGCCTCGCCCGCGTCCACCAATCCGGGGACGCCCGCCTCTGGATCGCCTCCTGGCAGCCCGCCCTCGTCACGGTCTGTCTCTGCTAGTCCAACTGCTTCTCCGGAGACGCAGTTCTCTTCACCGCTGGTTCCTGCGACCTCGATCGAGCCACTGGTTCCTGTTGCTCATCGTCCACACACTCGCAGCAAGAGTGGCATTGTTCGCCCGCGCAAATTCACTGATGGCACAGTAGCATGGCTCACAGCCTGTATAGCTCATTCTGAAAGTGATCCTTCTGCTGAACCCCGTCATTACCACGCCGCTATGGGTATTCCTCACTAGCGTTCTGCGATGGAACAAGAGTATCAGGCATTACTGAAAAATGGTACGTGGCGTCTTGTTCCTCCGAAGAGTGGTACAAATATTATTGACTCTAAATGGGTTTTCAAAGTTAAGCGACATGCTGATGGCTCTATCGAACGGTATAAGGCTCGGCTTGTTGCTCGTGGGTTCAAACAACGTCAGGGTCTTGATTATGATGATACTTTCAGTCCTGTGATCAAGCCTACGACTATTCGTCTGTTCTTGTCTCTTGCTGTTACTCGTGGATGGTCTCTTAGACAGCTCGATGTTCAAAATGCTTTTCTTCATGGTGTTCTTGATGAGGAGGTTTACATGCGTCAGCCGCCTGGTTTTGTTGATCCCGTTTGTCCGTAGCATTTGTGTCGTCTGGTCAAGGCTCTTTACGGTCTTAAACAGGCACCTCGTGCCTGGCATGCACGTCTTGGTTCTGCTCTTCGAGCACATGGGTTTGTTCCTTCGACAGCTGATACGTCTTTATTCATGCTACAGCGTCCTACAGTCACTATGTACCTATTGGTGTATGTAGATGACATCATTTTGATCAGCTCGTCGACCTTTGTTGCGGATCGCTTTGTTTCTGCTTTGAGTGGTGATTTTGCTATTACAGATCTTGGTCGGCTTCATTATTTCCTCAGTTTGGAGGTTTCTCATTCTGATGTCGGTCTGACTCTCACTCAGCAGAAGTACTATATGGATTTGCTTCGTCATGTTGGTATGCTTCAGTGTAAGCCTGCTACTACCCCTATGACAGCTTCTGATCGTCTCTCTGCACTTGATGGTACTCTTCTTCCTTCGGATGAGGCTACAACGTATCGCAGTATTGTTGGTGGCTTACAGTATTTGATGATCACTCGTCCTGTTATTTCCTATGCGGTTAACGGTGTGTGCAGCCTTCATGCTCCTCGATACTCATCGGATCATTGTCAAACGCATTCTGCGTTATGTTCGTTTCACTGCTGCTATGGGCTTGCATCTTTGGTCTGCTCCTTCCGGTAGTCTCTCGGCCTTCTCTGATGCTGATTGGGCCGGTAGCCCGGATGACAGGCGCTCTACGGGGGGATATGCAGTATTCTATGGTCCTAATTTGATCGCCTGGAGTGCTCGTAAACAAGCTATCGTGTCGCCGTAGTAGTAATCGAAGTTGAATACAAAGCGTTGCCAATGCCATCGCGAAGTGATTTGGGTTCAGTCCTTGCTTCGAGAGTTGAGAGTCTCTCAGGATCATCCACCTGTTCTTTGGTGTGACAACATCGGTGCAACGTATCTTTCTTCAAATCCAGTATTTCATGCCCGAACGAAACACATCGAAGTTGATTATCATTTTCTCAGAGAACAGGTTTCACAGAAGTTACTTCAGATCAAGTTCATCCCTTTGAAAGATCAACTTGCTGATATCTTCACGAAGCCGTTGCCACTGCCTCAGTTTGAGGGTTGTCCTCGCAATCTTAATCTTCTGAATTCTTCAAACCACGGTTAAGATTGAGGGAGGGTGTTAGACTTGTAGTTATACGTGAATATGTATTGTAACCTGTATACAATTGTACTTGTATCCTAAGAGGTTTTCCTCTATATATATATTGTCGTGGCCGATCCCTAGAGGCGTCGAAGCCCACAATACCAAAACCTTGTTTGCGTAACAAGTGAAATCGCCCGATTTCTATTACAACTTGTACATAGCGTGGTGACATTTGGGCCAGCCCAATACTGTAGCTGTAGCGAGGTTTTTTTCACTGTTGCCTCAAGAAAATATATCTATTTTTCACTGTTTTGCATTGGTTTTATTTGTTTTTTTTATTTCTTTCTTCCTATTTTATTTTTTCACTATATTTTTTTCTTTGGTTTTCTTTGTTACTTTCTTCGGTTCGCACTAGAGTGTTTTTCTTTTGTCTTTTCTTTTTTCTTTTTGTAACACATGTCCAATTTTTTCATACACACTGACATTTTTCATATACATCAGGGATATTTTTATACATGCTAAATATTTTCTAAATACATTATTTTTCTCAAATATGTGTTCGTTGTCAACTTTTTCTCATACACATTATACATTTTTCAGATACATCTAAAATATTCTTCTTAATATGTTTAAGATTTTTAATCACATGATTAATATGATCTCAAATACTTGTTTCAAACATTTTCTTTAATATGAGTTACACATTTTCTACTATAGGTCCAACTTTTTTGTATGATACTAAATATTTTTTTGAATCATACATGTCCCGAAGATATTTATATCGGATAAACATTTTTATACATGTCCCAAAGATTTTGTTTGAAATGCATGTAACGTGCATTTTTATTCACACATAACTTTTACTGAATCACACGACAGTTTTTACATTGTATAAAAAATTGGAATGTCACATAAATATTTTTTTGAAACACATGATTTTTGTTGAAATGTCACATACATTTTTCAAGTGATGCAACCATTTTCTAACTGTTGAGCGAACATTTCTTTACATTGCGTTCACATTTTTAATGTGCGATGAATTTCTTTAAAATTATTAACTAAATTATTTTTCATAATATATAACGTTACTATAGGGTGTAGAATAAGCTATTCTACACTCACGCTTAGAATAGCATTACCCTATATATATATATAATTTTCCAAAATATAAACCAGAGTGAAAAAACTAGGGTGACGTCAAGGTGACGAGGCCATATGGTTACTAGGCCACCCATTACAAGTCCCAGCGGGCAATGCTGTCTTCTATCTCGCATAAAGCGAGACATAAGAGTCGCCCATACTTGATTTTCATTGCAGGATGAACACTAGGCGACGCGGCCTTCAATCTTGCATAAAGCGAGACATAACTCGCTCATACTTGGTTTTTTTACATGATGAACATTGTTTCTCGTCTTGGTCTTGATTCGAGTGACGAAAAATTGTAGATTGAATGAGTTTGCGGGTATTTTTAAATTGTTCTAGCAAGGCTCAATCCTTTAGAGAAAACGGGATGCATCAAACTTTTCAACGAGGCCTCAAAAGTTTGTTTTCACCCCCTATTCAAGTTAGAATTGGCACTGGAGAGTTCGTTCGGACATGTACAATGTTGTTATCTTAAGAGTGTCATATCGGAAATTCGCATGGACACGCACATGTCAAGCCCTGCTCGGGTGCTTGAATGCCTCGCAATTCACGAAGTAGTTGAATTCCGTACGAGGGCACAATAAGTTTTAAGTTTCAGTCGTTGAAACTTATGACTTTTTATCTGAAACTTGCGATTTTCTCGCTCGCTCTTACCAAGTTTTAGAGATAAATTTTGAGAGACATTTTTATTGTTGTTCTTAGATACTAAAATCATGATTTTCCCGGTCGCTCGTACTAAGTTTCAAGAGTTGAAACTTAACATTTGTTTTTAAAATTCATCAAAATGTATCTTATTTGAAAGCCCTAGTCACGAGAAACAGAAACCCAACTTAATTTGAACTATTTGTTTAAAAGATATAAATGTTTGAAGTCGGTAGCCAAAAATAAAAGCACGTGCGGGGGACTCGGTATCCTCGCACTTGCGTGCCCCAGATCCTCCCGCTGATCAATCGCTTTAAAAGAAACATTTTCCTTGAATAAAACCATTCAGTTCCCCCAATAAAAATCCAGGAAAAAAAAAAAGGCAAGCGACGCCCAACATGAGTACATGACTGCATCCACATAAAAATTAGTTTTCTGTCCCCGCCTAGCGCCGCCTTCCCCGCTCTAGCGCCCTTCCCCACCGGGCCCACTCCGCCCCGGCCCACCACTCCTGCCGGCGGCCACTCCGGCCCCGGCGTCCTCTCTCCCGCTAGCGGCCGCTCGGGCCCTGGTGTTTTCCCCCCTTGTGTTTTCCCCCCTCCCCGCTTCCTACTCTCGTTCGCATCGCTAGCGGGGTTCTTTCCGCCATGGCCGACGGATCTGCGAGCCCGGCGTCTGTCTCCTCCAAGCTCCAGCCGATAGTCTCCGGCCTAGGGTTGTCCGGTTCGTCGGGATCTGAGGGCCTATCCACTGGTGCTGGAGGTGCGCCGGCTGACCAGGGGGTGGCCGCTGGCTCTGCTTCGCAGTGGCGCAGGCCGGGGCCGTCGCGCAAGGCGTTGTGGCGCAAAAGGAGAGCGCTTCGGCAGCAGGCGGCGGTGGGCGGCACTCAGTCACGCTCCTCACGTTCGCCGACGTCGTCGCCGGAGAGAAGGGAGATCCCGACGGACCTTTTTGGTCTCTGCTTCAACTGCTTCCGTGAAGGGCATCGACGGGAAGATTGCTGGTTCCCCCTGCTTTGCATCAGATGTGGCTTTGAGGGTCACATTTCGACGGCGTGCAAGCGGCCTCGGAGTCCCAGGTCTGAGGAGGATCTCCGGCGTGAGGCGGTGGCCAAGGTAGCACGGGCTTCGCAGTCTTCGACGCAGGCCGGACCAGCGAGCAGGCTGACACCGGCGACTAGGCAGATCGCTCCTTTGGAGGGGTCATCGCCAGTCCCGGTTGTCACCGCACCTGTGGGGTCCGGCAGCGCCGGCTGCAGCTGCTGCTTCCGCCGGGCGATTCGTGTTCTTCGCCGTCGCCGGAGATGGAGGATCTTGAGCAGCGCCTGAGGCTGACGGTGGTGGCCTATGTGGGTGGCACCAGGCCAGCGGTTTCATGCCAGGAGGCTGCTGAGGCTTTGTCGGTTGAGCTGCGCATCCCGTGCCACCGTTTTTCGGTCCACAAGTTCCACCCTGAGGATTTTTTGGTGGTGTTCGTGGCGCCGAAGTTGCGCAACAAGGCGTTGGCTGCGGGTACAGTTGAGCATGGATTCTTCAAGCTCTTTGTCAAGCCATGGCTCAAGCAAGCGCAAGCTGTTTCGAGGGTGATGCGTTCGCAAGTTGATCTCATGATCGAGGGAATCCCTTCTCACGCATGGACGTCCGAGACGGCGGCGGAGCTTCTGGGCTCGTCGTGTCTGGTGGAGAGCTTGGCGCCGGAGACAGAGAACAGGGAGGATTTGTCCCTGTTCAAGTTGCGGGCCTAGTGCGTGGATCCGGACGAGGTGCCTGCAGACAGGCGGCTTTGGGTTCCGGAGCCGGTGATGATCGGAGGACCGGCGGCGAGGACGCCCACGTCTCGGGCGCTGCTGGATTACAAGACCCTCATTCACATTGGCAGGGTTCGTGATCACGAGGGTCCGGAGCGCTGGTTGAGGCCGCCAAGCTCAGATGGTAGCGGCCAGAGCGGGATGCCTGAGGACTCCGGTGACTTCTCTAGTCGGGGAGAGTGGCGTGTGCTGCCGTGGACGAGAGGTGTTCGTGATCGACGCGGAGGTGCGTCGGGCAGCGGGGCGCCGGGTGGTTCCTATATGCGTGCCTTGATGGGGCGCATTGGGCCGTCTGGCTGGAGAATTCCGCCCATGGCTCAGAGCTCAGTGGCGAAGAATCACGCGCCGGTGGTCACTGCGGTCACCACGGCGGCAACCGGGGCTGGAGTGGGCAGGCAGTTGGCTGCCGAGGCCGTGTTGGTGGATTCCGTGGCGCATGTGGCCGCAAATGATCCAGGAAGGGAGGTTCGGGCCACAGAAGATCTGCACGATGTGATGATGGCGAGGACTGCGCAGGTGGCTTTTGACCATGGTGGGCCGCGGAGCATGGGCCAGCCAATCCTGAGCCGCAGCGGTTGATCCAGTCCGAGACAGATCCCGAGGTGGCATGTGTTGTGGATAAAGCTGTGGAGGAGGTGAGCCTGCCACGGGCTGGCGGTGTGGGTTCAGAGGATCCCGAGGCTGCAGAGGTTTCGAGGGGGATCGAGAATTTGATTTCGGCCAATATGGGCGCGTCTAAGGGACAGGAGGTGGGCCGGCCGTCTGGGGCTGCGCCAACCCAGGATGGCACAAGGGCCGAGGAAGGGGCCACGCAGCTGTCGCCGATGGTGCCCGACAAAATAGCAGATGGATGGGCCCCGGTCAAGGATCTGCTGCAGACTTTGATGGAGACATGAGAGGTGGAGAGGCATGCTGATTCGCCGGGGGTGGGTCCCGTGCTACAGGAGTTGCAGCCCGCTGCTGCATGCACCGATGTGACTACGTACGTTGCATGCGGGCAGGGGATTTCGAGTGGCTCTGCTGCTGTTACTGTCGATGCGGTGGTTTGCACGGATGGTTCACTGCAGCGCCAGGACGGGAATCTCTCAGCCAAGGAGATCGCCGCGCTGGGTAACTGATAACCCACAAGCATAGGGGATCGCAACAGTTTTCGAGGGTAGAGTATTTAACCCAAATTTATTGATTCGACACAAGGGGAGCCAAAGAATATTCTCAAGTATTAGCGGCTGAGTTGTCAATTCAACCACACCTGGAAACTTAGTATCTGCAGCAAAGTGTTTAGTAGCACAGTAATATGATAGTGATGGTAACGGAAACAAAAGTAAAGACAGTAAAAGTAATGTTTTTGGTATTTTGTAGTGATTGTAACAAAGAGCAGCGGAAAGTAAATAAGCGTAAACCAGTATATGGAAAACTCGTGAGGCACCGGATCGTTGATGGATAATTATGCCGGATCACGGTTCATCATGTAACAATCATAACATAGGGTGACACAGAACTAGCTCCAATTCATCAATGTAATGTAGGCATGTATTCCGTATATAGTCATACGTGCTTATGGAAAAGAACTTGCATGACATCTTTTGTCCTACCCTCCCGTGGCAGCGGGGTCCTATTGGAAACTAAGGGATATTAAGGCCTCCTTTTAATAGAGAACCGGAACAAAGCATTAGCACATAGTGAATACATGAACTCCTCAAACTAAGGTCATCACCGGGAGTGGTCCCAATTATTGTCACTTCGGGGTTGCCGGATCATAACACATAGTAGGTGACTATAGACTTGCAAGATAGGATCAAGAACTCACATATATTCGTGAAAACATAATAGGTTCAGATCTGAAATCATGGCACTCGGCCCTAGTGACAAGCATTAAGCATAGCAAAGTCATAGCAACATCAATCTCGTAACATAGTGGATACTAGGATCAAACCCTAACAAAACTAACTCGATTACATGATAAATCTCATCCAACCCATCACCGTCCAGCAAGCCTACGATGGAATTACTCACGCATCGGCGGTGAGCATAATGAAATTGGTGATGGAGGATGGTTGATGATGACGACGACGACGAATCCCCTCCCGAGCCCCGAGCAGACTCGAGATCAGCCTCCCGAGAGGTTTTAGGGCTTGGCGGCGGCTCCGTGTCGTAAAACGCGATGATTTCTTCTCCCTATTTTTTCTCTCTCCAAAGCAGATATATAGAGTTGGAGTTGGCGCCGAGGGTTTCGTGGGGCCCACGAGGTGAGGCGCGCCCTAGAGGGAGGGGGCGCCCCCCACCCTCGTGGACAGGGTGTGGGCCCCCTGGTCTTCATCTTTGGCGAGGATTTTTTATTATTTTTTCTAAGGTGTTCCGTGGAGTTTCAGGTCATTCTGAGAATATTTGTTTTCTGCACATAAAACAACACCATGGCAATTCTGCTGAAAACAGCGTCAATCCGGATTAGTTCCATTCAAATCATACAAGTTAGAGTCCAAAACAAGGGCAAAAGTGTTTGGAAAAGTAGATACGACGGAGACGTATCAGTAACATCAATGCGTTCTGTGTCGGGTTGTTGAAGAAACTTGCGCCACCTCTCCTTAAGGAGTTTGAAGGACTTAGAGGAGTAAGGAATGGACAAGACCCATTTACGCCTCGACGCATGACTCGGTCTGTTTGTTCCGGTGGATCGAGGAAGACAAAGGCATCTGCTGCTGAAACGGTGCTGCTCAAGACGTTAGGCTTTGACTGTGAGGATTTGGCCGTCTCTGAGGACGCGCTAGGTCAGCTTCGTACAGTGTTCGATTCACCGCTTCAGGAGCCACAGCTGAGGGCCATCGTGGCCATCTTTGGGAAGGCCATACCGCTCAATCTAGCAGGGGAAGCAGGGATGGATGAGCCTGTTATGGCGCAGTAGGTGCGAGGGCTGTGATGGTGTTGGAGTCATCCTAGCCCGATGTCTGTCAACGCCTTGGAGTTGGTGTGTTGGAATGTCAGAGGCCTTAACAACCCAGCCAAGAGGAAGGCACTAAGAGGCTTTATGGACTCTGTGCGTGCGGCGATTGTGTGTATTTTAGAAACTAAGCTAGAGGAAGTGAAATTTTATGTAATCTTGCAATGCATGGGACCAAACTATAATGGTTTTACTTATTTACCGGCGTCAGAGACGAGAGGTGGTATTTTTGTGGCCTGGGACACCACTAGGGTGATGGTGACGAACTTTGTTAATGATTCTCATTGCATCACAGGATTTGTCTCACCTAAGGAGGGGACACCTTGGTGGTTAACCATAGTCTATGGGCCACAGGAGGATGAGCATAAGATTAATTTCTTGAATGAACTTTCGGAGAGAAGATCACTATGCCCGGGGCCATGGCTAGTGATTGGTGACTTCAACCTTATCCTATACGCAGCAGATAAAAATAACTCGAATTTAGATCGGAGAATGATGGGGAAGTTCAAGCGTTTTGTGGATAATAATGCGCTCAAGGAGCTCTTTTTGCATGGGCGTAAGTTCACGTGGAGTAACGAAAGGGAGACGCCCACGCTTACCAAGATTGATCGGGCGTTCGTTTCAGTTGATTGGGAGCTTGATCACCCGGATTGTTTGTTGCAAGCTTTGTCCACCGAGCACTCCGATCATTGCCCCTTGCATCTCACTCTCCATGAGCCTATGCATTATAAAATGAGGTTCCGTTTTGAGAAGTTTTGGGTCAAAATGGAGGGATTCTTGGATATCGTGAAGGAGGCGTGGGCATGTGATCCAGGCATCACGGATCCTTTCATGCGGCTTGATATCATGCTGCGCAACACGGCTAGAGCGCTTGCCGCATGGGGGCAAAGAGAGATTGGAAATATCAAGTTGCAGATTGCCATAGCGAATATTGTTATCATGTGGTTCGACTGTGCTTTGGAAAATTGTAGGCTTACGGAGGAGGAAAGATGGCTCAGAAGAACGCTGAAGCAACTTGTGCTAAGGCTGGCATCCCTAGAGAGAACCTTTGCTAGACAAAGGTCCAGAATAACATGGCTTCAAGAAGGGGATGCTAACACGCAATTGTTTCATTTGGTGGCTAATGGGAGGCGAATGAAGAACTACATACCTTCTTTGAGCATGGAGGGGCGCACTATCACTGATCAGAAAGGCAAGGAGGAAGCCTTTTTGAAAGTGCGTTATATCGACTAGAGGGGGGTGAATAGGCGATTTTTATGAATTCTTCACTGAGGAATTTGCCGGTGAGGAAATTCCTTAGCGAAGAACTACTTGCAGTGGAATAAGTACTCGAAGTAAGCATAGCGAGAATCACGTGCATGGTCATCATGATGAAATGAAGACAAGCACAGAGTATGAAAGCGTAATCACAGGATAACACAAGATGAAGACAAAAAGATCAAGAAATTGAACTGAGGAAATTGAGAAAGTCTTGATCAAAGTCTTCAAACACAGATATGAACAAACACTCAACACAAGAATGAGGAAATGAAAGGGTTGAGGAAATAGAACCAGAAGGTTGATGAAGACAATGATTTGGTAGACCGGTTCCAACTGCTGTCTCGGTTGTACGTCTGTTGGAGCGGCCGAGTATTTAAACTCAAGGACACACAGCCCGGACACCCGATCGCTGAGCATGCAGCTCAGACACCAAGTCCTCGCCAGATTCTCCTTGAACTAAGGTCACAGAGACCTCGTCCAATCACTCGTGGTAAGTCTTCAGGCGACTTCCAAACCTTCACAGACTCGGTCACTCGGCGATCCACAATTCCTCTTGGATGCTCTAGACCATGACTCCTAACCGTCTGGAAGAAGCACAGTCTTCAAAGGTAACAAGCGTCGGATCCACGCAGGATCAATCTCTTCAGTGATGCTCAATCACTTTGGGTTTGTAGGGGTTTGGTTTTGGGTTTTCCTCACTTGATGATTTTCGCTCAAAGTCCTCGGAGGATGGGTTGCTCTCAATTGACAAGTGTCGGTTTCTGGAGCAACCAACCAGCTAGTGGTTGTAGGGGCGGCTATTTATAGCCTAGGGAGCAGCCCGACATGATAAGACATAAATGCCCTTCAATGATATGACCGTTAGGTGGATAAGATATTTTGGGACAGGCTGCACGCAAAGACAAGAACGGTCGGAAATTTGACTCTCAAATTCCTCGGGGCTATCATGTTCCTCACTGTAGGCAATTCACATCAAGGCGAATTCCTAACTCCTCGGTCGAAACAAATTCCTCGGCACGGAAGAACTTCGTCTCACATCAAGAAATTGACTGAACTGTATGAGATTTCGAAGGCTTCACTCAAGGGATTGGTAGGTGTAGGATTTTGAGTTGAGCATCACATGGAAATTTTTCCTTAGTATTTCCTCGACCCCTTTAACAATCACAGTGTTTCCTATGACTCAAGAAAGAGAAATGAAACTACGAAAACAAAAGTCTTCACGCTTCATGTTCCTCAAATGAATACCAAGTCTTCAAGGTCACACCAATTTCTTCACTTTCAAAGTCTTCAGAAAGTCTTCAGAATAGCAAAGTCTTCAGTCGAAGAACTTCATTTTTAGGGGTCGACTTTCTCTGTAAATATCAAACTCCTCATAGACTTAAAGACCTGTGTACACTCACAAACGCATTAGTCCCTTAACCTATAAGTCTTCAATACACCGAAATCACTAAGGGGCACTAGATGCACTTACAATCTCCCCCTTTTTGGTGATTGATGACAATACAGGTTAAGTTTTCAACGGGGATAAATATATGAAGTGTAAATATTTATATTGAGGAATTTGATTGCAAGATATAGAAGAACTCCCCCTGAAGATGTGCATAGTGAGGAATTTGCTTTTGAGGCAATGCACATTTGAAGAGTTGAATCATGGAGATCTCCCCCTATATCTTGTAATTCATACACGCATTTGATATATGATATGAAGAATTTGAAATGCATGATGAAATATGGTGCCTGATGAAATTCAGCATGCGTGCAATAATATTAACGAGGAATAAGCATGCCGAATAATGCATCAAAAGTATCAGAGCATAGTGCAACAAAAGTATCAGCGCACCATCGGGTTTAAGATTACAACTCGATCCAATAAAGTTTCAGAAGAACGAGAGTTGTAACTTAGTAAAAAAACGATGTATAAGGGCGTTAAAATAGACCCGCTTGAAGACTAACTCAAATTTCTCCCCCTTTGTCATCGAATGACCAAAAGGATCGACACTGAGGACTAACGCTCCTGAAGATAATCAAGTTGATGGAGGAGCGCCAGCGTTGCCGGGGTCGGTTGTTGTAGTAGGGCCTGCCGCAGTGTCGTCCAAGTCTTCATTCTCATCAGTGTCGCGCGATGAAGAATAAGAGCTGGCCACCAATGGAGGAACCTTGACCCTCTTGTAGTTCTTCGGAGGAGGTGCAGACCAGTCAAATTCTTCCTTGAGACCCATTGTCTTCAGTTCTTCAGCGCTATAGACATGAGTGAGGACAGCCCAGGTGCGTTTGAAGGTTTCATGAAGGTAGTATTGGTTATTCTTCACTGCATTGTGTGTTGAGGTCATGTTGTGAAGAATTGAACCAAACTGACGCTTGACCCATTTGTGATTGCGATCAACCTTCTGATGAAGACTGAGGAGTAACTCACGATCAGTCATCACCCTGGGTGCTGTAGCTTGAGGATTTTGCTTGGCTGAGGTATTAGCGGCAGAGTCATGTGTGGCAGAGTCGTCATTTGTAGAGTAAGATGCTGCCTTGCGAAATTGACCATCCAATGGACGAATGCCTTCATCTATTACAGCAGCGGCCTTGCCTTTGTCATCAGCTGAGGAAAATGTCTGTTTGAGGACTTCAATGGGAGGCAAGTAGCTGCAGTGGTTCAGAGTATCAGCTTTGTAGTTGAGTGAAGACCTTGCCCTGATGAACCTCATAATCCAAGGCGCATAAGGCTTCAGCTCAAATGGTGACATAGCAATGTTCGCCAGAGTCCTCATGAAGAAATCATGGAAGTTGACGGGTACGCCATGAATGATGTTGAAAAGCATATTCTTCATGATGCCAACGACTTCTTCATCATCAGAGTCGTGGCCTTTGATAGGACTCATTGTCTTCATCAGAATGCGATAGACAGTCCGAGGCACATACAGTAATTCCTTGACGAGGAATTTGGTTCGTGGGGCCTGCCCAGGCTTCAAAGGCTTCATCAGCACTTGCATATAGTGATTTGTCAGTTCAGGTTCACTGTAAATGCAAGGTGCACCATCAAGGGGAGGACTGAGAGGAAGGACACGAAGCAATTCAGTAGTTGGTGCCTTGTAGTGAGTGTTTTCAGACATCCAGTCCAACACCCATGTGTTCACATCTTCAGCGTCTCCAGTGATATGCAGTGTCGCATAGAATTGAAGAATGAGTTCTTCATTCCAGTCACAGATGTCAGTGCAGAAATTTAGGAGTCCTGCATCGTGAATAACACTGAGGACTGGCTCGAAGCCTGACAGAGATTCCATGTCCATGTGAGGAATATGTGCATGATCGAAGATTTTTTCTTTGTCAAATAGCACAGAGGAATAGAAAATGGCTTGACTAGCAGTCCAGAAACGCCTCTTACTTATGCGAGCAGAGTCATACGGATTGTAATCAGTGAAGAAAACGTGCTCGCCAAAGAAGTCTTCAGCCTTGAACTTTTGCTTCTGTGAGAACGGATCCTTTGGCTTTGGCATAGGGGTGTCAGTGAGTTGCATTACCACCTCAGGGATCGCGAGCTCAGGTTTTTCAGGCTGAGGAATTTCTGGTTCCTCTTCATGTGCAGTCTGAGGATCATCAGCAGCAGGTTCTTCAGCACTCTCACATTCCTCAGGGCTATCATGTTCCTCACTGTGTAGGCAATTCGCACTGGCGAATTCCTAACTCCTCGGTCGAACAAATTCCTCGTGACGGAAGAACTTCGTCTCATCCTTCAAGAAATTGACTGAATCAGTATGAGATTTCAAAGGCTTCACTCGAAGGGATTGGTAGGTGTAGGATTTTGAGTTGAGCATCACATGGAAATTTTTCCTTAGTATTTCCTCGACCCCCTTTAACAATCGGTGTTTCCTATGACTCAAGAAAGAGAAAATGAAACTACGAAAACAAAAGTCTTCACGCTTCATGTTCCTCAAATGAATACCAAGTCTTCAAGGTCACACCAATTTCTTCACTTTCAAAGTCTTCAGAAAGTCTTCAAAATATCAAAGTCTTCAGTCGAAGAACTTCATTTTTAAGGGTCGACTTTCTCTGTAAATATCAAACTCCTCATAGACTTATAGACCTGTGTACACTCACAAACGCATTAGTCCCTTAACCTATAAGTCTTCAATACACCAAAATCACTAAGGGGCACTAGATGCACTTACAATCTCCCCCTTTTTGGTGATTGATGACAATGCAGGTTAAGTTTTCAACGGGGATAAATATATGAAGTGTAAATACTGATATTGAGGAATTTGATTGCAAGATATAGAAGAACTCCCCCTGAAGATGTGCATAGTGAGGAATTTGCTTTTGAGGCAATGCACATTTGAAGAGTTGAATCATGGAGAGTTTACGCTTGATTTGGAGGGTCTTGGAGTCGCTCACGTTGATCTCTCGGAGCAAGACCAGGTGTTTACAGAGGAGGAGGTTTGGGCAGTCATCAAGGATCTACCCTCCGACAAGGCTCCGGGTCCGAACGAGTTCATTGGCTTGTTCTTTCAAAAAGCTTGGGAGGTGATCAAGGCAGATCACATGGCAGCCATTCATAAGCTTTTTCTTGGAAATGGTAGGGGTTTTGGGAGGCTAAACCAAGCTTTGATCACTCTATTGCCGAAGTCCCCAGATGCATCTTCGGTGTCTGATTTTAGGCCGATTTGCCTTGTGCATAGCATGCCCAAGATTGCTTCAAAGCTTCTTACTCGAGACTTAGACCGCACATGGGGGATCTTGTCCAGGTGAATCAGTCCGCTTTCATAAAAGGGAGATGCTTGCATGATAATTTCCTTCTTGTGAGACAAATGGCGCGGATGATGCATAGAAGGAAAGCTAAAGGAGTATTGCTCAAGCTCGACATCACTAAAGCCTTTGACTCATTGGCATGGCCGTTCTTGTTTGAAGTGCTAAGAGCCAAAGGTTTTTCGGAGCGGTGGATTTCTTGGATCGCAACTCTACTTACTACGGCTAGTTCCAGAGTGATCGTAAATGGTTGTGCGGGAGAAAAGTTTATGCATGCTAAAGGCTTGAGGCAAGGGGATTCGATCTCCCCTTTACTCTTTGTTATCTCCATGGATGTCCTCACGCATATCATCATCAAGGCACATGAGGCTGGAGTCATGAGTACCATCAATGGATGTAGCCCTGTGCAGCGACTGTCTTTGTATGTTGATGATGTGGTTCTTTTCATCAAACCAACACGGCCGGATCTCCTGTTTGTCAAAGAAACTCTTACCATCTTTGGAGTTGCTCCTGGACTGAAAGTAAATTTTGCAAAATCGGCGGCCATCATGATTCGGGCAGAGCCGGAGGATGAGGAAATTGTGAAGTCGGCGCTGCCCTGGAAGCTTGTCACCTTTCCATGCAAGTATCTTGGATTGCAGTTAAGCATTTGGCAGTTGAAAAGATCGGAGTGGAAGCCAATGGTTGACGCTGCACTTCACATACTACCGGGATGGCAAAGGGGTCTGGTGACCAGACCCGGCAGGCTGGTTCTTGTCAACCAGGTCATGAGAGCGCGGGCTACTCACCACCTTATGGTTGCGGAGGCGCCAAAATGGGCTCTGGATAGAGTGGACAAAGGCTGTAGGGCCTTCTTCTTGGCTGGGACTGAGGAAGTCAAGGGAGGCAAATGTGTAGTATCTTGGGCGAGAGTGTGCAGGCCTAAGCACATGGGAGAGCTAGGCGTCATTGATCTACACAAGCACGGTATTGCCCTAAGATTGAGGTGGGAATGGCTTAGACGCACGGATGCTTCCAGGCCGTGGCAAGGGCTCTGCCTGACCGCGGACAAATCGGTGGTGCAAGCGTTTGGAAGCTTGGTAAAATGGAGAGTTGGAGCCGGTGACAAAACCTTGTTCGGAAGGATAGGTGGCTCCATGGTGCTACCATCGCGAGGTCACTCCTCCGTGGCGACGTCGGTTAAATGCAAGTTGCTAACAGGAGACTTGTCCGAGAGGCTTTGGGTATGCATTCTTGGATGAATGATGTGGTGGGTGACCTGCACCAAGGCCTAACCCGAATATAGGTCTTTGGGAGATCCTTGAGGAGGTTAAACTGTATGCTCGGTCGAGGACAGTCCCATTTCGGCATGGAATGCGTCAGGAACGTACACTGCATCTTCTGCTTACAAGATGTTTTGTGAGGGAGGAGTTAGATTCCACTCTTTTGGAGCTATTTGGAAGTGTTGGGCCCCTCTGGCATGCAAAATTTTTATGTGGTTGGTTGTCCAATATCGGCTATGGACTTCGGACAGAAGATCTAGGCACAACTTGCAAGATCAAACATCAAAATGCTTTCTATGTGATCAAGAGGAGGACACGGTGGACCATCGCGGAGGTCACTCCTCTGGTGGCGACGTCAGTTCGTACGCAAGTTGCTAACAGGAGACTTGTCCGAGAGGCTTTGGGTATGCATTCTTGGATGAATGATGTGGTGGGTGACCTGTGCACGGAAGGCCTAACCCAGTATATAGGCCTTTGGGAGATCCTTGAGGAGGTTAAACTGTATGCTCAGTCCGAGGACAGTCCCATTTCGGCATGGAATGCGTCAGGAACGTACACTGCATCTTCTGCTTACAAGATGTTTTGTGAGGGAGGAGTTAGATTCCACTCTTTTGGAGCTATTTGGAAGTGTTGGGCCCCTCTGGCATGCAAAATTTTTATGTGGTTGGTTGTCCAATATCGGCTATGGACTTCGGACAGAAGATCTAGGCACAACTTGCAAGATCAAACATCAAAATGCTTTCTATGTGATCAAGAGGAGGACACGGTGGATCACATTCTGCAGCAATGTGTGTTCTGAGGCAAGTATGGTTCAGTTGCATCACTAGGATGGGGTTGTCGATGGAGCATTGCCCAACCAATGATTCAAGATTGGTGCAATGGTGGTCGGATGCTAGAAAGCGTTTTCTTAAGCACTCTCAGAAAGGTTTTGATACTTTTGTTATGCTTATCTGCTGGACGTTATGGAAACAAAGGAACGTGAGGGTGTTTGGATCGGGTCAGATCAAGAATGAGCACGATACGGTGGACACGATCTTCGACGAGCTGAGGATGTGGGCCACGGCAGGAGCTTTTGGAGATCAACATATGTTAGAATAGTAGAGTAGTGTGTGTGTGGAGTGGAGGCTTGGTAAGGCTGGTTGTGGCCTAACCGGCAATATTGTAATCTTTTGTACATATTTTTCTCTCTTCTATAAAGCTAAGGTACGCCTTTGGCGAACCCTCGAAAAAAAGACTGTCGAAACTTTATGTGTGTTTGGATGAAAGCAGCAGTGCTGCACAGTTGCCCTGGAACTGTGGCCGCGCCGCCGCGTAGGCCGATCTCGCCGAATACATGAAGCGTGAGTCGGGTGGGGGTGCGATTGAGAGCTTTGAGCGTGGAGCAGAGACCGGGGCAGGCAGCGAACCCTCGAAAAAAAGACTGTCGAAACTTTATGTGTGTTTGGATGAAAGCAGCAGTGCTGCACAGTTGCCCTGGAACTGTGGCCGCGCCGCCGCGTAGGCCGATCTCGCCGAATACATGAAGCGTGAGTCGGGTGGGGGTGCGATTGAGAGCTTTGAGCGTGGAGCAGAGACCGGGGCAGGCAGCGATCCCCTCGACGTCGTCCAGGACTGCCCCCGCCTACACTATCAGTTAATGAATGAGCTAAGCAGTGGTAGTGGTACCCTTACCCTTCGGCGCCGACGGCGAGGGAAGGCGGCGACAGGAGACAAAGGCCACCAAGTTGGGGCAGAACAGCGTCGGCGGACGCAGAGGCAGATCACAGTTCTGGTAAGCGGCACTGGTGGCGCAGAGCAGTTAAGCACCCTGAATAAAAATCCCGTGGTCTAGTCACCTTCGAGGTTTCACTCTGATAGCAACTGTTGTGTACTTGTCAGGTGAGAACTGATTGGTTGAATCCTTTTGGAATTGCAGCTGCATTGGATCGATGTTTGTGCAGTCTGGTGTCTGCAGATTATTTGTTTCGGGTAACCCTACAGATTGATATGCTCTGCAAATATTCAGATAGCAGGGCTCTCTTTTTGTTGGTTCTCCTGAATCGGATGAGAGTTGAATCATGTGTATGATGACTGCACACCTGTTTTGGTTGGATTAGCATGGATTCCACACTCACTTTTAGCTGGTATTATTTCATCAAGAATAGGCCTCCTTTGGTTTGTAGAAATTTTATAGGAACTCTATAGGATAGGATTTTCATAGAAAAATTTCCCTTTCAAGCCTTTTGATTTGTAGGAATGGATTCCTGTTCCTATTAGCACTAGTAAGCATGCACGTGCAACGCACGTCCCGATTAAATATACCCTACTATGAAACTTCATAATTCTGTCAGCCAAAATCTCACGCAAAAAGCATATAATAACTAACTGCATAACTGACATAATGTTAGTTCGATCTTAAGAGTCATCATTGTATCCAAACCGAAGTAAATTTGAGGTGTAATATTCCCAACCAAGAAAAATACAGCTTCAATCTTATTTTCTTCTAGGTCGTGCCTATGAACGGGCCATTGCCAAAAAGCACCAAGAAAAAAGATATGCAGGTGTGTGTACAGAGGCAATGAAATTAGTAGTTTCCACATAAGCTGATCAAATGAAATAATTCATCAAGGTTCTGAGATACAAGTTTGTCCATCTAAGAAACAAAACATTGCTAGTTAGCAAACCAAACTGCAGCAATATAACATCCTCGACCTTGTGGCTGTGTTACAAGCAAAATCAGGTACCCGTGAAACCAGCCTGAGAGACAAAGCAGATGCGCAAACCACTGTAGGTAGATCCACATTTACTCATAATCTAGAGGCATTTGTGGTCATTTACTGTTCATCCTTCCATGGCAAGGTCCAAAGCAACGAAGGTATTTGCAACCTGATATTTGGAAGCTTGCTTTTTTTGCGAAAGCAAAGAAATCAATCTCTAGGAGAGTATTAACACATATCACCATGTCTGATGATGAACATAACTCTGCAAAGAAAAAGGAATAAGTGAGGAGATGAACAAACGTAGTTGTACATATGCTACATAAATTTGCATCTAATCTTCTCACCTTGTTCCGGTCTGCAGTATGTTGTCTTGCTCGTCGAACCTGAACTGATAGAGAAAGTTCCCTGTAGCACTTTATTTGTGAGGATATAACATTAGTCAACAACAAATTTATCATTGTTATTTCATGGGAAGATAACAGATCATTCATAAGTATATATTTTGTTGGCTGTTGATTACTCGAAAGTAATACTAATATGGGCTTACAAGTCTGGGCATGTTTCTTTGCAACGAGCGACATCTATTAGCAGAGGTAAATCATAATATTATAGACATATATTACTAATAGAAAATATTGAGAAAACACTACTTTTCTTTTTATATTACATAAATTAGAACAATCAATTTCTTCCATCTTCGGCTTTAATTCAACAATTTTCGGTTAGGATAAAATCATGGGTTTTCCCCTAAAAAAACAAGACCAATAAGAAAAAAAAACTAAGAATTCAAGCCTATCAGACAATCATGCACTACTGATATTCGGTCAACCAAACTCATGTAATAGTTGCTCACCTGCAAATTCTTCAGTAGTTGTGCTAACATATGAAACATCTTCTTGATCTCCCTATCCTGAATTCTATGATAACAAAGAGCTGAACTCGAAAAATAAAACCACACCGCAGGACATCTATAGGCTATTTTTACACAAAAAGAGACTCGAAAACACATACAATGAAAATGAGGCACCTGTTTAAATGAGCCATTGAAACCAGACTACACAGAGCTCGACATATCGCCTTGTGGACCTAGCTCAATATCAGCATTTCTTTGGGACCATTCCTCTTTGCTGATCTCAAATTAGTCATGTTAAATTTCACAAAATAAATGTCCTTACAACATTCACAATTCAAATCCTTTGTGTATTCTAACCAAGAAGAGGGAATTCAATCTTGGGTGTGGCTTGCATCCTAGTGTCATAAGTAATACATTATCGTCCAGTTCTTGTGTTGTTGCCTAAAAATATAAAATATTAAAGAACAGAACATGAAGAATATGTATTATAACATAATATTGTTAAATAAAAGATGAAGCTATACTTCTATGTTCATCGTCTTGTTGAGTTGAAAACACACAACTCGTTGTGTCGTGTGGCACAGGGATTTCCTTTTCTTGAGAGCCTTGGTGACAACCAGGTTCTAATTAAACGATTTGGTCAACATATTTTAGAACTCTGCAATCTCTAACTGAAATCTGCACTGCCATTATTAGAACCAAAAATGATGTCGAGGGGGCAACAACATATGGCAACTTCTCTCTGCGCATGTGAAATAAAAAGAGATGCATTGTGTTGACATGATATGTGTATTGTATAACATTTCAGCATTCAGGCAGTTGCTCACAGAAAGCAAACCATCACAATTTGCACAATTCCAACCAGCCATATAAGAACACATACAGATTTCCTTAAAGATCCATTCAAAGGACATGCCAATTGAACACGGTTTCCTTGAGAAGACCAATTCAAAGCAAAACCATCAAACATGGCATTGGCGTACAACATTCAATGCAGAATGCAAGAGAAAGCCCATAAGAAAACAAAAATGCTGCACTGGAATTGGTTGTTGAAGCAAATTTACTTTGCCATACCTAATCCTACACTGTTACTGCTAGTATAAACATCAGTAGCATCAGAGATTGCATGCTGCATTGGAATTGGTTGTTCAAGCAAATTTACTTTGCAATACCTAATACTACACTGTTACTGCTAGTATATGTAAACATCAGTAGCATCAGAGACTGCTCACAAGGGCACAGCTGCACACCCTCCTATTTCCATACTCCAAAGATCACAAAATAATCTCATATAGAGAATACAGAGAAAACCCATTTTTACAGAGCCCAATATGACCAAAAACCACATACCCTGAGCAAATCATCATCTAGGGAGAGATTATCATCAGCAGAAAAAAGAACAGAGAGAGATGAAATTCAGTTTGCATCCAAAGCTCTCTCCGTTCCCCACGGCTGGAGGTCTCCCCGTCCCCAAAACATGCCTCCGCCAGCAGAGCACCCGTGCTCCTCGTTCCTCGCCGTCGACCATGGTAACGGGCTCACTGCGACCCCGACGGGACACACACAGAGAGAGAGAGAGAGAGAGAGAGAGGGGGGGGGGGATGTACTCGACAGCACCGGTGCCCTTGCTCAGTCGCCGTTGCCCAGATCCAAATCGCTGTCGCCGCCCCGATCCATGACAGCAGGCCGACTTCCTAAGGCCAGAGTCGCGGTGGCAATGACTGCCACGGCCGAAGTGCAGCAGGCGCGCCGGAGTGGGGCTCAATGCTGGTGGCCTCGTGTCGAGGAGGCAACGGAGATGGTGGCGACGCAGGAGATCAGCGACGCTGGGCTCGCTTGGAGGCGATATGGTGGAGGGGATTGAGGGGACGACACGATTTGAAAGATGGAAAGGAAGGGAGCAGAGCAATTAGCGGCATGAACATCTCATTGACGCGATTCAGGTGGATTCGATACGCGTTGTGGGCGGGGCCGTGCGGATCGGGGGCACGGAGCGCTATGACTATCGGCAGACTACGGGCGTCTGGCGGCAGAACATTTGATCTGAGTCATCGATCTGGTTAACAGATTATTGGCGTAATATGGGCAGTAGGATATTTTTAGGTTGATTTAATCCGAGGGTTGTGGTTATCTTGTGTACAGTTTGTTGTGTGGTTTTAGGATAACTTACGTTTGCTTTTTTAATAAGTAGTAAGTATAGATATAGATAGGAATCAATCCTTCGCATTTTAAAGAAAAAAATATTAGCCTAAACTCAATGAAAAATTCCTTTTGTACGCATCAAATGACAATTGAGATACATGTCACCTAACTTTCTATGGTTTTCCTATTCCTATCGAGTATTTAACAAAAACTACCACAATCCGTGGAACCGTACCTATAAACTATCACTTTACAAATTTGTGCCGAAAACTACCATTTTCTCACTAATCCTTGACTAAAAACTATCAAGTCTGAAAAGAGCCCGATTCGGCTCTTTTAAACGCGTTTCTGACTAGTTGGGCCCACACGTCAGTGTCTATCTTTTTGCTCCTCCTATCTCTCTTAGGCATTTCAACAAACACCTCGTCTTCGTGCCCCACGGCCGGGAGCTCGCCGACGAGGTAGTTGCCGGCGAGCGAGAGCACGCGCAGCTCGGTGGCTGGCCCATCCAACCCCCGACCGACCCTCCTCCTCCTTCTCCCCCTCTGGCCGGAGCACAACCTCCAGCAGGGAGGCGGTGCGCCCCTCCATTGCACGCGGCGGCGCTCCTCTGGCCAGAGCGCGGCGATGCACCCCAGAGCACGACGGCGGTGCACGCCTCGGCGCCGGTCGGCAAGGCAAGGAGATGCAGGAGTGGAAGAAGTCTTCTGCCCGGTGTGGTGTTGATGTGGCTCTGTCTTTGGTTCATGTCCACTGCAAAGAGGCGCGAGAAGATAAGCTGGCAGCGATCAAGGTCGCCAACACCAAGAAGCATGATTTCCGATCCTTTATGGAGACTTTCATTGCTGCCACCACTCGGATCGCCGATGGTGTCGACCTGGACGAGTTTGTCGAGCCTGCCAGTCCTCCTCCCGCGGAGTGAACAAACTTTTTATGCCCCACCTTAAATTTACCTCGGAATGCCGAGTGGATTTTGTAACCGTTAAACTCTTTCGGGCTGGATGCCTGAGTACTTCGATCTGCGGTCTGGGACCTTTAAGATTTATCTGAACTTGGTTTATTTCCGAATATGCTTGCATTTGCCTTCAAGCGAACTTTGTTCTTCACTCGGAATATACTTTGTGCTTGAGATGCAGCTCTGAGGTGGAAAACCCAATCGACCTGCACTTCATCGTTCTTGCAGGTAGGGATGGAGCACACATTGCAGTTGACCTGCACCTCGTCGTCTTTGCGGATCGGGTTGGAGCGCATGTTGTACTTGTGGCGTAGCTCCGAAGGAGAAGGTAGCGGTCGACCTGCACCTCGTCGTCCTTGCGGATCGGGATGGAGCGCACGTTGTACTTGTGGCGTAGCTCCGAAGGAGAAGGTAGCAGTCAACCTGCACCTAGTCGTCCTTGCGGATGTGGATGGAGCGCACGTTGTACTTATGGCGTAGCTCCGAAGGAGAAGGTAGCAGTCGACCTGCACCTCGTCGTCCTTGAGGATCGGGATGGAGCACACGTTGTACTTGCGGCGTAGCTTCGAAGGAGAAGGTAGCAGTCGACCTGCACCTCGTCGTCCTTGTGGATCGGGATGGAGCGCACGTTGTACTTGTGGCGTAGCTCCGAAGGAGAAGGTAGCAGTCGACCTACACCTCGTCGTCCTTGCGGATCGGGATGGATTTCATACTTAGGCGAGTACTTGGACTGCAACTAAGCCCCCGAGTGGGAGGATCGTTCTCCACTCGGTGGGATTTTTCAAACTTAGGCGAGTACCTGGACTGCAGCTAAGCCCCCGAGTGGGAGGATTGCTCTCCACTCGGTGGGATTTTTCAAACTTAGGCGAGTATGGACTCTAGCTAAGCCCCGAGTGGGAGGATTGCTCTCCACTCGGTGGGATTTTCAAACTTAAGCTAGCTTGGATGCGGCTAAGCCCCAGTGGGAGGATTGCTCTCCACTCGGTGGGATTTTCAAACTTAGGCGAGCTTGGATCAGCAACTAAGCCCCGAGTGGGAGGATTGCTCTCCATTCGGTGGGATTTTTCAAACTTAGGCGAGTACTTGGACTGCAGCTAAGCCCCCGAGTGGGAGGATTGCTCTCCACTCGGTGGGATTTTTCAAACTTAGGCGAGTACTTGGACTGCAGCTAAGCCCCCGAGTGGGAGGATTGCTCTCCACTCGGTAGGATTTTTCAAACTTAGGCGAGTACTGGGCTGCAGCTAAGCCCCCGAGTGGGAGGATTGCTCTCCACTCGGTGGGATTTTTCAAACTTAGGCGAGTACTTGGACTGCAGCTAAGCCCCCGAGTGGGAGGATTGCTCTCCACTCGGTGGGATTTTTCAAACTTAGGCGAGTACTTGGACTGCAGCTAAGCCCCCGAGTGGGAGGATTGCTCTCCACTCGGTGGGATTTTTCAAACTTAGGCGAGTACTTGGACTGCAGCTAAGCCCCCGAGTGAGAGGCTTGCTCACCACACGGTAGGATTTTTCAAACTTAGGCGAGTACTTGGACTGCAGCTAAGCCCCCGAGTGAGAGGCTTGCTCACCACTCGGTAGGATTTTTCAAACTTAGGCAAGTACTTGGACTGCAGCTAAGCCCCCGAGTGAGAGGCTTGCTCACCACTCGGTAGGATTTTTTAAACTTAGGCAAAACGGATTCGCAGCTAAGCCCCCGAGTGGGAGGCTTGCTCACCACTCGGTAGGATTTTTTAAACTTAGGCGAAACAGATTCGCAGCTAAGCCCCCGAGTGGGAGGCTTGCTCACCACTCGGTAGGATTTTTTTAAACTTAGGCGAAATAGATTCGCAACTAAGCTCCCGAGTGGGAGGCTTGCTCACCACTCGGTAGGATTTTTTAAACTTAGGCGAAACGAATTCGCAGCAAAGTCACCCACTGGGGGATTTCAAACGTAAACAAAAGTAACAACAATCGTTGGGAAAATCATAAAACTCTTGTCTTTGATAAATAAACTACAGAGGTACTTCTTATTACATCTCATCTGAGTGAGTACTTAAGTATAAAAGGGGCGGAGCAGATCCGCGTTCCAAGCTCGTGGCTCGTCTTTCTGATGTTCGACATTGTAAAGATGGTATGCTCCATTGTGAAGAACTCTGGTGATAATGAAGGGGCCTTCCCAAGCAGGAGCGAGCTTGTGTGGCTTCTGTTGATCCACTCGAAGAACCATGTCTCCCTCTTGAAAGGCTCGACCCTTCACGTTTCTGGCGTGGAATCGACGCAAGTCTTGCTGGTAAATGGTCGACCGGATCAAGGCCATCTCTCTTTCCTCCTCTAAGAGGTCGACTGAATCCTGCCGGGCATGTTCTGCTTCCTCTTCAGAGAAGAGCTCGACTCGGGGTGCATTGTGGAGCAGGTCACTTGGCAGAACAGCTTCGGCTCCATAGACCAAAAAGAAAGGAGTTCGTCTAGTCGACCGATTGGGAGTTGTCCTCAAACCCCAAAGTACTGATGGAAGTTCATCGACCCAGGCACCTGTTGCGTGTTTGAGATCACGCATCAGTCGGGGTTTCAGTCCCTTGAGAATTAGGCCATTTGCTCTTTCTGCTTGTCCATTCGACTGCGGGTGAGCGACTGAAGCATAGTCGACTCGTGTGCCTTGAGAAGCACAGAAAGCTCTAAACTCATCAGAATCGAAGTTTTGACCCATTGTCAGTGATGATGTTGTGTGGAACTCCATATCTGAATGTCAATTCTCTGATGAAACTGACAGCAGTGCTGGCTTCGAGATTCTTGATAGGTTTAGCTTCAATCCATTTGGTAAACTTGTCGACTGCTACAAGCACATGAGTGAATCCGCTTCTACCAGTTCTCAGTGGTCCAACCATATCCAACCCCCAAATAGCAAAGCACCAGACGAGAGGAATGGTCCTCAAAGCTGACGCTGGCTTGTGAGACATATCAGAGTAAAACTGGCAGCCTTCACATCTGTCGACTATATCTTTTGCCATCTCATTTGCTCATGGCCAATAAAATCCGGCTCGGTATGCTTTAGCCACAATGGCCCGAGAGGACGCATGGTGACCACAGGTCCCCGAGTGGATGTCGTTGAGGATCATTCGACCTTCTTCTGGCGTTATGCATTTCTGACTGACTCCAGTCACACTTTCCCTGAACAATTGTCCCCTTATCACAGTAAAGGCTTTGGATCGACGGACGATCTGTCGAGCCTCTTCTTTATCCTCTGGGAGTTCTTTCCTAAGGATGTACGCGATGTAAGGTACTATCCAGTCGGGAGTGGTGACCAGAACTTCCATGATTAGGTCGACCACGGCTGGGACCTCGACTTCAGTCGGATCTGTGGCACTCTTAGGCTACGGGGGCTCTTGTGTGAAAGGATCTTCTTTAACTGACGGTGTGTGAATGTGTTCCAAAAACACATTGCTGGGAATGGCTTCTCTCTTGGAACCTATCTTCGCCAAATCATCGGCTGCTTGATTTTTCAGTCGGGGTATATGATGGAGTTCTAACCCCTCAAACTTCTTTTCCAACTTTCTCACCGCATTGCAATAGCCAGTCATGGCTAGGCTTCTGACATCCCACTCTTTCATCACTTGATTGACCACCAAATCTGAGTCGCCATAGACCATGAGGCGACGGACGCCGAGTGAAATGGCCATGCGCAACCCATATAAGAGTGCTTCGTATTCTGCTTCGTTATTGGAGGAATCAAAGTGAATCCGGAGTACATATCTGAGCTTGTCCCCTCGGGGGGATACCAGTACCACCCCGGCACCAGAACCATTCAGCATCTTGGAACCGTCGAAGAACATGGTCCAGTGCTCCGAGTGAACTTGGGTCGGCAGTTGCTGTTCGATCCACTCGGCGAGGAAATCAGCTATTGCTTGGGACTTGATAGCTTTCTTTGCCTCAAACTTGATATCTAAGGGAGGAGTTCAATCGCCCATTTTGCCACTCGACCAGTTGCATCTCTCACAGCGTAATCTCCGACAATGGGCGTCGGCGACGATCGTAATAGAGTGGTCAGAGAAATAGTGTGCAACCTTCTTCATGGTCATGTAAATCCCATAAACAAGCTTCTGATAGTGCGGATATCTCTGCTTTGACGGGGTCAGGACTTCAGAAACGTAATAAACTGGGCGCTGAACTTTATAGGCTTTTCCTTCTTCTTCCCGTTCGACCGTAAGTACTGTCCTGACGACTTGTCCAGTGGCTGCAATATAAAGCAACAAAGGCTCTTTGCTGATTGGGGCAGCAAGCACCGGATGGGTGGAAAGCAGAGCTTTTAGCTCTGCAAATGCTGCATCAACCTCAGGAGTCCACTCGAACTTATCTGACTTCTTCATCAGTCGGTAGAGAGGCAGTGCCTTCTCACCGAGTCTGGAAATGAATCGACTTAGGGCGGCCAAACAACCAGTAAGCTTCTGGACATCATGCACGCGCACGGGGCGTTTCATTCGGAGTATGGCACCAACTTTCTCGGCGTTAGCGTCGATCCCTCGTTCGGAAACGAGAAAACCGAGTAACTTTCCTCCTGGAACTCCGAATGTGCACTTTGATGGATTAAGCTTGATATCATACCTTCTGAGGTTGGCAAAGGTTTCAGCAAGGTCATCCAATAGGTCGGAACCTTTTCGTGACTTGACCACAATGTCATCCATGTACGCTTCCACATTCCGACTGATTTGAGTGAGTAAACACTTCTGAATCATCCGCATGAATGTGGCTCCAGCGTTCTTCAGACCGAATGGCATGGTGACATAACATAAGCATCCGAATGGGGTGATGAAAGCTGTTTTAATCTCGTCGGGTCCATACAGACGGATCTGATACCCGGAATAGGCGTCTAAAAAGGACAAACGCTCACACCCCGCAGTCGAGTTGACTATCTGATCGATGCGGGGGAGAGGAAAGTGATCCTTCTGGCAGGCCCGATTGATATGCTTGAAGTCGATGCACATGCAAAGTGAGTCGTCCTTCTTAGGGACCATGACAACATTTGCTAACCACTCGGAATGGTAAATCTCTCTGATAAACCCAGCTGCAAGGAGTCGAGCCACTTCTTCACCGATTGCTTTTCTCTTCTGTACGGCGGACCGTCGAAGATGTTCCTTGACCGGTTTTACCTTTGGGTCGACTCGCAAACGATGCTCAGCCAGTCCCCTGGGAACACCTGGCATGTCAGAAGGTTTCCATGCAAAGATTTCCCAGTTCTCACGGAGGAACTGGATGAGCGCTTCTTCCTATTTGGAGTCGAGTGTTGTCGAAATGTGGGTCAGAGCAGCATTGGGATTAGTCGGGTGGATATGAATCGGTTTTGTTTCACCGGACGACTGAAATGCTGAATCCGTTGCAGGCTTCTTGGCTCGCAACAAATCACTCGGATCTGCATTTTTCTGATACTCCTGCAATTCCACTACTGCCATCTGCGCATCGGCGATCTTTGAGCCCTTCTGGAAGCACTCTTCTGCCTTCTTTCTATTGCCAGTAATAGTGATCACACCTTTGGGACCGGGCATCTTCAATTTGAGATACACATAACATGGTCGAGCCATGAAACGTGCATAAGCTGGCCTGCCCAGAATAGCGTGATAAGCGCTCTGGAAATCCACAACTTCAAATGTCAACTTTTCTTTGCGGTAATTCTTGGAATCACCGAAAACCACATCAAGAGCAATTTGGCCGAGTGATTCAGCCTTCTTGCCTGGAATGGCTCCATGGAAACTCATCTCGCTTTCATCGAGTGCGACATCGAAATGCCCATCCTTTCGGCGTCTCTGCATCTACGTAATATTCAGCCATCGCCACCATCCATCAAAACTTTAGTCAGTCGAGTGCCTTCGACAACTGGGTCGACCACCAAAACTTACCTCCCAGGGGTGGCTATGTGCGTCGGGTGATCGGACTGGTCGAATGTGATGGCAGTCTGAGACCATTTCAAATAACTGGGTGTCGCCGGAGCGACCATATTCACTTCTCTGTTGATAACTTTCAGTCGACTCTTGCTCTCAACATCAGCAAAAATCATCAGAGTGGAATTGACATGAGGGTAACCATCATCACTCTCCTCCTTGTCCTCAACCTTGTCTGACTCTTTTTCCTTGTCTTTGGGTTGTTTTTCTTGAAACTGCTGGATCAGGAGTCGACACTGTCGAGTGGTGTGCTTTGGGTAATTGATTTTACCCTCTTCATCTTTCTTTGTATGAATGTGGCATGGAAAATCCAGCACATCATTTCCATCTTGATCTTTTATTTTCTTAGGGTTCCATGGCCCCTTGGGCTTCCTTTTGGATTTTCCTTGAGTCATGACTAAGGTTTCCCCAGGAGCAGCTGGCTCGGCCTTGCGCTTCTGCTTCCGACTGGAGTTTCCTCCTCCGGTTTCATGGGCGACTGATTTGTGCTTGCCACTCCGGAGACGATCCTCTTCTTCACCATTAGCATACTTGGTGGCAATTTCCATCATTTCACTCAGAGACATGTCTCCGGTTCGACCGAATTTCATATTCAGCTCTCTGTACTTAACGCCTTCCTTGAAGGCACAGACTGCTTGGTGATCAGACACATTCTCCACTGTGTGATGCAACGTGATCCATCTCTGGATGTAATCCCTCAAAGTTTCATTCGTCTTCTGCACACAAGATTGCAGCTCTGTCAACCCTGCTAGTCGCTTGCAGGTTCCTTCAAACGTTCTGACAAACACTCGGGCAAGATCTTCCCAAGTGTAAATGCTGCTGGGTGCTAATTGGTTCAGCCATGCTCTGGCCGAGCCCTCCAACATGAGAGGTAGATGTTTCATGGCCACTTCATCATTGCCGCGGCCAATCTGAACAGCCACTCAGTAGTCCTCAAGCCAAGTATCAGGCTTGGACTCACCATGAACTTCTCGACTCGATCGCCAACTTTGAAGTTGGGAGGGATCACCGCGGCCCTGATGGCTCTGCTGAAGCACTCTGGTCCTGAAATGTGCACTCTGCTGCTGGTGGGTACATCTCTGTCATGACCTTTTCGGTGAGCTCTGTTCCTGTCGACCAAACCCTGAACGAGAATGGATCTCGCATCAAAGCCTGGTTCTCTGGGGTCGACTGGAATCCTTCGCCCAATCTTGTGAGGCGTCGTCCTCCTATTTGTCGAGGCACGTATGACCCACTCCTTGGGGGAGGGTGGGCACTTGACGACGATCATCACGATCGAGTCGGTGATCATACTGCTCACGGTTTCTGAACTGATCACGCCGGTCTCCACGTCCCTCACGCCTGGGGGGCGATCTTGGGCTGTGAGCCGACTGGACTGTATCTGCAACAACATATCTGCTATGGATCATATTCCTCGACTGTGACACAGCCGTATTCTGCTCTCCCGCTACCCGGAGCAAAGCTCTGATCTGCATCAGACCTCTGCCAGCTTCTGACTGGGAGGGCTGAATTGACTCTGCTATTCGAGCTGCAGCTATAAGATTTTGAATCGGAGTTCGATATACCTGAGTCGGTGGTGGAAAGAGCTGACGTCAACTGGATTCTGGAACCCATTGTCGCGCACGCTCGTCGAGTACTCGCTGGAGGTTCTCCAGTCGAGTGCGCTCAGCCAAGTTGGCCAAGCGTGCATCCTCCAAGGCACGGGCCTCGGGGGTTTCTCCAACGATAGGAGTGTTAAGTGCATCCATGTTCCGGTGGCGAAGTTCTTCCCTCTGCTGCGGAGAGAGGGGCTCGGGGAGGTACTCTTCATGGGCATGCGCCGGATCGCCTCCGCCGTCGCCACCATCGACGCAGGGGAAGCCGGGAGGACTGCATGGTCCGTCGACCATCAGCACCTCCGCCGCTGGATCACTGTTGTCGCACTCGGATGCAGTCTTTGCGGAGCCAGTCGAACAAGCCGTAGAGAGATTCGCGGGCTCGATCGCGCGACAGGGGGTGGCCGATGGCGAGCCACGCGTGCCTCACCCACCGCTGAAGCTTCGACCGGCCGGGCGCTTGCGCCCGGCGATAGGGAGGAGGACACCACGAGGGCCGACCGATCTCGGGTCGACGGCTGCCGCAGGAGGACGTCGTGAACGCCGCGCGAGTCGTTGCCCGCGATCGTGGAGTCGCCGACGTCGAGTGGAGCCTCCGAAGCCAAAGCGGAATCGTCGGCGATTTAACACGAAGCGCGCGAGACGGATCTCGCGACCCTCACCGGACCTCCGCTGAAACCATGATGAAGGGGATCGGAAAAACCGCAACTTCACCAACAAGTCGCTAAGACACCTGCCCCACGGTGGACGCCAACTGTCGTGGTTCTAAGTCTGATAGTAGAATAGGGGGTAGGAATGTAGAGGCAAGATCTCAGCTATGGAGGAGCTGTACACACAAGGTTTACGAGTTCAGGCCCTTCTTGGAGGAAGTAACAGCCCTACGTCTCGGAGCCCGGAGGCGGTCGACTGGACTATGTGCGTGTGAGTTACAGGGGGTGCGAACCCTTGTCCCAGAGGAGGGGGTGGCTTATATAGACTGCGCCAGGACCCCAGCTCCCCTCCGTTACGCCAGGTTCAATGTACATTAAGAGAGGGGTGTTACTGGTAACGCCAATAGTAAAGATACATAATGACCATTAAGGCTATGACTTAATTCCCGACCGTTGCAGAGCAGAGTGGCTTTAGACCTCCCGGTGGTCGAGTGATTGTCTGCGCGGTCGAGTGTCTTCAAGGCTGTCGAGTGGAACATTGCCTCATGGTTGAGTGGATGATGATTCTTCTTCAAATGTTCTTGGTTCTTCTAGAGATGTCCTTAGGGAGGGTATCTTGGATAGGTCCATGACCCTACCCTAGGTACATAGCTTCATCAGATATGGGAGACCCGGAAAGCTCGGACGACGCTGCAACGTCCCTCTGGCCCCACCACCCTGCCCCACAAAAAGTAAATCCAACCGAAACACTAGTCCCAAACCCTACTCCTCCTGCTCTTTCCGCTCCCCTCCCATTCCAATCTGCGATCCCCCTCCCCTCCGCCAGGGCCGGCTTCGGCTTCGGCTCCGACGACATCGACTTTATGGGCTTGCCGCCGGGGACTCGTCAAGTGTGTCCGAACCGGATGAGGCGCGCTCCGCCGCTCAAGGATAGACCGCGGTGGGAGCTCCTCCTCGACGGTCGTGAGCTCTTTCTCCGCGACAGGAGGAAGCCGCCTTGCCCGCTCTCTGTCATCAACGGTGAGGCACCCGCGCGAGCACCAGCGCTAGCTCCGGTACCTGCGAGTAGCCGCTGGATGCTGGTGTCCGCACCACCCAGCCCGCCGACGCGTGAGCTGCAGTGGGGATGGTGGGTCACCCCTACCGCATGGCGAGGAGGGCGACATCAGGCAGAGCAAGGCATGAAGGAAATATGCCCTGGAGGCAATAATAAAGTCATTATTTATTTCCTTATATCATGATAAATGTTTATTATTCATGCTAGAATTGTGTTAACCGGAAACATGATACATGTGTGAATACATAAACAAACAGAGTGTCACTAGTATGCCTCTACTTGACTAGCTCATTGATCAAAGATGGTTATGTTTCCTAGCCATAGACATGAGTTGTCATTTGATTAACGGGATCACATCATTAGGAGAATGGTGTGATTTACTTGACCCATTCCGTTAGCTTAGCACTTGATCGTTTAGTATGTTGCTATTGCTTTCTTCATGACTTATACATGTTCCTATGACTATGAGATTATGCAACTCCCGTTTACTAGAGGAACACTTTGTGTGCTACCAAATGTCTGGCGTAATCGGGTGATTATAAAGGTGCTCTCTGTGTGTCTCCAAAGGTACTTGTTGAGTTGGCGTATTTCGAGATTAGGATTTGTCACTCCGATTGTCAGAGAGGTATCTCTGGGCCCACTCGGTAATACACATCACTATAAGCCTTGCAAGTATTGTAACTAATGAGTTAGTTGTGGGATGATGTATTACGGAACGAGTAAAGAGACTTACCGGTAACGAGATTGAAGTAGGTATCGAGATACCGACGATCGAACCTCGGGCAAGTAACATACCGATGACAAAGGTAACATCACCATAATCCTGCGTGTGCGTAGGAATTTTTTTGAAATTACTACGTTCCCCAACAAGGCACACTGCGGGTCCTCCACATCTGTGCCAGAGACGCTGCCACCCGCGGAAGACGACAACGCGCACACTCCGCCTAGCAATCCACCGCTCCTATACCTCGACGGAGACAGACGCCCGTCACCGGCGTCGCAAGAACGCGGTGGCTCTCCATCGCGCGCTCGAGGAGTCGGCCAAGGTGGTGCAGTCTAAGGTGGCGGCGGCGGACATAGACTTGCGGCTCGCGACGGAGCAGAGCCCTACCGCCTGTCGCTTCGTGGGGTTCCTCACATGGTTCACTGGATCCAATGGTGGCGGCTCTATGACGGATGGCGACGACCAGCCACCCGCAGCGGATGCTTACTATGCGGAGAGCCGCCGAGACCCATAGGGGAAGCGACCCCCGAGGGAGTGATGAACTTCGGCCGCCCTTGTATGCTCTAAATTATGTTTTTCTATGTTTAATTAGCTATGATTGGCCCTTTTTTATGAACTATGTGGACGTCCAACGACGGAATTGCTATGTTTGATCGTATATGCTATGATCGACGTCGTTTGCATGAAATAGAGTAGGCAAATTTGGGGTTCTGGCTATTGACAAGGGGAAAGGAAACTGCTCGGGCACTGCCAGCGGGCGTGCTCGGACACGCCCGCGGGCGTTTGGGGGTGCATTTTTGGGTATTGCGGTTGTAGATGCCCTTATGATCTTTCAAACCTAAAAAGTGTAGAGCATATCCCTAACATGTTTGTCACCGATCACATCAATTGGTGACAAATATGTACTCCAAAAACAAGATATCCTCAACATACCTACTATTACGAGGCACGAAGCAAAATAATGCACTTCTCACAATTCAAAAAAAAACAAGTACCTTTATGCTCCTTTTTAAGGACAAGTAGCAACATTAAGAATAATCAATGTGATGTCAAATGGAGGAAATTCTCTTGATCCGGCGGCTTCTATCTACGGAGAGTGCACACATCTTTGTCGTAATTTTACCGAAGTGTTTTTTATGCATTGTCCTAGTGAAGCCAATATGGCAGCTCATGTTTTAGCTAGTCATTCAGATTTTTTTTTCTCGAATACGCATGAGTGTGCGTATCATATATTAAGAGAAGAAGGGGGGAAGAGAGCCCCAACCACAGTTAATTACAACGTGTTACAACGCACTCCACCAGGCGGAACATTACATTACACCGGACTACTCATCAACCGCCCACCCATCTACCGCTACAAAGGAGATTGGAAAATCAGCCTGCAGGATGCCCGCTTGTTTCCACAAAACACACTCTGATGCAATATGCCTTATGACAAGCTGCACATCCGGTCTCTCTCCGTCAAACACTACCGAATTCCTGTGCTTCCATAACACCCACATGGTCAGCAGATGGATGGCTCGATAGGACTTGCCATGCTTTCCTTGTGGTATGGCTCTCGTGCACCAAGATTGTAGATCCTCGCCCACTGTTGGTGTCATGCCTCTCATGCCCATCGCCTGTCCTAACTTGGTCCATATTTCTCTCGAGAACACACAGTGTAGCAGGTGGTGATTTATATCTTCATCACCTTGGTCACACAGTGGACATGCATTTTGGTGTGGCAGTCCATGTTTTGCGAGTCTGTCAGAGGTCCACACCCTGTTCCGTAGGGCTAACCAAGCAAAGAAACGACAACGCAAAGGTGCGTTTGATATCCAAGTGAAGACTTCCGTCGGGGAGACATGCATTGCGGCAAATCCGGCCACGTACGCCGACCTCGCCGAGAATTTGCCATCCTTTTCCCAAGACCACCATAGTTGATCTGGTAGCTGGGTGTTAAGTGTTATAGTTGCGACCCTCGACCAGGTCTCGAGAAACTGCCGAAGACCGGTTTCATCCAAATTTGCTCCAAAATCACGGGCCCAAGTTGCACCAAGGAGGGCATCAGCTACCGTTCTGGACATTCGAACTTTCTTTGGCACCTTTGCATACACCACCAGGGCCAGCTCTTGTATTCGGTAACCATCTAACCATCTGTCCTCCCAAAACAAAGCTGTCTGGCCATCGCCAAGGATCAGTCTGGTCGCAGCTTGAATAAGGCCTCTAGCCTCCTCCGCGATCGAGAAGGCGAACTCTGCCCACGGTCTAGACGTATCTGTCCACTGCAACCATAGCCATTTTGCTTGCAATGCCACATTCATCCATCTGAGGTTAGTGACACCTAAGCCTCCTGCCCACTTTGGTCGATAGAGAGTCTCCCAAGCCACCGTGCATTCCCCCCTGCTGCCTCCTCCTTTCCACTCCACAAGAAGCTTCTGCAAATCTTGGTGATCGCCTTGATCGTTTTCGGAGGCAGTCCCATGGCAATCATCGAGCGCACCGGTATCGCGCAGAGGACCGACTGCACCAGCAATAGCCGGCTGCTCTTTGGCAGGGAGGCCGCTTTCCACGTTGGTAGGCGTGCTGCGATTTGGTCTACCAGGTCCTGAAACTGCAACGTTGTCTGCTTCCGAATTGACAGTGGTAACCCTAGATAGCGGCAAGGGAAACTTGTGCTTTCGCAGCCTAGCAGCTCGGACACCAGTTGCATGTGTTCCTGCGTACATCTGATCGGCAGAGCTGAACTTTTCTGAAGGTTGATCTTGAGCCCAAAAGCATGGCCGAACATGTCCAGGATTGCAGCACAAGCCTGAAGATCCAACTCTTTTGGTTTGAGAAAAATCATTGCGTCGTCCGCGTACATGGATACCCGCTGCCTTAATCCCGTCCGGACCAAAGGGGTAAGTAGCCCAGATGCAGTGGCATAATCAAACAGACGGTGTAGGGGCTCCATGCATAGTATGAAGATCATAGGCGAGAGGGGACTTCCCTGACGCAGCCCTTGACAGTTGTAGATCGTTTCACCGGGGATTCCATTTACCACAATCTTGGTTGATGAGGTCGCGAGCAAACCACAGATCCATTAGATCCACCTTGGTCCAAATCCCATCTGTCCCAAAACGTCTAGGAGAAAAGGCCATTGCACCGAGTCGAAGGCTTTGCTTATGTCAAGCTTCACAAGCACCGTCGGATCTCTTAGGGCGTGCAGTCTACGTGACATGCCTTGCACGAGCATGAAATTGTCATGCAGAGATCTTCCGCGCACGAACGCGCTTTGATGATTGCCCACCAAGTGCAGCAAGTCGTCTGTGAGACGAATGGCGAGAACCTTATCGAAAATCTTGATAGCACCATGGTTTAGACTAATAGGTCGAAAGTATTTTATGTCCACCGCTCCCACTTTCTTTGGAAGTAGCGAGACCGTGGCTCTGTTAATGGCCTGAAGCCCTCACATGTCTCCACCATGAAACATATCGATCGCCCTCATGAAGTCATTCTTTATGATATGCCAACATGTAGCATAGAATCGTCCTGTGAAACGTCTGGTCCGGGTGCCTTGTCCATGGGCATCTCTTTTATCACTTTCTCCACCTCATCTACTGAGAAAAGATCCTCCAGCTTCCGCAAGTCTCTTCTTGGCAGCCCGAGCAACTGAAGGTTTAGGGTATGGCTCCTTTCTGCGGCTGAGCCCAGTAGTCGCTGGTAGTAATCGGCAATCGCCTGCGCAATGCTGTTTTGGCCTGTGAACATCTGGCCTTCCGAGTGGATGGAGAGGATGATGTTCTTTCTCTGGCGGTGGCTGGCCTGGCGGTGAAAGAATGAGGTGTTGGCCTCTCCTTCCTTAAGCTGAAGTAGCCGAGAGCGTTGCCTAGCGATGGATCGTTGCAGTGAACATAGTCCCAGAAGCTTTCTCTTAAGAGTTTTGCGCAGCCCGTACTCTCTCTCTATGAGGACTCTCAAGTCCATTGCCTTGTCCAGTTGTGCAATAACCTCCAAAGCAATTGCGATCTGTAGCCTGATGTTTTTGATCCACCTGTCACTCCACCGCTGGAGCGCCTTAGCCGTAGCTCGTAGCTTGTTATCCAAATCCACAAATGCATTGCCCGATGATCCCACATAGGTCCACGCCGTCTCCACTGTGTGGAAGAAACCATCCGCCTTCGGCCAAAAAGCCTCAAAGCAAAAACGCTTGCCGTATGCAAAATCCGTGTTCAGATCTAGGAGCAAGGGGCAGTGATCTGATATAGCCGATCCAAGGGCTGTAAGCAACGCTGCCGGGTGTAGATCGTCCCAGCAATTGGTAGTGAAAACGTGGTCTATCTTCTCCAAGGTGGGGTGTCGGCGTTCGTTCGACCAAGTGTATTTGCGACCGTTGAGGTACATATCCTTGATCTCAAGTAAGTTTGTTCTCCTCCTAAACCTTGCCATCATTCTCTGGTTGAGGGCTTCATTATTTTTGTCTTCGGGGTTGACAAGCAGGTTAAAGTCCCCCACAATTGCCCATGGACTGACATGCAAATCGCGGATCTCCTCCAACTCGTCCATGAAGGAAATATGCCCTAGAGGCAATAATAAAGTTATTATTTATTTCCTTACATCATGATAAATGTTTATTATTCATGCTAGAATTGTATTAACCGGAAACATAATACATGTGTGAATACATAGACAAACATAGTGTCACTAGTATGCCTCTACTTGACTAGCTCGTTAATCAAAGATGGTTAAGTTTCCTAACCATAGACATGAGTTGTCATTTGATTAACGGGATCACATCATTAGGAGAATGATGTGATTGACTTGACCCATTCCGTTAGCTTAGCACTCGATCGTTTAGTATGTTGCTATTGCTTTCTTCATGACTTATACATGTTCCTATGACTATGAGATTATACAACTCCCGTTTATCGGAGGAACACTTTGTGTGCTACCAAACGTCACAACGTAATCGGGTGATTATAAAGGTGCTCTGGGTGTCTCCAAAGGTACTTGTTGGGTTGGTGTATTTGAGATTAGGATTTGTCACTCCGATTGTTGGAGAGGTATCTCTGGGCCCTCTCGGTAATGCACATCACTTAAGCGTTGCAAGCATTGCAACTAATGAGTTAGTTGCGGGATGATGTATTACGGAACGAGTAAAGAGACTTGCCGGTAACGAGATTGAACTAGGTATTGAGATACCAATGATCGAATCTCGGGCAAGTAATATACCGATGACAAAGGGAACAACGTATGTTGTTATGCGGTTTGACCGATAAAGATCTTCGTAGAATATGTGGGAGCCAATATGAGCATCCAGGTTCAGCTATTGGTTATTGATCGGAGACGTGTCTCGGTCATGTCTACATAGTTCTCGAACCCGTCTGGTCCGCACGCTTAAAGTTTTGATGACAGTTATATTATGAGTTTATGTGTTTTGATGTACCGAAGGTAGTTCAGAGCCCCGGATGAGATCGGGGACATGACGAGGAGTCTCTAAATGGTCAAAACGTAAAGATCGATATATTGGACGACTATATTCAGACATCGGAAAGGTTCCGAGTGATTCGGGTATTTTCGGGAGTACCTGGGAGTTACGGGAAATCGTATTGGGCCTTTATGGGCCATACGGGAAAGGAGAGAAAGGCCTCAAAGGGTGGCCGCACCCCTCCCCATGGGCTGGTCCGAATTGGACTAGGGAGGGGGGCGCACCCTTCCTTCCTTCTCCTTTTCCCTTCCCTTTCCTTCCCTCCTACTCCTACTACTTGGAAGGGCTCCTAGTTCTACTAGGAAAGGGGGAATCCTACTCCTGGTGGGAGTAGGACTCCCCTAGGGCGCGCCATAGAGAGGGCTGGCCCTCCCCCTCCTCCACTCCTTTATATACGGGGGCAGGGAGCACCCCAGAGACACAACAATTGATATGTTTGATCTTTTAGCCGTGTGCGGTGCCCTCCCCCCCTCCACCATAGTCCACCTCGATAATACTATAGCAGTGCTTAGGCGAAGCCCTGCGTCGGTAGAACATCAACATTGTCACCATGCCGTCGTGCTGACAAAACTCTCCCTCAACACTCGGCTGGATCGGAGTTCGAGGGACGTCATCGGGCTGAACGTGTGCTGAACTCGGAGGTGCCGTACGTTCGGTACTTGATCGGTCGGATCGTGAAGACGTACGACTACATCAACCGCGTTATGCTAACGCTTCCGCTTTCGGCCTACGAGGGTACGTGGACAACACTCTCCCCTCTCGTTGCTATGCATCACCATGATCTTGCGTGTGCGTAGGAATTTTTTGAAATTACTACGTTCCCCAATAGTGGTATCAGAGCCTGGTTTTATGCGTAGATGTCATATGCACGAGTAGAACACAAGTGAGTTGTGGGTGATATAAGTCATCTTGCTTACCGACATGTCATACTTTGGTTGGCGGTATTGTTGGATGAAGCGCCCGGACCGACATTACACGTGACGCTTCTGCGAGACTGGTTCTATCGACATGCTTTGCACACAGGTGGCTGGCGGGTGTCAGTTTCTCCAACTTTAGTTGAACCGAGTGTGGCTACGCCCGGTCCTTGCGAAGGTTAAAACAGCACCAACTTGACAAACTATCGTTGTGGTTTTGATGCATAGGTAAGAACGGTTCTTGCTAAGCCCGTAGCAGCCATGTAAAATTTGTAACAACAAAGTAGAGGACGTCTAACTTGTTTTTGCAGGGCATGTTGTAATGTGATATGGTCAAGATGTGATGAGATATAAGTTGTTGTATAAGATGATCGTGTTTTCTTGAAGTTATCGGAAACTGGCAGAAGCCTTATGGTTGTCTCTCTATTGCATAAGATGCAAGCACCAAATAATTGCTTTACTTTATCGCTATGCGATAGCAATAGTTGCAAGATCAATAGTTGGCGAGACGACCATGTGACGACACATTGATATAGATCAAGATGATGGAGATCATGGTGTCATGTCGGTGACTTTGGAGATCATGACGATGCTTTGGAGATGGAGATCAAAGGCACAAGATGATGATGGCCATATCATGTCACATATTATGATTGCATGTGATGTTTATCTTTTATACATCTTATTTTGCTTAGTTCGTCGGTAGCATTATAAGATGATCTCTCACTAAATTTCAAGATAAAAGTGTTCTCCCGAGTATGCACGTTGCCAAAGTTAAATGTGCCCGGACACCACGTGATGATCGGGTGATAAGCTCTACGCCCATCTACAACGGGTGCAAGCCAGTTTTGCACACGCAGAATACTCAGGTTAAACTTGACGAGCCTAGCATATGCAGATATGGCCTCGAACACCGAGACCGAAGGTCGAGCGTGAATCATATAGTAGATATGATCAACATAGTGATGTTCACCATTGAAAACTACTCCATTTCACGTGATGATCGGTTATGGTTTAGTTGATTTGGATCACGTGATCACTTAGAGGATTAGAGGGATGTCTATCTAAGTGGGAGTTCTTAAGTAATATGATTAATTGAACTTTAATTTATCATGAACTTAGTCTTGGTAGTATTAGCATATCTATGTTGTAGATCAATAGCTCGCGTTGTAGCTCCCCTGTTTTATTTTGATATGTTCCTAGAGAAAACTATGTTGAAAGATGTTAGTAGCAATGATGCGGATTGGATTTGTGATATGAGGATTATCCTCATTGCTGCACAAAAGAATTATGTCCTTGATGCACCGCTAGGTGACAGACCTATTGCAGGAGCAGATGCAGACGTTATGAACGTTTGACAAAAGCTCGGTACGATGACTACTTGATAGTTTAGTGCACCATGCTTTACGGCTTAGAACCGGGACTTCAAAAATGTTTTGAAACGCCATGGAACATATAAGATGTTCCAAGAGTTGAAATTGGTATTTCATACTCATGCCCTGTCGAGAGGTATTTGACCTCTGACAATATTTTGCCTACAAGATGGAGGAGAATTGCTCAGCTAGTGAGCATGTGCTCAGAATATCTGAGTACTACAATCACTTGAATCAAGTGGGAGTTAATCTTCCAGATAAGATAGTGATTGACAGAGTTCTCTAGTCACTATCACCAAGTTACTAGAACTTCGTGATGAACTATAATATGCAAGGGATAACGGAAACGATTCCCAAGCTCTTCGTGATGCTGAAATCGACGAAGGTGGAAATCAAGAAAAACATCTAGTGTTGATGGTTGACAAGACCACTAGTTTCAAGAAAAGGGCAAAGGGAAGAAGGGGAACTTCAAGAAGAACGGCAAGCGAGTTGCTGCTCAAGTGAAGAAGCCCAAGTGTGGACCTAAGCCTGAGACTGAGTGCTTCTACTGCAAAGAAACTGGTCACTGGAAGCGGAACTACCCCAAGTATTTGGCGGATAAGAAGGATGGCAAAATGAACAAAGGTATATTTGATATACATGTTATTGATGTGTACTTTACTAGTGTTTATAGCAACCCCTAAGTATTTGATACTAGTTCAGTTGCTATGATTAGTAACTCGAAACAGGAGTTGCAGAATAAACAGAGACTAGTTAAGGGTGAAGTGACGATGTGTGTTGGAAGTAGTTCCAAGATTGATATGATCATCATCGCACACTCCCTATACTTTCGGGATTAGTGTTGAACCTAAATAAGTGTTATTTGGTGTTTGCGTTGAGCATGAATATGATTTGATCATGTTTATTGCAATACGGTTATTCATTTAAATTAGAGAATAATTGTTGTTCTGTTTACATGAATAAAACCTTCTATGATCATACACCCAATGAAAATGGTTTGTTGGATCTCGATCGTGGTGATACACATTTTCATAATATTGAAGCCAAAAGATGCAAAGTTAATAATGATAGTGCAACTTATTTGTGGCACTGCCGGTTTAGGTCATATTGGTGTAAAGCGCATGAAGAAACTCCATTCTGATGGACTTTTGGAATCACTTGATTATGAATCACTTGATGCTTGCGAACCATGCCTCATGGGCAAGATGACTAAAACTCCGTTCTCCGGAACAATGGAGCGAGCAACTGACTTATTGGAAATAATACATACTGATGTATGCGGTCCGATGAATGTTAAGGCTCACGGCAAGTATCGTTATTTTCTGACCTTTACAGATGATTTGAGCAGATATGGGTATATCTACTTGATGAAACACAAGTCTGAAACATTTGAAAAGTTCAAAGAATTTCAGAGTGAAATGGAGAATCATCGTAACAAGAAAATAAAAGTTTCTACGATATGATCGCAGAGGTAAAATATTTGAGTTATGAGCTTGGCCTTCAGTTAAAACAATGTGAAATAGTTTCACTACTCACGCCACCTGGAACACCATAGTGTAATGGTGTGTCCGAAAGTCATAACCGTACTGTATTAGATATGGTGCGATCTACGATGTCTCTTACCGATCTACCACTATTGTTTTGGGGTTATGCATTAGAGACAGCTGCATTCACGTTAAATAGGGCACCATCTAAATCCGTTGAGACGACACCGTATGAACTATGGTTTGGCAAGAAAACTAAGGTGTCGTTTCTTAAAGTTTGAGGTTGCAATGCTTATGTGAAAATGTTTCAACCTGATAAGCTCAAACCCAAATCGGAGAAGTGCGTCTTCATAGGATACCCAAAAAGTTACTGTTGGGTACACCTTCTATCACAAATCCGAAGGCAAGTTATTCGTTGCTAAGAATGGATCCTTTCTATAGAAGGAGTTTCTCTCGAAAGAAGTGAATGGGAGGAAAGTAGAACTTGATGAGGTAACTATACCTGCTCCCTTATTGGAAAGTAGTTCATCACAGAAATCTGTTCATGTGACTCCTACACCAATTAGTGAGGAAGCTAATGATGATGATCATATAACTTCAGATCAAGTTACTACCGAACCTCGTAGGTCAACCAGAGTGAGATCCGCACCAGAGTGGTATGGTAATCCTGTTCTGGAGGTCATGTTACTTGACCATGACGAACCTACGAACTATGAGGAAGCGATGATGAGCCCAGATTCCGCAAAATGGCTTGAGGCCATGAAATCTGAGATGGGATCCATGTATGAGAACAAAGTATGGACTTTGATTGACTTGCCCAATGATCGGCGAGCCATTGAGATTAAATGGATCTTCAAGAGGAAGACGGACGCTGATAGTAGTGTTACTATCTACAAAGCTAGAATTGTCGCAAAAGGTTTTCGACAAGTTCAAGGTGTTGACTACGATGAGAGTTTCTCACTCGTATCTATGCTTAAGTCTGTCCGAATCATGTTAGCAATTGCCGCATTTTATGAAATCTGGCAAATGGATAAACAAAATTGCATTCCTTAATGGATTTATTAAAGAAGAGTTGTATATGATGCAACCAGAAGGTTTTGTCGATCCTAAAGGTGTTAACAAAATATGCAAGCTCCAGCGATCCATCTATGGACTGGTGCAAGCATCTCGGAGTTGGAATATACACTTTGATGAGTTGATCAAAGCATATAGTTTTATACAGACTTGCGGTGAAGCCTGTATTTACAAGAAAGTGAGTGGGAGCACTACAACATTTCTGATAAGTATATGTGAATGACATATTGTTGATCGGAAATAATGTAGAATTATTCTGCAAAGCATAAAGGAGTGTTTGAAAGGAGTTTTTCAAAGAAAGACCTCGGAGAAGCTGCTTACATATTGAGCATCAAGATCTATAGAGATAGATCAAGATGCTTGATAAGGTTTTTCAATGAGTACATAGCTTGACAAGATTTTGAAGTAGTTCAAAATGGAACAGTCAAAGAAAGAGTTCTTGCATGTGTTACAAGGTGTGAAATTGAGTAAGACTCAAAGCCCGACCACGACAGAAGATAGAAAGAGAATGAAAGTCATTCCCTATGCCTTGGCCATAGGTTCTATAAAGTATGCCATGCTGTGTACCAGATCTATTATATACCCTACACTGATTTTGGCAAGGGAGTACAATAGTGATCTAGAAGTAGATCACTGGACAACGGTCAAAATTATCCTTATTGGAATAAGGATATGTTTCTCAATTATGGAGGTGACAAAATGGTTCGTCACAAAAGGGTTACGTCGATGCAAATTTTGACACTGATCCAGATGACTCTAAGTCTCAATCTGGATACATATAGAAAGTGGAAGCAATTAGCTAGATTAGCTCCGTGCATAGCATTGTTTACATAGAAATTTGCAAAATACACACGGATCTGAATGTGACAGACCCGTTGACTAAAATTATCTCACAAGAAAAACATGACCACACCTTAGTACTCTTTGGGTGTTAATCACATAGGGATGTGAACTAGATTATTCACTCTAGTAAACCCTTTGGGTGTTGGTCACATGACGATGCGAACTATGGGTGTTAATCACATGGTGATGTGAACTATTGGTGTTAAATCACATGGCGATGTGAACTAGATTATTGACTCTAGTGCAAGTGGGAGACTGAAGGAAATATTCCCTAGAGCCAATAATAAAGTTATTATTTATTTCCTTACATCATGATAAATGTTTATTATTCATGCTAGAATTGTATTAAACGGAAACATAATACATGTGTGAATACATAGACAAACATACTGTCACTAGTATGCCTCTACTTGACTAGCTCGTTAATCAAAGATGGTTAAGTTTCCTAACCATAGACATGAGTTGTCATTTGACTAACGGGATCACATCATTAGGAGAATGATGTGATTGACTTGACCCATTCCGTTAGCTTAGCACTCGATCGTTTAGTATGCTGCTATTGCTTTCTTCATGACTTATACATGTTCCTATGACTATGAGATTATGCAACTCCCGTTTATCGAAGGAACACTTTGTGTGCTACCAAACGTCACAACGTAACTGGGTGATTATAAAGGTGCTCTACAGGTGTCTCCAAAGGTACTTGTTGGGTTGGCGTATTTCGATATTCGAATTTGTCACTCCGATTGTCGGAGAGGTATCTCTGGGCCCTCTCGGTAATGCACATCACTTAAGCGTTGCAAGCATTGCAACTAATGAGTTAGTTGCGGGATGATGTATTACGGAACGAGTAAAGAGACTTGCCGGTAACGAGATTGAACTAGGTATTGAGATACCGACGATCGAATCTCGGGCAAGTAATATACCAATGACAAAGGGAACAACGTATGTTGGTATGCGGTTTGACCGATAAAGATCTTCGTAGAATATGTGGGAGCCAATATGAGCATCCAGGTTCCGCTATTGGTTATTGATCAGAGACGTGTCTCGGTCATGTCTACATAGTTCTCGAATCCGTAGGGTCCGCACGCTTAAAGTTTCGATGACAGTTATATTATGAGTTTATGTGTTTTGATGTACCAAAGGTAGTTCGGAGTCCCGGATGAGATCGGGGACATGACGAGGAGTCTCAAAATGGTCGAAACATAAAGATCGATATATTGGACGACTATATTCGGACATCGGAAAGGTTCCGAGTGATTCGGGTATTTTTGGGAGTACCGGGGAGTTACGGGAATTCGTATTGGGCCTTTATGGGCCATACGGGAAAGGAGAGAAAGGCCTCAAGGGTGGCGCACCCCCCCCATGGGCTGGTCCGAATTGGACTAGGGAGGGGGCGCCCTTCCTTCCTTCTCCTTTTCCTTCCCTTCCTTCCTCCTACTCCTACTACTTGGAAGGGCTCCTAGTTCTACTAGGAAAGGGGGAATCCTACTCCCGGTGGGAGTAGGACTCCCCTAGGGAGCGCCATAGAGAGGGTCGGCCCTCCCCCTCCTCCACTCCTTTATATATGGGGGCAGGGGGGCACCCCAGAGACACAAAAATTGATCTGTTTGATCTTTTAGCCGTGTCCGGTGCCCCCCTCCACCATAGTCCACCTCGATAATACTATAGCGGTGCTTAAGCGAAGCCCTGTGTCGGTAGAACATCAACATCGTCACCATGCCGTCGTGCTGATGAAACTCTCCCTCAACACTCGGCTGGATCGGAGTTCGAGGGACGTCATCGGGCTGAACGTGTGCTGAACTCGAAGGTGCCATACGTTCGGTACTTGATCGGTCGGATCGTGAAGACGTACGACTACATCAACCGCGTTGTGCTAACGCTTCCGCTTTCGGTCTACGAGGGTACGTGGACAACACACTCCCCTCTCGTTGCTATGCATCACCATGATCTTGCGTGTGCGTAGGAAATTTTTTGAAATTAATACGTTCCCCAACAGTCCATGAACTGTGTCTTGTCACCATCCGCTTGCGGGCCATAAACACCGGTGAGCCACCAGTGCCCACCATTCTTCGGCTTGACTAGAGTCGTTAAAGTGTTATTCGTGCGGTGCGGGTTAGAAAGATCTAGCACTGTCTCGTCCCACGCAAATGGGACGCCTCCACGGGTCCCCACAGCCGACAAGTAAAAGAAATTTTCAAGTTTATTTCCAAGGCACTGCTTAACGATAGCAGTTGTCAAGTTTTCGACCTTTGTTTCCTGGAGGCAAACAATAGCAGGTTTTGCCGCCTCGACCACCTGAAAGATCGTGCTACGTCGTGCTGGGGAGTTCAGACCGCGCACATTCCACACAAGGAGTTTATATGGCTGCATATCCATGGGAACTAGCCTACCATCCACGAGTTGTAGCAGGCTCAAAGCCTGCCATCCACCTCCAGGGCCTCCTCCTGCAGGGGAAGGGCCGAAGCCTCCCAGCCGAACAAGGCCAAGATCGCCGCAATGTGTCCATCCGTTAGCGGCTTTGTAAACAGGTCCACGTACACCTGTAGGGCTTCGTCAGTGATCACCTCTGCCTCATTTGCCAGGCATAGTTTGCGTATGAGAACGTGCTGCTGTTTGGAGCCCACCGATCGTCGGCCTGGCCCCTTGGCCAGCCTGACACTCCTCCTTGGGCTGGAAACTTGGGGTCTCTTTTTCCTTGGCCTTCTCGTGTTCGCCGGTGGCGCCCTATCCTTTGGTCTAGCCAAAATGGGGTCAAGTGCCCGCCTAACATGCATACATAAAGCGTCCACCTGCTCTTGTGCACCAGGGGCAGCGGTTCTGGGCGGCGTTTGAACTTCCTCCTCGAGCCGTGTGTGTGGCTGGGCATCCGCAGTTGTACCGCCTGAGAGGCTAACCGGGAACGTAGTCCCATCCACCATGCATGCATGTGCATGCAAAACCTCCGGAGAGTTGCCATGTGCCTCCTCTTGATCCGTGAACCCACCGCTGGCATCTGTGCTGAGATTTAAATCCTCCAGAGTTAATTCATTCCGCGGCAGACGTGTGGGGTCTTCTGCCAGGTCCGCCGACAGGATCAGCTCCCAGGAGCCAATCGGGACGGAGTGTCCCACCGCTGCGCAGTTGCTATCCACAGGTCCTGTGTCATGCGACATCGATCCCAGCGCCAAAGCCAACCCAGGCTGTGACAGGCTTATCCTGCCGTTGGGTCTGTTGACCGAGACCGGCGATTGATCAGTTGATGTCGTGCCCATCAGTGGTGGCTGCGAGACGCTTCTAGAGCCGCAAGACGACAATGGAGATGACCGTGAGTCTTGTCTGGCTACGGCACTTTGCTGGGACCTACCTTGTCCAGATTCCATCTCCCTTTCCACGTGTCCACCCAACACAAGCCCCTCCACACTTTCTGAAACCGTAGCCGGCACTTTATCTTTTGCTTTTTCAACCTGATCTCCACCCTGGTTTGACCGGGCCAGGCTGGCTGCTGGCGGCCTTGCCGGCGCCAGGGGCGCATCGACCGGAGTAACGGAACGGCCGCCGTCCACCGGAGAGGCCCGGCCGCAAGTCCCATCCGGGGCGGCAGAGGCCATCGAGGAGCGTGTGGAAGTGTTCGGACCGCCGGACGAGTCCCTTCCACCTAAGATGACACGGCATACACCATGGCGAGGTCCAAGATCCCACCTTGGTCACCCTCGTTATCGGCCGCTGGCGGAGGAGGTGCTTGAGCAGGCGCGGAGCCCCATGATTGCTGAGACGGTGGGGCTTCAATGATGATGTCCACGGGGTACCAGAGAGCATCAACTCCCTCCACCCGCCCCGAAGCATGCCGGTGGCGTGGTTCTTCTACCAACAAAATGCGGCGAGGGGGGGTTCTAGCTGGGTCGTCTGTGCGCAGCCACACCCGAGAACGCGACATGTCGTTTCGGCGTGCGGTACAATCCGCCACCCTAACCACCAGGCCAATGCCGCGGAGAACTTCCTGCGCCGCGGGCCGTGTCCAAGCATTCGTCGGGACCCCGACCAGAGCAAGTTGGACGAGGAAAGGCATGGTAATGCCAGTCGCCCGCGCCTGCCGGAGTCAGGGTCTGAGCCTGAGCAGCAGACCACCCACCGAAGCTTGGCCCCGATCCACCATCCGATCCCGGATCCCACCTGTCCTGCACAGGACCAGGAACTCCTCTGGACGGAAAGCGCGTATGGACATGTCAAGGGGGCCGATGTTGAACTCCGAATGCAGCGCCGCCGCAGCGGCCGCAAGATCCACGCTTCCCGGCGGACCATCCACCGAGACCACGACCGCCCGCCCGAGCTCCACCTCCATGGCGCACAAGTCCTCGCCGGTGTAGCGACCCGACCCGAATGGATCAAGTCTCTGTGCTTAAGTGTCATCCCTGGATCGGTATGCTGACACACACAGTACTCGAAGGATTTATAACAGAGGTAAATCACATGTATAAAGTAACGTTAATACTATTACCTCAATCCATATAGCGGAAGCAACAAGGTTGTGGATTCCCATCAACACCAACGGCAAAGTTGAGTGTAGAAATCAGTAACCCTAACGTATCACTTACTGTCAGAAGAAACCTGCAACATGAGGCGTTGCAGCCCGAAGCAGTTCAATTACATTGAATGTACTGGCAAATTCACATCATAGAGAAAATGATGAACAATGGCTATCACTACATGCATATATGGTTGGTGGAAAAGCTCTATGGTTATAATGTTTTTGCGAAAAGCCAATTTTCCCTACTGCAAAGGAATAAATTTTATTTAACTATCATGGTGGTTGTTAAACATTGAGAATGGTTGACATCATTCTCAATCCCAATTAAGCATCATCATTAAAACCCAACAAAGTTAATTAAAGTAACATGATGAGATCAACAGGATAATCCAAGAACTGGATACTCAAGATGTCCATAACAGGGGACACGGCTAATCATGATTAGTTTGTACACTCTGCGGAGGTTTGCGCACTTTTCCCCACAAGACTCGATCACCTCCGTTGGATTTCTCGCATTACATGGTGTTTGAGAAACGGATGACCGAGACATAGTCTTTCAGAAGCGCTAGCACCTTATGATGTGATAGATCGTACCAACCTACATCCCCTACATCTGCTAGTCTACCACTGTAAGAGTTCGCACGACTTAGTCAACTACGCCAGAGCCCATAATGGCTTGTGGCTGCACACGGAAGTTTCTAGTATGAATAATCTCATGATCCCTTTGAGCCTGGGTGGCGGTCCCAAAAAAACAGGCAATCCCGGAATACCCAGGTGCCTAGACATGCAATCCTGGAATACCCAGGTACCTCAATCCACCCAGATGTGTGTTTAAGTTGCCACCTTAAGTAAACCATTAATTATCAATCTCACATCTGTCATGAATACTCTCAAAACCCAATCCACGTCTACGAGCATAGCATGGCAATATAAGCATAACGTAAAAGTAACTCCCAAGGGTTCGATGGTAACAGGGCAATAGGTTCCTACCTCATCAACTACTTCCCAATACCCACATGTTATCAATCCTACTCATGCAATGTTTGAGGGTTGAAACTAATGCATAAAAACTGGGTATGAAAAGGGATATGATCAAAGTGTGAACTTGCCTGCAATGTTGATGAAGATGATTCGCACTCATAACTCTTGAAAGTAATACTCGTCACACTCCGGTCAATTTATCGTAAGCAAGCAATAGTAACCACACATAAACAATCACTCAAAAGATCGAGAAGAACGAAGAAGACGATTCGGAAAACATCAAAACCAAGCAAATAACTCTTGCAACATAAAACAATTTCTAATAGTACAAAAATTATGTGAATTTGTCCTTATCAGATAGTTTAGGTCAAGAGCTTTAATTTGCAAAAAGAATCAACTCAAACGGAGCTACGAAACTAAAGTTATGATCAAAAGAAGATTCAAATTCAAAACTGTTTGACATCATATTTTAAATTTTCAAAAACATGTTTAAGTTGTTTTACTGGATAGAGTGGATCATAATGAAGAAGTGGGCGTTGGATTCGTTGGATTTGGACAAACGAGCAAAAAGTTGCGATCGTTTGAAAATCAGGGACTGATCTGTGAAGAAAATATTCACAAACGGGTCCCAGGCAGAAAACTAAATAAACAGAAAAAGAATAAATCTATCTAACGAACGTTCGCTAAAGAAGCAAAAATAACGAATTTTTTCGCTGGGAAGACCTAACCAGCGAACGTTTTCTAATTAGATCTAACTAAAAGAAAAACCGACCTAAGATGAAAACGGAAAAAAAAACGGATCGGACCGGTGGTTTTTACCATGGTTTTCGGCGGTTAAGCGGAGAGCGAAGTCCGGCGAGGTTCGTGGCGGCAACTCCGCGAGTGAGGCAGCTCCGCGACGGGAGCGCGCGATGCGATGGCAATGCGCGCGGTGGCAGCGGCCGGCGCGTGCAGTGGGGCGGCAGGCCTTGATGCGGAATCTGGCAATGGCGGCGGCGATTTGTGGCGTGAGCAGCGAGATCTGCGGAGGAGGGGCGGCCTTGCCGCAGAGAGAGGAGGCGGGGCCCGGGGCCGCTATTTAAGGAGGGGAGGAGGCGGCCTTGGAGGAGGGGGCGACGGGCGCCGTGGAGGCGGCGGACTCCGGCGAGTCCTGTTGAGGCACGCGAGGAGTAAGGCGGTGGCGCGCTGGCTGGGCTGGGCCGTGGCCTATTGGGCCGGCCCAGTTCGGCGGCGGAGGAAGTTTTTTTTTATAAACATTTTTGCAGACAAGAAAAGAAAAGAAAATGAAATAAACTAAAAATATAATATAGGCATATTATATATCAAAATTTTCAGAAAAAGATTTCTACAAGATGAACATTTTCCTAGCATTAAATAAAGTCCACACAAATACAAATAATTCAAACAGTGCTAATGCCCTATTAAAATCCAATGAAATCATTTTAAAATAACAAAATGATTTCAAATTTATTTCTCTCAATTTTCTGTTGTAGGAATCATGTTACCCTAATTTCCATATATTTTATTTTTGGAGAAAATAATTTGAATAAAACTCAAATAACTCCAAATTGAAAATAAATTCAAAAGAACTTTAAATTTGATCTTTGAAACTCCCAACTCATATTTCATAATTTGAAGAAGTCATTTTATCTTCGCTCGTGAAAATCATTGAGTTGCATAAAGTTTCAGAATTGGAAATATTCTCAAATGCAATTCAAATATTTTCAACAACCCTTTCATTTATTTAAATGGAAGAAGTCATGTCATCTTCTGTAACGCCCTCGATGCGGCTATATCTCCCACGTGTCGAAGCACGACTTAGAGGCATAACCGCATTGAAAGCAATGTCGCAAGTGAGGTAATCTTCACACAACCCATGTAATACATAAGGGAAAGAGATACATAGTTGGCTTACAGTTGCCACTTCACACAATACATAAATAAACATCCATCATCCAGATTACACTCAAGGTCCGACTACGGAACCAAAATAAAAGAAGATACCCCAAATGCTACACAGATCCCCGATCGTCCCAACTGGCTCCACTCGATCATCGTGGAAAAGACACATAGTAACGACCACGTTCCTCGTCGAACTCCCACTTGAGCTCGGTTCGTCACCTGCTTGCATCGTCGGCACTGCAACTGTTTTGGTAGAATCATGAGTCATGGGGACTCAGCAATCTCACACCAGCGAGATCAAGACTATTTAAGCTTATAGGAAGGATAGAGTTGTGAGGTGGAGCTGCAGCAGCGACTAGCATATATGGTGGCTACATTCGCAAAGAGAGCGAGAAGAGAAGCAAGGCACGGTCGTGAAGCTAGTAGCGATCAAGAAGTGATCTGAACTACTTCGTCAAACATTGCTCCAACACCGTGTTCACTTCCCGGACTCCGCGAGAAGAGACCATCACGGTTACACACGCGATTGATGTGTATTTTAATTAAGGTCAACTTTGGGTTTTCTACAACCGACATTAACAAATTCCCATCGCCTCATAACATGGGCACGGCTTTGAAAGATAATACCTGCGGGGTGTCCCAACAAGCCCATTATAAGCTCTCACGGTCAACGAAGGATATTCCTTCTACCGGGAAGACCCGATCGATCTCGAATCCCGGACTACAAGACATTTCGACAGCAATAAAACAAGACCAGCAAAGCCGCCCGAATGTGCCGACAAATCCCGATAGGAGCTGCACATATCTCGTTCTCGAGGCACACGGATGAGCGATCGTCGGCAACCGAAGATGCCCCAAGTTGCCTCGTGGTGGCACCGCAAGTGGCTCTAGTTTGGACCAACGCTCGAGGAGCATTGGCCAGGGGTTAAATAAAGATGACCCTCGGGCTCGCGAAAACCCGAGGGAAAAAGGCTTAGGTGGCAAATGGTAAAACCAATGTTGGGCCTTCTTTGGAGGAGTCTTATTCAAAGCGAACTGTCAAGGGGTCCCATAAATCACCCAACCGTAAGGAGCGCTAAATCAAGGAACATAACACGGTATGACGGAAACTAGGGTGGCAAGAATGGAACAAAACACGGGCATAAGGCCGAGCCTTCCACCCTTTACCAAGTATATAGATGCATTAATTATAGCAGATATATTGTGATATCCCCAACAAGTAAACATGTTCCAATAAGGAACAAAATCTCCATGTTCAACAAGGAACAAACTTCATCTTCACCGCAACTAGCAACGCTATAAGAGGGCCGAGCAAAGCGGTAACATAGCCAATCAACGGTTTGCTAGGAAAGGATGGTTAGGGGATGACATGGCAATATGGGTGGCATGATAAGCAAGTGATAGGCATCATAGCATAGGCATAGCAAAAGAGCGAGCATCTAGCATAGCAAAGATAGAAGTGATTTCGAGGGTATGATCATCTTGCCTGCAAAGTTCTCAGAGTTGTCGAAAGCTTGATCCTCGTAAGCGTTCTCAACAGGTTCCTCGTTCACGTACTCGTCTCCCGGCTCTACCCAAAGCAAGAACACAAACAAAGGAACCACAATAAATCACGGTGCAATGCACAAGCAACATGATGCAATACATGGCATGATATGCGAGATGTGATATGCAATGCAGTATCTCGCGCTCGGAAGAAAAATGATGAACTAGGCATCAACTTGGCAAACCAAGTATGCCGCTGGAAAGGTGAGATGATTTCGGTTGAAATCGATATAAAGATCACCGGAATCGGATGCACGGTTTGCAAATGACAAGCAAAACAAGAATGGCACAAATCTGCCATTAACAGCATGATGCCACATAGCAAGAAACAAGAAATTAAGCTACTGCACCCAAACGTACCAACAAAGCACATGGAAGTGATCTACTCAAGATTCTTGACAAAAGATGAACACTGAGCTACGGCTAAAACACACCATAACAGGTCCAAACAAGCATGGCAAAAGTGCAAAATATATCACTTCACAGACTTAGTGAAATTCTCGAACATGGCGAAACAGCATCGGTAGCAATGTTGAGCAAGCAAACAACATGCTACAGGAACTTATAATAGCAAAACAAGGCATGGCATGAATCTACTCAAAGCATAGAACAAAAATCCCTTACTGACCATAAGCCAAAAAGGATAAGAAAATATGATAGCACCCATGTCAAAATGGCAAGTTTCGTTAACAGATTCAGCAACATGGCATGACAAAAACAGATAACAAGTAGGCATGTTTAAGAGCTCGATGCACTCACTACAGAGCATTACATGATAAACTAAGCATACATCCATCAAGAAGACATGGCATAGAAGATATACATGGCAAGAACAACATCATAGCATACACGGATCAACTACAACAACCTTGGCAAAATTGAATAACATGTAAACAATCTGGCAGGAAACATTTTATAGCAAAAGTTGAGCTCGATTGACTCAAGCTATGACACTCCATAATTGCAAATAAGGGCCGGTATGGATAGAGCATAACCATATGTTCAAAACATCCTTACTGAAGTATCTCAAAATATGCATGGATCTCTCGGTAGCATCAAGTTAACATGGCATAAAAATATCAGCAACAGGGGCTGAAATCAGCAACATCAGGAAGCCTAGTTTGCATGCTTGTGCTAGTCACCACAGAGACCACAAAAATACATGGAATACACCCCTGGAAAGATGTCATGGCATATTACAAAACAAATGTAGGACTCAAGTTCATAGGATGCACACATCAATCATGGCAAAAATGACAAAATTGCATGTTCTGTTAAGAAACAGAAACTAACATCACATAGCCCTCTTCTAACAGCATTTCGGGCATCAAGATGAGCTCAAATGAAAATGATGCAATGAGATGAAATGATCTACTCATCGCGATGAACATTTTGACATATTACACGCACGAAACGGAGCAATATGCTGAGAGTTATGGCATGAAGAAAATGCAATAAAAATAATCACAGGATAAAACTTGGGCGATTTTGGGGGGAGAAAGTCAACGGGCTTGGTGGATCTAAGATCCGCACGCGGATCGAGGACGGCAGCGGCTCGCCGGAAGGAGGAGAGGCCGGGGCGGGGCCGGGCCGGAGGAGGAGAGGGCCGGCCGAGGAGGGGCGCGGGCGCGCGCCGGCCGGGATGGCCGGGCGGAGGTCAGGGAAGGGCGGCGGCCGGGCGGGCCGGGCGGGCGGGCGGCGCATGAGGCGACGGCGGGCCGGCCGAGGTGGCAGAGGCCCGAGGCGGCGCGGGCGGGGCAGCCGCGCAAGGCCAGCGGGTATGGCCGGGAGGGTTGGCCTGGCCCCATGGGCTCAGGCGCGGCGGGCGTGGCTGGGGACCGGGGCTACGTGGCAGCCCCGGGTTGGCTGGGCGGCGGGCGGACGTTGTCCGGCGCCGTCGGACGTGTCCGGGCGAGGGAGAGGAGCGGGAGCTAGGGTTTCATCCGGAATTTGGGGTGGGGGGGGGGGGGGAAGGCTATATTTATAGGTAGGAGGAGCTAGGAAGCTCCAAATGGAGTGCGGTTTTCGCCCACACGATCGTGATCGAACGACGGAGAGCATGGAAGTGACTTAGATGGGTTATTGGGCTGTTTTGAAAGGGTGTTGGGCTGCAACTTAAAAGAGGCCTTTGCGAGAGTGCGGTTAACCGTTGGAGTACCAAACGAGCTCCAAATGACCCGAAACTTGATAGGTGGTCTACCGGTGGTATACCAAGGCCACTTGACAAACCTCGGTCCATTCCGAGAAAGTTTAGTACCCGCTCACGGAAAAATGTAAAAGGGGACGCCGGGGAACATAGGAGTGCCGGATTGCAAAACGGACAACGGGGAAAATGCTCGGAATCATGAGACGAACACGTATGCAAATGAGATGCACATGATGACATGATATGAAAATGCATGACATGGACAAAATGCAAAAACGAAAGACAAGAACCCAACCACGGAGGGAATATCATATCACAATGCCGAAAATGGCAAGAGTTGGAGTTACAAATATGGAAAGTTACATCCGGGTGTTAAAAACTCCACCACTACAAGAGGATCTCGTCCCAGATCTAGGACTGAAAGAACTCCGGATATTCGAACGGAGGTGATCCTCGCGCCCTGTGTGGCTTCTCGGTGGAATGGTGTGACCACTTCACTTTCAGGAATTTGATTGACTTGTTGCGAGTCTTGCGCTCGGTTTCTTCAAGAATAGCAACGGTGTGCTCATGATAAGAGAGATATTCTTGAAGGTCAATTTCTTCGAAGTTGATAGTGCGTTCAAGAGTCTTGAAGCACTTGCGAAGCTGTGACACATGAAACACATCGTGCGTTCGCGAAGTTGGACGGAAGCTCAAGTTGATAGGCGAGATCACCTCTTTTGCCAATGATCTTGAAAGGACCCACGTATCTAGGGGCAAGCTTCCTTTGATACCGGGCGGCGAGTGCCTTTCATTGGAGAGGCGGAGGTAGACATGGTCTCCGATTTCAAAAGCCACATCATGGTGCTTGTCATCATAATAGCTCTTCCGGCGATTATGCGGCTTTGAGATTCTCACGAATGACTTTGCACATTTCTTGACTTCGTGATCAAGTCGTTGCCAAGAAGTTGGCGTTCACATCTCGGACCAATTGAGAGGAGTACGGCACTTTCGCCATAGAGAATTTCGAATGGGGCCTTGCCCAACTCGCTTGGAAGCTGTTGTTGTAGGAGAACTTCGGCATATGGAAGACAATCTTCCCATTTCATACGAAGGAAATGACACAAGCCATGAGCATATCTTCAAGAATTTGATTGACTCGCTCGACTTGGCCACTTGTTTGAGGATGGAAAGCTGTCTTTGAAACGAATGTTGGTGCCCATGGCCTTCGAAAAGAATTCCAAAACTTGGAGGTAAAGATGTTGCCACGGTGCGAAGAGATCAATTGTGGAATGTCGTGCAAGGAGACAATCCTCGAGGTGTATAGTTCGCCAACTGAGCTGCTGTGATGGATTCTTTGATAGGAAGAAAATGAGCCACTTTAGTAAGCTTGTCAATGACAACGAAGATAGCATCATTTCCACGCTTGGACTTTGGAAATCCAGTCACGAAGTCCATTTCGATATGATCAAACTTCCATTCTGGAATAGCAAGAGGTTGGAGGAGACCAGCTGGTCGTTGGTGTTCTGCTTTCACTCTTCTGCAGACATCACACTCATTCACGAATTGAGCAATTTCTCGCTTCATTCGAGTCCACCAATACGACTGCTTGAGGTCATGGTACATCTTCGTACTTCCAGGATGAATGGATAGAAGGGAATTGTGTGCCTCGTTCATAATGACTTTATGTAGATCACCCTTTGGAACCACAATCCGGTCCTCGAAGAAAAGAGTATCTTTGTCATCAATGTGGAAGCACTTGTATTTGGAAATGCCCTTGTCGATACCACGTTTCACCTTTTTCACCATGGTATCCAGGAGTTGAGCCTCACGAATTTGATCTTCCAAAGTAGGAGAGACTATGAGGTTGGCAAGAAAGCCTTGAGGAACAACTTGAAGATTCAGCTTGCGGAAAGCTTCACAAAGATCCGGTTGGAAGGGCTTGAGGATTAAACTGCTGTTGCGATAAGCCTTCCCGCTCAAAGCATCTGCAATGACATTGGCCTTGCCGGAGTATATTCAATACTTGGGTTGTACTCTTGAATCATTTCACCCATCGAGTCTGCACGAGGTTGAGGTTGGGTTGAGTGAAGATATACTTGAGGCTCTTGTGATCGGTGAAAATGTCCACTTTCCTTCCCAACAAGAGATGTCTCCATGTTATCAATGCATGGACAACTGCCGCCAACTCAAGATCGTGAGTGGGGTAGTTCTTTTCGTTGAGCTTCAAATGACGAGAGGTATAGGCCACAACTCTCTTCTCTTGCATTAACACAAGCACCGAGACCTTGAAGAGAAGCATCACAGAAAACTTTGAATGGCTTGGATTCATCAGGAGGAGTCAAGACAGGAGCTGTGACGAGTTTCTCTTTAAGAGTATTGAAAGCAACGTCACACTCAGGAGACCAGACATACTTCACATGCCTCTGAAGGAGGTTGGAAAGAGGCTTTGCAATCTTAGAGAAGTTCTCAACGAATCTTCGGCAATAGCTTGCAAGTCCAAGAAAACTGCGAAGCTGCTTGACATTCGAGGAGGTTCCCAATTCACAACTGCAGACACCTTCTCGGATTAACAACAGCGATGCCCTTGGCGGAGATGATATGACCAAGGTAAAGAACTTCATCAAGCCAAAATTCACATTTGGAAAACTTCGCATAGAATTGATACTCTCTGAGCTTGTCGAGCACCAATCGCAAATGTTTGGCATGATCCTTCTTATTCTTGGAAAGACCAAAATATCATCAAGATAGACCAAGGCGAATTCATTGGTATAGGGGTTGAAGATGAAGTTCATCATCCGAGAGAATGTTGGAGGAGCATTGACAAGACCGAAAGACATGACAAGATATTCATAAGAACCAAAGCTTGTTACGAATGATGTCTTGGGAATATCTTGTTCACGAATCTGAATCTGATGATAACCCATACAAAGGTCAAGCTTGGAGAACACTTTAGCACCTTTGAGTTGCTCGAAAAGCTCATTGATGTTGGGAAGTGGATACTTGTTCTTGATCGTCTTCTTATTCAATGGACGGTAATCGGCGCTTAAAGTCGGTCCGTGCCATCCTTCTTCTGGACAAAAGAACACCACAACCCCAAGGAGATGAACTCGGTCCGATCAAACCCAGACGCTCTTGTTCATCGAGCTGCTTCTTCAATTCCTTCAGCTCATCAGGTCCAAGCTTGCATGGGCGCTTGCAAGCGGGTTCGATGCGGGCTCAAGATCGATAACGAACTCAAGCGGCCGATGAGGAGGCATTCTGGAAGCTCTTACGGAAAGACATCTTGGTACTCTGGATCGCAATCGAGAGATAGCATCCAATTCGCCCTTCTCATTGAGAGAAAACAACCGAATAGTTTCATCACGAAGGCATAGATGATCACATCATTAGAAGAGTGAGTCAATTGAATTTCCACAGCAGCACAATCAAGCTGAGCTTTGTCTTTGAGAAAGCGATCCATCCCGAGAATAAGATCAATATCCGAGTCACCAAGGACAATTGGTTTAGCCAGAAATCTATAGTCGCCCATCTTGATACCGACATTGAACCAAAACTCGAGAAGTCATTTGCTTACCCGGGACACAATCTTCAACGGAATAGGAATATTTTCCGTCACAAACTCATGCTTGGCAACAAAAGGTCTCGAAATGGAAGAAAGCGATGCACCAAAGATCAAATAAGACTTACGAGGAATATCATTAATCGAGAGATTACCCATTATCACATCGATCGATTCCTCCGCTTGAGCTGCATTCATCATATTCACCTTGGCATGCTTTGGATTATGCTTGACCACCGCATTGCTGGAAGATTTCACAGAGGAGGAGGCGGAAGGCGCCTTTGGTTGAAGCACTTGTTAGCATAGTGACCTTCTGCGACACTTGTGGCAACTCACCTCGAGAGCGGACGTTGATAAGGAGCATTTGACTTTGGAGCTTGAGAATTAGACTTGTTACGATAGCTTTGGGTTGGGCGGGCGGGAAGATCCACGACCACCTGAGTTCTTCTGGCGATAAGGCTGACGAAGCGGAGGAGGAGGAAGGTAGAACTTCTTGCTTAGCTGCCACTTGAGAGGAAGAAGAAGACTGAACTGCATCCTGATTCTCTTCTTAGAAGCCTCACATTTGAGCTGGGCAGCTTCTTGCTTCATGCCATGTTGTAGAATTCATCATACTTTTATGGCTCAAAAGCACGAGAGCTAATTGCAGATCTTCTCTGAGACCACCTCTGAATTGATAGATCATACTCTTTTCATCGTGGACGTCTTGCTTAGCAAAGCGGCGAGTTTCGAACTGGATATTGTATTGATACACGGACATTGTGCCTTGCTTGAGATTGCGGAACTCCTCATGCTTGCTCTCAACAACACTTTTGAATGTGGTGAGCTCAAAGTCTCGGCGGAACTCATCCCGTAATGACACGACCTCCTCTGGAATCTTTGTATTCTTGGTACCACTCAAAGAGCTTGGTCCTTGAGTTGAAGCGAAGCAAACTTGACAAAGTCCTCGGTCCGACATTGCTACATTCAAAATGTTTGCAGATGTCCACAAGCCAATCGTCGGCGTCGTGGCCTCGACCGTAAACCGAAAGACTTCGCTGATTAGCGAGGAACCGATGAGGGTAGCAAAGTGCGGCTGGTTGTTGCCTTGACCTTGATTTCCTTGGTTGCCTTGCCCTTGGGTGCGCTCTTGCAAGAGTTGCAAAATCATCGAGCATTGGCATTGGTGGCTGCCATGATAGCTTGCCATGCCTCCGGAGGCGGAGGTGGAGGTGGAGGTTCGACTCACTCCCATCATTGCGTTCCGGATTCGAGGCGCGTTGGCGGAGCCATCTGAAGAGGGTGACATCCGTTAGCACTTGATAGACAGATAGTCAAGTTGAATCAGCGGATAGAAATTGCAACATATAGTCTTCACAAAAAACATTGAACAAGGATGAACGAATGAATTCCAAAAGCTAACATCACACGTCCATTAAGGTGAGAAGCCACTTGATTAAGGGTTGATGAAAGAAAATAACAAGGTACGACTGGAACAAATAAGTGGTAAGGATTACCCAATCACAAACCAAATATCTGCGGGAAGAAATGCTAGGAGCTACTTGAATCCCACCTATAAACTCGAAACTTTCGGTTATGCAATATGGTGTTGGGGATCAGGGGACACAAAATATATCACCCAAACTAACAATACCTAGATCCAGTGTATCCATCCGTCAACACATAACCAAGAAACCTTCGAAATCGTGTACCTCGACCTTGAAAAGCATCCGTTATCTGAGTCATGGCAATACTCGAGCTCGCCCGATCTTTGGGTTATCGGGGTTATCTCACCAACAACTGTACAAAAGAGATTTCGATGTCGGCAAAACTCGGGTATTCGAGAATCTGCAACGTTAAAATTGTGGCGACAACACCTCGGAGCTCAACTCCCGGGACACCGCCACAACCCCTAAATGTCGGGAGGCACCAAGAACAATGTTCTCGTCACAAAAACATCGAACGATTCCAAGATACCAGCGTGATCCTAAAAAATTTTTTGTGAAATTTGAGGAGAGGAGAGTCAAAACTTCTCGTCGGGAGACCTCACCAGAGCGACGAAGGACTGGGAGTAAAAAGAATCCTACTCTCCGATATATATAATCCTAAGACTCAAAACATTTTGTTCTAGACTCAACAACGCCAAACAAACAATCAAGCGAGGGGCTCCTAAGTCGGGGATGGCTCGATTACCAACTTAACGCCCTCGATGCGGCTATATCTCCCACGTGTCGAGCACGACTTAGAGGCATAACCGCATTGAAAGCAATGTCGCAAGTGAGGTAATCTTCACACAACCCATGTAATACATAAGGAAAGAGATACATAGTTGGCTTACGATGCCACTTCACACAATACATAAATAAACATCCATCATCCAGATTACACTCAAGGTCCGACTACGGAACCAAAATAAAAGATGATACCCCAAATGCTACACAGATCCCGATCGTCCCAACTGGCTCCACTACGATCATCGAGGAAAAGACACATAATAACGACCACGTTCCTCGTCGAACTCCCACTTGAGCTCGGTTCGTCACCTGCCCGCATCGTCGGCACTGCAACTGTTTTGGTAGAATCTGTGAGTCACGGGGACTCAGCAATCTCACACCTGCGAGATCAAGACTATTTAAGCTTATAGGAAGGACAGAGTTGTGAGGTGGAGCTGCTGCAAGCGACTAGCATATATGGTGGCTACATTCACAAAAGAGAGCGAGAAGAGAAGCAAGGCACGGTCGTGAAGCTAGTAGCGATCAAGAAGTGATCTGAACTACTTCGTCAAACATTACTCCAACACCGTGTTCACTTCCCGGACTCCGCCGAGAAGAGACCATCACGGTTACACCTTGATTGATGTGTATTTTAATTAAGGTCAACTTCAGGTTTTCTACAACGGACATTAACAAATTCCCATCGCCTCATAACCGCGGGCACGGCTTTGAAAGATAATACCTGCAGGGTGTCCCAACAAGCCCATTATAAGCTCTCACGGTCAATGAAGGATATTCCTTCTACCGGGAAGACCCGATCGATCTCGGAATCCCGGACTACAAGACATTTCGACAAACAATAAAACAAGACCAGCAAAGCCGCCCGAATGTGCCGACAAATCCCGATAGGAGCTGCACATATCTCGTTCTCGTGGCACACCGGATGAGCGATACGTCGACGGCAACCAAGATGCCCCAAGTTTCCTCGGTGGCACCGCAGTGGCTCTAGTTTGGACCAACGCTCGAGGAGCATTGGCGGGGGTTAAATAAAGATGACCCTCGGCTCGCGAAAACCGAGGGAAAAAGGCTTAGGTGGCAAATGGTAAAACCAATGTTGGGCCTTCTTTGGAGGAGTCTTATTCAAAGTGAACTGTCAAGGGGTCCCATAAATCACCCAACCGTAAGGAACGCGAAATCAAGGAACATAACACGGTATGACGAAACTAGGGTGGCAAGAGTGGAACAAAACACCGGGCATAAGGCCGAGCCTTCCACCCTTTACCAAGTATATAGATGCATTAATTATAGCAGATATATTGTGATATCCCCAACAAGTAAACATGTTCTAATAAGGAACAAAATCTCCATGTTCAACAAGGAACAAACTTCATCTTCACCGCAACTAGCAACGCTATAAGAGGGCTGAGCAAAGCGGTAACATAGCCAATCAACGGTTTGCTAGGAAAGGATGGTTAGGGGCTGACATGGCAATATGGGTGGCATGATAAGCAAGTGATAGGCATCGTAGCATAGGCATAGCAACAGAGCGAGCATCTAGCATAGCAAAGATAGAAGTGATTTCGAGGGTATGATCATCTTGCCTGCAAAGTTCTCAGAGTTGTCGAAAGCTTGATCCTCGTAAGCGTTCTCAACAGGTTCCTCGTTCACGTACTCGTCTCCCGGCTCTACCCAAAGCAAGAACACAAACAAAGGAACCACAATAAATCACGGTGCAATGCACAAGCAACATGATGCAATACATGGCATGCTATGCGAGATGTGATATGCAATGCGTATGCGCGCTCCGGAAGAAAAATGATGAACTAGGCATCAACTTGGCAAACCAAGTATGCCGCTGGAAAGGTGAGATGATTTCGGTTGAAATCGATATAAAGATCACCGGAATCGGATGCACGGTTTGCAAATGACAAGCAAAACAAGAATGGCACAAATCTGCCATTAACAGCATGATGCCACATAGCAAGCAATAAGAAATTAAGCTACTGCACCCAAACGTACCAACAAAGCACATGGAAGTGATCTACTCAAGATGCTTGACAAAAGATGAACACTGAGCTACGGCTAAAACACACCATAACAGGTCCAAACAAGCATGGCAAATGTGCAAAATATATCAGCTGCACAGACTTAGTGAAATTACTGAACATGGTAGAAACAGCATTAGGTAGAAATGTTCAGAGCAAGCAAACAGCATGCTACAGGAACTTATAATAGCAAAACAAGGCATGGCATGAATCTAATCAAAGCATAGAACAAAAATCTCTTACTGACCATAAGCCAAAAAGGATCAGAAAATATGATGGCACCCATGTCAAAATGGCAAGTTTCGTTAACAGATTCAGCAACATGGCATGACAAAAACAGATAACAAGTAGGCATGTTTAAGAGCTCGATGCACTCACTACAGAGCATTACATGATAAACTAAGCATACATCCATCAAGAAGACATGGCATAGAAGATATACATGGCAAGAACGACATCATAGCATACACGGATCAACTACAACAACCTTGGAAAAATTGAATAACATGTAAACAATCTGCCAGGAAACATTTTATAGCAAAAGTAGAGCTCGATTGACTCAAGCTATGGCACTCCATAATTGCAAAAAAGGGCAGGGATGGATAGAGCATAACCATATGTTCAAAACATCCTTACTGAAGTATCTCAAAATATGCATGGATCTCTCGGTAGCATCAAGTTAACATGGCATAAAAATATCAGCAAAACAGGGGCTGAAATCAGCAACATCAGGAAGCCTAGTTTGCATGCTTGTGCTAGTCACCACAGAGACCACAAAAATACATGGAATACACCCCTGGAGAGATGGCATGGCATATTACAAAACACATGTAGGACTCAAGTTCATAGGATGCACACATCAATCATGGCAAAAATGACAGAAGTGCATGTTCTGTTAAGAAACAGAAACTAATATCACATAGCCCTCTTCTAACAGCATTTCGGGCATCAAGATGAGCTCAAATGAAAATGATGCAATGAGATGAAATGATCTACTCATCGAGTCGAACATTTTGACATATTACACGCATTTAAACGGAGCAATATGCGTAGAGTTATGGCATGAAGAAAATGCAATAAAATAATCACACGATAAAACTTGGCCCTGCTGGCCTGGGCGCGATCGGCGGCGAGCTGGGGACCGGGGCCACGTGGCAGCCCCTGGTTGGCTGCGGGCGCTGGGCGGAGACGTTCGGCGCCGTCCGGACGTGTCCGGCGAGGAACTAGGGTTTCATCCGAATTTGGGGGGGGCTATATTTATAGGTAGAAGGAGCTAGGAAGCTCCAAATGGAGTCGGTTTTTCGCCCACGATCGTGATCGAACGACGGAGAGCATGGAAGTGACTTAGATGGGTTATTGGGCTGTTTTGAAAGGGTGTTGGGCTGCAACTTAAAAGAGGCCTTTGCTTGAGTCACGGTTAACCGTTGGAGTACCAAGCGAGCTCCAAATGACCCGAACTTGACAGTGGTCTACGGTGGTATACCAAGGCCACTTGACAAACCTCGGTCCATTCCGAGAAAGTTTAGTACCGCTCACGGAAAAATGTAAAAGGGGCGCTGGGAACATAGGAGTGCGGATTGCAAAACGGACAACGGGAAAATGCTCGGAATCATGAGACGAACACGTATGCAAATGAGATGCACATGATGACATGATATGAAAATGCATGACATGGACAAAATGCAAAAACGAAAGACAAGAACCCAACCACGGAGGGAATATCATATCACAATGCCGAAAATGGCAAGAGTTGGAGTTACAAATATGGAAAGTTACATCCGGGGTGTTACATCTTCTCTCCAGGGTTTTGTGATGAAAAGTATTTGAATCCACGGAGATCAGAAAGCAAGATGAAAGTTTGGGGAAGTCTTTTTATTCCCTCTCATTTAACTTTCAAAAAGTTTCGAATTTCACTCACTTTCAGTCAATCAAGCAAACAATCAATCAAATCTATCTATTTAATATAACATTCCAAAAATTTAGAATTTTGGGATGTTACAAACCTACCACCCTTAAAATGAATCTTGTCCTCGAGATTCGAAGAGGCTAGAAAGAAATAGGTTGGGATTGGGGTCTCCTCAAAAATCCATCAATCGTCTCCGGGGTCTCGGGTGCTACCACCCTTAGAAGCATGGTTACGGTTCCATCAAAACTCATATACTCCATTCTTATTGTTTGACAGTGTCGGTCTTCTCAAATTCTCGGGAAAATTCCTTCTCTGGGCTCTTCCGGTAGCGGCATAACCTTTTTCCTCAATTCTTCGGTCCCTTCATCTTGGTAAGGTTCTTCCGAGACTGGGTATTCTTAGCTGACGGGTCTGGCGCCAAAACTAAACAACTATTGATATCTCATGGTGGTCAACAATTTATGGTTTCTCCTGCAGGAAATGGGTCTGGTTGAACCTCACCGTATAACCTACGGTTGGCAACAACTGCCTTGTACAAGGAAAAAATACTTATACCATTCTAAGGTTTAAACAAGGTTTTGATCGTCGTCTCTCTACTATAGGTAAGTCACTCAGATTTACCATCCCACATAGCAAGGCGAATAATAAGAGTAAGTCGGTATGGTGATCAATCCATCCTGCACCCAAATCATTACCTTGTATACGGTTTAGCGAATCTCGCATTCTAACACTCGGTCATCCTCACAAGCATTGCAGAATTTCTCTTGCCAACGAACTAGGTTCGGAAAAATCCATTGATTCTGCAAGCCAAACAAAACATCTATCGTTCCTTCACAACTCTCAGGTTTTGCGTAACTCCTATAAGATCGTCTGTCGATAAAACTGTAACTACTTCCAAGGTTTTTCCTTCAGCAAGATTGTGCTTGCTTCTTGGCAGGTCCTGGGGCCTGTGGGTTATGGCCCATCTCATCACTTGCAAACCTTGAATTCATCATCAGGACAACGGATCATTATTCCAACATCCAACTTCCTAGCATTCTTAAATCCATCCAATTTTTCTATCTCCGTTCTTTCCATTGGTATCAAACTAGGACATGATTACTCAAACTCGTCATGGAATTTCCATTGATCCATATTTCCAACATCACACCTCCTTTATATCCAATAACACTTCATCTCTTCATCCTCGTGGAATATCCCACATACCGAGACAAGACTCATTCTTATTTTGTCAAAAATCCACTTCGTGGTATATCATTCTCCTTTCCATGGGTCAAGTGTCCTCACAGGGTACTACCACCCTTAAAATGACACAAACTCATCCATAGACCATATTTCTCATATCCTCGAAAACGGTCAAAATCTTCCTTCACAGATTAACAACTCATAAGATCCAATTAGTATTAAGGATGCTAACTTTATTGGTCCTCAAATTACTACAATCCCCTGCATAGCACTTCTTCAACTGGGAAACGTGAGACACATCATGAACTCCTGACAGTCCTTCGGGTGACTCCAACTTGTTGGCCACTTCTCCCATACACTCCAAAACTCGGTATGGTCCTACAAATCTCGGGGCTAACTTTCCCTTAACTCCAAATCGTTTATTTCCTCGCAGAGGGGACTCACGAAGGAATGCTCTGTCCCCAATTTCATAGACTACCTCCTTGCATTTTTTTTGTCTGCATAACTCTTCTGCCTGGACTGAGCTACCTTCAGTCTATCTCGAATCAACTTAACATTCTCTTCTGACTCCTTGATCACATTTGGTCCAAACAACTGAAGGTCTCCAACTTCATCCCACATCAACGGTGTCTGGCTCCTTCTCCCATACAAAGCTTCAAAAGGGGCCATCTTCAAACTGGCTTGGTAAATGTTGTTCTATGAGAACTTCGCGTAAGGAAAATTATTATCCCAACTAGATCCATAATATAATGCACAAGCTCTCAACATGTCCTCCAGAATCTGTTTAACTCTCTCGATTTATTCATCTGTCCGCGGATGAAAGGCTGTACTGAACTCTAGCCTAGTACCCAAAGTCTGGTGTTGCTGATTCCAACTTTGAGGTAAACTTGAAGGAAATATGCCCTAGAGGCAATAATAAAGTTATTATTTATTTCCTTATATCATGATAAATGTTTATTATTCATGCTAGAATTGTATTAACCGGAAACATAATACATGTGTGAATACATAGACAAACAGAGTGTCACTAGTATGCCTCTACTTGACTAGCTCGTTAATCGAAGATGGTTATGTTTCCTAACCATAGACATGAGTTGTCATTTGATTAACGGGATCACATTAGGAGAATGATCTCATTGACATGACCCATTCCGTAAGCCTAGCACTTGATCGTTTAGTATGTTGCTATTGCTTTCTTCATGACTTATACATGTTCCTGTAACTATGAGATTATGCAACTCCGTTTACGGAGGAACACTTTGGTACTACCAAACGTCACAACGTAATGGGTGATTATAAAGGAGTACTACAGGTGTCTCCAAAGGTACATGTTGGGTTGGCGTATTTGAGATTAGGTTTTGTCACTCCGATTGTCGGAGAGGTATCTCTGGGCCTTCTCGGTAATACTCATCACCTAAGCCTTGCAAGCATTGTAACTAATGAGTTAGTTATGAGATGATGTATTACGGAACGAGTAAAGAGACTTGCGATAACGAGATTGAACTAGGTATTGGATACCGACGATCGAATCTCGGGCAAGTAACATACCGATGACAAAGGAACAAAGTATGTTGTTATGCGGTTTGACCGATAAAGATCTTCGTAGAATATGTAGGAGCCAATATGGGCATCCAGGTTCCGCTATTGGTTATTGACCAAGAATAGTTCTAGGTCATGTCTACATAGTTCTCGAACCCGTAGGGTCCGCACGCTAAAGGTTTCGATGATGCTTATATTATGAGTTTGTGAGTTTTGATGTATCGAAGGAGTTCGAGTCCCGGATGAGATCGGGGACATGACGAGGAGTCTCGAAATGGTCGAGACGTGAAGATCGATATATTGGACGACTATATTCGGAGTTCGGAAAGGTTCGAATGATTGGGTATTTTTCGAGTACCGGAGAGTTACGGAATTCGCCGGGAGAAGTATTGGGCCTTATTGGGCCTGCGGAAAGAGAGAGGGCTGCCTAGGGCAGGCGCGCCCCCCATGGCCTAGTCCGAATTGGACTAGGGAGAGGCCGCACCCCTTCCTCTTCCTCCTTCCCCAAGTCCTAGTCCAACTAGGAGGGGAGTCCTACTCGGTGGGAGTAGGACTCCTCAGCGCGCCTCTCTAGGGCCGGCCGCACCCCCTTGCTCCTTTATATACGGGCAGGGGGCACCCCATGACACACAAGTTGATCTACGGATCGTTCCTTAGCCGTGTCGGTGCCCCCTCCACCATATTACACTTCGGTCATATCGTCATGGAGCTTAAGCGAAGCCTGCTGCGCGGAGAAGTCATATCGTCATGAGCTTAGGCGAAGCCCTGCGTCGGTGGAGCATCAACATCGTCACTCGCCGTCGTCTTGACGGAACTCATCCCGACACTTTGCTGGATCGGAGTCCGGGATCGCCATCGAGCTGAGCGTGTGCGTAACTTCGGAGGTGCCGTCGTTCGGTGCTTGGATCGGTCGGATCGTGAAGACGTCGACTACATCAACAGCGTTGTTATAACGCTTCCGCTTTCGGTCTCACGAGGGTACGTGGGCGGACACTCTCCCCTCTCGTTGCTATGCCATCACCATGGTCTTGCGTGTTCGTGAGGAAAATTTTTGAAATTACTCGTTCCCCAACAAAGGGGTATCGAGCCTGGTTTTATGCGTTGATGTCATGTGCACGAGTAGAACACAAGTGAGTTGTGGGCGATACAAGTCATACTGCCTACCAGCATGTCATACTTTGGTTCAGCGGTATTGTGAGATGAAGCGGCCGGACCGACATTACGCGTCGCTTACGCGAGACTGGTTTCACCGCTCGAGCACTCGTTGCTTAAAGGTGACGGCGGGTGTCTGTCTCTCTCACTTTAGTTGAACCGAGTATGACTACGCCCGGTCCTTGAGAAGGTTAAAAGCGAGTCTATTTGACAAACTATCGTTGTGGTTTTGATGCGTAGGTAAGAACGGTTCTTGCTCAGCCCGTAGCAGCCACGTAAAACTTGCAACAACAAAGTAGAGGACGTCTAACTTGTTTTTGCAGGGCATGATGTGATGTGATGTGGTCAAGACGTGATGCTATATTTTATTGTATGAGATGATCATGTTTTGTAACCGAGTTATCGGCAATGGCAGGAGCCATATGGTTGTCGCTTTATTGTATGAAATGCAACGCCATGTAATTGCTTTACTTTATCACTAAGCGATGCGATAGTCGTAGTAGCAATAGTTGGCGAGGCGACAATGATGCTACGATGGAGATCAAGGTGTCGCGCCGGTGATGATGGTGATCATGACGGTGCTTGGCGATGGAGATCACAAGCACAAGATGATGATGACCATATCATATCACTTATATTGATTGCATGTGATGTTTATCCTTTATGCATCTTATCTTGCTTTGATTGACGGTAGCATTATAAGATGATCTCTCACTAAAATTATCAAGAAGTGTTCTCCTGAGTATGCACTGTTGCCAAAGTTCGTAGTACCCGGACACCACGTGATGATCGGGTGTGATAAGTTCTCGTCCATCTACAACGGTGCAAAACAGTTGCACACGCGAATACTCAGAGTTAAACTTGACGAGCCTAGCATATAACAGATATGGCCTCGGAACACGGAGACCGAAAGGTCGAGCGTGCATCATATAGTAGATATGATCAACATAGTGATGTTCACCATTGAAACTACTCCATCTCACGTGATGATCGGACATGGTTTAGTTGATTTGGATCACGTGATCACTTAGATGACTAGAGAGATGTTTGTCTAAGTGGGAGGTTTTTAATATGATTAATTAAACTTTAATTTATCATGAACTTAGTCCTGGTAGTATTTTGCAAATTATGTTGTAGATCAATAGCTCGCGTTGTTGCTTCCCTATGTTTTATATGTGTTCCTAGAGAAAATTGTATTGAAAAATGTTAGTAGCAATGATGCGGATTGGATCCGTGATCTGAGGTTTGTCCTCATTGCTGCACAGAAGAATTATGTCCTTGATGCACCGCTAGGTGACAGACCTATTGCAGGAGCGGATCGCACGTTATGAGCGTTTGGCTAGCTCAATATGATGACTACTTGATAGTTTAGTGCACCATGCTTAAACGGCTTAGAATCGGGACTTCAAAGACGTTTTGAGCGTCATGGACCATATGAGATGTTCCAGGAATTGAAGTTAATATTTCAAGCAAATACCGAGTTGAGAGAAATGAAGTCTCCAACAAGTTCTATAGCTAAAAGATGGAGGAGAATCGCTCAACTAGTGAGCATGTGCTCAGATTGTCCGAGTACTTCAATCGCTTGAATCAAGTGGGAGTTAATCTTCCGGATAAGATAGTGATTGACAGAATTCTCTAGTCACCATCACTAAGTTAGTAGAACTTCGTGATGAACTATAGTATGCAAGGGATGACGAAAAGATTCTCGAGCTCTTCGCGATGATAAAATCGGCGAAGGTAGAAATCAAGAAAAACATCAAGTGTTGATGGTTGACAAGACCACTAGTCTCAAGGAAAATGGCAAAGGAAGAAGGGAACTTCAAAAGGAACGGCAAGCAAGTTGCTGCTCGAGTGAAGAAGCCCAAGTTTAGACCTAAGCACGAGACCGAGTACTTTTGCTGCAATGGAACTGGTCACCGGAAGCGAACTACCCTGAATATTTGGTGGATAAGAAGGATGGCAAAGTGAACAAGGTTATATTTGATATACAGAGTTATTGATGTGTGCCTTACTAGTGTTTATAGTAGCCCCAGTATTTGATACTGTTCGGTTGCTAAGATTAGTAACTCAAACAGGAGTTCTGAGAATAAACAGAGACTAGTTGAAGGGAAGTGACGATGAGTGTTGGAAGTAGTTCCAAGATTGATATGATCATCATCGCACACTCCCTATACTTTCGGGATTAGTGTGGAACCTAAATAAGTGTTATTTGGTGTTGAGCATAAATATGATTTGATCATGTTTATTGCAATACGGTTATTCATTTAAGTAAGAGAATAAATTGTTGTTCTGCTTACATGAATAAAACCTTACATGGTTACACACCCAATGAAAATGGTTCATTGGATCTCGATCATAGTGATACACATATTCATAATATTGAAACCAAAAGATGCAAAGTTAATAATGATAGTGCAACTTATTTGTGGCACTTTGCCGTTTAGGTCATATTGGTGTAAAGCGATGAAGAAACTCCATGCTGATGGATTTTGGAATCACTTGATTATGAATCATTTGATGCTTGCGAACCGTGCCTTTTGGGCAAGATGACTAAAACTCCGTTCTCGGAACAATGGAACAAGCTACTGACTTATTGGGAATAATACATACCGATGTATGCGATCCAATGAGTGTTGATGCTCGTGGCAAGTATCGTTATTTTCTGACCTTCACAGATGATTTGAGCAGATATGGGTATATCTACTTGATGAAACACAAGTCTGAAACATTTGAAAAGTTCAAAGGATTTCAGAGTGAAGTGAAGAATCATCGTAACAAGAAAATAGAAGTTTCTACGATATGATCGCAGAGGAAAAATATTTGAGTTACGAGTTTGGCCTTCAGTTAAAACAATGTGAAATAGTTTCACTGCTCACGCCACCTGGAACACCACAGCTTAATGGTGTGTCCGAACGTCGTAACCGCACTTTATTGGATATGGTGCGATCTATGATGTATCTTAACAATTTACCACTATCGTTTTGGGGTTATGCATTAGAGACAGCTGCATTCACGCTTAATAGGGCACCATCTAAATCCGTTGAGATGACACCGTATGAACTATGGTTTAGCAAAGAACCTAAGCTGTCATTTCTTAAAGTTTGAGTTGTGATGCTTATGTGAAAAGTTTTCACCGATAAGCTCGAACCCAAATCGAGAAGTGTGTCTTCATAGAATACCCAAAGGTAACTATTGGGTACACCTTCTATCACAGATCCGAAGGCAAGTTTTTCGTTGCTAAGATGGATCCTTTCTAGAGAAGAAGTTTCTCTCGAAAGAAGTGAGTGGGAGGAAAGTAGAAACTTGATGAGGTAATTGTACCTTCTCCCTTATTGGAAAGTAGTGCATCACAGAAATCATTTCCAGTGATTCCTACACCAATTAGTAAGGAAGTTAATGATGATGATCATGAAACTTCAGATCAAGTTGCTACCAAACCTCGTAGGTCTTCCAGAGTAAGATCCGCACTAGAGTGGTACGGTAATCATGTTCTGAAAGTCATGTTACTAGACCATGATGAACCTACGAACTACGAGGAAGCAATGATGAGCCCAGATTCCGCGAAATGGTTTGAGACCATGAAATCTGAGATAGGATCCATGTATGAGAACAAAGTATGGACTTTGATTGACTTGCTCTATGATCAGCAAGCCATGTTAAATAAATGGATCTTAAAGAGGAAGATGGACACTGATAGTAGTGTTACTATCTACAAAGCTAGACTTGTCGAAAAAGGTTTTAGACAAAGTTCAAGATGTTGAATACAATGAGATTTTCTCACTTGTATCGATGCTTAAAAGTCTGTCCGAATCATGTTAGCAATTGCCACATTTTATGAAATCGGCAAATGGATGTCAAAATTGCATTCCTTAATGGTTTTCTTAAAGAAGAGTTGTATATGATGCAACCGAAGATTTTGTCAATCCTAAAGGTGCTAACAAAATGTGCAAGCTCCAATGATCCATCAATGGACTGGTGCAAGCATCTCGAGTTGGAATATACGCTTTGATGTGTTGATCAAAGCATATGATTTTATCTGAGACTTTTGGAAAGGCTCTGTATTTACAAGAAAGTGAGTGGGAGCACTACAGCCTTTCGATAAGTTTATGTGATTGACATATTGTTGATCGGAAATAATGTAGAATTATTCGCAAAGCATAAAGGAGTGTTTGAAAGGAGTTTTTCAAAGAAAGACCTCGTTGAAGCTGCTTACATATTGAGCATCAAGATCTATAGAGATAGATCAAGACGCTTGATAAGTTTTTCAATGAATACATACCTTGACAAGATTTTGAAGTAGTTCAAAATGGAACAGTCAAAGAAAGAGTTCTTGCCTGTGTTACAAGGTGTGAGATTGAGTAAGACTCAAAACCCGACCACGGCGAGAAGATAGAAAGAGAATGAAAGTCATTCCTATGCATCAGCCATAGGTTCTATAAAGTATGTCATGTTGTGTACCAGATCTATTACATACCCTACCACTAAGCTTGGCAAGGAGTGCAATAGTGATCTAGGAGTAGATCAATGGACAGCGGTCAAAATTATCCTTAGTAGAATAAGGATATGTTTCTCGATTATGGAAGTGAAAAAAAGGTTAAATCGTAAAGGGTTACGTCGATACAAGTTTTAACACTAATCTAGATGACTCGAGTCTCAATCTGGATACATATTGAAAGTGGGAGCAATTAGCTAGAGTAGCTCCGTGCGAGCATTGTAGACATAGAAATTTGCAAAATACTTACGGCTCAAATGTGACAGACCGTTGACTAAAATTATCTCACAAGCAAAACATGATCACACCTTAGTACTCTTTGGGTGTTAATCACATAGCGATGTGAACTAGATTATCGACTCTAGTAAACCCTTTGGGTGATTGGTCACATGTCGATGTGAACTATGGGTGTTAACCACATATAGATGTGAACTATTGATGTTAAATCACATGGCGATGTGAACTAGATTATTGACTCTAGTGCAAGTGGGAGACTGAAGGAAATATGCCCTAGAGGCAATAATAAAGTTATTATTTATTTCCTTATATCATGATAAATGTTTATTATTCATGCTAGAATTGTATTAACCGAAACATAATACATGTGTGAATACATAGACAAACAGAGTGTCACTAGTATGCCTCTACTTGACTAGCTCGTTAATCAAAGATGGTTATGTTTCCTAACCATAGACATGAGTTGTCATTTGATTAACGGGATCACATCATTAGGAGAATGATCTGATTGACATGACCCATTCCGTAAGCCTAGCACTTGATCGTTTAGTATGTTGCTATTGCTTTCTTCATGACTTATACATGTTCCTGTAACTATGAGATTATGCAACTCCGTTTACGGAGGAACACTTTGGTACTACCAAACGTCACAACGTAATCGGGTGATTATAAAGGAGTACTACAGGTGTCTCCAAAGGTACATGTTGGGTTGGCGTATTTCGAGATTAGGTTTTGTCACTCCGATTGTCGGAGAGGTATCTCTGGCCTTCTCGGTAATACTCATCACCTAAGCCTTGCAAGCATTGTAACTAATGAGTTAGTTATGAGATGATGTATTACGGAACGAGTAAAGAGACTTGCGGTAACGAGATTGAACTAGGTATTGGATACCGACGATCGAATCTCGGGCAAGTAACATACCGATGACAAAGGGAACAAAGTATGTTGTTATGCGGTTTGACCGATAAAGATCTTCGTAGAATATGTAGGAGCCAATATGGGCATCCAGGTTCCGCTATTGGTTATTGACCAAGAATAGTTCTAGGTCATGTCTACATAGTTCTCGAACCCGTAGGGTCCGCACGCTTAAGGTTTCGATGCATGCTTATATTATGAGTTTGTGAGTTTTGATGTACCGAAGGAGTTCGAGTCCCGGATGAGATCGGGGACATGACGAGGAGTCTCGAAATGGTCGAGACGTGAAGATCGATATATTGGACGACTATATTCGAGTTCGGAAAGGTTCGAATGATTCGGTATTTTTCGAGTACCGGAGAGTTACGGGAATTCGCCGGGAGAAGTATTGGGCCTTATTGGGCCTGCAGGAAAGAGAGAGGGCTGCCTAGGGCAGGCCGCGCCCCATGGCCTAGTCCGAATTGGACTAGGGGAGGGGCCGCACCCTTTCCTCTTCCTCCTTCCCCAAGTCCTAGTCCAACTAGGAGAGGGGGAGTCCTACTCCGGTGGGAGTAGGACTCCTCCAGCGCCCTCTCTAGGGCCGGCCGCACCCCCCTTGCTCCTTTATATCTGGGGCAGGGGGCACCCCATGACACACAAGTTGATCTACGGATCGTTCCTTAGCTGTGTGCGGTGCCCCCTCCACCATATTCCACTTCGGTCATATCGTCATGGAGCTTAAGCGAAGCCTGCGCCGGAGAAGTCATATCGTCGCGGAGCTTAGGCGAAGCCCTGCGTCGGTGGAGCATCAACATCGTCACTACGCCGTCGTCTTGACGAACTCATCCCGACACTTTGCTGGATCGAGTCCGGGATCGCCATCGAGCTGAACGTGTGCGTAACTCGGAGGTGCCGTCGTTCGGTGCTTGGATCGGTCGGATCGTGAAGACGTCGACTACATCAACAGCGTTGTTATAACGCTTCGCTTTCGGTCTCGAGGGTGCGTGGGCGGACACTCTCCCTCGCGTGCTATGCCATCACCATGGTCTTGCGTGTTCGTAGGAAATTTTTTGAAATTACTACGTTCCCCAACAAAACTGTGTTCCTCTATCTGATACGATGGTCCTCGGAACTCCATGCAGACATACGATCCTGGTCAAATATATCTTGGCCAACTTCTCACTTGTATAGGTGGTTTTTACTGGGATAAAGTGAGCCACTTTGGTCAAGCGAATCAACTACTACCCAGATATAATCATATCCCCATCGGGTTCTGGGAAATCCGGTAATGAAATCCATGCCAAGCTTATCCCACTTCCATTCGGGTATCGGCATAGGCTGTAGTAATCCTGCTGGCTTCTGATGCTCTGCCTTTACTCCCTGGCATACATCACCTACGACCACATACTCCGCAATATCCTTCTTCATCCTCGTCCACCAGAAACGTTCCTTCAAATCCAAATACATCTTGGTGTTTTCGGGGTGTATCGAGTATGGTGAGTCATGAGCCTCCTGAAGTATTAACTTCCTGATCTTTGCATTGTTGGGAACATATACACGGTCCTCGAACCATAAGGTGTCATGTTCATCCTTACGAAAACCTTTGGCCTTTCCTTTGCTCATCCTCTATTTTACCTCAGCAATCTCTTTGTCATCCTTCTGAGCTTCATGGATCTTTCCCAACAATGTAGACTGAACTTCCATTGCTGCAACAAAACCTTTGGGAACAATCTCCAACCGAAGTTCCTTGAGATCCTCGGTTAACTCCTTTGGTAAGCCCCCACTTATGAGGGTATTCATCCTGGTGTACTTTATGGTTGTGTCCTATTTCTCCACAAAGTTTGTATGCACAAGATTTCTTCATATCCTATCCATAAGGCTTCAATCTCTGGGACACAAAACAAGATTTTTGCAGAGTCAACTTAAATTCTTTCCAAGTGGTTACTCCTTGCCATCCATTCATGGTTTGGTACATCCTCCACCAAATAGCAGAACCTCTTTCAAAACACTTCAGAGCATGTTGGGTCATATCCTTTTCGGCTATAGGGTTATTCTCCATGTGATCCTCCATGTTCTGAATCCATCGGTCCGTCTCCAATTGACTCATCAGTCCAGAAAATACAAGCTCATCTCCATTCATCCTCTAATGGGTCCATGGTTTCGGGGTGGGATAGGAGAGATAGAGAGGGATGCACACAATACAAACAATGGTTTTGAAAAGACAAAAAAAATTGTGGCTGTCGGAAAAACATCAAACAAATGACAGCTCACAATCGTCGCATCTAACGTAGGTATATAACAGGGGTTTGGTCTTCTAAAGGTCAATAAATCTTCAACATTACCAAACTCTTCAGGTCTTATTCATGCCTCTGATGGCTTCTTCCGATCGTGCTTGTCCTTCTCAAATTCTTTTGCCAGATCATCTCTATTGACGCAAAGTCTCTTGTGGCATCCTTCAATATTTCTGGAGTTACGTTCCAACTTCTGGATTTCAACATTCTTGGCATGAACCATGTCCTACTGTCCTTCAGTTCCCGATGAATCTCCTGTATCTCGAGGTTTTGCTCCTCCAGCTTGGCTACTCTCATCTTCAGGGTCCAGAGTTCTTCATGAAATACTTCCTTGTCAAAATACTGCTTCTGGTAGGTCCATCTTAACTTCTGCTCCACATCCTGGTGATACACCAGCTAAGGTTAAAACTTCATCTCTTGCTGATTGGTGCCCCATCAGCCTTCTACCATCCCATCATTCCATGCACATGCATGCTTAACCCAGCACGGTGAAAATATCATAAGCGGGTGATAACCTCATGGATAGTCGTGTTTCTGCTCTTGTCATTTCCATGAGCTATCATTCCATAGTTGATATCTTCTGCCTTAGGTTTTCCTTGACAGAACTTTGAGTTTTTAACTCTCCATGCTCCGGTCTTTCTCCGATACACCTTGGTCTCGGGTATTGACAGCTTCCATAGTCTGCCAAGTTCCATAAGGGTAACCTTCCTAGGTCATACTAAATCTAGAAATTCATCATAGACTTCAAATTCTCCTAGTCTTCGGAGTCTTCAACCATTGTAGTTTCCATTATTCAGATGCACGGTAAAATCCTCTTCATTCCATAGTGGTCGTGGTTGTCTGATATCTTGTACTTCTTGGAGTGGTCTCATCAGTCGAATCTTCGAGTGGTCAAAAGGGAAAAAAAGTATAGTCTCACTAAAAGGGAATATTTGAATAAGCTCAGAAGAGAAGAGAGGTAAAAGGTCTTTTTGAAAGGGAAGTTTTAGAGAAAATCCTTCCTATGGGCTTGCCAGTTTCTAGGGTCACGTCCTACAGTCAACATGTGCTCTAATACCATCTTGTAGCGACCCGACCCGAATGGATCAAGTCTCTGTGCTTAAGTGTCATCCCTGGATCGGTATGCTGACACACACAGTACTCGAAGGATTTATAACAGAGGTAAATCACATGTATAAAGTAACTTTAATACTATTACCTCAATCCATATAGCGGAAGCAACAAGGTTGTGGATTCCCATCAACACCAACGGCAAAGTTGAGTGTAGAAATTGTAACCCTAACGTATCACTTACTCGTCGTAAGAAACCTGCAACATGAGACGTTGCAGCCAAGGTTGGAAAAAGCGGTAGGCGTAAGCGAGGCGGTTGGCCTTTGCCTAGTGCCTAGGCGGTGCTTAAGCTCCCTAGGCGCAGCCTAGGCGGTAATATAGATTCTACTATAAGGGTTTATTTTTGGTTATTATATGTGTACTGATGTTAATTTAGGGCAGATAACTAAGTTAAGTACCAGCTACTACCATTTGAATATGTGATGTTTGGCATTTCAGTGCAATATGGCATGATTTCTCGCTTGGGTAAACAATTTGTTGCATGCACTGCCTAGACTACCATTTATGCCCTAGGCGAGGCGTTTGGCCATCGCCTAGCGCCTAGGCATGCCTAAGCGCCTCCTAGGCACTGCCTTTTGCAACAGAGGTTGCAGCCCGAAACGGGTCAGTACATTGAATGTACTGGCAAATTCACACCATAGAGAAAATGATGAACAATGGCTATCACTACATGCATATATGGCTGGTGGAAAAGCTCTATGGTTATAACGTTTTTGCGAAAAGCCAATTTTTCCCTACTGCAAAGGAATAAATTTTATTTAACTATCATGGTGATTGTTAAACATTGAGAATGGTTGGCAGCATTCTCAATCCCAATTAAGCATCATCATTAAAACCCAACAAAGTTAATTAAAGTAACATGATGAGATCAACAGGATAATCCAAGAACTAGATACTCAAGATGTCCATAACCGGGGACACGGCTAATCATGATTAGTTTGTACACTCTGCGGAGGTTTGCGCACTTTTCCCCACAAGACTCGATCGCCTCCGTTGGATTACTCGCACTACATGGTGTTTGAGAAACGGATGACCGAGACATAGTCTTTCAGAAGCGCTAGCACCTTACGATGTGATAGACCGTACCAACCTGCATCCCCTACATCTGATAGTCTACCACTGTAAGAGTTCGCACGACTTAGTCAACTACGCCAGAGCCCATAATGGCTTATGGCTGCACACGGAAGTTTCTAGTATGAATAATCTCATGATCCCTTTGATCCTGTGTGGCGGTCCAAAAAAACACGCAATCTCGGAATACCCAAGTGCCTAGACAGGCAATCCTGGAATACCCAGGTACCTCAATCCACCCAGATGTGTGTTTAAGTTGCCACCTTAAGTAAACCATTAATTATCAATCTCACATCTGTCATGAATACTCTCAAAACCCAATCCACGTCTACGAGCATAGCATGGCAATATAAGCATAACGTAAAAGTAACTCCCAAGGGTTTGATAGCAACAGGGCAATAGGTTCCTACCTCATCAACTACTTCCCAATACCCACATGTTATCAATCCTACTCATGCAATGTTTGAGGGTTGAAACTAATGCATAAAAACTGGGTATGAAAAGGGATATGATCAAAGTGTGAACTTGCCTGCAATGTTGATGAAGATGATTCGCACTCATAACTCTTGAAAGTACTACTCGTCACACTCCGCTCAATCTATCGTAAGCAAGCAATAGTAACCACACATAAGCAATCACTCAAAAGATCGAGAAGAACGAAGAAGATGATTCGGAAAACATCAAAACCAAGAAAATAACTCTTGCAACATAAAACAATTTCTAACAGTACCAAAATTATGTGAATTTGGCCTTATCAGAAAGTTTAGGTCAAGAGCTTTAATTTGCAAAAAGAATCAACTCAAACGGAGCTACGAAACTCAAGTTACGATCAAAAGAAGATTCAAATTCAAAACTGTTTGACATCATATTTTAAATTTTCAAAAACATGTTTAAGTTGTTTTACTGGATAGAGGGGATCATAATGAAGAAGTGGGCGTTGGTTTCGTTGGATTTGGACAAACGAGCAAAAAGTTGCGATCGTTTGAAAATCAGGGACTGATCTGTGAACAAAATATTCACAAACGGGTCCCTGGTGGAAAACTAAATAAACAGAAAAAGAATAAATTTATCTAACGAACGTTCGCTACAGAAGCAAAAATAACGAATTTGTTCGCTGGGAAGACCTAACCAGCGAACGTTTTCGAATTAGATCTAACTAAAAGAAAAACCGACCTAAGATGAAAACCAAAAAAAACGGATCGGACCGCGGTTTTACCATGGTTTCGCGGTTAGCGGCGGGCGAAGTCCGGCGAGGTTCGAGGCGGGCGCGGCTCCGGCGAGTGAGGCAGCTCATGACGGGAGCGCGCGGCGATGGCGATGAGCAGCAGTGCGGCGGCGAGCAGCTGCAATGGCAAGTGGTGCAAGGTCTGAATCTGGCAAGGCGGTGGCCTTGATGCGGATCTGGCGGCAGCGGCGGCGATTCTGTGCATGGGCAGCAAGCGAGATGCGGAGGGGCAGGGCAAGGCGCAGAGAGAGAGGCGGGGCAGGGCCGCTATTTAAGGAGGGGAGGAGGCGGCCTTGGAGGAGGGGGCGACGGGCGCCGTGGAGGCGGCGGACTCCGGCAAGTCCTGCTGAGGCACACGAGGAGGAAGGCGGCGGTGCGCTGGCTGGGCTGGGCCGTGGCCTATTGGGCCGGCCCAGTTCGGCGGCGGACGAAGTTTTTTTTTTATAAACATTTTTGCAGACAAGAAAAGAAAATAAAATAAAATAAAATAAAAATATAATATAGGCATATTATATTTCAAAATTTTCATAAAAAGATTTTCTACAAGATGAACATTTTCCTAGCATTAAATAAAATCCACACAAATACAAATAATTCAAACAGTGCTAATGCCCTATTAAAATCCAATAAAATCATTTTAAAATAACAGAATGATTTCAAATTTATTTCTCTCAATTTTCATTGTAGGGAATCATGTTACCCTAATTTCCATATATTTTATTTTTGGAGAAAAATAGTTTGAATAAAACTCAAATAACTCCAAATTGAAAATAAATTCAAAAGAATTTTAAATTTGATATTTGAAACTCCCAACTCATATTTCATAATTTGAAGAAGTCATTTTATCTTCGCTCGTGAAAATCATTGAGTTGCATAAAGTTTCAGAATTGGAAATATTCTCAAATGCAATTCAAATATTTTCAACAACCCTTTCATTTATTTAAATGGAAGAAGTCATGTTATCTTCTCTCCAGGGTTTTGTGATGAAAAGTATTTGAATTCACGGAGATCAGAAAGCAAGATGAAAGTTTGGGAAAGTCCTTTTATTCCCTCTCATTTAACTTTTAAAAAGTTTTAAATTTCACTCACTTTCAGTCAATCAAGCAAACAATCAATCGAATCTATCCATTTAATATAACATTCCAAAATTTAGAATTTTGGGATGTTACAGCCGGCCTCGAGGAAGCAGCAGTCCACGGGCTCCTCGAACACAGGCGACGACACAGACCCCGTCGGGCCATCGAACGGAGCCGAGAACTGAGGACCGGCCACACTCCCAACCGATCCACCACGAAGCACAGCGGACCAAGCCCTGTCGAGACTGGACGCCACAGCAGGCGGGAGGCCTGGAGGAGGCGGCGGGGGCGCGTTTGCCGACAGGGAAGCCAACCGGACCGCGCCCGGCGACGGCAGCCCGGGGGGGAGGCAGGGGAGTCGACGACGCGGCCGGCGCACGTAGACGCAGAACAGGGGCGGGCCGCTGAGGCGGCGAGTCGGAGGGGCTCCTCGGACGGGTGCAGCCCTAGGAGGTATGGTTTTGTCCTCCACAACGGACGCACTTGGTTGGGTTGGTGCAGAACCACGAGATGTGCCCATTATCCTCGCCGCAGTTGTAGCAGCATCCATGGAGCGATGCAGGGAGAGCATAGCGTGGTGGGCGAGAGGCGAGCAGACCCAAGGGCCGGGCACGGGCGGCATCCGCTCACCGATCCCGCCGGCCCCGGACCTGCTGCCATGGCCCCGCCCCCAGATCTGGCGCCGGAGCGTCCTGCGGTGGTGGTGGCGGTGGAGCAACGACGATGGAGCGCAGCCGAGGTGGGGCGGGCCACACAATTTGCCAACCAAGGATGAGCAATCTCGGAAAGCTGAAGCCCCTGTGACAGAATCAGCGACGGTGGGCAGCAGCAAGTCGGCCATGGAGCAGCTGCTCAAAGACAAATTGAACATATTGGATGTAGAGGAGGATTCCAACAGGACGATCAAACCTGCAGCAGATACCAGTTCAGCAGATACCAGTTCAGTGGCCAGACAAGATGATCATGTCGACAGAGCCAAATCCGCGTTGGCCAAGGAGACGGCAGACGAGGAGGCCAAGGCAGCATTGGCCAAGGAGACGGCAGAGGAGGAGGAGGCGGCTTACGATCAGTTCCGCAAACACTGGGAAAATAAGTGTTGCAAAGACTGATCACTTCGAGCACAAAAGTACGTGAGCCCTCGTACTTGGTGGTTTTATCTATATATATTTCCTTGAAACTTGCTGCTGCTTACGCGTTAATTTTCTTGCTTGGGTGCATGCATGCAGCCGTGTTGAGTTCCATGCAGTTTACACACTACACACCCGGAATGGTCCCGTACAGCTTCGCGGAAACCTTGCAGGTCTTCTCCATGAAACTCAAGCTCCCAGACGACAATGCTGGTGGTTTTGAGTTGCCATTGTCTGTGTACGGCATGGTTGCCGTCCGAGACGCCCTGGATTCCAGACGAAACATTCTCTTCTCTTGCGATAGGACCATGGCCCAAGAACTGACAGAGGATGTACGTACCATCTTGCACAAGATCGATTTTCTCTTTTAGATCTTTATTGATTGATTGCGCGTTAGTTAACGGCGATTGCTTGCAGGATCCTTTTCTGCACTTCACTGGTCCATCCCGTGCGATCATGTCCGCGGACAAGGTCTACTTTGAGATCCGTCTGAGAGCGAGAGGTGCAGCAGGCTCTGAAGACAAACCGTTGATCACCTGTGTGCACGGTTACGCCGGAGGAAGCTGTCCAGCCCTGCGCTTCGACAACGCCTTGTGTGCGCTAGAGATGTGCTTGCAGACAGTTGAGCCGGCGGTCCAGGCCACTATCTTGGCTGTCCAGATTCTCAAGAAGAAAGATTTATGGCCTTTAAATTTTACGTATGGCGGCCGGGTTGCTTGCACCCCACTACCAAGGACGACGGCCACCGGTACTGAGAGTGGTGGAAACCAGAATATTGTGCTGGTTGAGTCGAAAGGTAGAGAAATGCCGCAAGTTAACTGTGGGTATGTACCTCTGACGAGGCAAGGTGTCTGTGTAAAACGTGGAGGAGGGCTGGACGTTGTCATACAGGCCTACAAGAAATCCGGTGCCGTCGGTGCAGAAGGTCGCGTCCATTTCAAGGCCCAAAACTGCCACATGAGGGCATCTCCAGCCGTTGGCCTCTCAGGAGGAGCAAAAAATCGTCCCATGAGGACGCACCGACGCTAAACCGCGCACTGAGGGCGTGATGCCCCCCAGTCGCGGCCCCACGGGTTTTTAAAATTTTCAAATTCGGCGCAAACACAATGCAAACACGTTTGAGTTCGTTCAAATTTAAACATATTTTACAAAAAAAAGAAAAACTACCGCGGGCTACCCCGCCGCCTCCTCGCCGCCTCGCCGCCCGCTTCACGCGTTCTACATGCCGAGGAGGCTGTAGAACCGCTGTAGTCACCGCCGCCGCCGCCGCCGTCGTCGTCGTCGCCGCCTCCCCGCCACGCCCGACATCCTCGCCGCATCCCTTCCCGGTTGGCGCGGCGGGTTGGACGGTCCGGGCGTCGTCGTCGTCGTCATTGCCGAGGACCACGATGTCGTGCTTCGTCCTCGCGCCCACGCTATGGGCGGCGATCTCCTCGAGTCGGCTGCGCCGACCATCTCATCGCGGAGGTAGTCGCCCCGCGCCAACGCAGGCGCCCTCGTCGGGAAGCTGCTGCGGGCTATCTCCTCGTACTCAGCGGGAGGCGGGCTCCGCTTGGGCTCGACGAGGACGGCGCGCGATGGGGAGGCGTTGTCGCAGATGCGGACGCCGGAGCTACAGATGCGCACGCTAACAGGCGTGCCCTGGGGCTCCGGCTTGACGGGGCGGAGGTGGAGGCAGGGAGAGCCGCCGGACGAGGAGGAGGACCCCCCGGTCTCCATGCGCCTTGGGGTCGTGAGCTTCCCGCGGCGTGAGAAGGACGGGGAGCGGGTACTCGAGGCGCGGCGTGTTGCCGCCTCGATGTACTCAATCGGACCTTCAACGTCGCCGCACGCCCCACCACCGACGTCGGCCGGCGGCGTTAAGCCTGCCGGAGGGCACGACGCCGTTGGTGGCCTCGAGCTGCTCGGCCTGACGGCGGCGGAAATAAGGCTCCCAGAGCGGGCTGTCGGGAACGCATTATGGTTCTCCCGCCGCGACGCGGCAGGACGAGCGGATGCGTCGCGATCTCCGCACGCCGCCGCGCCGGTGGTACTGGGCACCGCACGCCGCCGCGCTGATCCTCCACACCCCGGGCACCCGCATGTCCGGCGGGACCGGGTACTCGGCCTCTAAAAGGAGGCGGGCCTCGTCCTCGTGAAGATGGCGGCGGTCGAAGCCGTTCGCCGCCGCCGCGCGCTGGAAGCGCCGCCATGGGTGTGATGAACTGGAGACGGCGAGAGAGAGGAGAGGGAGAAACGACGACGGCGAGAGAGTGTGAGATCGCCGAGTGCGCCGTGGCGCGTCTTATATAGGCCGAGGCGCCGCCCGTGCGCGTGCCGCCGTGTGTACGCGTGGCGGGCGAGGGAGGGCGAGGGACGTGCGTCATCCGGTCTTCACTGCGCCGCCCGTGAGGCATCAATGGCGCAGGCTGACCGGCGCGGCAGCGCGGCAGTTTTGGCATTGATTCGCCGCGGGAAACGAGGCGATGAGGACAACGAAGGGCCGAGAAGAGAGCCGTGTCGCTGACGCGGCGGGCCCGCGGCTGTTTCACGCCAAAACAGTTCGCCCCGGCGCCCCGGGCGCCCAGGCCGGCGAAAATCGGGCTCCTGAAGACGCGACTGGGACGATTTTTCAGCGTCGGCGCAAAAAAAACTTGAGGAGGCCTTCCTAGGACGCGGCTGGAGATGCCCTGAGCCAGCAGCAATGTATTTTCGGTCAGCCTCAGGTAACTGTGACTGTTGCTTGGTCCGTTGTTCCTACGGACATGGACGATTTGGTGTATAATAATTTCAGAAGCTAGGAGGTTTCAAGCAGGGTGATGTATTGGACTTTGGTTGTAGTATTTCTGCTAGTAGTATTTTACTTTTTCCAGCTGCAACGACGACTATAACATAACTTATTCTGTATGCCATCGATGTATTTGTGTATCGACTGCAAGTTATATGCTGCCTGTGCTCATCTGGCCTGGGTAAAAACGAAAAGAAGCAGGCCTGATTGCCTCGGGGAAACCAGCGTTACGTTTTCCTCTCCTTGGCGGCTGGAACCCTAGCCGCCGTCAGAAGAGGCCGATCTTCCACCGCCGTTTTCCGGCGGCTTACCTCCGCTGGCGACCTCGGTAGTCAGTGGCGAGGGGGCCGCCGGATCCACGCGTATGGATTGATTTTACTTCCTCGTAATTTAGGTTTTCAGGTTTTTCATTGTCTTTGCTTCGGTGGCGACAATGACGACGCTGAATAAATATTCTTCGGATCCTTCTCTGACGAGGCCATCGGTTCTATGGTTGGGGATGGATTTGAAAACCAGTTTGTTCAAGCAAGAATGGCGTGGCAGCGGGGCATCCTCGTGGTGGACCTGTGTCCTCGGGCTCCGACGTTGCGACGGCGTTTGCTCCAGCGTCGGGGCGGAGTGTGGGAGGTAGTCCATGAGCGGATGCAGATTGTGGTCTGCATCAACGACATCTGGAAGACGGAACATCTGCTGGGTTCGTGGTTCGTGGATGGCAGGTATGGTTTCCTCCTTCGGCGTCTTAGTCGTGGTAGGGTGCTAGATCTGGAGTTCGATGGCGTGTCCAGGATGTTGCCCCAGTCTGATTCGTTCAACGGCAAGGGCTTCACTTTTGGTGAGCCACCTTGGAGGTCCGCAAAGTTGCATATCAGCGATGGAGCCGCGTCGAACTCGGGTGAGGTGATGATTCGTCATTCTTTTCTTCGGTGGCTGCTGTGGTGGTGCCGGAGGCAGGTGACGGGCGTTGGTTTCAAGCTCAGAGATGTTCTAATATCTTTTCAGTTTTGTCTTGTTAATCTTTACATGACTTGTGCTTTGTTCTTTATAATATGAATGAGACACGTATTACCAGTAGCGGCGGCAGAAATAACCCAAGACCCAGGCAGCCTTTGGGACACTGTAGCACTGTACAAAGGAAATGCAACTCACGCCCCAAGCAGCAGCCCGGGCTGCCTGGGCCTGTCTCCGCCACTGCGTATTACCATGCAAAAAAAAAGTGTTATTGTTACGAATTGGCACAGTTTGTGCCAGTAATTACAGTACATGTTGAGTGGAAAGCTGGAATTACATAAGCTTGAGCCTGAGCGTGTTGGTCATGTCTGTTCTGAATCTCTGTAGTCAGTCCTTCCTTGTGCAGTCTTGTTCAGTCGTAGCTGAGGAAGTGAGGGTGTTAGTAGACAGACTTCGTTCAGACCAAAATGGAACAGAAGAATCTGAATGTTTTTGTACAATTCAGTCATCAGTTTTCTACTACCCCCAATTCCAAACAGCGAGTAATCCATCTGTTAGTTCGCTACCTTTTCTGATCAGATGCTCAAAGTAACGGAACGGCACCTTTGTTAGAGCCGCCTTGGGATCCATCTTTTCCTTTTCCTATACGAAATCTTTTACAAGCTTGCGAAACTATTATATTCCTTTTCTTTTACCAAAAACTTTCGATCTATTCATCTTCAATCATGGCAGTACAACGAACACCAGAAATAATAAAAATTACATCCAGATCTGTAGACCACCTCTTAACCATGCATCTTCCTGACTTTCCAAACATCTGATTTTATGCATGCCAACTTCAAGGAATTGTCCATGGTTCACACCTGCCAACAGCAAATCACCTTTTTTTTAGAGGAAAACGCTGCCTTTCATTAACCAATGTCACAAATACAAAGCGGGGAGATAGAAAACCAGGTCTTACCCAATTTATTCAGGCGGCCATCCCTAGTTAGAGTATGTGCCGCACGATTCGCGATACGTGGGATAAGGCTGGTCATAGTGGAGAGTAACTTAGACTAGTAACATATATATGTTACTAGTCTATGTTACTACCTTCATAGTGGGTAGTAATATGTGGATGGTAACATGCAAGCCTTCATTAATTGAGATATAGACTCATTTTACCTCGGGGTGTGTTATGTTACAGTAACATATTATGTTACCACAAGCATCTCTTTCCTCATTAACTTCATGCCACATAAGCAATTTTTTCTTGGAATGTGTTATGTTACTAGCTATGTTACTCCCATTATGGCTAGCCTAATGGGCTTGCATGGCAGCCCAGGCCTGCCGAGCTCCCTCGCGGCGTGCCGATTGCTGCCACCTCTCAAAAAAAAAAAAAACCTCCTGATTTGGGCGCGTCCCTCTTGAAGGCGGCGCACCAGCTTGAAATAGCTGGTTGGCACATGCTCATTGCGCCACGAGACTTGTCATATCCTTTATTGCCGGTCGCGCCATCTTATGCAGCTCTTCAAGCTGCCTCGGCTTGTCTTCAAGGACGATGCCGTGCGGCGGATCCTGGAATTGAAGCCAAAACAGCAGACGTTGGTCGTCGGTGCCTTCAGGGCTCGTGTTGAAGAAGCAGCACGCGTCCTTGGCACTACGGAGAAGATCGGGAAAGGCAGCTGGTGAGCACCATACTTGCATCAGCTCAGGGTACGCTCGATGGCCGAAGACACACGGCAGAAGATATGGCTTACCGGATCAATATGGTGAAGAGTAATGGAAGGGATCGCTCAACCTTTGCTTCTTTCGTCCATGAGATCAATTACTTGATGTCTAGTAGGGAGATTTGTATTACTCGTATTTTGAGCATCAAGATGCACACAAGTATTTATACACGCCGCATACACTCACCCCTATGAACGCATTACACGCACATCCTACCCTTATGAGCACCTACGAGACCGAGCCGGAATAATGCGAGCACTGTGATTTGAACCCCATGGGTTGGGATACCATCGCTCACCTAACCATCTCAACCACAGGGGCGTTGCCAAGACATTGTTAGCAATTATATGGCAAAGTTTTCCGTGTCGAATGTTGCACAGCTGGTTAGCTCCACTTTGGAGAAGTTGTGTCATGCGGATTGTAGTTTGAATTCTAAGTAATACAATCACCTTAACGCAAGTAAAATAAAATTGTGTGGACATGTGGCATACCCTGAAAGAGGTCTAAGTTGACGAGAGAAAGACCAGGTCTCAGTTGTGATACCGATAATATTAACAACCGTATCAGCCAAAGGGAGCGTAAAAGAGAGTACTAGTACAATCCAACCAAGTATTCACCAAATTTGACGCAAAATGATTTAGGAGTAGGATTTCATATATACTTCTAATTTGAAATAAATCCAAACTGCCACCTTAGTTCTGTTTATAAAAGTGTAGATGTTTCCACGCCGCCATCAACTTTTCAGTCAACATAAGGATTTTGATTACACGTGGGCCAAGTGACAACGCCAACAAGAACAAGTCACTAGTGTTGCAATGTTGCAAGCACTGTGGTCTTGAGCATAGATTGTCGATTCAACCAATGAATATGTTGCAAAAGGTAGACCACTCATCCTCTACTTCCCACGGCGGGCCGTCCGTTCCCGATGGGACTCATAGTATGTCCGACCGGTTATGGGGAAGGAGAGGTGTTCCGGCTGCCGGGACCACGAGGATCCATCACCAAAGGACTCGAGCGTCCGGTGGCCGGACGCTATGGAGTCGCAGCGGACAGATCCGTCCGTCAGCCGGGCGCTATCCTCCCAAGAGCGGCGGAGTAGAATGCGGACTGCCATTGTCCGCCATGCCGAAGAAGGCCGAAAACCGCTGGAGGTGAGCTCGGGTGGCGGAGGGGAGTGGCTAGGGTTTGCTCCGGCGAGCGGATGGGAACGAATAAATGTAAAGTTGAGTGGGCCAGGATGGGCCAGGTCCGAAGTGCCCCATATTTAGGCTAGATATGAGAGATGTCGGACATTAACCAGGCATTTGAGGCCCATTTGAGACATCCATCTGAGCCAAAAATTATGACCAGACAATGACCAACATGCCGCCCAAGCATTTGAGGAGGGTTTGAGACGCCAGGCTAGGAGGGTTTGGGGCGCCAGGCTGCAGATGCTCTAATAGCCCGAGCCTGACACCAGCAGTAGTAAGGTCACGCCGTGCCACCAAGCGAGAACGCTTGGATTGACTGCAAGTTAATACGGGTGTATTAATTTTACAAGTGTATCTTACTGGGATTAGAGTATTTCCGGCTGGAAACGATACAGACCTGCGGAGGCGTGTATTTTTTTTTACTTTTTTTACGGGTGTATCTGATAGAAATACGACAATCCAAGCGAGGCCTAATCCTGCGATTTGGTTTGAAAAGTTTTGGCACCGATACTGCGGTGGTAAGCAGTGTATTTGATATCGTACACCTTACTCTATGATTTCAAAGTTATTCAATTGCTTCGGTTAATTATTAATGTACTGAAATTCCTTCAAAAAGGTAGCGTAGAAAAAAACATCCGCTACGTTACCACTCACCAAGAGGTCTGTGCACAACTACTTTAACTCTGATTAAATTAATCTGGAGGATCGATTTTTAAAACGTAGCATCCACAGCTCTCGCCAAATGAAAGCTGCCGTATGCACATCTTTGGCTTGTGTCAGTGCATTTCACAACTATTCAATTTTCCTACCATTAACACCACCTGAATAGCATGTGTTACAGTTTCATCACGAAAACAAGAAAACAAACAAAAACAGGTTGCACAGCATTACAAGAAACGAACAGATCTCAAGATGTCGAAGTCGGTTTGAACAACGACGAAGCAAATCACAGGACATGCATTCTTGACTATGTCCTGCTAATTGTAGAGACAGGAAGCAAACAATTATCCAACAAGCGGTGAACATGCATATAAACTGTCCAAGTTAAACAAGGAGAAAAGGTGTCTGGTGTTTACCTCAACAAGTCGTGCATACAAATGCACATAAAAATGGGGTCAATCTCAGTCATCATCCTCATCTTCTTGGTTGTGCGAGTGGTTTATTTTTTGAGCACGATACATGTCAGCAACCTGGGAATTTAAATACAAATCCGCATGAAAACTCTAAACTACATACATATCATCAAGAAAAAAGCAACAGACAACTTACTTGCTCAGCTGTGGTTGCATGTTCTGGGTTTTTATCATCACGCACCCGCAACAAACGAGGAAATCTTAGAGAGATACCCTGATTTCAATTCAAGCTTTAGTCTCGCCATACTCTGCATATTTTAGAAATGGGGGGACGAGGAGATCAAATAACATTACCGACCTTATTTGGATCAACTATCCCATTAGCAGCACGATGAACTGGACTTATGCTCAAATCAGCAGCTTTGACCTCCCACACCTGATGACCAGTGAAAAATGATTAGATTTGCAAACCCCAGCAAGTCTGAAATTAAAATCATCATAACCCCCTTAAGCTATCAGTGTATATATAGCCAACAATTTTTAAGAGTCAACACCAGATGCAGATAAAATGCAAGTAGATGCTAGTTTTCACCTTAAACTCACTGTTTCCATTGCAATACATGAACTGACACAGCAAGAAAACTGATCCCGTTACTACAAAATAAATGGGAGACAAGATACAGCAGGAATAAGTTTTTTTTTTCTTATTAGTTACTCAAAAACTAACCAGCACATTGCCTTGAGAACATAGACGAATATGTTCATTCTGAAGTTGCTAGATTATTAATGATCATGGGTTAATCATCACTATTTCATGACAGATCAAAAATAGTAGAACAAGCTAAAAGATCAATCAAATAAAAAGACTAGCAATGACAAAAGTAAGTGAACAAAAAAATATGACGAAGTAATAGTAGCTACTCCCTCCGTCCCAAAATTCTTGTCTTAAATTTATCTAAATACGGGTGTATCTAGTTATGTTTTAGTGTTAGATACATCCGTATCTAGACAAATCTAAGACAAGAATTTCGGGACGGAGGGAGTACTTAAGTTTCAATGTGCATATTACCTCTGACGGCTCAAACCACACATCTGGGTCAGTTGTGTCAGCGAACCTATAATATGCCTGCAAAAAAGAAAGCATTACTATATACCATAACAACAGGGCAGGATATTAATAAAAGAAGAACCATTATGCTGACAAGCTGGTCAATGAATGTATCACCTTTGGGTTCTTTATTACTTTACTTCGAAGGCTCGTAGAACGTTCTTCAAGTTGTTGCTCAGAAAATCCAGTACCTACAATTATATAAATATGAAGAATATACAGAATCGATTCACCATTCAAGTAATTTAGGGTTACAAAATATACCTATATTGCAGATTGTTTGATATTCCTCATTATGCTCATCATAGCATGCCAGGAGGAACGATCCATATACACCTTATATTAAGAAAAAAGGCAAAAGACGATCAGATAAATGCAAACAGAACTATAATAATCCATTTATTTTAATCTTCAGTATGCATGTTCAACTACCTGTTCGTTTTCCTCTTCCATGAAAAGCAGCAATTGGCACCAAGTCTAAAGAGTCTCCAACACTGGCCAAAAGAGCAATACACCATTGGCAGAACAAAATGTTAGTATTTATTTTACTGACATCAAATAAGTCTCTACTGTAAAAACTTGTTGGCAACCCCAAACTTCATAGTAAGGTGTCATGTCACAGCATAAATGATGAGACAATAACATGAGGGATAAATATGCAATCTATATCGTGTGCCCCAAACTATTATCTAGATTTCCATGTTGTGCAGGCAAAAATGAGGAATGAATTCAGGATGGCATGAAATATGCTAACCTGTCCATGTAATCTTTCTTCAATTTCAACCAATTGTTTGACCGCTTCGCTGGCTCATATGTAGCATCCGTATCCAATGTCTTGATAATCAACCCTTCACAACTTCAAAATCACTTAAATGTTAGTGAGGAAATATTTTGGCAAAAGAAAACGGTGGCAGTTAGCATTGATAATAAACCCTTCACAACACAGTTCCATGTAAACTCCCCCACCCATTTTTTTTCCTTTACTGGAGTCCTGATATATAGATGCTACAGTTAGCACTTGCTTATTTGGCCACTTATTTACACAGATATGTATGTATCTAAGGTGGCTAAGATTTTGTAGGATGTCCTCTCACAGTCACAGCAATCAAATAGATCTAACAATGAAGGCCAATGCGAAGTGAAGCAAACAATTGAATGTGTTATAAGTAATTTTTATGGAAAACTTGACTGTTATTTGCTTTGTATAAAGTGAACAAGGAAACACAGCTCATCGGTAGCAGAAATATAAGCTGGCTAATGGTAAAGTGAAAGCTCAATAGAATCCAATTACCTGGAGTTGACAGATAAGTCAAGAAATTTTTGTATCTCCTCGAGGTCATTTGATGTAATTGCAGTTGCCAGTTGAAAAACACCTGGCACTTCCTCAAAAGAGTTGTAAAGATGCTGCAAAGTATTCAAAGCCAATAAATAACTATATCTTTCGAGAGTCAAGACAGCCGAATGAATTAGTCTTTTTTAGGGTGCAACCACATCACTTTCTTGTTTATCAATAATCAGATTGTACACTATACCAGTTTCTGTGGATATACATGTACGACATGCATGATTAGGAAATTAATGGCAAGCTCTGCTATAATGGCTCAAGTAAAACACTACGACTAACAAATATGGTGTAACAAAAGAAATCTGCAATCACAACTTTCTGAGGACATACCTAGAGAATAGGATAAATAACCCACCTAGACAGCAGAATGAAATTATATATTATTAGGAGTCTACATGACTTGTACAATACCTCTCGGCGAACTTTAAGTTGTTCCTGGAGAAGAGGTTTCCCATTGATGTAAAGAATATCAAAGCCAAAAGTACAGACTGATACTTTGATGTCATTTATAGTAACACCCTTGCGGGCCCTTGTGCTGAGTATCTGGAAGTAAGGAAAAAGATCTCAGCATCCTTACAACTAGCAGTGACAGGTACATAAAAACTAGGCAAAAATTAAGGTTAGTATGATAACCAGAGGCATTAGTTCATCTACTACATACAACAGTTTTAATTGTACATCAGCTATAGGTTATAAACTCAGTTATAAGTATGGTGGTCAATGGAAGTGAGCTTATACTCATCTTAATAGAGAGAATACAAACCTGAAAGGGTAAAATTCTCTTCTTTTCGCGGTCATAAGCAACAATTTCACAATCTAAGACAAATGACTTAACTGTAGGCTTTCGGATTCTGCATCGAGACAAGTAAAAAATGTTAATTCTCAGAATCTAGCTTATCAAGGCTAGCACATATAGGCATGGAGCTTCAATAAATTGGTAGGTGAAATGAGAAGGTAAGTATACCTAGAAATTGCTTCAACAACATCAGGGTACTTCCCAGTATTCCTTTCAGCGTTCCGACTATAAATTTCTACTGTTCCATCCTCCATGCAATGAATCTTGCAAATTATAGTGTTATTTGAGATTAGCATGGGCAAAATATGAAAATAGCTAATACCCATGAGGCTTGCTTGTACCTGGGCCCGTTCACCATCATACTTGTACTCACAAGTGTACTCACGACCTTGAAACTTGTCAATAATCTCTGAGACAGATTTCGTTGCTTTTGCCAACATAGGACCAACAGGGACACCTATGGAGAAATTGCATGTTTCTGGAAGTTTCCAAACACCAGCATCAAGAAGAGTCGGGACAATTTTATCATAGATCGGAAGAACTGAATATGCTTCTTTAATTATTTTTGCAGCCTACACAGAACAGAGGGTATAGAAATATCAGAATGATCATACCAGTCAGTATCCAAGCACAGATTTCAGGCAATATGAGAAAGAAAACTGAAAACATGAGAACATATTGCGCATGCACACAACACAATGCTACGATCAATACTACAAACTACAAAAACAGCGACTCAAAGATATATAATTATTATATGTTCCAATTTCAATAGTTCAACAAGATTAAGTAGTGATAAGAGGAGCCACTACAGAAGGATTATGGGTGTGTTTGTTTGAGCACAAGTTCACCCCACCAAAAAATTGACTAGTGAATCTTTTGGTCAAGGTTTTGCCACCCCATGTTTTGGCCATGTTGACAAGACAAACAGAGTGGGCAAAGAGGCATACCAATTAATTGGTAACATTGTTACCAACAAAACATACTCCTTCCGTTCACAAATATAAGATGTTCCAACTTGAATCAGATGTATATAGACACGTTTTAGTGTGTTTGTTCACTCATTTCAGTCCGTATGTAGTCCATATTGAAATATCCAAAACATCTTATATTTGTGAAAGGAGGGAGTACCGTACAAGCCTCAATGGCTTCAAGTGACAGAAATGATTTTTCATGAATCCTTACCATTACCAAGGTAGCAAGATATTCTGAGAGAAACAACAGGGATACAAAAAAGGAATTCAGCATGTTGCCAAAAAATCATAGAAACTCTTGAAGTCGTCGCAGAATACAAGCCTTAAGGGGTAGACTAAATTAGTAAAAGCTGCAACAGCATGCAGACAATAAGAGTTCAACACCTATCCGCACAAATATAAAATTAATGTAAAATTGTAAATAGAAGAAATAAGTGCATCAACCTCTTCAAAAGGTGATTGGACTTTTTTTGGCGGGGACCCTTTTTCAGAATATACAGCAGCTTGCCCAAGAGCCATTTGGACAGTTTTCTCTGCCAACCCAATACGCATCTTCGACTGCAACAAGTGCCAGTTCAGGGGTTTCTTGCAAAGAATATATGGATACTCAAGTGCATTTAACTGAACATTGCAATATTTACCTGAAGAAGTCGTATAATGTATTGAGGTTCACAGTCTGTTGCAGCAACAAGAAGTCCTTTGATATGACTTCTTTTTTTATCTTGACTGTCTTTGCCAGATTCCTGAAAACATTATGCTTGCTAAGTGATTTCTGAAGTGGCAGTGCATTCTGAAACCAGCTAATCATCTCTCCAATATAATTGATTACTAGACAGAGTGGATTTATTTCCAATAATTAAGCATTTCAAAATAAACCCAATAGAAAAAAAAACATTTCATTTTGAGAATATCAAGCCACAGTAAGGGTTAAAATGACTCTTTAGCTTGAGAAAAATGAGAAAGCATATTACCTTTGCGATTGTCCGAAAGGTATCAAGCACACGTGATATTGTCAGTGGTTTTGGCTTGTACATCATCTTCTGTGATGACCTGCTTGCTTTCGCCACAAGCCCCAAATCACCCAATTCCTACAGTGACGAAGACACAAAGCAATCAATTTATGCTCAAACCCCATTGCTGTTGCTCACTACAGAACCTAAATTTCACAACTAACAACCTTGAGGTTCTTTTTGACATGCTCCTCTTTGCGGCCATATGCCTCGGAAAGTGCACGGATGATTGATGCATCCCCAATACCAAGCTCAATCCCTTCGTGAGGTGGCGCAATCCGGTTAGCCGATAGGTATACTGTCGCAAGGAGATCCTCTGGAGTTGTGGCAATAATCGTACGGAACAAGTTTGACAGGATCTCTGTAATGACAATCCGGCCAGACTCGTTGGAGATGAGGTCGAGTGCCCGAGCCAAGAAGAGGAATGGCACAGGCTCGCCGGGCTTCCAGTAGGCAGCAGCCATGGGATCAAACTCACTGCCTTTCTTCTTGAGCTCGAGAGTGGTATTCACCTCCTCTGACTTGGTGGCATTTGAGATTTTGGTCTTCTTATCCTCGGATTGAGACGCCTGGTCTTTAGATTGAGAGACAAGGGCTTGGTGATCAGAGGGCTTGGCGTCAGATTTGGCCGCTAGGGTTTTGGCCCTCTTCGGCGACAGGGGCTTCTCCGCGGCCTCCAATTTCGCGGCCGCGGCTAGCATTTTGGACCTCGTGGGCGACGGGGACCTCTTCTTGGCCTCAGGAGCGTCGTCGGCCTTCGACTTGGACTTGGGTGGCGACGATGGGCGCTTCGACTTGACGGGCGACTTGGCCGGCGAAGGCGGCTTCTCGTCCACCGCCGGCTCAGCCGTCGCGCCGTCGGCCTCAGCGGCCGTCTTCGTCCTGGGCTTCTTGGGAGACGGGACCCCGGAGGCGGCCGTGGCCCCCTTCTTGGCCTTCCTGGCGGCGTCCCGCGCGTTCCCCATGAGCACATCCGCCACGGAGCGCTTCCCCCCGGCGCCTCCCGAGGACGACATGGCCGCTCCTCCCGCAGCTAGCGGCGTCACCGCCTCTGCCCTCTTCAGCCTCGCGGGCGGCCTCTTCTCGCCGGATTTGACGGCGGCAGGGGGGGCGCGGCGGGAGGAGGAGGAGGAGCAGAGGCGGGGGCGGAGGAGCAGGGGCGGCGGGGCGAGAGTAATGGCTAGGGTTTTAGGCGAGGGGAGCGGGCGGAACTGGCATCGCAGCAGGGAGTGGAGCGAGGTGGTGGTGGCTCGAGGGAGGAACATGAAGAGGGGAGGGGGGGGGGAGGGTTTTAGAGGTGAGCCGGCCGGGCCTTGGCGTTGTTGGTGGGTTGGGGCGGGCGGGGAACGATGGATGGCGCGAGAGGCGACTTTGGTTGGAGAATTGCAGGCAAGGAGAAAGCATTGGCTTCAACAAATTTATTCTCATTTTCCCGATTCCTTTCCGTTTATATGGGCAGGCATCCATCCTCGGTCTGCTGGGAAACTCCTCAAATGATTTTTGCTACTCGTTTAAACGGAGATGAAGCTGGTGTTGTCAGACAACATTTGCCATGAATTGTGCACAGGACTCTGGTTTACACATTTTTTATTATTGTTTGGGGAAAACTCTCAATTCAAGTTTTTTTAAGACAGCTTCAAAAAAAAAGTTTTTTTAAGACAGACTCGCGAAACTTTATTAATCTGTCACAATGTTTACATAGACAAAGAGAAGATCACTGGGTTGGCATATCCATATATGACGCCCAACCCCTAACGAAGGACCATGTTTTGTGAGATTGTGAGCCTCCCCATTCGAGGTTTTAAATTCATGTTTTAAAAAAGCTAGAAGTAAAATCTAAAGAACTAGCTCTAATTTATGTGATGACAACATCATGACTAGCTGAACTTCCTGACTTGATTTCCTCTACGGCCGCAGTACATTTCAAGGCGATGATGATATGGTGAGCATAAAGATCTTGGGCCAGAGCTCGACACTCTCTGATGGCTAGAGCCTCTAGTGTTGGAGGGTCAACCACATGTGGGAAAATGGACCAGATGCGCCCATGAAATTCCCTCCCTGATCTCTACAGATTGCACCAACCGAACTGTAAGCTTCATGCCTTGATACTGTTGCATCCAGATTGACTTTCACATAGTTTTCCTTCGGAGGGTCCACTGGTTCACCCTTGGTGCTCGAACTATCACAGGAGACACCGTGTGTTTCTGAAGAAACTGAATGTCTGACAAAAAAGACAAAACAAAACCGTGGGAATGTTGTCATAATGAAAACTAAAAACTGTCCAAATAGTAATAGGACCACAGTTCTGTTTTTTCAATGAAATGTGCCGAAGTTTCATACATTTCATTGTTTTTGGTTGGTTCCGAAATACACTAATCCGACTCGAATTCAAACACACTTCGAAAATCTTGCCAGATATTGGTGCTAGTTATTTGTTTTCTTTTGTGAGAAATTGGTGCTAGTTATTTGTCCATGCTAAGAACCAAAAATATTGATTTGGTAATTCAAATATTTCAATAGCAATTGAATTCAAAATTAAGAACCCTAAGTAGTTGCATCCTTAAGAATATTACAGGCACTGAGTTCAACAATGAAAAAGAAAGTGGCCTAATTTGTCGGGTTAGTCAGTTGGGGTGATAAACTAATCACACCCTCATTCTTCCAACCATCACAATGTCATATCCATTGTTACCTTAATTATGGCTTGATTAGTGCAAACATTGTCCCTAAGCTTTGCACTCGCCCAATGTAATATGAAAGGCGAACATTTTGTTAAAAAAATACATGGCTTCCCAAAAATCATGAAGTTAAAATTCTCTATTGTCTTCTCCATGGCAACAAATCATTCTACATTTTTAAACTAATTATAAAGAAATGATTATTTACAGTGTCACAATTCTTCTAATTTATTATGTAGGTTTGAGATCTTTCTATTTTGGCATCATTTGGATTAATATGCACATGGTGTCATATTTGTTATCCAAAGCTCTGAGAATCTTCTTAATGATGATTTTTTTCCATCATTGCTTCGCTTCCTAAGCCGACAATCTAATTTGTAATGATTTCTAGCCTAGAGTACATCTCGGCAATGCCTTCACCATCCTTCATCTTGAACTTGTATAGTCGACCTTGTAGGACATCAACCTTGGACTCCTTCACAGACTTGGCACCTTCATGCATTTCCAAATTCATTTGCACTTTCAAGACGAATAATCTTGTTGAATTCTTCTGGGCACAAAGCACTGAAGAGGATGTCAAATGTTTGAGAATTATGTTGGATCATGCGGTTGCTTCAGGATCCGGAACTTGTCCACCTTGGAAGAATTCACCTTGCAAACCAATGTGAACAATAGCCCAAACGGTGGGATTATGAGCAAGAATATGCATTCTCATCTGATGTTTCCAACTAGAAAAATTTGAACCATCAAAGTAAGGACCTCTACAATGATAACTTCCCTCGCTAGAAGCCATATTCTCCGAGGTGGTTAAGACAAAGCAAAGAGTCAACTTACCAAGGATTCACCAATGGAGAACCTTGCTAAGGAGACCAAATATTTGATTCCACTTGTATGATCGAGAAGTATGTTCAGAGGGGAGGGGTGAATAGACAACTAAGCCAAAAGATGCACTCCTTTTCTAAATTTTAATTTCCATGCCACTTTTAGCCTTTTATAGCAATCTATCAAGCACATGCAAGTGAAGGTAAAACAAGTAGAGTTGGAGATACACAAACATGAGTTGGCTTAGTGAAGATATTTCCCATGGTTCAGATAGTGAGCTATCTTACATCCACGTTGATGGGGTCTTTGACTCATGAAGGGTCTAAGTGTTGGAATTATGCCCTAGAGGCAACAATATTTGTATAATTATATTTCCATATTCATAATTAAAGAGTTTATATTATATGTTATAACTGCTATGATCCTGGAATATGCGATTCAGTGGAAAACTCGTATACACATGTGGAATGATAAACGGTTATATGTAAGATTCCTAGTCTTGCCTCTAGGACTAGATCAAGTGTTGTTGGTGATCATGTTTTACGGATCTTAGGATATCATTTAAGTGTGAAACAATGGTCCTAAAACAACATTGAGATTATGACGTTGGAAGAACGATCATATTGAATCGACCCAAATTTGTCTGTTATGGATTGAGTAATATCGTCCATAATCAATTGTAATAACACTGAGTGTTTAACGTGTGATTTTTCTCCTTAGACCATAAGAGCATCCTAGTCACTTTCGTACCATATGGTGAGCTTTGGGGTTGCTCAAACGTCACCTGTAGCACGATGATCATAACGACAACTTACGGGTTCATCAAAAAGTTTGACAAAGGGACTAGATAGCTCGAGAGTGGGATTTGCTCCTCCGAGGATGGAGAGATATTCTTAGGGCCCCCTCGGTGTGACGGCATCCATCATTTTCTGTCCAGACACAGGTGACTACGTCAGGGGATGCTGGAACACGATAACGAGGAAAAAATGAACAAAACTGGTAAGAAGGATTACGGTATAGTGAGCATGTGTTCACTCAGGAGGATATCGATGCATCCCGAGTTTTCTAAAGTATCACAAAGCAAACGAAACATCAAATGATAACCAAAGGTTCACTCGAATATAATTCGTGTGCTCATAGGGATCGATATGGACATCCACGGCTCCGTTATCGATCATTGAACGAAGGGGTTTCGTTAATGTCTATGAGTTACCGAACCTACGGGGTCACAAGCTTCAGGCAATCACGATCTGTTTAGTATTAGTAGGATGGGAGTGATGATAATATATTTTTAAAATTGTTTCATTCATATTCGGAATAGTTTCGAGAGGATCCGGAAGCGTTTCGGGGTCACCCGAAGGGTTTCAGTGAATATTGGGTAATACCGGGTATTACCGATAATAATATATAGGTGGAAAATGTTTTCGGGATGTTAAATTCTATATATAATGGTCTAAAAATATTTAGAATAATTTTATATTTAATTTGATATCAACAGGCCTTAAAAGGCCAAGAGGTGAAAGGCAACTTGGGCCACAAGGGCCCAAGTGGGGGAGGCGCCCCCTTTGCCATGGAAGGAGGCCTAATTGGAGAGTGGGGAGGACTCTTCCTCCCCTCCCTTGGCCGGCACCCCAAGGAGGGACTTTCCCTCCTTGGTGGCTACCCTCTCCCTCCCCTCCAACCTATATATACTAGAGGTTTTGCATCGTTTCAACACACAAGTTTTGGAGTCTGATAACCCACAAGTATAGGGGATCGCAACAGTTTTCGAGGGTAGAGTATTCGACCCAATTTATAGATTCGACACAAGGGGAGCCAAAGAATATTTGTAAGTATTAGCAGTTGAGTTGTCAATTCAACCACACCTGGAGATTAATTATCTGCAGCAAAGTGATCAGTAGCAAAGTAGTATGATAGTTTTGATAATAGCGGCAGTAGTAACGGTAACAGTGATAGTAGTAATTTTGTGACAAGTGCAACAGTAACGATTGCAGTGGTAACTTAGCAAGAACAATACTAAAGAAATTTGTAGGCATTGGATCGGCAATTTGTTGGATGATATTCATCATGTGACAGTCATAACCTAGGGCCATACGGCACTAGCTCCAGTTCATAAATATAATGTAGGCATGTATTCCGTAAATAGTCATACGTGCTTATGGAATGAACTTGCATGACATCTTTTGTCCTACCCTCCCGTGACAACGGGGTCCTAATGGAAACTAAGGGACATTAAGGCCTCCTTTTAATAGAGAACCGGAACAAAGCATTAACACACGGTGAATACATGAACTCCTCAAACTACGGTCATCACCGGGAGTGGTCCCGACAATTGTCACTCCGGGGTTGCCGGATCATAACATGTAGTAGGTGACTATAACTTGCAAGATCGGATCTAGAACATGGATATAATGGTGATAACTGAAGGAAATATGCCCTAGAGGCAATAATAAAGTTATTATTTATTTCCTTATATCATGATAAATGTTTATTATTCATGCTAGAATTGTATTAACCGGAAACATAATACATGTGTGAATACATAGACAAACAGATAGTCACTAGTATGCCTCTACAAGACTAGCTCATTGATCGAAGATGGTTATGTTTCCTAACCATAGACATGTGTTGTCATTTGATTAATGGGATCACATCATTAGGAGAATGATGTGGTTGACATGACCCATTTCGTTAGCTTAGCACTTGATCGTTTAGTATGTTGCTTATGCTTTCTTCATGACTTATACAAAGTTCCTGCAACTATGAGATTATGCAACTCCGTTTACGGAGGAACACTTTGTGTGCTACCAAACGTCACAACGTGAATCGGGTGATTATAAAGGTACTCTCTGGTGTCTCCAAAAGTATATGTTGAGTTGGCATGAATCGAGATTAGGTTTTGTCACTCCGATTGTCGGAGAGGTATCTCTGGGCCTTCTCGGTAATACACATCACATAAGCCTTGCAAGCATTGCAACTAATGAGTTAGTTGTGAGATGATGTATTACGGAACGAGTAAAGAGACTTACGATAGCGAGATTGAACTAGGTATTGGATACCGACGATCGAATCTCGGGTAAGTAACATACCGATGACAAAGGAACAACGATATCGTTATGCGGTTTGACCGATAAAGATCTTCGTAGAATATGTAGGAACCAATATGGGCATCCAGGTTCCGCTATTGGTTATTGACCGAGAATGGTTCTAGGTCATGTCTACATAGTTCTCGAACCCGTAGGGTCCGCACGCTTAACGCTTCGATGACAGTTCATTATGAGTTTATAAGTATTGATGTACGAAGGTTGTTCGAGTCCGGATGTGATCATGGACATGACGAGGAGTCTCAAATGGTCGAGACATAAAGATTGATATATTGAAGCCTACATTTGGACATCGGAAATGTTCCGAGTGAAATCGAGAATTTATCGAGTACCGGAGGTTACCGGAACCCCCGGGAACTATATGGGCCATAGTGGGCCTTGGTGGAAAGGAGAAAGGCCAGCCCTAGGTGGCGCTGCGTCTCCCCTTCCCTAGTCCTACTAGGACTAGGAAAGGTGGGCGGCCCTCTCTCTCTTTCCCTCCGGTGAATCCTATTCCAACTAGGATTGGAGGAATCCTACTCCCGGAGGAGTAGGACTCCTGGCGCCTCCCTTGGCCGGCCGCCCCCCCCTTGGCTCCTTTATATCTGGGGCGGGGGCACCCCAGACACACAAGTTGATCTACGGATCGTTCCTTAGCCGTGTCGGTGCCCCTCCACCATATTCCACTTCGGTCATATTGTCGCGGAGCTTAGGCGAAGCCCTGCGCGGAGAAGTCATATCGTCATGCGGAGCTTAGGCGAAGCCCTGCGTCGGTGGAGCATCATCATCGTCCCACGCCGTCGTCTTGTGGAACTCATCCCGACACTTTCTTTGGATCGGAGTCCGGGATCGTCATCGAGCTGAGCGTGTGCGTAACTCGGAGGTGCCGTGACGTTCGGTGCTTGGATCGGTCGGATCGTGAAGACGTCGACTACATCAACCGCGTTGTTATAACGCTTCGCTTTCGGTCTCACGAGGGTGCGTGGGCGGACACTCTCCCTCTCGTTGCTATGCCATCACCATGGTCTTGCGTGTACGTAGGAAATTTTTGAAATTACTCGTTCCCCAACAAAGGTATCGAGCCAGGTTTTATGCGTTGATGTCATATGCACGAGTAGAACACAAGTGAGTTGTGGGCGATATAAGTCATCTTGCTTACCAAAGATGTCATACTTTGGTTCAGCGGTATTGTGAGATGAAGCGGCCCGGACCGACATTACGCGTGACGCTTACGCGAGACTGGTTTCACCGCTCGAGCACTAGTTGCTTAAAGGTGACCGGCGGTGTCTGTCTCTCTCACTTTAGTTGAACTGAGTGTGGCTACGCCGGTCCTTGCGAAGGTTAAAACAGCACCAACTTGACAAACTATCGTTGTGGTTTTGATGCGTGGTAAGAACAGTTCTTGCTCAGCCCGTAGCAGCCACGTAAAACTTGCAACAACAAAGTAGAGGACGTCTAACTTGTTTTTGCAGGGCATGTTGTGATGTGATGTGGTCAAGACGTGATGCTATATTTTATTGTATGAGATGATCATGTTTTGTAACCGAGTTATCGACAATCGGCGAGAGCCATATGGTTGTCGCTTTATTGTATGAAATGCAAAAGCCATGTAATTGCTTTACTTTATCACTAAGCGGTAGCGATAGTCGTAGAAGCAATAGTTGGCGAGACGACAACGATGCTACGATGGAGATCAAGGTGTCGCGCCGGTGACGATGGTGATCATGACGGTGCTTCGGAGATGGAGATCACAAGCACAAGATGATGATGACCATATCATATCACTTATATTGATTGCATGTGATGTTTATCCTTTATGCATCTTATCTTGCTTTGATTGACGGTAGCATTATAAGATGATCTCTCACTAAAATTATCAAGAAGTGTTCTCCCCGAGTATGCACCGTTGCTAAAAGTTCAGTAGTACCCGGACACCACGTGATGATCGGGTGTGATAAGTTCTCGTCCATCTACAACGGGTGCAAGCCAGTTTTGCACACGCAGAATACTCGAGTTAAACTTGACGAGCCTAGCATATGCAGATATGGCCTCGGAACACGGAGACCGAAGGTCGGCGTGAATCATATAGTAGATATGATCAACATAGTGATGTTCACCATTGAAACTACTCCATCTCACGTGATGATCGGACATGGTTTAGTTGATTTGGATCACGTAAACACTTAGATGACTAGAGAGATGTCTCTAAGTGGGAGTTTTTAATATGATTAATTGAACTTAAATTTATCATGAACTTAGTACCGATAGTATTTTGCTTGTCTATGTTTCTTTGTAGATAGATGGCTCGTCTTTGTTGTTCCGTTGAATTTTAATGCGTTCCTTGAGAAAGCAAAGTTGAAAGATGATGGTAGCAATTACGGATCGGGTCCGTAACGAGGATTATCCTCATTGTTGCATGTAAGAATTACGTCCCGAAGCACCGCTGGGTGCGAACTGCTTTGAGAGCAACGCCGAAGTTGTGAGCGTCTGCGAGCAAAGCTGATGACTACTCTATAGTTCGATGTGCCATGCTTTACGGCTTAGAACCGGGTCTTCAACGACGTTTTGAGCGTCATGGAGCATATGAGATGTTCCAGAGTTGAAGTTAATATTTCAAGCAAATGCCCGGATTGAGAGATATGAAGTCTCCAATAAGTTCTATAGCTGCAAGATGGAGGAGAATAGTTCATCGGTGAGCACATACTCAAAATGTCGGGTATAATAATCACTTAATTCAGCTGGGAGTTAATCTTCCGGATGATAGTGTCATTGATGAATTCTCCAATCACGCCACCAAGCTACAAGAGCTTCGTGATGAACTATAATATGCAAGGGATGACTAAGACAATTCTGAGCTCTTCGCAATGCTAAAAGCATGGAGGTAGAAATCAAGAAAGAGCATCAAGTGTTGATGGTCAACAAGACCACTAGTTTCAAGAAAAGGGCAAAGGAAAGAAGAAGGAAACTTCAAAAGAACAGCAAGAAAGTTGTTGATCAAGAGAAGAAACCCAAGTCTGGACCTAAGCACGAAATCGAGTGTTTTTACCGCAAGCGACCGACATTTGGAAGCGGAACTGCCCCAAGTATTTGGCGGATAAGAAGGATGGCAAGGTGAACAAAGGTATATGTGATATACATGTTATTGATGTGTACCTTACTAGAGCTCGTAGTAGCACTGGTATTTGATATTGGTTCATTGCTAATATTTGCAACTCAAAGCAGGGACTACGGAATAGACGAGCACTAGCAAAGGACGAGGTGACGATCGCGTGGGAAATGGTTCCAAGGTCAATGTGATCGCGGTCGCACGCTACCTCTACATCTACCTTCGGGATTAGTTTTAGACCTAAATAATTGTTATTTGGTGCCGCGTTGAGCATGAACATTATATCTGGATCTTGTTTGATGTGAGACGGTTATTCATTTAAATCGAGAGAATAATGGTTGTTCTATTTATATGAGTAATATCTTTTATGGTCATGCACCCTTGAAGAATGGTCTATTCTTGTTGAATCTCGACGGTAGTGATACACATATTCATAATGTCGAAGCCAAAAGATGCAGAGTTGATAATGATAGTGCAACTTATTTGTGGCAATTGCCGTTTAGGTCATATCGGTGTAAACGCATGAAGAAACTCCATACAGATGGACTTTTGGAATCACTTGATTATGAATCACTTGGTACTTGCGAACCGTGCCTCATGGGCAAGATGACTAAAACACCGTTCTCCGGTTGTATGGAGAGAGCAACAGACTTATTGGAAATCATACATACAGATGTATGTGGTCCGATGAATGTTGAAGCTCGTGGCGGATATCGTTATTTTCTCACCTTCACAGATGATTTAAGCGGATACGGGTATATCTACTTGATGAAGCATAAATCTGAAACATTTGAAAAGTCCAAAGAATTTCAAAGTGAAGTTGAAAATCATCGTAACAAGAAAATAAAGTTTCTACGATCTGATCGTGGAGGAGAATATTTGAGTTCTGAGTTTGGTCTACATTTGAAGCAATGCGGAATAGTTTCGCAACTCACGCCACCGGAACACCACAACAGAATGGTGTGTCCGAGCGTCGAATCGTACTTTACTAGATATGGTGCGATCTATGATGTCTATTTCCGATTTACCGCTATCGTTTTGGGGTTATGCTTTAGAGACGGCGCATTCACGTTAAATAGGACACCGTCAAAATCCGTTGAGACGACGCCTTATGAACTATGGTTTAGCAAGAAACCAAAGTTGTCGTTTCGAAAGTTTGGGGTTGCGATGCTTATGTGAAAAACTTCAACCCGATAAGCTTGAACCCAAATCGGAAAAATGTGTCTTCATAGGATACCCAAAGGAGACAATTGGGTATACCTTCTATCACAGATCCGAAGGCAAGACATTCGTTGCTAAGAATAGATCCTTTCTAGAGAAGGAGTTTCTCTCGAAAGAAGTGAGTGGGAGGAAAGTGGAACTTGATGAGGTAATAGTACCAACTCCTTATTGGAAAGTAGTTCATCACGTAAATCAGTTTACGTAACAACTACACCAGCTAGCGAGGAAGATAATGATAATGATCATGAAACTTCAGATCAAGTTGTCACCGAACTCGTAGATCAACCAGAATAAAATCCGCACTGAGTGGTACGGTAATCCTATTCGGAAGTCATGCTACTAGATCATGGTGAACCTACGAACTATGAAGAAGCGATGGTGAGCCCAGATTCCACAAAATGGCTTGAAGCCATGAAATCGAGATGGGATCCATGTATGAGAACAAAGTATGGACTTTGGTAGACTTGCCCGATGATCGGCAAGCTATTGAGAATAAATGGATCTTTAAGAAGAAGACTGACGCCGATGGTAATATAACTGTCTACAAAGCTCGACTTGTTGCAAAAGGTTTTCGACAAGTTCAAGGGGTTGACTACGATGAGACTTTCTCACCGTAGCGATGCTTAAGTCTGTCCGAATCATGTTAGCAATTGCCGCATTTTATGATTATGAAATTTGGCAAATGGATGTAAAAACTGCATTCTTGAATGGATTTCTAGAAGAAGAGTTGTATATGATGCAACCAGAAGGTTTTGTTGATCCAAAGGGTGCTAACAAAGTGTGCAAGCTCAACGATCAATTTATGGTCTGTGCAAGCCTCTCGGAGTTGGAATAAGCGCTTTGATAGTGTGATCAAAGCATATGGTTTTATATGAGACTTTTGGAGAAGCTTCAGATTTACAAGAAAGTGAGTGGGAGCTCAGAGCATTTCGATATTATATGTGGACGACATATTGTTGATTGGAAATGATATAGAATTTCTGGATAGCATAAAAGGATACTTGAATAAAAGTTTTTCAATGAAAGACCTCGGTGAAGCTGCTTACATATTGGGCATCAAGATCTATAGAGATAGATCAAGGCGCTTAATTGGACTTTCACAGAGCACATACCTTGATAAAGTTTTGAAGAAGTTCAAAATGGATCGAGCAAAGAAAGGTTTTTACCAGTATTACAAGGTGTAAGATTGAGTCGGGCTCAATGCCCGACCACAGCAGAAGATAGAGAAAATGAAAATGTTCCTATGCTTCAGCCATAGGCTCTATCATGTATGCAATGCTGTGTACCGACTGACGTATGCTTAGCTGTAAGCTTGGCAGAAGGTACCAAAGTAATCTGGAGTGGATCATCGGACAGCGGTCAAGAACATCCCAAATACCGAAAAGGACTAAGGATATGTTTCTCGTATATGGAGGTGACAAAGAGCTAGTCGTAAATGGTTACGTCGATGCAAGCTTTGACACTGATCCGACGATTCTAAATCGCAAACCGGATCGTATTTTTATTAAGCGGTGGAGCTGTCGGTTGGTGCGAGTTCTAAACAAAGCGTCGTGGCGGGATCTACATGTGAAGCGGAGTACATAGCTGCTTGAAGCAGCAAATGAAGGAGTCTGGATGAAAGAGTTCATTTCCGATCTAGGTGTTATACCTAGTGCATCGGGACCAATGAAGATCTTCGTGACAATCTTGGTGCAATTGCCTTGGCAAAGGAATCCAGATTTCACAAGAGGACCAAGCATATCAAGAGACGCTTCAATTCCATTCGGGACCAAGTCCAAGTGGGAGACATAGAGATTTGCAAAATACATACGGATCTGAATGTTGCGGACCGTTGACTAAGCCTCTTCCACGAGCAAAACATGATCAGCACCAAGACTCCATGGGTGTTAGAATCATTCTTGTGTAATCTAGATTATTGAATCTAGTGCAAGTGGGAGATCTGAAGGAAATATGCCCTAGAGGCAATAATAAAGTTATTATTTATTTCCTTATATCATGATAAATGTTTATTATTCATGCTAGAATTGTATTAACCGGAAACATAATACATGTGTGAATACATAGACAAACAGATAGTCACTAGTATGCCTCTACAAGACTAGCTCATTGATCGAAGATGGTTATGTTTCCTAACCATAGACATGTGTTGTCATTTGATTAATGGGATCACATCATTAGGAGAATGATGTGGTTGACATGACCCATTTCGTTAGCTTAGCACTTGATCGTTTAGTATGTTGCTTATGCTTTCTTCATGACTTATACAAAGTTCCTGCAACTATGAGATTATGCAACTCCCGTTTACCGGAGGAACACTTTGTGTGCTACCAAACGTCACAACGTAATCGGGTGATTATAAAGGTACTCTCAGGTGTCTCCAAAAGTATATGTTGAGTTGGCATGAATCAAGATTAGGTTTTGTCACTCCGATTGTCGGAGAGGTATCTCTGGGCCTTCTCGATAATACACATCACATAAGCCTTGCAAGCATTGCAACTAATGAGTTAGTTGTGAGATGATGTATTACGGAACGAGTAAAGAGACTTACGATAACGAGATTGAACTAGGTATTGGATACCGACGATCGAATCTCGGGTAAGTAACATACCGATGACAAAGGGAACAACGATATCGTTATGCGGTTTGACCGATAAAGATCTTCGTAGAATATGTAGGAACCAATATGGGCATCCAGGTTCCGCTATTGGTTATTGACCGAGAATGGTTCTAGGTCATGTCTACATAGTTCTCGAACCCGTAGGGTCCGCACGCTAAACGCTTCGATGACGAGTTCATTATGAGTTTATAAGTATTGATGTACGAAGGTTGTTGAGTCCGGATGTGATCACGGACATGACGAGGAGTCTCGAAATGGTCGAGACATAAAGATTGATATATTGGAAGCCTACATTTGGACATCGGAAATGTTCCGAGTGAAATCGAATTTACCGAGTACAGGAGGTTACCGAACCCCGGAACTATATGGGCCATAGTGGGCCTTGGTGGAAAGGAGAAAGGGCCAGCCCTAGGTGGCGCGCGTCTCCCCTTCCCTAGTCCTACTAGGACTAGGAAAGGTGGCGGCCCCTCTCTCTTTCCCCCTCCGGTGAATCCTATTCCAACTAGGATTGGAGGGGGAATCCTACTCCCGGAGGGAGTAGGACTCCCTGGCGCGCCTCCCTTGGCCGGCCGGCCCCTTCCCCCTTGGCTCCTTTATATCTGGGCAGGGGGCACCCAGACACACAAGTTGATCTACGGATCGTTCCTTAGCCGTGTCGGTGCCCCCTCCACCATATTCCACTTCGGTCATATTGTCGCGGAGCTTAGGCGAAGCCTGCGCCGGAGAAGTCATATCGTCAGCGGAGCTTAGGCGAAGCCCTGCGTCGGTGGAGCATCATCATCGTCACCACGCCGTCGTCTTGTGGAACTCATCCCGACACTTTGCTGGATCGGTCCGGGATCGTCATCGAGCTGAGCGTGTGCGAAACTCGGAGGTGCCGTCGTTCGGTGCTTGGATCGGTCGGATCGTGAAGACGTCGACTACATCAACAGCGTTGTTATAACGCTTCGCTTTCGGTCTCACGAGGGCGTGGGCGGACACTCTCCCCTCTCGTTGCTATGCCATCACCATGGTCTTGCGTGTACGTAGGAAATTTTTGAAATTACTACGTTCCCCAACAATAACATAAACGGTTCAGATCTGAAATCATGGCACCCGGGCCCAAAGTGACAAGCATTAAGCATGGCAAAGTCATAGCAACATCAATCTCAGAACATAGTGGATACTAGGGATCAAGCCCTAACAAAACTAACTAGATTACATGATGAATCACATCCAACTCCTCACCGACCAGCGAGCCTACGAAGGAATTACTCACTCCCGGTGGGGAGCATCATGCATTCGCGATGGAGAAGGGTTGGTGATGACGAAGATCGAAGATCCCCCTCTCCGGAGCCCCAAACGGACTCCAGATCTGGCCTCCCGATGAAGAGCAGGAGGTGACGGTGGCTCCGTCTCGTGGAACACGGTAATTCTTTCTCCCTGATTTTTTTCTAGAAATACATGATTTTATGGCGTCGGTTTCAGGGTCTGCGGGGCCACTAGGTGGGGACAACTACTACCTCCTGAGCATGCGTTGGTTTTCCCTTGAAGAGGAAAGGGTGATGCAGCAAAGTAACATAAGTATTTCCCTCAGTTTTTGAGAACAAAGGTATCAATCCAGTAGGAGACTACACACAAATCCCTAGTACCTGCACAAACAATCAAGAACCTTGCAACCAACGCGATAAAGGGGTTGTCAATCCCTTCACGACCACTTGCAAAAGTGAGATCTGATAGGGATAATAACATAAATATTTTTGGTATTTTTTTTGTATAGATTGAAAAGTAAAGATTGCAAAAATAAACGGCGACAGAAATAGCTAGTTGACGAGATATTAATATGATGGAAAATAGACCCGGGGGGCATAGTTTTCACTAGTGGCTTCTCTCAAGATAGCATATTCTACAGTGGGTGAACAAATTGTTGTCGAGCAATTGATAGAAAAGCGCATAGTTATGAGAATATCTAGGCATGATCATGTATATAGGCATCACGTCAGTGACAAGTAGACCGAAATGATTCTACATCTACTACTATTACTCCACATATCGACCGCTATCCAGCATGCATCTAGAGTATTAAGTTCATAAGAACAGAGTAACGCATTAGGCAAGATGACATGATGTAGAGGGATAAACTCAAGCAATATGATATAAACCCCATCTTTTTATCCTCTATGGCAACAATACAATACGTGCCTTGCTGTCCCTGCTGTCACTGGGAAAGGACACCGCAAGATTGAACCCAAAGCTAAGCACTTCTCCCATTGCAAGAAAGATCAATCTAGTAGGCCAAACCAAACTGATAATTCTAAGAGACTTACAAAGATATCAAATCATGCATATAAGAATTCAGAGAAGAATCAAATATTGTTCATAGATAATCTTGATCATAAACCCACAATTCATCGGATCTCTACAAACACACCACAAAAAGTATTACATCGAATAGATATCCAAGAGAATCGAGGAGAACTTTGTATTGAGATCCAAAGAGAGAGAAGAAGCCATCTAGCTAATAACTATGCACCCGAAGGTCTGTGGTAAACTACTCACACATCATCGGAGAGGCCATGGTGTTGATGTAGAGGCCCTCCGTGATCGATTCCCCCTCCGGCGGAGCGCCGGAAAAGGCCCCAAGATGGATCTCACGGGTACAGAAGGTTGCGGTGGTGGAAAAAGTGTTTCGTGGCTCTCGTGGATGTTTTGAGGGTACAAGAGTATATATAGGCGAAGGAAGTAGGTCGGTGGAGCTATGAGGGGCCCACGAGGTTGGGGGCACGCCTACCCCCTTGGGCGCGCCTCCCTGCCTCGTGGCCGCCTCGTTGCTCCTGGATTGCGTTTGTTCCAAAAACGATCCTCGCGAAGGTTTCATTCCATTTGATATTTCTTTTATGCGAAACACTGAAATAGGCAAAAAAATAGCAATTTGCACTGGACCTTCGGTTAATAGGTTAGTCCCAAAAATAATATAAAAGTGCATAATAAAGCCCATTAAACATCCAAAACAGATAATATAATAGCATGAAACAATAAAAAAATTATAGATACGTTGGAGACGTATCAAGCATTCCCAAGCTTAATTCCTGCTCGTCCTCAGTAGGTAAATGACAAAAACAAAAAAATTGATGTGGAATAATACCTGGCATAATTTTCAATGTAATTTTCTTTATTGTGGCATGAATGTTCATATCCGAAAGATTCAATACAAAAGTTTATTATTGACATAAAAATAATAATACTTCAAGCATACTAATAAAGTAGTTATGTCTTCTCAAAATAACATGGTCAAAGAAAGTTATCCCTGCAAAATCATATAGTCTGACTATGCTCTATCTTCATCACACAAAATATTTAAATCATGCACAACCCCGATGACAAAGCCAAGCAATTGTTTCATACTTTTGACGTTCTCAAACTTTTTCAATCTTCACGCAATACATGAGCGTAAGCCATGGACATAGCACTATATGTGGAATAGAATGGTGAAAGGATCGATATAGTTGACTAGAGTGGGGTGAATAGGCAACTAACAATTTTTAGCTTTTCTTTACCAATTTAAACTTTGCATCAAAGTAGGTTGTCTAGATATGGAACTAGGTGATCAACCTATATGATGCAACAACAACAAGCACACAAGCAAGCAAGGGAAATAACACAAATAAGCTTGCACAAGTAAAGGCATGAGATAACCAAGAGTGGAGCCGGTGAAGACGAGGATGTGTTACCGAAGTTCCTTCCTTTTGAGGGGAAGTATGTCTCCGTTGGAGCGGTGTGGAGGCACAATGCTCCCCAAGAAGCCACTAGGGCCACCGTATTCTCCTCATGCCCTCACACAATGCAAGATGCCGTGATTCCACTATTGGTGCCCTTGGAGGCGGCGACCGACCCTTTACAAACAAGGTTGGGGCAATCTCCACAACTTAATTGTAGGCTCCCAACGACACCACAAAGCTTCACCACAATGGACTATGGCTCCACGGTGACCTCAACCGTCTAGGGTGCTCAAACACCCAGGAGTAACAAGATCCGCAAGGGATTAGTGGGGGGAAACAAATTTCTATTGGTGGAAGTGTGGATCGGGGCCTTCTCAACCAATCCCTAGAAAATCAACAAGTTTGACTGGCTAGGGAGAGAGATCAGGCGAAAATGGAGCTTGGAGCAACAATGGAGCTTAGGGTTAGAAGAGGTGGTCAACTCAGGGAAGAAGACACCCCTTATATAGTGGAGGGACAAATCCAACCGTTATCCACCAACCCATTCTGCGCAGCACGGTACTACCGCGCCAGGGCCGCGGTACTACCGCAAGCACATGCATACTACCGCAGGGCCTTGCGGTACTACCACCCGAGCAGCACAGACCTGGCCACCCCAACTGCATTGAAGCGGAGGGCGGTAGAACCGCTTGAGCGGTACTACCGCACCACCTAGCGGTACTACCGCAAGGCAGGGAAGATCCAGAAATCGGGAAGGCACGGACATAAAAAATTATATCCGTGGCAACTTCCGTTGAGTTGGAGACAATGCAAAAATCCGACACGGTAGTACAACATGAGGAGCGGTACTACTGCGTGACGGCTGAGCCAGGCCAGGACGCGCGGTACTACCGCACATAGGGCACGGTACTACCGCGTAGGGCGCGGATGTAAAAAATTGCATCCGCCCTACTACTGCTGCAAGCAAGACAGATTGGCTGGGGGCCGCGGTACTACCGCCCAAGGTCCAAGATTATCAAAGTGCTCATGGTACTACCGCTCGAGGGAGCAGTACTACCACAAGCCCAAGTTCAGCAACCAAGACGAAATGCATAGGGGATAAAACGGAGGATGCTCCAAAGTGCCAAAGGAAAGGCGGTGCAAAGGAGTAGATGTGTACGTGATGATTCCACCCAAACCTTTCCAAAACGGACCCCCTCTTAATAGTACGGCTTTCCTACGACTCAAATCCACCGAAAAGAAACATAGAAAAATGTCGTCTTCAATATTCTTCGAGGGCACCAAACCGTCTTGTGCCTAGTGACGAAACATCTGAAATACTCAAGGCACACGATTAGTCCGCAAAAGCATTGTCATCAATCACCAAAACATCTTAGGGATAAATATGCCCTTACAATCTCCCCCTTTTTGGTGGACTGATGACAATACGGGATTTGCACAAAGGGAAAGACATAGACCATAAGCAAACCCCACATCTCTAAAATATAGATGGGCTCCCCCTAGATGTGTGCAACCTAGGTAGGTGCTTTGGACTGCACAACACACATACTAGGATCAAAACTCCCCCTATATTTTGTAGACAATGCATATCTTGCAACAATAAGGCTAACAACACTAAGCAAGAGAGTAAGTATGAGCATAATATAAATAGCACAAGATATCATAAGCTCAATAAGATGTGATAGAGTGCATATGTCTTACACCATATGATAGATAAGTCTTACGAGCACAAACCAAACCAAAGCAAGCAAGGTTCAACAAAACAAACGCAAGCAAAGCACTACACAAGACTCACAAATCCCTACACTCTCTCCCCCTTTGGCATCAAGACGCCAAAAAGGCAGAGAGGACACCTACAACACAAGTGGTGGCTCAAGCGGAGTAATCACTCGCACGCTCCTCGTTAGACTCAGCAGCGGGGACGGTCGCCTCGTGGTCCTCCTCAGAATCAGTCCACTTGAAGCCTTGTTTTGCCATCCACTCAGCCTCTGGAGTGATGATCTCCTCAGAACCGCCAGAAACTTCCTCTCCAAACACCTTCATGATCTTCTTGTCGCGACGGCGACTCTCCTTGGAGCCGACGTGAGTCCGGTACTGCCCCTTAGCCTCCATGCAGAACAAGGCCTTCATCTTGGCCTTCAGCTTCTTAGCCCAGGAGGGCTCAGAGGAGGAAGGGGCATGACCAGTGGGGCGGTCCTCATCTGCATTCTCCTCCTCACTTTCCTCCCCATCAACAGCCATCTTGGCAGCCGCTGCCTCAGCACGAGTAGTAGTGTTAGCCCATTGGGGCTTGATGCGAAGTCTGATGGGGTCATGATGGATCCAGTCAGGGGCCAGAAACTCATCTTGAGGGAATCGCTGTTCCCAAGTCTTTGAGATCAGCAGAAACAGGTAAGGTCCATAGATGGGAACCTTACGGTTGAACACCGCGAAGCGAAGCTCGCACCACATGATGTGGGAGACATCCAAGGATTGAGTCTGAGAGATCCGCGCCTCCTCACAGAGAAGCAGCATGTCCACAAGATAAGCATGCACCTTGTCCTTGTTCCCAAAGAGTGGGAAGAGAGAGTTGCGGAAGATCCGGTGCATGATGTTGAGAGAAGGGTTCAGAACCCATGCCTTCTTGCCGCTTGGAAGGAGCTTCTCAACATAATATGGCATAAGCTTGTTCTTGTTGGCAGACTCGGGGTTGGCATGAGGGCGGACACCAACGGGCGTGTTGAGCCCCTCATCAGGAACAGTGAGCAAAGCCATGAATTCATGCGATGTAGCAGTCAGCTGACGTCCATTGGTCATCCAGGTCAACCTCCGATCCTCCTCAGTGTGAAAGTGAACCGAAGCAAAGAACTGGGCCACAAGCTCGGGATCATAGTCTAGGTGAAAAGAGATCACATCCTCAATGGCAAACTGCTCCACGAGATCCAAGGCCTCACCAAAGTAGGCACGGTGCTTCTCCTCCCTCATGTTATTCATATCAATCCAGTGCACGTCCACATATGTGTTCTGCTTGCCCTTGATCACATCCAAATAAATGAGATTCTGCTACTTGTTCCAGAACAGATCATTGCCTCTAAAGTTGGCACGAGGATTCACATAGGGGTTGATTCTCCTTCGAGCGAGAAACTCTGCCTGTGGAATCTCATCCATGCCCATGGAGGGCTCCTTCTGCTTGGTGGCGGTAGTCTTGGTCCTGCGTTGGGGGGCATTGGAGCCCTCAGGGGCTTCATCTTGATTGCGCAGACGCTTGGAGCCCGTGTCACGGCTGGGATTGGAACGGCGAGCAGGAGCCCCGGAGCCACCACCTAAGACACCAAACACACAAAAAACGCAAGAGAAGCGAGACGGATCAATGCAAAGACCACAGCAAAAGCAGATGAAACAAGTAGAATGGGCACTTGGTAGTTTCCATGAAGAAGATTTGATAGCTACGGTAGTACGGCCTGTTCGCGCGGTACTAAAATTTTAGTACCGCTCCTAGTCGCGGTAGTACCGTGCGGCAGCACGGTAGTACCGGGACTCGGAGCGGTAGTAGGATTTTAGTACCTCGGCTTGCGCGGTAGTACCGCGCCTGTGGGCCGGTAGTACCGTACGAGCGGTAGTACCGCACCTGAGACGCGGCAGTACCGCACGGCGCCAGATTCGAACCAATTTGAATCTGAGAACAACCGTGACAACAAAGCGGTACTACGGTTGATCAAATCTACCATGGGACAGCATACCAAGTACAATTTCTACGCATCACTACTCTCCTACATCCTACTCTTGCAAAGATTTGGCCTAAAATCTCAAGAACAACATGCATCTCCCCAAAACCTAGAAGCGAAAGAACGAACAAGAGAGAAAAGGATTTGGGGGGAGAAACCTTGTTCCATGGCAAGAGGAAGTGGTGGGGAAAGATCCCACCGGTCGGAATTTGAGGAGAGCGGCCGGAGACGGAGATCCTACGAGGGTCTCCGGCGCCGTTCTTGAGCGAGCGAGAGAGAGAGAGACCACGGGGAGAGAAGAGGACGAATGGGTATGGGGGAGTTGGAACTCCCCATGCCCGCTCTTAACCCCACGCGCCCTCGGCCACGTGGTAGTACCGCATGTCATCGCGGTAGTACCGCCCGGGCGGAAGTCCCGTGCCGGGGTGGTACTACCGCTCCCCCAGGCGGCAGTAAAAAATTACTGCCGCACTGGGTGTGGAAGTACCGTGCTCTCCTCATGCGGTAGTATCGTGGCAGGCCGCGGTAGTACCGTGAGATCAAGAAGATGCAGGTTTCAAGAAGGGGAAAAACGAAGTCTTTGCAAGGCAATCTTCACGCGAACGGACACACCAAAAAGCAGACACACGAAACAGCTCAAACAAGAACCACAGGACGAAAGAAAGACGAGAGACAACAAGGACTAAAACACTCAACTCACACTCTCTAAAGAGAGGGCGGTGACCGAAGCCACCTATGTTTGATTCAATTGGTATGGCACCGCGAAGAATTATCCTTAGGCCCATGACCAAAACTCATCTTTGAGGCACAAATACCATCAAAAAATGGCTAATGTGAAAGAGTTGATCAATTTATGCATAATGGGGGAGGGAGAGTTCCTTGAGAGAACAACACTCCCCCTATGTCCATGCCTACACCTAAACAAGATAACAAGATGAGTATGGTAGGATGTGCAAGGGTTCAAGCAACATTGCTCGAATTAATGATATTTAGCTCATGCCTTAACTCGCGAAATCTTGCTTCATCCAAGGGCTTTGTGAAAATATCTGCAAGTTATCATGAGTGTTGACGTAGTTGAGCTCGATCTCCCCTCGCCTAATATGATCCCGGATGAAGTGATACCGAATCTCAATATGCTTCGTCTTGAAGTGTTGCACCGGGTTGAGAGAAATCTTGATGGCACTTTCATTGTCACACCAAAGAGGCACTTTGTCACAAATGACACCGTAATTCTTTAAAGTTTCCTCATCCATAGGAGTTGTGCACAACAACTACCGTCCGCCACATACTCCGCTTCGGTGGATGAGAGAGACACACAACTTTGCTTCTTAGAAGACCAACTTACCAAAGAGCAACCAAGGAATTGGCACCCTCCGGAAGTGGACTTCCTATCCACTTTGTCTCCCGCCCAATCCGAGTCCGAATAACCTACAAGCTTGAAGTTTGCTCCTCTTGGGTATCATAGGCCAAAGTTTGGGGTATGCGCCAAATATCGAAAGATTCGCTTGACCGCCACAAAGTGGCTTTCCTTAGGTGCGGCTTGAAACCATGCACAAATTCCCACACTCAACATGATATCTGGTCTAGATGCACAATGGTAAAGCAAGGAGCCAATCATGGAGCGATATACCTTTTGATCCACCGCTTTACCATTGGGATCAATGTCAAGTTGGCACTTGGTGGGCATTGGAGTGGAAGCCGGCTTGAAATCACTTAGCTTGAATCTCTTGAGCATGTCTTGAGTGTATTTGGCTTGGTTGAGGTAGGTTCCTTCTCTTCTTTGCTTCACTTCGAACCCGAGAAAGAACTTCAACTCTCCCATGGAAGACATCTTGAACTTTGAAGTCATGAGAGCGGCAAATTCCTCATTGAAAGCTTTGTTAGGGGAACCAAAGATAATATCATCAACATATAGTTGGCACACAAACAACTCCCCTTTGACCTTCTTAGTAAAAAGAGTGGGGTCGATTAGCCCAACTTCAAATCCACAGTCTTGTAACAACTCGGTAAGGTGGTCATACCACACACATGGGGCTTGTTTAAGGCCATAGAGTGCCTTATCGAGTTGATACACATGATCGAGAATGTAGGGATCCTCGAACCCGGGGGGTTGCTTGACATATACCAACTCATTAATGGGACCGTTAAGAAAGGCACTTTTCACATCCATTTGTTGCAACTTAAAGTTGTGATGAGAAGCATAAGCAATCAACAAACAAATGGATTCAAGGCGAGCAACGGGAGCAAAGGTTTAACCGTAGTCGATACCCTCGACTTGGGAGTAGCCTTGTGCCACCAATCTTGCCTTGTTGCGAACGATGGTCCCATGAGCATCTTGCTTGTTCTTGAATATCCACTTGGTTCCAATGACATTGTGGTTCCCCGTTGGCCTTGGCACCAACCTCCACACCTTGTTGTACTCAAAGTTGTTGAGTTCTTCATGCATGGCATTAAGCCAATCCGGATCTTCGAGCACCTCATAAACCTTTTGGGGTTCAACACAAGAGACAAACGCGTGATGTTCACAATAGTTTTCGAATTGTCTACGAGTGCTTACCCCCTTTTGGATGCTTCCAAGCACATTCTTCATGAGATGACCCTTGGTGGAGAGCTTGGAAGCAATCTTGGCGGCACGACGCTCCAATTCCTCCTCGGGGGTGAGTCGAGGAGCGGTCACTTGATCATCTTGAGCGTCGTCTTGAGCTTGTTCTTGATCTTGAACTTGCTCGGAGGAGAGAACTTGACCTTGGGCATCACTTGGTGTTTCAACACCGTCTTGAGCTTGATCTTGCCCTTGGTCTTGTTCATGAGGTTGAGGGCCTTCACTTTGTTCTTCGGAAGCATGTGGGCCTTGGGTTGGTGATGGCTCCACTTGAGTGGAGCATTGTCCTTCTCCTTCGGCCACAAGGGGTTCCTCAATGGGTAGGATAAAACCAACTCGCATTCTTCTTATGGCTTGGGGAGGAATTTCATCACCTACATCACAAGTGCCACTTGGGAGCCATTATTCTCATCAAACTCCACGTTACACGTCTCCTCAATAAGTCATGTGGACTTATTGAGGACACGGTAAGCATGAGAGTTTGTAGCATAACCAACAAAAATGCCCTCAGAAGCTCTAGCCTCAAATTTAGACAAACAAACACCTTTCTTGAGAATGAAACACTTACACCCGAACACCCGAAAGTACTTGAGGTTGGGCTTGTTACCGGTGAGTATCTCATAAGGAGTCTTGTTCAAGCCCTTGCGGAGGTAGAGCCGATTGGATGCATGACAAGCGGTGTTGACGGCTTCGGCCCAAAAGTTGTATGGAGACTTGGACTCCGCCATCATGCTCCTCGCCGCATCCATCAAAGTACGGTTCTTCCTCTCCGCTACACCATTTTGTTGAGGGGTGTATGGTGCGGAATATTGATGCTTGATTCCCTCATCACTAAGAAACTCATCCAAGGTGTAGTTCTTGAACTCGGTTCCGTTGTCACTCCTTATTGTCAAGATCTTTGCATTGTGTTGAGGTTGGGCTTCATTTGCAAAGTCAGTGACGGTTTGTTGGGTCTCGCTCTTCCTCTTGAAGAAATATACCCAAGTGTATCTTGAATAGTCATTCACAATCACCAAGCAATACTTTCTACCCCCAAGACTATCAAAGGATGGAGGCCCAAGGAGATCCAAGTGAAGGAGCTCCAAAGGCCTCTTCGAGTAGATGATAGTCGTGGGAGGGTGACCCTTTTCATGAAGCTTTCCTTCGATACAAGCACTGCAAGCACGATCTTTAGCAAAACTAACACTTGTTAGTCCATGGACATGGTCCCCCTTGAGAAGACTTTGCAAAGATCTCATATTTACATGGGCTAAACGGCGATGCCAAAGCCATCCCACGTCAACTTTAGCCATTAGGCATGTCGCGGTCTTAGTGGGTCCTCCGAAAAGTTAATCACATAGAGACCATTCTCGACATGCCCAACAAAGGCTACTTTAAGAGTCTTGCTCCACAAGAGGGCCACGGTATCAATATCAAAGAAGGTGGCAAAAACCATGAGTGCAAGTTGACGAACGGAAAGTAAATTGTATGCAAGGGACTCAACACGCATGACCTTCTCGATCGTGAGATCATGAGAAATGACAACCTTGCCGAGTCGCAATACCTTAGAAGACGAGGCATCACCCCACTCGACATTGGTGGGCATAGATGGAGTCTTGTGCACGTCCACCACCAAGTCCTTGCTTCCGGTCATATGATTTGTAGCTCCATGATACATCTCTGTCGTATCTACTTTTCCAAACACTTTTGCCCTTGTTTTGGACTCTAACTTGCATGATTTGAATGGAACTAACCTGCATCGACGCTGTTTTCAAAGAGAATTGCCATGATATTGTTTTATGCGTAAAACAAAAGTTCTCGGAATGACCGAAACTCCACGGAACATCTAGTTAAAAATAATAAAAATCCTTTCCAAAGATTTAAGACCGGGGGCCCACACCGTCCACGAGGGTGGGGCGCGCGCCTACCTTGTGGGCCCCTCGAGCTCCTCCGACGCCAACTCCGACTCTATATATTTGCTTTCGGGAGAAAAAAAAATCAAGGAGAAGAAATCATCGCGTTTTACGATCACGAGCCGCCAAGCCCTAAAACCTCTCGGGAGGGCTGATCTAGAGTCCGTTCGGGGCTCCCGAGAGGGGGATTCGTCGCCGTCGTCATCATCAACCATCCTCCATCACCAATTTCATGATGCTCACCACCGTGCGTGAGTAATTCCATCGTAGGATTGCTGGACGGTGATGGGTTGGATGAGACCTATCATGTAATCGAGTTAGTTTTGTTAGGGTTTGATCCCTAGTATCCACTATGTTCTGAGATTGATGTTGCTATGACTTTGCTATGCTTAATGCTTGTCCTAGGGCCCGAGTGCCATGATTTCATATCTAAACCTATTATGTTTTCATGAATATATGTGTGTTCTTGATCCTATCTTGCAAGTCTATAGTCACCTACTATGTGTTATGATCCGACAACCCCGAAGTGACAATAATCGGGACCACTCCCGGTGATGACCATAGTTTGAGGAGTTCATGTATTCACTATGTGCTAATGCTTTGTTCCGGTTCTCTATTAAAAGGAGGCCTTAATATCCCTTAGTTTCCAATAGGACCCCGCTGCCACGGGAGGGTAGGACAAAAGATGTCATGCAAGTTCTTTTCCATAAGCACGTATGACTATATTCGGAATACATGCCTACATTACATTGATGAATTGGAGCTAGTTCTTTGTCACCCTAGGTTATGATTGTTACATGATGAACCGCATCCGGCATAATTATCCATCACCGATCCAATGCCTACGAGTTTTCCATATACTAGTTTACGCTTATTTACTTTCCCGTTGCTACTGTTACAATCACTACAAAATACCAAAAATATTACTTTTGCTTTCATTACTCTTTTGTTACCATTACCACTACTATCATATTACTTTGCTACTAAATACTTTGCTGCAGATACTAAGTTATCCAGGTGTGGTTGAATTGACAACTCAACTGCTAATACTTGAGAATATTCTTTGGCTCCCCTTGTGTCGAATCAATAAATTTGGGTTGAATACTCTACCCTCGAAAGCTGTTGCGATCCCCTACAATTCTGGGTTATTAAGACTAATTTCTGGCGCCGTTGCAGGGGAGCATAGCTCTATTCTTTGAGTCACTTGGGATTTATATCAGCTGGACACTATGAAGAACTTGAAAGATGCTAAGACAACAATTTATCCCTCAACTACGAGGGGAGGTAAGGAACTGCCATCTAGCTCTGCACTTGATTCACCTTCATTTTGAGTAAGCTTGCGACACCTAAACCTGCTTACGCTATTCGCTACGATATGTCATGTTATTGATGATGCCACTTTTGCTATGCATGATACTTATGATGAAACTACTTCTATGCTTGATACTACTGTGCCCCTTAGTGAATTTCTTGATGAACAAATTGCTAGGGCTAGAGAGAAATAAATTATTGATACTGAATATAATGATGAAAGTGATGATGAAGATAGGCCTGTTATTCCTGAGGGTTATATTTTTGATAAAGAAGCTTCTGCAGCTATTTTAGCTTGCAAAGATAGTCGTGAACTTAAGAGGCTATTAATTAAATGGAACAAGGAATCTCTTAGAGATAGAATGAGGCCTGACCCTGCTTTTGCTACTTCACCTATTTGTGTTCCCGATAAGGATTATGAATTCTCTGTTGATCCTGATATAATTACTTTGGTTGAGTCTGATCCTTTTCATGGCTATGAATCTGAAACTGTTGTGGCACATCTTACTAAATTAAATGATATAGCCACCCTGTTCACTAATGATGAGAGATCTCACTACTTTTATATCCTTAAAATATTTCCGTTCTCATTAAAGGGTGATGGTAAGATATGGTTTAATTCTCTTGATCCTGGTTGTGTGCGTAGTCCCCAGGATATGATTTATTACTTCTCTGCTAAATATTTCCCTGCTCATAAGAAACAAGCTGCTTTAAAGGAAATATACAACTTCGTGCAAATTGAAGAAGAGAGTCTCCCACAAGCTTGGGGGAGGCTTCTCAAGTTACTTAATGCTTTGCCTGATCATCCTCTTAAGAAAAATGAAATACTTGATATCTTTTATAATGGACTAACCGATGCTTCCAGAGATTACCTGGATAGTTGTGCTGGTTCTCTTTTCAGGGAAAGAACACCGGATGAAGCTGAAATTTTATTGAATAATATGTTGACAGATGAAAATAATTGGGCACCTCTGAGCCAGCTCTGCTCCAATTCTCGAGCCTATTCCTAAACCAACTCCGAGGAAGAGAGGTGTTCTATTTCTCGATCCGGAGATATGCAAGTGGCAAAGAAATCTATGAAAGAAAAAGGTATTAAAGCCGAAGATGTTAAGAATTTACCTCCTATTGAAGAAATACATGGTCTTAATTTACCGCCTGTTGAAGAAACATATGATCTTGATCCATTACCTATTGAAGAACCTCCAGGTCTTGATAACCCGACACATGTAGTAAAGGTAAATTCTCACTATAGATATGATAAAGCTAAAGTCCCTCCTACTAAAATTGCTAGTCAGTGCTTGGATGAGTTTGATAACTTTATGTTTAAGCAAGAAGACTTCAATGCTTATTTTGGTAGATAATTAAAACAAAATGCTTATATGATTAAACACTTGGGTGATTATATGGCTAATATTAGAGGTGAACTTAAACTTGTTAGCAAACATGCTTCTATGGTTACCACTCAAGTAGAACAAGTACTTAAAGCTCAAAATGATTTGCTCAATGAAATGAATAGTAAGAAAAATGATTATGTTGTTAGAGTGGCTACTAGAACTTGTAGAATGACTCAGGAACCTTTGTATCCTGAAGGCCACCCTAAGAGAATTGAGCAAGATTCTCAGAGAAACAATATTGATGTACCTAGTTCTTCTAAAAGGAAGAAAAAGAAAAATCATAGGACTTTGCAAACTTCTAGTGAACCTATTGCTGAACCACCTGAGAATCCAAATGATATATATATGTCTGATGTTGAAACACAATCTGGTAATGAACATTCTTTGGCTTCCCTTGTGTCGAATCAATAAATTTGGGTTGAACACTCTACCCTCGAAAGCTGTTGCAATCCCCTATAGTTGTTGGTTATCACTCCACTATCAAGTAACCTGTTGGGGAACGTAGTAATTTCAAAAAAATTCCTACGCACACGCAAGATCATGGTGATGCATATCAACAAGAGGGGAGAGTGTTGTCCACGCACTCTCGTGACCCGAAGCGGAGCGTTAGCACAACGCGGTTGATGTAGTCGTCGTCTTCACGATCCGACCGATCAAGTCTTGAACGCACGACACCTCCGAAGTTCAGCACACGTTCAGCCCGATGGCGTCCCTCGAACTCCGATCCAGCCGAGTGTTGAGGGAGAGTTTCGTCAGCACGACGGCGTGGTGACGATGTTGATGTTCTACCGATGCAGGGCTTTGCCTAAGGACCGCTACATATTCGATCGGTGTCAGACCGCATAACAACATACGTTGTTCCCTTTGTCATCGATATGTTACTTGCCCGAGATTCGTTCGTCGGTATCTCAATACCTAGTTCAATCTCGTTACCGGCAAGTCTCTTTACTCGTTCCGTAATGCATCATCCCGCAACTAACTCATTAGTTGCAATGCTTAAGTGATGTGCATTACCAAGAAGGCCCAAAGATACCTCTCCGACAATCGGAGTGACAAATCCTAATCTCGAGATACGCCAACCCAACAAGTACCTTCGGAGACACCTGTAGAGCACCTTTATAATCACCCAGTTACGTTGTGATGTTTGGTAGCACACAAAGTGTTCCTCCGGTAAACGGGAGTTGCATAATCTCATAGTCATAGGAACATGTATAAGTCATGAAGAAAGCAATAGCGTCATACTAAACGATCAGGTGCTAAGCTAATGGAATGGGTCATGTCAATCACATCATTCTCCTAATGATGTGATCCCATTAATCAAATGACGACTCATGTCTATGGCTAGGAAACATAACCATTTTGATCAATGAGCTAGTCAAGTAGAGGCATACTAGTGACACTTTGTTTGTCTATGTATTCACACATGTATTATGTTTCCGGTTAATACAATTCTAGCATGAATAATAAACATTTATCATGATATAAGGAAATAAATAATAACTTTATTATTGCCTCTAGGGCATATTTCCTTCAGTCTCCCACTTGCACTAGAGTCAATAATCTAGTTCACATCGCCATGTGATTTAACATCAATAGTTCACATCTTTATGTGGTTAACACCCATAGTTCACATCGACATGTGACCAACACCCAAAGGGTTTACTAGAGTCAATAATCTAGTTCACATCGCTATGTGATTAACACCCAAAGAGTACTAAGGCGTGATCATGTTTTGCTTGTGAGTTAATTTTAGTCAACGGGTCTGTCACATTCAGATCCGTAAGTATTTTGCAAATTTCTATGTCTACAATGCTCTGCACGGAGCTACTCTAGCTAATTGCTCCCACTTTAAATATGTATCTAGACCGAGACTTAGAGTCATCTAGATTAGTGTCAAAACTTGCATCGACGTAACCCTTTACAACGAACCTTTTGTCACTTCCATAATCGAGAAACATATCCTTATTCCACTAAGGATAGTTTTGACCGCTGTCCAGTGATCTACTCCTAGATCACTATTGTACTCCCTTGCCAAACTTCAGTGGTAGGGTATGTAATAGAACTGGTACACAGCATGGCATACTTTATAGAACCTATGGCTGAGGCATAGGGAATGACTTTCATTCTCTTTCTATCTTCTGCCGTGGTCGGGCTTTGAGTCTTACTCAATTTCACACCTTGTAACACAGGCAAGAAACTCTTTCTTTGACTGTTCCATTTTGAACTACTTCAAAATCTTGTCAAGGTATGTACTCATTGAAAAAACTTGTCAAGCGTCTTGATCTATCTCTATAGATCTTGATGCTCAATATGTAAGCAGCTTCACCGAGGTCCTTCTTTGAAAAACTCCTTTCAGATACTCCTTTATGCTTTGCAGAATAATTCTACATTATTTCCGATCAACAATATGTCATTCACATATACTTATCAGAAATGTTGTAGTGCTCCCACTCACTTTCTTGTAAATATAGGCTTCACCGCAAGTCTGTATAAAACTATATACTTTGATCAACTTATCAAAGCGTATATTCCAACTCCGAGATGCTTGCACCAGTCCATAGATGGATCGCTAGAGCTTGCATATTTTGTTAGCACCTTTAGGATTGACAAAACCTTCCGGTTGCATCATATACAACTCTTCTTCCAGAAATCCATTCAGGAATGCAGTTTTTACATCCATTTGCCAAATTTCATAATCATAAAATGCGGCAATTGCTAACATGATTCGGACAGACTTAAGCATCACTACGGGTGAGAAGGTTTCATCGTAGTCAATCCCTTGAACTTGTCGAAAACCTTTCGCAACAAGTCGAGCTTTGTAGACAGTAACATTACCGTCAGCGTCAGTCTTCTTCTTGAAGATCCATTTATTCTCAATTGCTTGCCGACCATCGGGCAAGTCAACCAAAGTCCACACTTTGTTCTCATACATGGATCCCATCTCAGATTTCATGGCCTCAAGCCATTTTGCGGAATCTGGGCTCACCATTGCTTCTTCATAATTCGTAGGTTCATCATGATCTAGTAGCATGACTTCCAGAACAGGATTACTGTACCACTCTGGTGCGGATCTTACTCTGGTTGATCTACGAGGTTCAGTAACAACTTGATCTGAAGTTCCATGATCATCATCATTAACTTCCTCACTAATTGGTGTAGGCGTCACAAGAACAAATTTCTGTGATGAGCTACTTTCCAATCAGGGAGTAGGTACAGTTACCTCATCAAGTTCTACTTTCCTCCCACTCACTTCTTTCGAGAGAAACTCCTTCTCTAGAAAGTATCCATTCTTAGCAACGAATATCTTGCTTTCGGATCTATGATAGAAGGTGTACCCAACTGTCTCCTTTGGGTATCCTATGAAGACACATTTCTCCGATTTGGGTTTGAGCTTATCAGGATGAAACCTTTTTTTAGAAGCATCGCAACCCCAAACTTTAAGAAACGACAACTTTGGTTTCTTGCCAAACCACAGTTCATACGGTGTCGTCTCAACGGATTTAGATGGTGCCCCTTTTTTTACGTGAATGCAGCTGACTCTAATGCATAACCCCAAAATTTATAGTGGTAAATCGGTAAGAAACATCATAGATTGCACTATATCCAATAAAGTACGGTTATGACGTTCAGACACATCATTATGATGTGGTGTTCCAGGTGGCACGAATTTGTGAAACTATTCCATATTGTTTTAATTGAAGACCAAACTCGTAACTCAAATATTTGTCTCCGCGATCAGATCGTAGAAACTTTATTTTCTTGTCATGATGATTTTCCACTTCACTCTGAAATTCTTTGTACTGTTCAAATGTTTCAGACTTATGTTTCATCAAGTAGATATACCCATATCTGCTCAAATCATCTGTGGAAGTCAGAAAATAACGATAGCCGTTGATACGTCTCCAACGTATCTATAATTTTTGATTGCTCCATGCTATATTATCTACTGTTTTGGACTATATTGGGCTTTATTTTCCACTTTTATATTATTTTTGGGACTAACCTATTAACCGGAGGCCCAACCCAGAATTGCTGTTTTTTGCCTATTTCAGAGTTTCGGAGAAACGGAATATCAAACGGAGTCCAAACGGAATAAAACCTTCGGGAACGTGATTTTCTCACCAAACGTGATCCAGGAGACTTGGAACCTACTCCAAGGAGTCAAAGAGGCTGTCACGAGGGTGGGGGCGCGCCCCCCTGCCTCGTGGGCCCCTCGGTGCTCCACCGACGTACTCCTTCCTCCTATATATACCTCACGCACTTCAAACGATCGACACGGAGCCAAAACCTAATTCCACCGCCGCAACTTTCTCAGTATCCACGAGATCCCATCTTGGGGCCTGTTCGAGCTTCACGGAGAGGGCCGCCATCACGGAGGGCTTCTACATCATCATAGCCCTCCGATGAAGTGTGAGTAGTTCACCTCGCACCTTGGGTCCATAGTTATTAGCTAGTTGGCTTCTTCTCTCTTTTGGATCTCAATACAATGTTCTCCCCCTCTCTCGTGGAGATCTATTCGATGTAATCTTCTTTTTGCGGTGTGTTTGTTGATATCGATGAATTGTGGGTTTATGATCAAGTCTATCTATGAATAATATTTGAATCTTCTCTGAATTCTTTTATGTATGATTGGTTATCTTTGCAAGTCTCTTTGAATTATCAGTTTGGTTTGGCCTACTAGATTGGTTTTTCTTGGCATGGGAGAAGTGCTTAGCTTTGGGTTCAATCTTGCGGTGTCCTTTCCCAGTGACAGAAGGGGCAGCAAGGCACGTATTGTATTGTTGCCATCGAGGATAACAAGATGGGTTTTTTATCATATTGCATGAAACTATCCCTCTACATCATGTCATCTTGCTTAAGGCGTTACTCTGTTTTAAATTAATACTCTAGATGCATGCTGGATAGCGATCGATGAGTGGAGTAATAGTAGTAGATGCAGGCAGGAGTCGGTCTACTTGTCTAGGAAGTGATGCCTATATACATGATCATACCTAGATATTCTCATAACTATGCTCAATTCTGTCAATTGCTCAACAGTAATGTGTTCACCCACCGTAGAATACGTATGCTCTTGAGAGAAGCCACTAGTGAAACCTATGGCCCCCGGGTCTATTCTCATCATATCAATCTCCATCACTTTAATCTTGCTTTACTTTTTACTTTGCCTTTTACTTTTCACTTTGCATCTCTATACCAAAAATACCAAAAATATTATCTCTATCAGATCTCACTCTCGTAAGTGACCGTGAAGGGATTGACAACCCCTAATCGCGTTGGTTGCGAGGAGCTATCGTTTTGTGCAGGTACGAGGGACTTGAGCGTAGCCTCCTACTGGATTGATACCTTGGTTCTCAAAAACTGAGGGAAATACTTATGCTACTTTGCTGCATCATCCTCTCCTCTTTGGGGAAATCCAACGCAGTGCTCAAGAGGTAGCAAGAAGAATTTCTGGCGCCGTTGCCGGGGAGTCTGCGCAAAAGTCAACATACCAAGTACCCATCACAATCCCTATCTCCCGCATTACATTAGTTGCCATTTGCCTCTCGTTTTCCTCTCCCCCACTTCACCCTTGTCGTTTTATTCGCCCTCTCTTTCCCAATCTCCTTCTCTCTTTCCATTTGCCTTTTTCTCGCTTGCCTTGTCGTCATGGCTAGTCTTATATCTTCTCCGTTATCTCCCGAGAACGAAATCCTAAATTTTAAACAAAGGAAGGGAGAAAATTTAAAAGACGATTGGTATAGAATTTGCAGTGCTCAAAATAGATCTACCAGGAAGCAATCTACTTCAGTTCTTCTTCGCATTTTTTATGTAGGTGCCAATCCTTGGTATAGATATATCCTTGAACCATTACCGGAGGGAATTTCTTGGGTAGCCATACTTTTGATTCTTATAACGCTATGATAGATTTATTTGGCTCACCACCTCTTTTGGTTAATGGAACTATGTTAACTTTGGAGCATGTTATGCAAAGGCTTGAAATTATTGAAAACAAAGTTGCTACCATTGAATCAATTGAAAATCTAGATAAAAAGATCCATAATCAAATTACCCAATATGGATCTAAGGTAGGAATGACTTTGAAAAATATTAAGGATAAAGAACCCATGGTTAATGAGAAAATAAATCTAGATTCCACTAGAATCGATAAACTTGAGGGTATTATTACCAACTTGGGAACCTCTTTTTTTTCAAAGAATACTCCAAGTCCTCCTACTAAAATTGCCAAGCTTATGTATGTTCCTACAAATAAGGGTGAATCATCTAGTAAGGAAACTGCGGATCTCAAATCTATAAGTATTCATCCCAATCTTTTTGCTATCATTAAGGAACCATTTGCTACAAATAAATTTTTCGATATTGTGCCTAAAAGTTTGATAATTACTAGAAAGAAAGAAATTTCTAAGGAAGATAAATGCCTCATTGAAGAATTGCCTACCAAAGACGGCACTACCTAGATCTATCCTAGCTTTTATGCCTAGCTAGGGGCGTTAAACGATAGCGCTTGTTGGGAGGCAACCCAATTTTATTTTAGTTTTTTTGTTTTTGCTTCTGTTTAGGAATAAATAATCCATTTACCTTTTTTTTAGATGTGGTTTTGTCTTTTAATTAGTGTTTGTGCCAAGTTAAACCTATAGGAACTTTTTGGATGATAGTTATTTGATCTTGCTGTAATTTCCAGAAACTTTGCGTTCAGTTCCCGAATTATTAAAATTCAGCAGAACGTGATAAAATACTGATTCCAATTTCTGCTGATCAATAAACAAATTTTCTAGGTTTTCCTATTTTAGCTGAATTTTTGGAATTCCAGAAGTTTGCGTTAGTTACAGATTACTACAGATTGTTCTGTTTTTTACAGATTCTGTTTTTCGTGTGTTGTTTGCTTATTTTGATGAATCTATGGCTAGTAAAATAGTTTATAATCCATAGAGAAGTTGGAATAAAGTAGGTTTAACACCAATATAAATAAATAATGAGTTCATTACAGTACTTTGAAGTGGTCTTTTGTTTTCTTTCTCTAACGGAGCTCACGAGATTTCTGTTGAGTTTTGTGTTGTGAAGTTTTCAAGTTTTGGGTAAATTCTTTTGATGGATTATGGAACAAGGAGTGGAAAGAGCCTACGCTTGGGTATGCCCATGGAACCCCCAATATAATCCAAGGACACCAAAAAGTCAAAGCTTGGGGATGCCCCGGAAGGCATCCCCTCTTTCGTCTACTTCCATCGGTAATTTTACTTGGAGCTATATTTTTATTCACTACATGATATGTGTTTTGCTTGGAGCGTCTTGTATTATTTGTGTCTTTGTTTGTTAGTGTGCCACAATCATCCTTGTTGTACACACCTTTTGAGAGAGCCATACATGAATTGGAGTTTAATAGAATACTCTATGTGCTTCACTTATATCTTTTGAGCTTGATAGTTTTGCTCTATGTGCTTCACTTATATCTTTTGAGCTTGATAGTATTGCTCTAGTGCTTCACTTATATCCTTTAGAGCACGGTGGTGGATTTGTTTTATAGAAACTATTGATCTCTCATTGTTTCACTTAGATTATTTTGAGAGTCTTAATAGCATGGTAATTTGCTTAATAATAAAATACTTTGTATTCAAGACTTGTAAAACTTTATTTTGAGTGCGTTGAATACTAAGAAAAGTTGGATGCTTGACAATTGTTTTGAGATATGGAGGTGATAATATCAAAGTCATGCTAGTAGAGTAATTGTGAATTTGAGAAGTGCTTGAGTTGAAGTTTGCAAGTCCCGTAGCATGCACGTATAGTAAATGTTATGTAACAAATTTGAAACATGAGGTGTTATTTGATTGTCCTCCTTATGAGTGGCGGTCGGGGACGAGCGATGGTCTTTTCCTACCAATCTATCCCCCTAGGATCATGCGCGTAATGCTTTGGTTTTTGATGGCTTGTAGATTTTTGCAATAAGTATATGAGTTCTTTATGACTAATGTTGAGTCCATGGATTATACGCACTCTCACCCTTCCATCATTGCTAGCCTCTTCGGTATCGTGCATTGCCCTTTCTCACATTGAGAGTTGGTGCAAACTTTGCCGGTGCATCCAAACCCCGTGATATGATAAACTCTTTCACACAAAAACCTCCCTATATCTTCCTCAAAACAGCCACCATACCTACCTATTATGGCATTTCAAAAGCCATTCCGAGATATATTGCCATGCAACTTTCCACCATTCCGTTCTTCATGACACATCTATCATTGTCATATTGCTTAGCATGATCATGTAGTTGACATAGTATTTGTGGCAAAGCCACCATTCATAATTCTTTCATACTTGTCACTCTTGATTCATTGCATATCCCGGTATACCGCCGGAGGCATTCATATAGAGTCATACCTTGTTCTAGTATCGAGTTGTAATCATTGAGTTGTAAATAAATAGAAGTGTGATGATCATCATTTAATAGAGTATTGTCCCAAAAAAAAAGGCCAAAGAAAAAAAACAAGGTCCAAAAATAATAATAAGAAGGGGCAATACTACTATCCTTTTTCCATGCTTGTGCTTCAAAGTAGCACCATAATCTTCATAATAGAGAGTCTCTTGTTTTGTCACTTTCATATACTAGTGGGAATTTTTCATTATAGAACTTGGCTTGTATATTCCAACGATGGGCCTCCTCAAGTGCCCTAGGTCTTCGTGAGCAAGCAAGTTGGATGCACATCCACTTAGTTTCTTTTGTTGAGCTTTCATACATTTATAGCTCAAGTGCATCCGTTGCATGGCAATCCCTACTCCTTGCATAAACATCAATCGATGGGCATCTCCATAGCCCATTGATTAGCCTCGTTGATGTGAGATCTTCTCCTTTTTGTCTTCTCCACATAACCCCCATCATTATATTCTATTCTACCCATAGTGCTATATCCATGGCTTGCGCTCATGTATTGCGTGAAAGTTTATGAGTTTGAGATTATTAAAGTATGAAACAATTTCTTGGCTTGTCATCGGGGTTGTGCATGATGAGAGCATTCTTGTGTGACGAAAATGGAGCATGACTAAACTATGTGATTTTGTAGGGATGAACTTTCTTTGTGTGACGCCCCCGATTTGACCGTACACTAATCATGCACGCAAACGTGTACGATCAAGATCAGGGACTCACGGGAAGATATCACAACACAACTCTAAAACATAAATAAGTCATACAAGCATCATAATACAAGCCAGGGCCTCGAGGGCTCGAATACAAGTGCTCGATCATAGACGAGTCAGCGGAAGCAACAATATCTGAGTACATACATAAGTTAAACAAGTCTGCCTTAAGAAGGCTAGCACAAACTGGGATACAGATCAAAAGAGGCGCAGGCCTCCTGCCTGGGATCCTCCTAAACTACTCCTGGTCATCGTCAGCGGGCTGCACGTAGAAGAAGGCACCTCCGGTGTAGTAGGAGTCATCGTCAACGGTGGCGTTTGGCTCCTGGACTCCATCGTCTGGTCGCAGCAACCGGGTAAAGAAAAGGGGAAAAGGGGGAACAAGGCAACCGTGAGTACTCATCCAAAGTACTCGCAAGCAAGGAGCTACACTACATATGCATCGATATATGTGTAAAGGGCCATATCGGTGACCGAATCTGCAGAATGCCGTAATAAGAGGGGATAACTAATCCTGTCAAGACTACGCTCGCAGCCTCCGCCTTGCAAAGATGTAGAAGAGAGTAGATCAAGTCCTCCAAGTAGCATCGCATAGCATAATCCTACCCAGCGATCCTCCTCGTCGCCTCATTAGAGAGCGACCACCGGTTGTATCTCGACACTTGGAAGGGTGTGTTTTATTAAGTATCCGGTTCTAGTTGTCATAAGGTCAAGGTACAACTCAAGTTGTCCTGTTATCAAGATCACGGCTATTCAATAGATTAACTTCCTGCAGGGTGCACCACATTACCCGACACGCCGATCCCATTTGGCCGACACACTTTCTGGGTCATGCCCGCCGCGGAAGATCAACACGCCGCAGCCCCACCTAGGCACAACAGAGAGGTCAAGACGCCGGTCTAAACCTAAGCGCCATGTGGGTCCGGGCCCATCGCCTTAGCACACCTCGCACGCTAAGTAGGGCGGCCGAAGCGCACCTAGCAACCTCCAGTACAACGGAAGTCACGTTACGCAGTACAATCTGGCGCGTGCCGCTCAGTCGCTAACGTCACGAAGTACTTCGGCTGATACCACGACGCCGGTTGCCCATATCTTGTCCCACGTGGCGGTTAGTGCGTATAAGGTCAACGACCCAACTCAGATCAAATACCAAGATCTCAAGTAGCATGTTAAGTAACCGCGAACGCCGAACAGGGCCAGGCCCACCTCTCACCCAGGTAGTCTCAACCAGCCCTGACGCTCCGCCACAATGATCCACACAGAGGGCCGTTGGGACAAAGGTCCTTTCAACCCCCAATCCATGAATCACTCGCGGGTGCTCGTCGAGCCGACCCGACTTTAGTCACCACATGTATCATGTATTAAGTATATAGTATATACCCGTGATCACCTCCCGAGTGATCACGGCCCGATAGTATAGCATAGCAGACGGACAAGAATGTAGGGCCACTGATGAAAAACTAGCATCATATACTAAGCATGTAGGATTGCAGGTAAAGGTAACAACAGTAGTAGCAAGGACAGGCTATGCATCAGGATAGGATAAACGTAAGGCAGTAACATGTTACACTACTCTAATGCAAGCAATAGAGAGTAGAGTAGGCTATATCTGGTGATCAAGGGGGGGGGGGGCTTGCCTGGTTGCTCTGGCAAGAAGGGTTCATCGTCGATGTAGTCGATCACAGGGGTACCGGCAGCGGTCTCTGGGTCTACCGGAAAGAAGTAACGGAGGGGAACACAATAAATAACAGAGCAATCAAAGCATCACAAAGCATAACATGGCAATACGCGGTTCTAGGTATGTCCTAACGCGGTAGGAGGTGATACCGACGAAGGGGGGAAACATCCGGGAAAGTATCCCCGGTGTTTCGCGTTTTCAGCATGAACCGAGGGGAAAGTTGCGTGTTTGCTATGCTAGGGATGTGTGGCGGACGAACGGGTTGCGATCCTAATCGCCTCATCGCTCGAGCAACTTTCATGTTGAAAATAATTTAATCCGAAGTTACGGATTAAAAGATATGATTTTCTAAAGATTTTATTAATTTTGTAATTTAATTAATTATTTAATTAAATTCGAAATTGATTTATGATATCAAGATGATGTCATGTCGACATCACGGTCAACAGGGGTTGATCGGTCAACCTGACCAAAGGGTCCCACCGTCGCTGATACATTTTAATTAAACAATTTAATTAACCTAATTAGTAATAATTAGGTGTGGGCCCCACTGTCATACTCATTAGTTAATTAACAAGAATTAATTAGGCTAATTAGTCATTAGATTAATTAATCCTAATTAGTTAGAATTAATTAAGTTAATTAATTAATTAATTTTATTATTATTTATTTATTTATTATATATATTATTTTTAATTCCTTTTTTTACAAAACGTTCTGTGGGCGGGGCCCCGTTGTCATTGGCCCAAGGGCCAAAGCGGGGCGGGCACTAGCGGGCATAGTCCGACTAGGCGCTGGTGAACGAGCGAACGGGCACGGATGCGGGCGCCCGACAGGGCACTCGCCATCCCACCAAGCAATGGGAGCGACCAGTAGAAGGCGGGCGGCGCAGTGTGAGGAGCCAGCAGGAAGGCGAACACAGGTGAGCAGAAGAGGTGGGCGTTAGCAGGACGCCGGAGCGGGGGTGGTGAGGGGGCGTCGTGGGACGGCTGGGGCATCGCGACGGCGCCGGTGCGGGGAAAGGCGACGGTGAGGCCGTCAGCGTGAGGGGAGTAGCCCAGGCGGTAGCAGCCTGTTGCAAGCGCGGCGGTGCTGCGTGCAAGCAGCGACGGACGGGCGGAGCGGCGCCAGGAGCGGTGGCCAAGGTGGGACCAATGGTCGGTGAGGGCGCGCCAAAGGGGGAGCAGAAGCGGCTATGCGGCGCGTGTGCACTTAGCGAGCAATGGACGCGAGCGATCGTGGTCGGCGAGTGCCGCAGCAGGTGGTGCGTGCACGAGCACAGCCCCGGTCGCTGTGAGCGGGGGGGAGCGGACGAGCGGCGCGCGACGATGCGCAAGGAGGGGGCGGCGAGCAGTAGCATCAGCGGGCGATGGCACGGAGCGCGACGACGGCATGCGGCGCGTGGATGCGGGCGCGGCCATCGGGGCATCACGGTGCCGAGCGCAGTGGGGGGGGGGGGGACGACGAGGCATGCGCGCATCGGGCGTAGCGCGAGGAGCACGTCGTGGTGCTGCGGTCGAGGGAAAGAGGAGGGGCGCGTGCTCACATCGAGGAGTAGGGTAATGGCAGCGGGGGTCGAGGGGTGTGACGGGGACGTCGTCGGCGTGGGAGCAGATCGGTGGGGGAGTCCGGCGAGGCGGCGCGGTCTCCAGGCGGCGACGGGCGACGACGTCGGGCGCCGTTTTCCCGATCCAGATCGGGAGCAGAGGGAGGAGGGAGTGGGGTTTGTGGGGGAGGGAGTGGGTGCGGTAGTGGGTTAGGGTTTCCATCTGTGGGGGTTAAGGGGAGTGGGGATGGGCCGACCTTGCAAGTGGCTGGGCCGAGGGCCGAGGGGAGAGAGGCCTTTTTTTTAGTTTAGTTATTGTTTTCTCTTTTCTCTTTTCTTTTATTTCTTCTTCTCTGTTTTATTAATTTCTTTTTATTTATTTCAAGTTTATTGAATGTGAGAACAACACCTAAATGTAGTACGTTAAATATACCACTGCCACATTAATTTGGACAGCTAAATAAAATAGTTTAGTATTTTACAAAATACAAAAGGCATTTAATTAATTTATTTTGCTGCTGTTTTATTCATTTTTGAGTATTTACACATTTTATACAAGTGTGGTTTCTCCACCATTATTACTTAGGATTTATTTTTCCCATTTTGAACATTTTAGTTTTAACGTTTGAAAACTTTTATCGTTTGCCCTGATTTTGAATTTTGAATTCGAACCTGTTTTAACTAACGCGAGATTAACAACAAGAATAAAGGTGACAAGGCATCATTACTAGAGGGTTATCAGAGCTTGATTATCCCAAGGCCACAATTCTCCTCCATTACAAGAAATCTCGTGCGAGATTTAAGAGGTGTTTAAGGGGAAAGTCTTGTTACGAAATTCTAACGGATCTCCTCGGTCTTGGTTGCTTTTCTCGAAGAGGTCAATCCATTACATTGATGTCTTCATTCCACCGCTTCGTGTCATCATTATGAAGTCTTCATCCTTTCTTCGGGGTTCCATCGCTCGCATTTAATAGGTAACGGGGCAGATTGGCAACGACAGAATGCTATAAGAGTAATAATCAGGGATTAACCCATGAATGATCATACGAGTACCTCTCGAGTTGAACAGATAAAGCACATCGAGAGTAAAGTTCGAAGGTACAATAAGAAGTTTCAAGCAGCCAGGCAGTCGTTCAATGCCTAGCCAGAAGATGAAAGGGTTTCAGGGCAACGCGAATAAATATTGCGTCTGATACTAGAATAGGTCATCTGTAGGAAGGTGACCTGTGGATGCATACGGAGTCAAGCGCGAGGAATAACCTTGGAAACCGAGGTTACAGGAAATTCAGGTTTCGATCCTATGGATCTGTGGGTTATGGGCCCACCGTGTGGTTCAAAAGTAGGAAGGACGGTGATATTTTGCACAGTCATGATAAGCAAGGCATGTTAGAGAATAACCGGTCAGTGTATGTTGACAGCATCGTTGGTGCCAAGGGCGAGGAACGGAGAGAACCATTTTCCTGCTCGTTGCAACGAGGCGGGCTAATAGGCAAAATTCTCGTCCATCGGTGGTTACTGGAATGTCATCAACAAAAGTAACAGGGTCTTACTGACAGAATTGTACACGAGGGGTCTACATAAGCAGGGAATTAATACTGTTTAGACCATAATGATCACCAGAAAGGTTAAACCAAACAACGGAAAGAAAAATATGATTATCAGATTAAACTAACAATGGAAAGGAAAATGTGTTTAAACACATATTTCAGGGGTATATCCTTCCCAAGGACAAGCAGAGCATGATATCCATGACAGGATATAAAGTAGAAAACCATTTAGGTAGGGAGAGAAATTTCCTGACATTACCCATACAGTATGCTTGGATAATTGATAAAGAGAATTTAGCATTGTGCTTCAAATGCTCTTATTTGAAATTCGGAGTACCACAGACATGCTTCGGGATAGCATTGACATGGTCTTCAAGCAAAAATCGGATTTTGGATACACAAAGGATCCATCAGGAACAACTTATAGAATAAGTCTTATAATTTCCTCATGGAAGAATGGCTAACCTTGATAAAATGATACATATACTACAACAATAGATCCTCTGGCGAGGGGTGCTAAGCAAAGACACCACCTTACCGGGTTATTTAGAGACCAATGTTATAACTCTTGGAAAATCTTCCAACCATCATATCTGACCGAGTTTCAGGTCTGATTGGTGTCAAGATACCTTAGACTCAGGATGCCTGAGAAGAAAGGTGCAACACAAATTGTCGAGGTGACATTGTATGATTCTCGGGAATTAAACCATGGAAGCGAGTTCTGAAACAAGAGTTCATCATTAAATCAAGGAGAGGTGAGGAGGTGACTGATTGACTCAGCGACAATTCATCGAGATTTTCAAAAGGTGGATTTCCACACTTATGTGAACAAGGAGATAACATTTGCCAGATCAAATGATATAATGAAGTATGCTGGAGGAAAACATACACAGTTAAACATTGGTTGAAAGGTGCACCCGAAATATGGGCTTAAGTAGCATGATCAATGTTAGAATGGTGGTTCAATAACCAATGGTCTAAGAATGAACGGCCGACCATTAACTTCAAAGCAATAGGGTTGCTAGAAGGAAAGAATCCAAAAAACACTGTTCACTTATTGGAATCAACACGGGGACCAATAAAGAATGGTGATGGTGAGAAGTATCACTATACCAAGAATTCTTAAGAGGTGGAGCAATCCTCACAACATCCTTGACATAAAAGACAATACTACTTCAAGGTAGAACATAATACCAGCTGGAAAGAAAATTGCATCCATAACCTGAACAAGTTTGTGATGAAAGGGAGTAAGGATGTTGTCGGTGGCAACTCAAATTACCAAGGGACGAGGATGGTACTTATCATCATGAATTCGATCGATATCCTGAAAGGAGTCAAATGTTGATGATGATCATGACAAATTTTGTTGAGAGATTCATGAGGATGATGAAGCAAGAGGTTATTGGAACCAAATGTACGACACAAACTCGAAATCAAGCTTGTTGTTCAAGGTGAAATGGTATGACGAGAAGATCGGCATAAGCTTAACTCATCATCGAAAGTTGTGCTCCGGGGTTAAGGACCAGGTAGCACAGTTAAAATCAGCATGATAATGATATAGCCGAGCAGGCTAGGACTTACGTGATCGAGTTCAAATTCGTAAGTAATGAAGGTTACCAAGAGTTGTTTAATCGCAAAAGCGAGCTCGATTCGCTTATCGGTGTCTTTGAGTGTTTAATAACTCAGAGCCCGTGAAAAATCGGAATCAGTGAGAATGTAGTACTTGATGAAGAACTCATAAGAGGTTATGCAGTTCCATGATAATCTTGAGATACCAGGGGGGTAATGCTCGACGACATATCAAAGTAGAGGTTGAACTAGGGTATTACTCTGCAGAAGACAATTGCTTAAACTAGCACGAGAAATGGTATTTAAAGGAGAACATGGTCGGAACCATGATTGCAAAGGACCAACATGGATACAAGATGAACTTATGACAAGGGGACCATTATTAATTCAAGAAGCTTCCATGATAAGTTCCACATCGGGTCCATGGGCATGAACACAAAGTTCAAGGTCGACTCCCACTTCTCCAATACACAACTTTTCATTTACTGCTCTCAGTTGAGAATATTTAGAGTTTGAAAGTTTAACTGGCAGAATACCAGAAGGTTATGACCCATGAAGACTTTTGGGTTCACACAAATTAAGGAAGGTATATGTTCAACCCATCGGGGCATCTTAGAAACATATACCACAACTTCAGGAGTAATTCATACAAGCTCGAAAGCAACAAATGGTTGAGAAATCAGAGGATACAATTTACCCAAGGCATTTTGTGTCTGAGGACGGCTCAGAAGATTATTGAATATGCAGGACACTGTCGGATAATAACCAAGCAATTGGTCTCGCGGACCACCAGGAATCTGAGGTGAGTTACTCAATCAGAAGGAAAATGGAATGTCAAGGCATCGGATTAAAGAAACAACTGAGTAATTCAAAGCTTAATGCAAAGAATTTTTTTAATGAAATTTCATGATTTCCAAATCAAGGGATCAGAAGCAATCGTTCTGATCGAAAACGAATAAGTTCAATAGACTTAGAAGCACAATCGATCAAGGCATTGATTGGTCAAGAACCAGCTCATATCCAAATGACTTCTGAGCTAGAAGGATGAATTCTAGGATCTGACTGGGGATTGCGAGCATTCTCAACATATTGAATCAACAGACTCAAAATGATAATGACAAGGGATGCCAATAAGATTACAAGACTTATGGGATTAACCATAATGCAAGCGAGCAAGAATTTCAAGAGCAACAGATTGCTCAGGATTTTCGGAAGATCGAATGATATTTCAAAGACTGTTGTGAAATACATGAATCAACTGGGAATGAGTGGATACTCGATAAGTGCGAGAATTTATCCGTAGGGGTATTCAGGTGGCAAAGAACAGCAAGGCAGTAAGCTCAAAGGATTCTCGGAACAACAGAGAGAATTTTGGGGTATCTTGTAATAACAAGATCAACTGGGAAGCATTGTATGAATGGCGAGTATACGTGGTTATCCATAGGGGTTTATCGATGGAAGGGAATTGCAAAAGAGATGCTAAAAAGTCTCAAGAGAACATCGGAGAGTATCTTCGGATCCTTCTGGTGCAGCAGACGATCATCTGTAACAAGGGGCTCTCCGGGAGAAAGTTGTTACGAGAACCTAATGTTAGAGTTTAGCAAATTCATTTAACCCGAATAGAAGAGAGATCAGAGTCCTAGAGTATAGGTAGAGGAATAAAAGATCCTAATAACACCCAATGGCGACGTGGGCCCATGGGCCACACAGCCATGTTAGTAAAACTATTTTCAGCGACTAGACTCAACTTCGGCCAAAGAGTTGGAAAGGGGGATTCCTACAGCAATGGCTCGATATTAACTTAGACGCTTCGATTTGACCGTACACTAATCATGCACGCAAATGTGTACGATCAAGATCAGGGACTCACGGGAAGATATCACAACACAACTCTAAAACATAAATAAGTCATACAAGCATCATAATACAAGCCAGGGGCCTCGAGGGCTCGAATACAAGTGCTCGATCATAGACGAGTCAGCGGAAGCAACAATATCTGAGTACATACATAAGTTAAACAAGTCTGCCTTAAGAAGGCTAGCACAAACTAGGATACAGATCGAAAGAGGCGCATGCCTCCTTCCTGGGATCCTCCTAAACTACTCCTGGTCGTCATCAGCGGGCTGCACGTAGAAGAAGGCACCTCCGGTGTAGTAGGAGTCATTGTCAACGGTGGCGTTTGGCTCCTGGACTCCATCGTATGGTCGCAGCAACCGGGTAAAGAAAAGGGGAAAAGGGGGAACAAGGCAACCGTGAGTACTCATCCAAAGTACTCGCAAGCAAGGAGCTACACTACATATGCATGGGTATATGTAAAGGGCCATATCGATGGACCGAATCTGTAATGCCGTAATAAGAGGGGATAACTAATCCGTCAAGACTACGCTCGCAGCCTCCATCTTGTAGCATGTAGAAGAGAGTAGATCAAGTCCTCCAAGTAGCATCGCATAGCATAATCCTACCGGTGATCCTCCTTGTCGCCTCGTTAGAGAGCCACCACCGGGTTGTATCCGCACTTGGAAGGGTGTGTTTTATTAAGTATCCGGTTCTAGTTGTCATAAGGTCAAGGTACAACTCCAAGTTGTCCTGTTATCAAGATCACGACTATTCAATAGATCAACTTCCATGCAGGGTGCACCACATTACCCGACACGCCGATCCCATTTGGCCGGACACACTTTCTCGGGTCATGCCCGCCGCGAAAGATCAACACGCCGCAGCCCCACCTAGGCACAACAGAGAGGTCAAGACGCCGGTCTAAACCTAAGCGCACAGGGTCTGGGCCCATCGCCTTAGCACACCTCAGACGCTATGCGGGGCGGCCGAAGCGCACCTAGCAACCTCCAAAGACAATGGAAGTCACGCTACGCGGTCCAATCTGGCGCGCCGCCGGGCGACGTCACAAAGTGCTTCGTGATACCACGACGCCGGTTGCCCATATCTTGTCCCACGTGGCGGTTAGTGCGATAAGGTCAACGACCCAACTCAGATCAAATACCAAGATCTCGTTAAGCGTGTTAAGTAACCGCGAACGCTGAACAGGCCAGCCCACCTCTCACCTGTAGTCTCAACTCGCCCCGACGCCCGCCACAAAGATCCACACAGAGGGTCGTTGGGACAAAGGTCCTTTCAGCCCCAATCCGTGAATCACTCATGGGTGCTCCTCGAGCCGATTCCGACTTTAGTCACCACATGTATCATGTATAAAGTATATAGTATATACCCGTGATCACCTCCCGAGTGATCACGGCCCGATAGTATAGCACAACAGATGGACAAGAATGTAGGGCCACCGATTAAAAACTAGCATCCTATACTAAGCATGTAGGATTGCGTAAAGGTAACAACAATGAGTAGCAAGGACAAAGCTATGCATCGTGATAGGATAAACGTAAGGCAAGAATATGTTACACTACTCTAATGCAAGCGAGAGAGTAGAGTAGGCGATATCCGTGATCAAGGGGGGGGCTTGCCTGGTTGCTCGCAAGAAGGGTTCATCGTCGATGTAGTCGATCACAGGGGTACCGGCAGTGGTCTCGGGGTCTACCGGAAAGAAGTAAGGGAGGGGAACACAATAAATAACAGAGCAATCAAAGCATCACAAAGCATATCATGGCAATACACGGTTCTAGGTATGCCTTAACGCGGTAGGAGGTGATACCGACGAAGGGGGGAAACATTCGGGAAAGTATCCCCGGTGTTCCGCGTTTTCGGGCAGATGAACCAGAGGGGGAAAGTTGCGTGTTTGCTATGCTAGAGATGTGTGGCGACGAACGGCTGCGATCCGGATTCGCCTCGCTGCTCGAGCAACTTTCATGTTGAAAATAATTTAATCCGAGTTACGGATTAAAAGATATGATTTTCTAAAGATTTTATTAATTTCTGGAATTTAACTAATTATTTAATTAAATTCGAAATTGGATTTATGACATCAGCATGATGTCATGCTGACGTCAGCAGTCAACAGGGGTTGACTGGTCAACCTGACTAGTGGGTCCCACTGGTCAGTGACACATTTTAATTAAACAATTTAATTAACCTAATTAGTATTAATTAGGGTGTGTGCCCCATTGTCATACTGTGTTAGTTAATTAACAGTAATTAATTAGGCTAATTAGTCATTAGATTAATTAATCCTAATTAGTTAATTTTAATCAGAATTAATTAAGTTAATTAATTAATTAATTTTATTATTATTTACTTATTTATTATATATATTATTTTTAATTCCTTTTTTTACAAAACGTTCTGTGGGCGGGGCCCCGTTGTCATTGGCCCAAGGGCCAAAGCGGGGCGGGCACTAGCGGGCATAGCCCGACTAGGCGCTGGTGAACGGGCGAACGGGCACGGATGCTGGCGCCCGACAGGGCACTCGCCCGATCCACCATGGTGGGGAGCGACCCGAGCGGCGCGGCGGATGGCGGCGGCGCGAAGCGGGAGCTACGCAGGGGAGGCGAACGCAGGTGAGCAGAAGAGGTGGGCGTTAGCAGGAGGCCGGAGCGGGGGTGGTGAGGGGGCGTCGTGGGACGGCTGGGGCATTGCGACGCGCCGGGCGGGAAAGGCGACGCGTTGCCGCCAGCGTGGGGAGTAGCCCAGCGGTAGCAACCAAACGCAGCTGCCGTCGCGGCGCCGGCAGCAACGACGAGGTGAGCGGCGCCGGGGAGTGGTGGCCAAGGTGGGACCAATGGCTGGTGAGGGCGCGACCAAGGCGGGGAGCAGGGCGGCCATGCGGGCACGCGTGCACTTAGCGAGCAGTGGACGCGAGCGGCTGTGGTCGGCGAGTGCCGCGCGCGCGTGGTGCGTGCACGAGCACAGCCCCGGTCGCTGTGAGCGGGGGGAGAGCGGGACGAGCGCGGGCGCGACGATGCGCAAGTAGGGGGCAGCGAGCAGTAGCATCAGCGGGCGATGGCATGGAGCGCGACGACGGCATGCGGCGCGTGGATGCGGGCGCGGCCATCGGGGCATCACGGTGCCGAGCGCAGCGGGGGGGACGAGGCATGCGCGCATCGGGCGTAGTCAGGGCGTGGCGTCCGCGGGATGCGGCGCGAGGAGCATGTCGTCGTGCTGCGAGCGAGGGAAAGAGGAGGGGCACGTGCTCACATCGAGGAGTAGGGTAATGGCAGCGGGGGTCGAGGGGGGTGACGGGGACGTCGTCGGCGTGGGAGCAGACTGGTGGGGGAGTCCGGTGAGGCGGCGCGGTCTCCAGGCGGCGACGGGCGACGGCGTTGGGCGCCGTTTTCTCGATCCAGATCGGGAGTAGAGGGAGGAGGGAGTGGGGTTCGTGGGGGAGGGAGTGGGTGCGGTAGTGGGTTAGGGTTTCCATCTATGGGGGTTAAGGGGAGTGGGGATGGGCCGACCTTTCAAGTGGCTCGGCCGAGGCCCGAGGGGAGGGAGGCCTTTTTTTTAGTTTAGTTATTGTTTTCTATTTTCTCTTTTCTTTTATTTCTTCTTCTCTGTTCATTAGTTTCTTTTTATTTATTTCAAGTTTATAGAATGTGAGAACAACACCTAAATGTAGTATGTTAAATATACCACTGCCACATTAATTTGGACAGCTAAATAAAATAGTTTAGTATTTTACAAAATACAAAAGGCATTTAATTTATTTATTTTGTTGCTGTTTTATTCATTTTTGAGTATTTACACATTTTATACAAGTGTGGTTTCTCCACCATTATTACTTAGGATTTATTTATCCCATTTTGAACATTTTAGTTTTAACGTTTGAAAACTTTTATTGTTTGCCCTGATTTTGAATTTTGAATTCGAACCTGTTTCGAACTAACGCGAGATTAACAACAGTAACAGTGGTGACAAGGCATCATTACTAGAGGGTTACTGTAGCTTGATTATCCGGGCGTCACACTTTGGCCATGTTACTTTGAGAAGACATAATTGCTTTGTTGGTTTGCTTGAAGTATTATTATTTTTATGTCAATATGAACTTTTTCTTGAATCTTTCGGATCTGAATATTCATACCACAATTAAGAAGATTTGCATTGAAATTATGCCAAGTAGCACTCCGCATAAAAAAATCTCTTTTTATCATTTACCTACTCGAGGATGTGCAGGAATTAAGCTTGGGGATGCCTGATACGTCTCCAACGTATCTATAATTTTTGATTGCTCCATGCTATATTATCTACCGTTTTGGACTATATTGGGCTTTATTTTCCACTTTTATATCATTTTTGGGACTAACCTATTAACCGGAGGCCCAGCCTAGAATTGCTGCTTTTGCCTATTTCGAGTTTCGAGAAATGTATACCAAACGAGTCCAAACGGAATAAACCTTCGAACGTGATTTTCTCACCAAATGTGATACAGAGACTTGGACCCTACTCCAAGGAGTCAAAGAGGCGGTCACGAGGTGGGGGCGCGCCTCTAGGGTGCGCCCTTCCTCGTGGGCCCCTGCTCCACCGACGCATTCTTCCTCCTATATATACCTCACGCACCCAAACGATCGATATGGAGCCAAAACCTAATTCCACCGCTGCAACTTTCTGTATCCACGAGATCCCATCTTGGGGCCTGTTCCGGAGCTCTGCCGGAGAGGGCCGTCATCACGGAGGGCTTCTACATCATCGTATCCCCTCCGATGAAGTGTGAGTAGTTCGCCTCAGACCTTCGGGTCCATAGTTATTAACTAGTTGGCTTGTTCTCTCTTTTTGGATCTCAATACAATGTTCTCCCCATGTCTTGTGGAGATCTATTCGATGTAATCTTCTTTTTGCGGTGTGTTTGTTGAGACCGATGAATTGTGGGTTTATGATCAAGTCTATCTATGAATAATAATTGAATCTTCTCTGAATTCTTTTATGTATGATTGGTTATCTTTGCAAGTCTCTTCGAATTATCAGTTTGGTTTGGCCTACTAGATTGGTTTTTCTTGCCATAGGCGAAGTGCTTAGCTTTGGGTTCAATCTTGTGTCCTTTCCCAAAGGATGTAAGGGCAGCAAGGCACGATTGTATTGTTGCCATCGAGGATAACAAGATGGGGTTTTTATCATATTGCATGAAACTATCCTCTACATCATGTCATCTTGCTTAAGGCGCTACTCTGCTTTTAACTTAATACTCTAGATGCATGCTTGATAGCAATCGATGAGCGGAGTAATAGTAGTAGATGCAGTGAGTCGGTCTACTTGTCTCTTGACGTGATGCCTATATACATGATCATACCTAGATATTCTCATAACTATGCTCAATTCTGTTAATTGCTCAACAGTAATTTGTTCACCCACCGTAGAATACTTATGCTCTTGAGAGAAGCCACTAGTGAAACCTATGGCCCCCGGGTCTATTCTCATCATATCAATCTCCATCACTTTAATTTTGCTTTACTTTTTACTTTGCCTTTTACTTTTTTACTTTGCCTTTTACTTTTCACTTTGCATCTCTATACCAAAAATACCAAAAATATTATCTCTATCAGATCTCACTCTCGTAAGTGACCATGAAGGGATTGACAAACCCTAATCGCGTTGGTTGCGAGGAGCTATCGTTTTGTGCAGGTACGAGGGACTTGAGCGTAGCCTCCTACTGGATTGATACCTTGGTTCTCAAAAACTGAGGGAAATACTTACGCTACTTTGCTGCATCATCCTCTCCTCTTCAAGGAAATCCAACGCAGTGCTCAAGAGGTAGCAGCCGCCGCGAGCCTCAACACTCATCGGATCGCATACATCAGTATGTATTATTTCCAATAAGTCAGTTGCTTGCTCCATTGTTCCGGAGAACAGAGTCTTAGTCATCTTGCCCATAAGGCATGGTTCGCAAGCATCAAGTGATTCATAATCAAGTGATTCCAAAAGCCCATCAGCATGGAGTTTCTTCATGCGCTTTACACCAATATGACCTAAATGGCAGTGCCACATATAAGTTGCACTATCATTATTAACTTCGCATCTTTTGGCTTCAATATTATGAATATGTGTATCACTACGATCGAGATCCAACGAACTATTTTCATTGGGTGTATGACCATCGAAGGTGTTATTCATGTAAACAGAACAACAATTATTCTCTGACTTTAATGAATAACCATATTGCAATAAACATGATCAAATCATATTTATGCTCAACGCAAACACCAAATAACACATTTAGGTTCAACACTAATCCCGAAAGTATAGGGAGTGTGCGATGATGATCATATCAATCTTGGAACCACTTCCAACTCACATCATCACTTCACCCTTAACTAGTCTTTGTTTATTTTGCAACTCCTGTTTTAAGTTACTACTCTTAGCAACTAAACCAGTATCAAATACTGAGGGGTTGCTATTGATGTCTACTACACAACCTTCTTCTTGTAGACGTTGTTGGGCCTCCAAGTGCAGAGGTTTGTAGGACAGTAGCAAATTTCCCTCAAGTGGATGACCTAAGGTTTATCAATCTGTGGGAGGCGTCAGATGAAGATGGTCTCTCTCAAGCAACCCTGCAACCAAATAACAAAGAGTCTCTTGTGTCCCCAACACACCCAATACAATGGTAAATTGCACTAGTTCGGCGAAGAGATGGTGATACAAGTGCAATATGGATAGTAGATATAGGTTTTTGTAATCTGAAAACATAAAAACAGCAAGGTAACAAGTGGTAAAAGTGAGCGTAAACGGTATTACAATGCTAGGAAACAAGGCCTAGGGTTCATGCTTTCACTAGTGCAAGTCCTCTCAACAATAATAACATAATTGGATCATATAACTATCCCTCAACATGCAACAAAGAGTCACTCCAAAGTCACTAATAGCAGAGAACAAACGAAGAGATTATGGTAGGGTACGAAACCACCTCAATGTTATTCTTTCCAATCAATCCATTGGGCTATTCATATAAGTGTCACAAACATCCCTAGAGTTCGTACTAGAATAACACCTTAAGACACAAATCAACCAAAACCCTAATGTCACCTAGATACTCCAATGTCACCTCAAGTATCCATGGGCATGATTATACAATATGCATCACACAATCTCAATTCATCTACTCAATCCAACACATAGAACCTCAAAGAGTGCCCAAAAGTTTCTACCGGAGAATCACGACGAAAATGTGTGCCAAACCCTATGCATAGGTTCATGGGCGGAACCCGCAAGTTGATCACCAAAACATACATCAAGTGGCACGTGATATCGCATTGTCACCACAGATACGCACGGCAAGACATACATCAAGTGTTCTCAAATCTTTCAAGACTCAATCCGATAAGATTACTTCAAGGGGAAAACTCAATCCATTACAAGAGAGAAGAGGGGGAGAAGAAACATAAGAGCCAACTATAATAGCAAAGATCGCGATACATCAAGATCGTGCCAAATCAAGAACACGAGAGAGCGAGATCAAACACATAGCTACTAGTACATACCCTCAGCCTCGAGGGTGAACTACTCCCTCCTCGTCATGGAGAGCGCCGGATGATGAAGATGGCCACGGTGAGGGTTCCCCCCCGTGAGGTGCCTAACAGGTCCCGATTGACTTTTGATGGCTACAGAGGCTTGCGGCGTGGAACTCCCGATCTATTCTCCATTCGGAAGTTTTAGGGCACGAGGTATATATGGGTGTAGGAGTACGTCAGGGAGCAACGAGGGCCCCACGAGGCGGGGCGCGCCTAGGGGTGGGCGCCCCCACCTCGTGGCTTCCTCGCTCCTTCCTTGACGTGGGGTCCAAGTCCATCGGGTGGCTTTGCCCAAAAATAACTTCTCTAGTTGATTTCATTCCGCTTTGACTCCGTCGATATTCCTTTTCTTCAAAACACCAAATAGGCAAAAACAAAGAATCAGGTTGGGCCTCCGGTTAATAGGTTATTCCCAAAAATAATATAAAAGTGGATAATAAAGCCCAATATTGTCCAAAACAGTAGATAATATAGCATGGAGCAATCAAAAATTATAGATACGTTGGAGACGTATCAGGCATCCCCAAGCTTAATTCCTGCTCGTCCTCGAGTAGGTAAATGATAAAAAGAGAATTTTTTATGCGGAGTTCTACTTGGCATAATTTCGATGCAAATCTTCTTAATTGTGGTATGAATATTCAGATCCGAAAGATTCGAGACAAAAGTTCATATTGACATAAAAATAATAATACTTCAAGCATACTAACAAAGCAATCATGTCTTCTCAAAATAACATGGCCAAAGAAAGTTATCCCTACAAAATCATATAGTCTAGCTATTCTCTATCTTGACCACACAAAGTATTTAAATCATGCACAACCCCAATGACAAGCCAAGCAATTGTTTCATACTTTAACATTTTCAAAACTTTTTTGATCTTCACGCAATACATGAGCGTGAGCCATGGACATAGCACTATATGTGGAATAGAATGGTGGTTGTGGAGAAGACAAAAAGAGGGGAAGATAGTCTCACATCAACTAGGCGTATCAACGGGCTATGGAGATGCCCATCAATAGACATCAATGTGAGTGAGTAGGGATTGCCATGCAACGGATGCACTAGAGCTATAAGCATATGAAAGCTCAACAAAAGAAACTAAGCGGGTGTGCATCCGACTCGCTTGCTCACGAAGACCTAGGGAATTTTGAGGAAGCCCATCATTGGAATATACAAGCCAAGTTCTATAATGTAAAATTCCCACTAGTATATGAAAGTGACAACATAGGAGACTCTCTATCATGAAGATCACAGTGCTACTTTGAAGCACAAGTGTGGTAAAAGGATAGTACCATTGTCCCTTCTCTCTTTTTCTCTCATTTTTTTATATATATTTTTATTTTTTATTTGGGCCTTTTCTCTTTTTTTATGGCCTCCTTTTTTTCTCTTTTTTTCATTTTTCGTCCGAAGTCTCATCCCGACTTGTGGGGGAATCATAGTCTCCATCATCCTTTCCTCACTGGGACAATGATCTAATAATGATGATCATCACACTTTTATTTTTCTTACAACTCAACAATTACAACTCGATACTTAGAAAAAAATATGACTCTATGTGAATGCCTCCGGCGGTGTACCGAGATATGCAATGAATCAAGAGTGACATGTATGAAATAATTATGAATGGTGGCTTTGCCACAAATACAATGTCAACTACATGATCATGCAAAGCAATATGACAATGATGGAGCGTGTCATAATAAACGGAACGGTGCAAAGTTGCATGGCAATATATCTCGGAATGGCTATGGAAATGCCATGATAGGTAGGTATGGTGGCTGTTTTGAGGAAGGTATATGGTGGGTGTATGATACCGGCGAAAAGTGCGCGGTATTAGAGAGGCTAGCAATGGTGGAAGGAGGAGAAAAGTGCGTATAATCCATGGACTCAACATTAATCATAAAGAACTCATATACTTATTGCAAAAATCTACAAGTTATCAAAGCAAAGTATTACACGCATGCTCCTAGGGGGATAGATTGGTAGGAAAAGACCATCGTCATTCCCCGACCGCCACTCATAAGGAAGACAATCAATAAATAAATCATGCTCTGACTTCATCACATAACGGTTCACCATACGTGCATGCTACGGAATCACAAACTTTAACACAAGTATCTCTCAAATTCACAACTACTCAACTAGCATGACTCTAATATCACCATCTTCATATCTCAAAACAATCATAAAGAATCAAACTTTTCTTAGTATTCAACACACTCATAAGAATTCTTACAAATCTGGTATGCTTAGCATATTAGGATTAAGCACATCACCATGCTGTTTAAGACTCTAAAAATAATATAAGTGAAGCATGAGAGTTCATCTATTTCTTCAAAATAAAACTACCACCGTGCTCTAAAAGATATAAGTGAAGCACTAGAGCAAACAACAAACTACTCCGAAAGATATAAGTGAAGATCAATGAGTAGTTGAACAATTATGCAACTATGTGAAGACTCTCTAACATTTAAGGATTTCAGATCTTGGTATTTTATTCAAACAGCAAGCAAAGCTAAACAAAATAAAACGACGCTCCAAGCAAAACACATATCATGTGGTGAATAAAAATATAACTCCAAGTAAAGTTACCGATGAACGAAGACGAAAGAGGGGATGCCTTCCGGGGCATCCCCAAGCTTAGACGCTTGGTTATCCTTGAATATTACCTTGGGGTGCCTTGGGCATCCCCAAGCTTAGGCTCTTGCCACTCCTTATTCCATAGTACATCGAATCTTTACCCAAAACTTGAAAACTTCATAGCACAAACCTTAACAGAAAACTCGTGAGCTCCGTTAGCGAAAGAAAACAAAACACCACTTCATGGTACTGTAATGAACTAATTCTTTATTTATATTTGTGTTAAACCTACTGTATTCCAACTTCTCTATGGTTTATAAACTATTTTACTAGCCATAGATTCATCAAAATAAGCAAACAACACACGAAAAACAGAATCTGTCAAAAACAGAATAGTCTGTAGTAATCTGTAACTAACGCAAACTTCTGAAACTCCAAAAATTCTAAAATAAATTTATGGACCTGAGGAATTTGTCTAGTAATCATCTGCAAAAATAATCAACTAAATAGCACTCTCCAGTAAAAAGTTTTAGCTAATCTCGTGAGCGCTAAAGTTTCTGTTTTTTTACAGCATGATCATAAAGACTTCACCCAAGTCTTCCCAAAGGTTCTACTTGGCACAAACACTAATTAAAACATAAAACCACATCTAAACAGAAGCTAGATGGATTATTTATTCCTAAACAGAACCAAAAAGCAAGAACCTAAACAGAACCAAAAAAGTAGGACTCCCCCCCATTCCTAGTTGGACTAGGACTTGGGAGGGGGAATGAGAAGGAGGAGAAGAAGGAAGGGGGGCGCCTCTCTCCTTGTCCTATTCGACTAGGGAGAGGGCACGCGCCCTTGCTCCGCTGCCTCTCCTCTCTTCCACCAAGGCCCACTAAGGCCCATTAAGTCCCGGGGGTTCCAGTAACCTCCGGTATTCCGAAAAATCCGATTTCACCCTAACACTTCGATATCCAAACATAGGCTTCCAATATATCAATCTTCATGTATCGACCATTTCAAGACTCTCGTCATGTCCGTGATCACATCCGGGACTCAACAACCTTCGTACATCAAAACATATAAACTCATAATATAACTGTCATCGTAACGTTAAGCGTGCGGACCCTACGGGTTCGAGAACTATGTAGACATGATCGAGACACGTCTCTGGTCAATAACCAATAGAGGAACCTGGATGCTCATATTGGCTCCCACATATTCTACGAAGATCTTTATCTGTCAGACCGCATAACAACATACGTTGTTCCCTTTGTCATCGGTATGTTACTTGCCCGAGATTCGATCGTTGGTATCTCAATACCTAGTTCAATCTCGTTACCGGCAAGTCTCTTTACTCGTTCCGTAATGCATCATCCCGCAACTAACTCATTAGTTGCAATGCTTGCAAGGCTTAAGTGATGTGCATTACCGAGAGGCTCCGACAATCGGAGTGACAAATCCTAATCTCGAAATACGCCAACCCAACAAGTACCTTCAGAGACACCTGTAGAGCACCTTTATAATCACCCAGTTACGTTGTGACGTTTGGTAGCACACAAAGTGTTCCTTCGATAAACGGGAGTTGCATAGTCTCATAGTCATAGGAACATGTATAAGTCATGAAGAAAGCAATAACATCATACTAAACGATCGGGTGCTAAGCTAACGGAATGGGTCATGTCAATCACATCATTCTCCTAATGATGTGATCCCGTTAATCAAATGACATCTCATGTCTATGGTTAGGAAACATAACCATCTTTGGTGCCAGCAGCGACCCTCTTCCGCGGTCAGCGCCGTCTTGGCGTGCTTCTACCTTCCTCTTGATTGTACATGGTGACTCCTGGGGAGTCGAACTCTATATCCGTTGGGATGGCGACGGCACCGTGAAGCGAGGAAGAAGGTGTGAAGACGGTTGACTTGTTTGAGTCGTCTGCCGAGACTCGAGGGCGGTAGCAACTCCTCAAGCCGGCGGCCGGCGAAGCGCTCGTGGTTCGACGGTCGAGGCTTGATGCCGAGAGATGAGGCCGTTCGCTCGCTCCACTGGCCGTTTGCTGCGGATGGGCAGCGGACGCTAAGTCGGTCGGATGCCTGCGTCGAAAGCGGGCGAGCGCCTTTGGCGAAATTTGTGCGTTATCGGTGATGATGCTATGTGATGCGCCGTGCAGTCGTGATATCGGCGATGAAAGTCCTTTGCTGTAGGACCATTCAACTTCTTGATGGGTTTGCTTCTATCCACTTGGTGAACTTGTCCACGACTAGTAAGTGAGTTAGGCCACCTCGTGCCGTCTTGAATAGTCCCACCATGTCGGGCCCGAACGACAAATGGCGGGCGATGGGGATAGTCTTGATGGCTAGGCGGCAGGCGGAACACTGGCACCTTGCATTTTTAACTAATTCCTTGGCCTCTTCTAGGGCAGTTGGCGGAAAGAAACTGTCGGAAGGCTTTGGCGGCAAGTGCTCTTGAGGCTGCATGATGGCCCTTTTCGCCGATGGATGTCTTCAAGTTGCTTGGCCTTGCTCGATTCGACTTGTTAGTGGACATCGGTGGCGCTCGCTGACCAGCTCTCTATTGACTATAGTGTAGGCTACGCTCGGCGTTGCACTTGTCGAGCCAAGGTTTCATCGGTTAGTAGCTCTCGCTTACTAAGAACTTGAGGATGGTGGGCCCATGAAGTCTTGCTATTTCTTATTGCCGTCTTGCTACTTGGGCGGTAATTTGAAATGGGAGGCGGCGGGTTGGATCTCTGACTTCTGGGTTGAAGAAGTCCAGACGTGGCGCAGTCCCGGGCAATCTGAGTCTTCGCAATAGTCGCGCAGTCCGGGCGGATTACAGAAGTCCTCGGGCAACCCATTGCCGCGTTCTTAGAAGCGTCTGCAAGATTCTTGTGCCGTCTGTGAGGCTCAGAGTCGGATCCGACTTCTTGACCGGCACGAAAATGGAGTCGACTCTGGTAGCGGTTTGCGGATGGCGAGAAAGTATTTGAAAGGCGGCCGGATGGTATTACTGACAGGTGGAACCGATTCTTGCGGGGCATCTGCTTGGTCGTTGTCGTTTCTTGTACGTGGAGGAATTCGCATCCCTCAAAATATCCACTGTTGTACTGAGCGGTAGCTCGCCATATTTGCATCTTTGGCGTCCGATGCGGATGACTGTTGGACCACCAAGTCGATCGCCATAGCACGGGATCCGTGAATGCCAAGCTCTTTGGCGGCCGGAGCCGTGGATGGCGCCTCGTATTGGCGGCGTTGTTGGGCGGCGAAATGGATCTGGCGTACTTGAGCTTATCGCCCTTAGGGAAGTGAGGACCACGCGGCTCCCAAGCGTCTGCGCATCTGGAGCCATCAAAGTGCATCCGCCAATGGGTGGAGTCGGTGTTGGCGGATCTGGTCTCGGCCCAATCGGCGAAGTCGGCCGGTGCTTGTGACTTGATGGCGGTCGGGGCTGGTAAAAGATGGTGTAGGGGCCAACTCTATGGCCCATTTGGCCCACTCGGCTGAAGCATCTCGGCTTAGATGATCTCGCTAGTGGGGCCGTGCAAACCCACGGTGATTGGATGCTCTTGAAAGTAATAACTTCTTGGCGGCAAAGTGCGCCGTAACACATCTTCTTGTAGTGGGGTAGTTACTTTGGAGTCGGCGGTACCTCGCTCAGGTGTCTGCTGGTCTCTGGGCAGTGGCGCCTTGCCTTCCTCCTTCGCTCAACTACAATGGTATCTTGACTACCTATTTGGTGGCGGCAATATCTGAGAGCATGGGCTCCTTTGTAGTCGAACCCGCCCGGCCAGAGTAGTCGACATTCTCTTCAAGCGGAGAAAGCTTGTCCGCGAGGTTCCATTGAAGAAGGTGGTCTTCTGATGCGGAGGAAGAGCTTTCTCGTAGCCGTGATGAATCGGTGATAGGCAAGAAGCCGTGAACCGCACATCTAGCGGTCGGTACTTCCATCCTTTGATCGCCTTGATCTTCAGGGGTTGCACTCTATGCGCGTTCGGATACCGAAGCCAAGGAGCTGGCGGTGGTACTCGAAGCGCATTTCTCTGGGTTGAGCTTGATCGGAATCGGCGCAGGTTTTCAAAGGTCTCTTTGAGGTCTTCCAACAGCGTTCCTCGCTTCTCCGTCTTCACCACCACGTCGTCCGTCGCATGGGCGTTTATAAGCTTGAGAGGCATACGCGTATACCTGAGAAGGTGGCGCCGGCGTTCCTCAAGCCGAGCGTCATGGTCGAGTGTGAGAAGGCTCCAAGCGGCATGATGAAGGCGGTCTTCGCACTGCTGCCGACGAGGGCAGCTCATCCCCACCCCAGGCCCCATGAGAGGGTTGTATTTCTTTCCCACTTCCTCCATGGATCGGGCTTTCCACTTCACCCCTTTGTCCGGGGCTCATGTTCTACTACGGCCTGGATTTCCATGATCTGGCGCCAACTTCATCCTCAACATCTCGGCGTTTATCGTCGTGTAATGCGAGGCCTTCCTCTCTCGCATCCAGCCCCACTTGACTTGTGGCTCAAGACCTTCAATGTCAAACCGAAGGTAGTGAAGGGCATTCAAGCGGAGTCGGAGGGCGCCATGTTGGGCAAGATGCCCAATGTCCTTTGATTCAAGGGCCTTCGTGAATCCGTCAAGGGTGGCAATCGGGTGGTTCTACATCACCGAGCAGCGTGACCCTAAAATGGGCGGCGGCCCCGAGTTTAGATCTGGTATCCCCACGCAGCTCACCTCCACGGAAAGAGAAGGGCTTGCTGTGGGGCAGTTTGAAGGAGCCGACGGACTCAAGCCTCAGATCAAGAAGTGGTGAAGAAGCTGTGCTCGTTAACGGGTCCGTGTCATGCTCGTCTACGGATTCTCCCATGCCAAGAGCGGCATTCAATCTTTGGGAGTTCGATCCGAACAGCACCAGCGCTGAACAAGCTCTTCTTACAACGTACGTAAGGCGCTGGAAGGTGCTGTTCAAAGGCGCTGGTTTCGCGATCCATGATCAAGATCGCTGGATTTCGCCGCAGACCAGCCGACGAGGTAAGTGATTCTACCCTTTACGGGACACTCGTTCTCCATAGTTTGACTCTATGCGAGGTTTTAATTTCCCCTTTTCCTTTGACAGACTGGATGAAGAAGGCGGAACAGATTACACCGTCCGGCCCTATGCCGTAAAATCCAAGAGACGACTGTCTAGCGAGGCTGCTGGTTCCGCACCGCACGGGTGCCGGAGAAGAAGGCCAAGAAGGAGGCCACGGGTGCTCGAAAGAGTGCCCGCTGTGTGTCCGACGACTGGGGCTGACTCCTCCCGAAAATGAGGAGGAGGAAGAGGACTCTCTCCCAGGAGGAGAGAGGAAGAGGAAGGCTTCCCAACGGGAGGCCGGAGGGTCCAAGAGGGGAAGGACTATTCCCCGACAGCTCGCCAACATCAACGCTGGCGAGGAAGAATGGCTTTCGAGGGCCAGCCTCGCGAGATCGTAAGTATCCGGATTCCTCAATGATTTATAATTTTTTTCGCCACATGGTGTCATTCTAATGCCGCATATTGCCTAGTCCGCCAGTGATGATCTCCCCGCTTCATCGAAGCGGTCGTTGGCTTCGCTGGATGTAGACTCCATCCCGACCGCCTCCACCCTCGCGACGCCGAGGACGCCGAGGTGGGATCCCGTAAGGGACCCATCGTGGGAGGTCGGAGGCGCCACAAGGCGTTCTCTCCCGACTTCTGCGCCGACTCCACAAATGTAACCCGCAGCGGTTCTCGAGTCCGCCGCGCCCTTCGAGCGTAAGGGCAAGACTGCGGACGCCGCCAAGCCTGGCCCAACCGGAGGCGCTGTAATTTGTCGAGGCGCTGCAGTAGCGCTCATTGAGGAAGAAACCGCATTATTATGAGTGCGGTGATTCGAAGAGGTGCAGCTCGCCAAAGGCGTCTTGACCGAAGCCGCAATAGCCTTCTATCGGGCTTTGAGGTAAGAAGTTAAAAATATGCAATGTAATACCGCATAGACAAGAGTTTTCATGCTCGGTTCGTGTTCGAAAGAAAAGCCGACCGAGGATCTTAAAAAGATAACGCAGGTTGCTAAAAATTATGTCAATATGGGTTGCAGGCTCTTGCTGACTGACCTCTGCCACCGATCATGAGGTGGTCGGTTGAAGTAGGAGCTCGAGCGGTCCGCAAGAGCTCGGCCGCGCCAGAAGCAGCTCAAGACAAAGAAGGTGAGTAACACCACTTTGAATTTGTACCTTCTGAAAAGGATTTAGGTTGCGACAAAAATAACAAGGATAACATGGAGTACCGCGGGGGCCACGAACGAGGTGGCGGCCTCAAGGAGGCCGTGTCTCCGCGCCGAACGCAATGCGCGGCCACGAACGGGGGAGCGAGAAAAGCAGAGGCGCGGGTGGCGGTGGTTTAGCAAGAGCTCCTGTGCTCTCATGGAAAAGCATGAGAGTTTGGAGCGTGACTCAAAGACTCGAGAGTCCGAGCTTGCCTCGGTTCTCGAAAGTGCCAAAACCGCCAAGGCCGAGGCCCATAAGTCCCTTCAGGAGGTTGAATTGATGAAGAAGATAGCGGCGGGTAAGGCATTTTTCATGCAAAGCAAGCATGTGAATGTAAATTACGTGATACTTACCCAATTCGAGCTCTGTATGCTTGCAGATCCGCCGCAGCGCGTCTCGATGTCGCCAGATTCTACCGAGCCGAGGAGGGAGCTCAACGGAGAAGGTCTTACGTCTCAAGATGTCGAGGCCGCCATCCGGTGCCCCTAGCGACCAGCTGAAGCAGCTGGTCGAAGCTTCACAAGGTGGCCGAGCAGGCCATGAAGGGCCTCATAGTCCCGGTTGTGGCTGGAGAGGCCATGCACGAGCTACTTCGGCCTCGTCTGACGGCTGGTGGATGCGCCCTCAGGTGGAGGTTATCAAGCGCCCTCCGTATTGAAGGTGTTTCGCCGGGCCCTTGCCAGCGCAAGGTGCATTGGGGCAAGCTGGATGCGGAGAAGCTAATCATCGACGCCACCAGCGGGCAAGGAGCATCGTACTCGAAATTTACTATAAGGCTGTCTTGAAGGGTGCCCGCAAGATTGCGGATGAGTGCCCCAGGATGTAATTATTGAGTGAATTCGCAATGTGTTATCCTGCGCTGAAAACTTTGTTCATATGCGCTAAGCAACGCTTGTTTAATTTAAAATAATACCTTACATGCGGCCGTTTATTAAATCCGAGAGATGGCAAGTCGTCGGCTTCAGCCCCCATGCCACGGAGTGCTTGGGGTGCTCGGGATAAACTTGAGCACTCTTGTTCCCATTTTGGGTCCATCTAGGAGGCGCCAACACAACGAACAAGGAAACCGGACTTATAGTGCTTGAACACACTCACTTAGCCATAGAATTCTATAATTTTAAATTTCGTGAAGCCCTAGTATTCGAAGACCGAATTGGGGCGCTATCCACGCCTTTCATCGGACATAATCCGAACTTCGCTCAAGCGGCGAGGTCTTTAAGGACCCGAAAGGACCTCTCGAACAGCGACAGCCTCTCGCCTTATCATGCCGGTCCGTTTTAGCTTTCCATCGAGGCGTTAACCTACTCAACCGGGCGCAATCGCGGTGGTTCTCCCCAAGCTACCTTAGCCGATAGAACGGAACGTAAGGTGCCGAACATGGGAGCCGGGCAAACCCAACTATTGACCCAAGGCATGATTCGGAGCTGATTCATATAATGCTATAAGTTCGGGGTGCCGCACTTGTGAAAGTGTGCGGACTTTATCACACCATAAAGCGGAGGACATAAGCCCCTGGTGTGTTTGGCCATACCAAGATGCACGGGTGCAACATGTCGTAAATGATCATATATATAAAGTAATGCAATTATAGGCAAAAAGTGTTGAGTGTTCGTCACGGCCTTTGTCCTTCCCTGGCTGTTGCATCATGAGTTCGGCAGGTTCGCCGCCGGACTGAGTTCTGTATAAAAGAGAGAAAAATAAAAGAAAAAGGAGCGACACACTTGGGAGCCCCGTGTGGTCGAACCGCACTGGTCTGTTGTGGTTGTGCCCTTCCCCTATGCCCATGGTATTCCTGTATGTAATTATGTCTGCGGAGAGTTTGTCTTGCAATTTTGCGAGGCTGGGGTTGGGGCCGCATTACGCCTCCGCATTACGGAACGTGCCAGTGGTCTTGGTTGATGTTGTTCGGGCTCGTTTGGTCGTGTCCGGCCTTTTAACGACCGGACTCGAGAATTGCCTTAAAAGCTGCTCTTCACGCCGCGAGCCGCTGTATGTTCCTCCGCTCGGAGGGAGCGCCTTCCGTGTTTCCATTGACCGTGATGACTCCACGAGGGCCTCGCATCTTGAGCTTAAGGTATGCATAATGCGGCACCGCGTTGAATTTTGTAAACGCGTTCGTCCGAAAGCAGAGCGTGATAGCCGCCATGAACGGGACTATGTCAAGATTAACTCGCTCGAAATTATCCGGGATCCAAGACCACTTCGGTAATCGAGCCTATACAATTGGCCTCGACACCTGGTATGACGCCTTTGAAGGTCGCTGTTGTAGGTTTAATCTTTGAAGGGTCTATGCCCATCTTGCGACCGTATCCCGACAGCGTGTTCGAGCTCTGCCGCCGTCCATCGTGACTCTCGTGAGGTGAAATCCATCAACGATTGGGTCTAAAACCAATGCGGCAAATCCGCCATGGCGATATCGGTCGGATGGTCTCTTCGATCGAAAGTGATCGGGCAAGAGGACCATGGGTTGAATTTTGGGCGGCCGCTCCATCGCAGATACGTCCTTTAGTGCACGCCGCGCCCTCTTGGGAATATGCTATGTATATCATGTTTACCGTCCGAACTTGAGGGGGAATCCTTTTGTCCTCTCGTTGTTCGGCTACGGTCTCTTCCTCATCATCGCTGTAGCCCTTGTCACTGTTTTTCGCGATTAATTTGCTGCACCTTGAATACCCAACTATCTCTGTTGGTATGGTTAGCTGGCTTTTGGGGTTCCATGTATTTGACAAGAGCGGTCGAGTATTCGGTCCAAATTGACGAGCCCGAGTGGTTCTTTTGAATGGCTTCTTCCGCTGACCGGGTTTGAGCCTCCTAATCCGGCGTTGATCGCCAGATCCTCATTGTTGTCGCCACACGCTGGCGTTTGTTTTGTTTCGACGCGAACCTGCCATTGCGGTCCTTGGTATCCGGACCGCCAACGCTTTTGCTGAGGTCGTTATCGCGAAAGTGAGCCAGCTATCCTCTCCGCACGTAAGCGGGTCATGAGGATGTGAGGGCTGCCATGGATTTCGGCTTCTCCTGCCCTAGGTGCCAGGCCAGCCACTCGTCATGGATGTTATGTTTGAAGGCAGAGTGCCTCTGCATCCGGACGGTCGGCGATTTGATTTTCTTTGTTAAGAACCGTGTCCGAAATCGCCTGGCCGATTTATTCGGCTGCTTGGATTATGTGGCTTAGGTCATCTGTGGTCCGGTGGTCGCATTACGCGTGCTCGGAAGTTGTCGAGGAATGCGGCTTCCGTGTCTTCCCAAAGATCCAATTGACTCTGGGCAGCTGTTAAGCCAATGCCGAGCTGGTCCTTTAAGCTTGAGCGGAGATATTTGATGGCGTGAAGATTGCCGCCAAGGGCCATGTGTATGGAGGAGATAATCTCAATCCGCACTGAAGGTCCGCTGCGCCATCGTAGGATTCGATATTAATAGGTTTGAACCCTTCAGGATTTGATGATCCATTACTTCGTCGCTGAAGCATAGTGGGTGTGCGGCGCCTCGCATTGAGCAATATCGCGACGTAGCTCGAGAGAGCGTTATCTGCTGTGTTCGACCCGGCGGAGTAGTTGTATCCGTGTGATGGTGTTACGTCGTGGGTCGTTAGGGCGTCCATGTGATCCATAGATAGATCTGGATTGTCTTGCCTTGTCCTCCAATATATCTACTTGAAGTCCGGTGCGTTCCCCGTGGCTTCCTGCTTTTAGAAGCGATGCCGGGTGCGGTTTTGGTGGAGGGCTTGCACGCCTCTCTATCAGCCGCCACGAGGTGGTCGGTCTGCCAGACAGCGTCGCTGGTGATGCTGCCTCCTCTAATCGGGAGCAACTTGCGTTTTGGGTAACTTTGAGGGGCGTTCGAGTTCATACTTTCGACGCGAGGACCTCGGTCCATCTGTCGGCCCAAGAGGTCTTGATCAGCTTGAAGCTGTTGTTGCTTTTCTTTAGGCTGTTTGCCGTGGCCATTAGCCTGCGTCTAAACGCTCTTGTTCGACGGGATCCTCGAGGCGACGACTAAATGTCGCCGAGGCTTGCCTCGTCTCCGGAGGGAGGTAAGTAATTGTCATCCTCGACCTCTTAAATGCGCGCCCTCTCCCGAGGGCTTGCTTCGCTTCCTCCTGGCCGGATCATCTTTGGAGGAGTTGTCTTCGGCACTTTCGGGGGGTGTTATTATCTCCTCGTGCGGAATCTCCATTCTTGCCGTGGCGGGATTTAAATGGCGCCGCTAACGTCGGCGCTTGGGCTGTTTCTTTAAGGAATCGGCCTCCGCTTCTTCGCCGTCCCCATCTTTTGGGTGTCCACCATGTATATGTCGTATGACGAGGTGGTCTTCCAGTGTCTGTAGAAGCATCGGTTCTTAGTAGTCTCCGACATCGTCGTCCATACGTCGATGTCTTGGTCGTCGTAGTCGAAAACGTCGGTTAAATCGTCGACGGTGGCTACGAAGTGGGTGGTGGGTGGGATCTGAATTTCTTCGTCATCCGCGTCCCAACCGTCCCGGCCGTGAGTTCGTCGGGGCTCTCCGGATAGCGAGAGATGCTTGAATGAGTTTATGATGTCGCCCGAAGGGCGAAAGTCTTTGAAAGATGTCCGCGCGCGTGAATTCCATGATCGGCGCCAATCGGATTCGGATCAAGGGGCGCAGGAGGTTCGGAGTCCGGCACCTCGAGTCATGGGCTTTACGTGGGACAAGGTAAGTGTTCGGCTCCATCGCCGTAGAAATTGCGGCTCCCGAGGCGGTGTCCAGCCATCCGTCCTTGATTCGAGCGATCGGCCCCGGACTATGAGTCGGGGCAGATCCGGGTGCGGCCTCCAAGGTGCTGTCTGGCGGCAGAGTTAGGTCATGCCCATCGTGACAACACGACACGCTCGGCTGTGGCTCAGATCCATCGAGGATCAAGTCCCCGCGGATATCGGCCGTGAAGTTTAGGCTTCCAAACCTGGCCTGACGGCCAGGGGCGTAGCTTTCGATCTGCTCTAGATGGCCAAGGGAGTTGCCCCGCGGTCCGCCAATCACGTAAGATCTGTCCGGGAGGAAGGTCTCACCCAGGACTGCGTCGTTGTTGATTGAAGAGGCCATCAAGCCTATCGGTGACGACACAGAGGAACTCTCAATGAAAGCACCAATGTCGATGTCAATACCGGCGGATCTTGGGTAGGGGGTCCCGAACTGTGCGTCTAGGCGGATGGTAACAGGAGACGAGGGACACGATGTTTTATCCAGGTTCAGGCCCTCTTGATGGAGGTAAAACCCTACGTCCTGCTTGATTGATATTGATATTGTGGATGTTTACAAGAGTGGATCTACCACGAGATCGAGGAGGCTAAACCCTAGAAGCTAGCCTATGGTATGATTGTAAGGGTTGTTGTGATTGTTGTCCTACGGACTAAAGCCGTCCGGTTTATATAGACACCGGAGAGGGCTAGGGATACATAGAGTCGGTTACAATGGTAGGAGATCTACATATCCGTATCGCCAAGCTTGCCTTCCACGCCAAGGAAAGTCCCATCCGGACACGGGGTGAAGTCTTCAATCTTGTATCTTCATAGTCTTGGAGTCCGGTCGATGATGATAGTCCGGCAGATGATAGTTCGGCTGATGATGGTAGTCCGGCTATCCGGACACCCCCTAATCCAGGACTCCCTCACCAAGCATCTTTGGCCATGGCGTAGGGCCGGAGGTGAGGAAGATCTTCGGGTGGAATTGCATCTTGGATGATGAAGAGAGCATTCTCATTGAATTGATTATCCGCGACTTCTCTAGGAGTGAAGTTGCTTCGGTCATGCGGATAGAAACCTTCTTTAATGCTTCTCCAAAGATTAGTATTCACATGATTTAAATGACGCTTAAAACGATAGACCCAAGAATCAAAGTCCTCATTTTTTACAATCTTAGGGGGAGGACCGGCATGATTCAAATGAGTAGAAGCAATCGGTCCACCATAAACAGGAATCGGTCCACCAAAGATGCATGTGCCAATCTTACCACTAGACGAAGGAGCCTTTTCATTAGTAGCTTCCCCCCTTGTCGGAGTTAGCATATGACACCTTGTTAATGGGATCACCCACTTTCAATGGTGCGGTAGATAGTTTGGGCCCTTCAATGAATTTATTAAACATGCTTGTCGGGGGTTGGGTGCGACATATGCCAAAGGATGGCTTATCATGGAGGGGGCGAGTAGAACGTCGCCGGTGCCTGGAAACGGGATGAGGCGAAGACATGCACCGCTAATCTTACCCGGCTTCAGAGCTCTCCGAGGAGATAACACCCCTATCGCCGCTCAAGGGTCTCCGCATGATCACTATGGCAAAGTGAGTACAAGATGCTCCTTGAGCTGTTCGAGGTGAGGAAGGAGAAGGGCACGCTAGCTCTTCTCTCGCTCTATGCGTGTGTCTAAACTACTAGATTCCAACCCTTTGCATGGGTGCCCTGGGGTTTAGATAGGCCTACTCCGGGGCAATAATCCGCCGGGTGGGGTCCAAGTCGCCTCTAAGTCGCCGCCTTCTCCGCCGACTTACGGGGCTCCGGCCGACTAGTGGGCCCTGCCGACGGCTCCACATGGGGCCGACAGCCCCTTGTCCGCCAAGGTAGTCTTGCCGCTGCAGACATCAGAGTTGTGCTTCTAATGACGCGAGCTTTGTCATGGGGTCATGGCAACAAGAAGCCACGGGCCACGGGCGATCATCACCGCTATTCCCTCGCCTTGTGCAGGTTAATGGCGCGTGGAGCCAGCGGAGGGCCGGCCGACTTTCGGAGGCCGACTCCATCGGGTCCGTCTTTGGGGTGCTCGCCGCTCGATTCTCCCGCCGACAGCGGGTCCCGCTGTCTTCGGGTCGCATGACAGTGCCATCGTGGTACAGTGAATCGCCCACGGAAGTTGATGTCGTGGCCGGGCAGCAACAAGCGCCACGGACGGAGATCTCCGCCGATGACGCGCCTCAGGGCTATACCTGCCTTTTATGGGCGGGCGGGATGGGCCGCGAGGCGGCTTTATCCCATCCCGCTCGTAGTCGCTCGACATGAGGTGGTTGGGGTCGCGGCCAACTCCTCAGTAGCCGGCCTCACCGAGGTCGCCGGCTTGGAGTCGGCTGCCCCGAGGCCGTCTCCGGACTCGCCTAGAGGGCAAATGGCGACTCATGCCGACTCTCCAAGGCGGCTCTTGTCTTGGGGTCTTGAGGGCGTCTGCCTGGATGTTTTGAAAGGTTCAGGGCTCGGGTTTTCCTACCGTGGCCCATTACTCCCACAAGAGTCCCTTGCCGGTGAGGCGCCGAGGGCACTGCCGAGGAGCCTTGACAGCTTCATCCTTTGATAGAAGAATCGACTCGCCCGCCGTCTCCATCTTGAGCCGCTTAGCTGAGTCGGCCTTGCAGGGGCCGCTTGCTCTTCAAAGGTTTCAAGGTCGCAACGGGATCCCGGCGGCGTGCTCGATAAGCTTCCCCAGCCACCACCGCGGGCCCGCCACGCGACGCCACGCTGCGAGGCTGATCCGCCAACCACGCTGTGACAAGACAAGCCCGCCGTGGGGCCCGCCATCATCTGCAGCCTTGCGAGCAATGATCCGCCGCGATCGTGTGGGCGGTTGGGTTTCACGCCGTTATCGCGGCAGAACGCTGTGGGTTAAATCGTGAGGGGGACGCGGGCGCAGCTAATCACGCGCCCCTGGCCGCCAGCCTAGGCGCTATAAGTAGGCGGGGAGGAGAGGCGGTAAGCACGCGCACTCTCTCATCCCCACCCCGCCTCGCCTTCTTCCTCGCTCCACCGTGCCGAGCCTCGCTTTCTTCTTGCTCCATCAGCCGAGCCTCGCTTGCGCCATGAGATGAGCTCATCCGCCGCTGCTTCCCACCGCTGGCCCGGCGTGTGGGACGGCTCCATCATCGATGACGACATCATCAATTTTCACAAACGCGCCGCATCCCCAGCCACCTAGTGCGGACCGCGCACGGAGGGCGTAAATCACGCTGGCGCTGGAGGAGGGCGAGCGGGTGATTTTCCGCCGCACCTCATGCGCGGGCTAGGGCTGCCGCCGGCGGCTTCTTCCGCTTCTTGGAGTTCTTCGCCCAACCGCACCACCTCACCCCCAACACGGTGGTGTTTGCTGGGCCGCCGCATCCTTATGCGGGTTTTCGAGTTCTCCCCACCATCGAGCTGTGGGGAATTCTTCCAAGCGGCTCGGGACCCACGCCGCCGCGGCCGGGCTCAGGCGGCACGCTCATCGCCAAGAGGAGGCCGGTGCTCGAGAACCCTTTTCCTGCCATCTCCTCATCAAGTCGGTGAAGATGTGGCAGCGTTCATACTTCTTGCCAAGAACGCCGCCCCGAAGGCGATCAGGGTCAACTGCCGCCCTCGTGGGCGGCGAGTTGGCGGCCGACCCACCAGCTGGTCCTATAGGGCCCGGACGGCGACTCCCTGCAGTAACGCCGCTGGCCGCTACGTCAGCGTAATGATACAATCGGAGGGCCTGATCGGGCAGACTTGCTGGCGCCGCCGTGGCACGCCGAGTTCTCCTCTTCAAGGCCGACCTCATCCGATCTGCCGATGAGCGGCCGCCCGGACCCCAGCCGGCTGTGCTCAAGGATATGCCCCACGCGAGGTGGTGGACACGGTGAAATTCTTGGCGAACTGCGGCCTCACGGAGGAATGGCAGTTCGGCAAGGAGCCGTGTCGCGCCAATCCCCGCCGCTGGTAAGTCGCCTCTTGCTTCTCTGTTTCCTTTTCACCGGATCCGCTCTAACTTTCCTTGGTCTTTTCGACCAGAATCCTCTCATGCCGCCCTCGGCCGGGCGCCAATGGGGCCGCTCGTGAATTCGCCCCGATCAAGCGGAGAGCGACGCCGACGACCCGACTTGGGTGTGGCAGCGATGGAGGCCGCCGAGGAGGGAGGGGCCGGCCGACGACCAGCCCTCGGCCACCTTTGCCGACCGCCCGATGATGACGCCGAGAAGGAAGTCGCCCCCGCCCAAAGCAAAAGCCGACCATCCAGGCGCGAGCTCCTCCGCCGCCTTGGGGGGTCGAGGCGGCGCGAAGAGGCGCCGGGCCGGGCCGAGTCAGCCAAGCGGCCAGGCCAAGAAATTCAGGGGAGCGGCCGCCGCGACTCAGCGCGAAGAAGCGGTCGCGAAGGCTAACCGCTTCCGCAAGGAGGTGAAGAAGCCACCGCTGAGCTCAGCGCCACCACCGCCGGAGTTCACGGGGCAGTCGGAGGGAGTCGGTGGTGAGGTCCCCGTCGTAGGGAGGGAAGGCGGCGAGGTCTCTTTGCGGGCGCGCGCCGCCCCGCCGTAGTCCGAGATCGCTGAGGCAAACAGCCGGGCGGACCCTTTGTTGCCGCCGATCGACGACGCAGGCCGTGGCGCACTGCTTCTTCAAGTCGCCAAAGACGACGCCCGTCTTGAGAAGGCGACTCGGCCGCGCTTCTTGAGACCGGGCGTCGCCACTTTTGGCTATCTCGACGGCCGAGGCGATAAGCGCCGCGCTCGTGGGTGGGTGCGAGGAGGTGGCACGGCCCGCTGAACACGGCGCCCCGGACGCCCAAGCGAAACTGCGGGGGCTGAAGGCGACGCCCGTAACCTTTCCAAGGCGCACTGTCATCGCGATCCGCCGGCGGTATGTTTCATTTCCGAATTTTCTCTTGCTCTTCTCTCGTGGGGCGCGCCGGTACCCATCGGTGTAGTCTCGAAGTTTCGGGCCGCTCTTTGAGCGTACGCCCGGAACTTTATTTGCTTACTTCAAGTTTTTTACCTATATCCGAATTCTTGTTACAGGAGTATCACAACCTCCGCGCTACTGCCTTCAACCGCAACGTTGAAGAACTGAACAAGCGGGCTGCTGACCTGGCGAGGAGCCGAGGTGAGTTTTCTTCTTGGCGGGGGCGCGCTGGCGCACCCGCGGGCTGTAGTCCCCGAGATTCGGGCCGACTGCTGCGCAGTCAGGCCGGATCTTCCTGGCCACCTTCTTGACTGACGACTTCGCGTCCTTCTTCTCTTTATTCTTCAGAGTCCAACGCCGCTCTGTGGGGGCAGCTGGGTACGGCCGAGACCGCTTTGCGCGCCAAAGAGGAGTAGTGCGGCAATCGCGCCGCAGAGCGCGACCTGCTGGCTACGCAGCTGGCGGAGCAGAGGGAGCTGCTCAAGGCAGCGCAGGCTGAGGCGGAGAAGAAAGAGGCCGCTCTCTGCCGAATTTGAGAGCGAAAGCTCCGCTTTGACCCGACGGAAGCGCGGTGACCTCCGGCTTCCATGAAATCGAAGATATCGTCGATGGTAAGTTGGCTTTACTTTCTCTTTGGGTTGCCGACTATGGGTTAAGCCGCTCTGTTTTTCGACTTGCTTTTCTTCTTCTTGGCGCACTTCTTCCCGGTCACACGCAGCGGCCAATCAGGCCATCAGGTCGAGCCGAGGCGCTTGGAGGGCGGTGGCGCTGAGATCTAACGCCCGGACCCTTGACGAGCAGCTCCTGAGCATTGAGGCTCGTCTGCGGCCGACGCATCGGATGCTGCACCGTCTTCAACGTGTCGGTGCCCAGGCGATTTCTGCCCTGTGGCCGGACATGCCGGTTCTGCGCACTCCCAGCCGGACCGCCGACTGGCTAGAGGTCGCGGCTGGCCGTCTTGAGGCTTGGAAGGGCTCCGCGGCTCGGGCTGGAGCTCGCCGAGCCCTGGAGTTCATCAAGGTGTGGTATCCAGGGCTCGACCTGGACCGGCTGGTCGCGTTCCGGTCAGAAGCCCAGGCGGAGCTGCTGGCCGCGGAGGACGCCCTCGTCGAGCATGCGGCGGCGATCGCCGACTACACGGACACTAGTGTCTTCATCCCTGAGCGGGCTGAAGACGGTGGGGAAGCACCGCCGGAGTGGTTCGATATGAACCCGGACTACAGCGAGGACTCGGCGGAGGTGATCGACTCCAGCGCCGAGGATGAGGATGAGGCGGAGGACGGAGACGGCATGGAGGTGCCAGAAGACGGAGCGGGCGACCAGCCTCAGCTCGACCGCGCCTCCAGCAACGAGCCGCACCCATCTGGGCCAGCTGCTGCCAGAGACGATCAAGCCGAGACCGTTCAGCCAGCCGCCCCGGCGCCTGCCACCGCCGCCGCCTCCGGCCTTCCAACCCCATCCGCTGCTTCTTAGGCCGCTGCCTTGCCTTTATTTTATCTGTTTGCTAGTCTTTTGAAAGAACTTTGTTAATTTGCACAATTCCACCCGCGGGGTGTATTCTGAACCTCCGTTCGAAGATCCGGCCAAGGGCCTAAGTTCGTGTAAATATTATTCTAATTTTATGTTTCCTTGCTTATTGCTCTTGTGCCTTTTTCCTTTGCCGCCTTCCCTTAGATGCCGCCTTGCCCGTCGGGCAACCGCTCTGCGGATTGCCATCTAGGTCAAGTGCTTGGCTACTTTGAGAAGGCAAGTACTTGGCCATTTTTTTAGAGTCGTTTAAGCAAGTTGGGTAGAAAACGGCAAGCCGGCTTCTTAAGAGTCGGTTTCACGAAACGGGCTGGAAGCCGATTTAAACTATGTTTATGCTTTGGGTCCTTAGCCATTTTTTCGTGTGGGCGCCCGCTCTACCTTACTCCTGCCCACCAAACAGTCGCTCTGCGAGCTGCGGCTTCTGACAGGAGACGGCTTAGGCACCGCACGCTACTTGTCTGACTTCAGGAAGCACTTCATAGCTCAAAGGCGGCGAGTCCCCGGGCCGACTAGTCGAGCCCGGTGCCAAACAACATAATCAAAGGGTAACATACTCAAAGGCATAATTCTTATCATACAGATAACAAAAGAGGGCAGTCCCCGAGCTCGTCTCGGGGGGCCCGGAGTCTTGGTATTTCAAACACAAAAGGGTAGCGTGGTACATACTGCGTCAACTGTAAAATCTTCGGAGGAGATTCGCATTCCATGGCCGCTCCGTCTCCTTGCCGGAGTCGTCCCTCTTGCGTGCTCGGGGCTTCTGAGCGTCGATCAGGTAGTAGGAGTCGTTGCCCAGCACTTTACTGATGATGAATGGTCTTTCCCAAAGCGCCGACATCTTGTGCTGGCCGGCTGTTCGTTGGATCAGCCGGAGCACAAGGCCGCCCTCTAGGAATGATCTTGGCTTGACTTTCTTGTTGTAGTAGCGGCGCAGGCTCTGCTGGTAGATGCTGGACCGGCTGAGTGCCAACAGCGGGCCCTCTTCCAGCAGATCGACGCCGTCTTGACGTGCTTCTTCTGCTTCCTCTTCGGTGTACATGGTGACTCGCGGGGAGTCGAACTCTATATCCGTTGGGATGACGGCTTCGGCACCGTGAGACGAGGAAGAAGGTGTGAAGACAGTTGACTTGTTTGGAGTCGTCGCCGAGACTCGAGGACGGTCGCAACTCCTCAAGCCAGCCGCCGAACGCTCCAGTGGTTCGACCAGTCGAGGCTTGATGCCAGACAGGATGAGGCCGTTCGCTCGCTCCACCTGGCCGTTTGACTGCGGATGGGCAACGGACGCTAAGTCCAGTCGGATGCCCTGCGTCGCGCAGAAACGGGCCAGGGCGCCTTTGGCGAAATTTGTGCCGTTGTCGGTGATGATGCTATGTGGTACGCCGTACCGAGTCGTGATGTCGGCGATGAAAGTCACTGCTGTAGGACCATTCAACTTCTTGATGGGTTTTGCTTCTATCCACTTGGTGAACTTGTCCACCACGACTAGTAAGTGAGTTAGGCCACCTCGTGCCGTCTTGAATGGTCCCACCATGTCCAGGCCCCAGACAGCAAATGGCCAGGCGATGGGGATAGTCTTGAGCGAAGCCGGTTTGGCGGCTTGGAGCGGAACACCGGCACCCCTTGCATTTTTAACTAATTCCTTGGCCTCTTCTAGGGCAGTTGGCGGAAGAAACGTGTCGGAAGGCTTTGGCGGCGAGTGCTCTTGAGGCTGCATGATGGCCGTGACTCGCCGATGGATGTCTTCAAGGATTGCTTGGCCTTGCTCGATTCGACGCAGCACTGTAGACATCGGTGACGCTACCGACCAGCTCTCTATTGACTATAGTGTAGGCTACCGCTCGGCGTAACTTGTCGAGCCAAGGTTTCATCGCTTGGTAGCTCTCGCTTACTAAGAACTTCGTGGATGGGTTGGGCCCATGAGGGTGCTGCTATTTCTTCGATTTGCCGATCTTGCTACTTGGGCGGGCGGCTGGGCCGGGAGGCGGCGGGTTGGAGTCTGCAGCAGCTTGCTGGGTTGAAGAAGTCCCCGACCGATGGCGCAGTCCCCGGCCGAGTCTCGAGTCTTCGCAATGGTCGCCGCAGTCCCCGGCCGGTTACAGAAGTCCTCGGCCGGCTTCATTGCCGCGTTCTTGGGGCGTCTGCAGAGATTCTTGTGCCGTCTCGGCCGAGGCTCAGAGTCGGATCCGACTTCTTCGAGGGGAGCCGCACGAAAATGGAGTCGACTCTGTGACGGTTTGATGATGGCTTGAGAAGGCGAAAGGGCGGCGCGGATGGTATTGCCTGACGGGTGGAACCGATTCTTGCCAGGGCATCTGCTTGGTCGTTGTCGTTTCTTGGTACGTGGAGGAATTCGCATCCCTCAAAATATCCACTCAGCTCTTGTACGTAGCGGTAGCTCGCCATATTTGCATCTTTGGCGTCCCAGTCGCCGGATGACTGTTGGACCACCAAGTCGGAGTCGCCATAGCACAGGATCCGGCGAATGCCAAGCTCTTTGGCGAGCCGGAGCCCGTGGATGAGCGCCTCGTATTCGGCGACGTTGTTGGAGGCGGCGAAATGGATCTGCAGCGCGTACTTGAGCTTGTCGCCCTTAGGGGAAGTGAGGACCACGCCGGCTCCCAAGCCGGTGCGCATCTTGGAGCCATCAAAGTGCATCCGCCAATGGGTGGAGTCGGTGCGCCGCGGCGATCTGGTCTCGGCCCAATCGACGAGGAAGTCGGCCGATGCTTGTGACTTGATGGCGGTGCGGGCTGGTAAAGATGGTGTAGGGGCCAACTCTATGGCCCATTTGGCCACTCGGCTGAAGCATCTCGGCTTCCGATGATCTCGCTAGTGGGGCCGTGCAAACCACGGTGATTGGATGCTCTTGAAAGTAAGGCTTCAACTTCTTGGCGGCAAAGTGCACGCCAGAACACATCTTCTTGTAGTGGGGTAGTTACGCTTGGAGTCGGCGATTACCTCGCTCTGTAATACATCGTCTCTCGGCGTAGCGCCTTGCCTTCCTCCTTGCGCTCAACTACAATGGTCAGGCTGACTACCTATTTGGTGGCGGCAATATATGACGAGCATGGGCTCCTTTGTAGTCGGAGCCGCCAAAGATCTTTGGGAGTAGTCAGATTCTCTTCAACTGGAGAAAAGCTTCATCCGCCTTGGAGTTCCATTCGAAGAAGGTGGTCTTCTTCATAAGCTGGTACAGAGGAAGAGCTTTCTCGCCCAGCCGACTGATGAATCGGCTGATAGACGCCAAGCAGCCGGTGAACTTCTGCACATCTAGCAGTCGGCGGGGTACTTCCATCCTTTCGATCGCCTTGATCTTCACGGGGTTGCACTCTATGCCGCGTTCAGATACCAGGAAGCCAAGGAGCTGGCCGGCTGGTACTCCGAAGACGCATTTCTCTGGGTTGAGCTTGATCTGGAATCGGCGCAGGTTTTCAAAGGTCTCTTTGAGGTCTTCCAACAGCGTTCCTCGCTTCTCCGTCTTCACCACCACGTCGTCCACGTAAACGCATGCTTCTATAAGCTGCTTGAGGAGGCACTTCGCATGCAACGCCGAAAGGTGGCGCCGGCGTTCCTCAAGCCGAACGTCATGGTCGAGTGCGAAGGCTCCAAACGGCATGATGAAGGCGGTCTTCAATCTGTCGGCGGGTTCAGCTTGATCCGTGATATCCTGAATATGCATCTAAGAAGCTCAACAGCTCGCATCCGGCCGTGGAGTCTATCACTGATCAATTCTTGCAAAGCGAGCGGGTCCTTGGGGCAGGCTTTGTTGAGGCTTGTCTAGTCAATACACATCCGCCATCGCTTGTTCTTCTTTAGTACCAAGACCGGGTTCGCCAACCATTACGGAAAGAAAACTTCCATGATGAAACCGATCGCGAGGAGCCGGGCTATCTCTTCTCCAACAACTCTTCTTTTCTCTTGACGACAGCGGCGCAAGGGCTGCCCGACGGCTTCACATCGATCGGACATGTAACTTGTGCTCGGCGAAATCCGTCGGTACACCTGGCATGTCTTTGGGGGACCATGCAAAGATGTCCCGATTCTCACGGAGGAAATCGACGAGCTCGCCTTCCTATTTGCTGTCGAGGTTCGCACCTATGACAACGTATCTCTCCGGGTGCTCCGGGTCCAAGGGTATCTTTTTGGTCTCTTTGGCGGCTTGAACGAGCCCTCGACTTCGACTCCTTGGGGTCGGGCGATATCTCGGCTGCTTGCCGCCATCGCCACAATCGATCCAGAGCCGCTTCTCCGCGATCACGGAGACTCGCCAGCCGGTGCTTTCGGTTACCTGAGCGGACGACTTTCTATAGTCGCCCGCCACGGTCGAATCCCTTGAAACTCGGCATCTTCATCTTGAGGTAGGCGTAGTGGGGACCGCCATGAACTTGGCCAAAGCAGGTCGGCCAAGCAAGGCATGGTAGGGCTCTCGAGGTCCACCACTTGAACCAGATTGGCTCTCGTGAAGTGATCCTTGTCCCCAAAGAGGACGTCTATCGAATCTTGCCAATCGGTGAGCGGGAAAGGCGGTGTACAATTACGTGGAACCACATCGACTATCTTTGAAGCTGTCTTTGCTTGATTCCTAGCTTCTCCATCGTATCCTTGTACAGGATGTTGATGCTGCTGCCTCCGTTTATCAGCACTCGCGAGAAGCGAGCGGCCCGCCTATCCGTGGCAAGGGTGGCTCCCAAGACCAGGGCGTAGGAGCCCGGACTCGGCATCACCTCTGGGTGATCAGACGGCTCCGGCTAATGGGTTTCTCGACATGCATGAATTAAGGGGTATCGATGCTCTGCATTCACTTCTTCTTCTTCTTTGCCGCCGCCGCTACGGCGATCATCACCCACGCTGTAAACACGACATAGGCGCCGTGCTCTTCTGGGTAATCATCTTGTGTTGCGCCGACTGGCTCGACAGCTAGCTCTTTGGGCGGCGGTGGAGGCGGCGCCCAAGCAAGCGGAGGAGGGCAAGGCCGTCTCCCTTGGCGATCTGGTGAGCGATGGCACTTCCGGTGGTGTGGTTTGGCGGCTTCGCGCCGCTGTGGAACTGCGAGGTCCGTCCGTGCGCTTTCGTAAGAGAAGGCCGGCAACCAGTTGGACTTGCCGCCTTCGCCGCTTAGCGTGAGGCTGCCCTCGGCGCCGGTCTTATCGCCGCCACCGCCGGCTGTTGGAAGCGGCTGCGGGCCTTGCGCTTATGATCATTCTGCTCATTGCCGCTGATCGGGCGTCGCCATCCGGAGTTCTGGGAGCATGAGGAGCTACTTTGCCAGTCGCACTGACTTTGATCTCCGACTTCATGGAGGAGTCGGCAGTGGCTTTCTTGTCTGCTATGACCAGCAGCTCGTCGAGGGTCTCCGGCTCGTCGCAAAGGAGCTTGTGCTTGAGGAGGGTGCCTTCTCTGCACCCGGCGGTGAAGTACTCGATTGCCTGCACCTCGTGCACTCCTTCGCAGGAGTTCCGGAGCTCGGCCAGTAGCGTGAGGTAGTCGCGAGTAGACTCATTGGGGCCTTCCACGCTGAGGACGGCCGACGAGGCTTGGGAGGTCGCTTGTATGTGCTCGTGAAGTTGCGGACGAAGGCCTCGGTGAAGTCGACCCAGCTGTTGATGCTGCGGGGCTTCAAGTTGTTCAACCATGTCCGGGCCGTGCCCTGGAGCATGAGGGGAACATACTTTACGGCAACGGGCTTGCTGCCGTTTGCTATCTTTGGCGGCCGTGGAGTAGTCCACCGGCCGATCCTCCGGCTTCACGGAGCCGGTGTATTTGGTGTGTCTCGGGAGTGTGAATCCTCGGGGGAAGGGCTCGTCTCGGACGCGAGGTCCGAAACAGGGCGGGCCCAACTCGTCTTCTTCTTCTAGTGCCAAGGATCGGTGGAGTCGCTCGATCCGGTGGCGGGCGTCATTTTCTCGACTCCCTCTCGGCCAAGGCGATCGCCGAGAGTCGGATCTTCGACGGGTGGCGGGAGACTCGCCTTTCTCTGCGGGAGGAGGAGGCGATAGTCGTCCCGCCGCTCCCATCGCTCTTAGGCGGCCGTCTTCGTCGCGCTCGATGGAGATGTAAGTCCGGCTAAGGCTGACAGCCGGATCCTTGTTCTTTCTTCCGCGGACGCCGCCAGTTGGCATCCGAGACGTCGCGCCTTGATCTCGGCGAGGGGGCAATTCGCCGTGTTGTCGCCTTGGCGCCTCCGTGCGGCAGCCGGCCGTCTTCTTGCGCGGCGCGTCGAGAGCTGCTGGACTCGCCCGTCATCGGTAGCGCTCCTCGCCTTGAAGTTATCCAGCTCGTCGCCGCCGCTTTGGGCGCGCGAATATTCTCCGCGGCGTGGCGTACAGGGTGATCGCCCCAAACAGATCGGGCGATAGCCACGTCAGCGGCTGCTGAACCGCGCCTAGGCGGTTAGGCCCGGTCGGGCGGCGAGCCGCCCACAAAGATGATCCATCTCGCCGATAGGCTTCCGACAAGCGTCTCATGCTTGCCGCCTTCATGCGCCCACGCAGGAGCCGGAGGTGGCGTGCTTCCAGCGTTCGGCGTCGGCGTCCTCCGAATGGAGGCGGTCGTCTTGCGTAATCGCGTCGAGAGGTCACGAGCTCCCTCGCCGGAAGGCTCGCCGTGACCGATGACGAGTACCTGTGGACGGTGCTCCGCCGCCTCTCCGCGAGGGAGAGGCTCGTCGAGACCACCACGTTAGTGGGGAACGCGTCGGCGACGCGGTGTCGGAGTCGACCAAAGATCGGGTCGGTGGAGCCCTACGGACTCTGTGTCAGCGGGCTCGCCGCCGAAGTGGAGCTGCTCGAGGAGGCCCGCGAGGAGGCTTTGGGGCCGTCCGTGCTGCGTCGGATGCAGGCTCATCGGAGAGGCGAACCTCGCCGACAAGTTCGGCGAGGCAGCTCGCCTTGCGAGCGACTCTCGGCGCCATGCGGTCGCGCCGACGCAGACTCCGTCTGGCGTCTTAGGCTGGCTGCTTCGCCAGGAGGAAGAGGTTCCGTCCGCAGCAGTCTCCGGACGACGGTGCACCAAGCCCCACGGTGGGCGCCAAATGTCGGGGTTGGGTGCGACATATGCCAAAGGATGGCTTATCATGGAGGGGCGAGTAGAACGTCGCGGTGCCCGGAAACGGATGAGGCGAACATGCACGCCGCCGAATCTTACCCAGCTTGTGGCTCTCCGAGGAGATAACACCCCTCATCGCTGCTCTGCAGGTCTCCGCATGATCACTATGGCAAAGTGAGTACAAGATGCTCCTTGAGCTGTTCGGGTGAGGAAGGAGAAGGGCACGGCTAGCTCTTCTCTCCCACTATCGTGTGTCTAAAACTACTAGATTCCAACCCTTTGCATGGGTGCCCAGGGGTTTATATAGGCCTACCCCGAGGGGGTACAACGGTAATCCGGTGGTGCGGGTCCAAGCCGTCAGTCTCTAAGTCGCAGTCTTCTCCGCCGACTTACAGGGCCCGCCGACTAGTGGGCCCCATCGATGGCCCAGCATGGGGCCGACAGCCCTTGTCCGCCATGCTGGTCTTGCCACTGCAGATTCATGTAGCCGTGCTTCTAATGACGCGAGCTTGGTCATGGGGTCATGGCAACAAGAAGCCGCCAGCGGGCGATCACCGCTGCCATTCCTGCCTTGTGCAGTTAATGGCGCGTGGAGCCCGCGGAGGGGCGGCCGACTCCGGAGGCCGACTCCGTCGGGTCCGTCTTTGGGGTGCTCTCGCCGTCTTGGTTCTCCCGCCGACAAAGCGGTCCCGCCGTCTTGGTCGTCGCAGACATGCCATCGTGGTACAGGAATCGCCCACGGGCTGATGTCATGGCTGGCGTGGCAACATGCCGCGCCGACAGATCTCCGTCGATCGACGCTCAGGCTACCATACCTGCCCTTTATGGGCGGGCGTGGATGGGCCGGCGGCTTTATCCCATCCCGCTTCGTAGTTGCTCGGGCGGGAGGTGGTTGGGGTCGCGGGCCGACTCCTCAGGCGGGCCTCGGCTGGAGGTCGCTGGCTTGGAGTCGGCTCGTCCCGAGGCCGTCTCGGGACTCGGCCTAGAGGCGATCGGCGACTCTGTTGCCGACTCTCTGGCGGCTCTTTGTCTTGGGGTCTTGAGGCGCGATCTGCCCGATGTTTTGAAAGGTTCAGGGGCTCGGGTTTGCCTACCCGTGGCCCATTACTCCGATAATGCTTTCAACCTCGGTCGTCATGGAGGTTTTCAATGTGTCCAAAGCCACATTGAATTCCTCACGAGAGACCGACGTTCCCCCATCGACCGTAGACGAGACCGGGTTCTCACCGGAGTGCTCCTCCACACTGTCTACGGTGTCAACCATACTCTTCGGACGGCAAAGTCCTTAATAAAGAGACGAGGCTCTGGTACCATTTGAAAGGATCGATATAGTTGACTAGAGGGGGGTGAATAGGCAACTAACAATTTTTAGCTTTTCTTTACCAATTTAAACTTTGCATCAAAGTAGGTTGTCTAGATATGCAACTAGGTGATCAACCTATATGATGCAACAACAACAAGCACACAAGCAAGCAAGGGAAATAACACAAATAAGCTTGCACAAGTAAAGGCACGAGATAACCAAGAGTGGAGACAGTGAAGACGAGGATGTGTTACCGAAGTTCCTTCCTTTTGAGGGGAAGTACGTCTCCGTTGGAGCGGTGTGGAGGCACAATGCTCCCCAAGAAGCCACTAGGGCTACCGTATTATCCTCATGCCCTCACACAATGCGAGATGTCATGATTCCACTATTGGTGCCCTTCGAGGCGGCGACCAAACCTTTACAAACAAGGTTGGGGCAATCTCCACAACTTAATTGGAGGCTCCCAGCGACACCACGAAGCTTCACCACAATAGACTATGGCTCCGCGGTGACCTCAACCGTCTAGGGTTCTCACACACCCAAGAGTGACAAGATCCGCAAGGGATTAGTGGGGGGAAACAAATTTCTCTTGGTGGAAGTGTGGACCGGGGCCTTCTCAACCAATCCCTAGAAAATCAACAAGTTTGATTGGCTAGGGAGAGAGATCGGGCGAAAATGGAGCTTGGAGCAACAATGGAGCTTAGGGTTAGAAGAGGTGGTCAACTCGGGGAAGAAGACACCCCTTATATAGTGGAGGGACAAATCCAACCGTTATCCACCAACCCATTCTGCAGGGCCTTGCGATACTACCGCCCGAGCAGCACAGACCTGGCCATCCCAACTGCACTAAAGCGGAGGGCGGTTACCGCCTGAGCGTTACTACCGCACCACCTAGCAGTACTACCGCAAGGCAGGGAAGATCCAGAAATCGGGAAGGCATGGACATATAAAATTATATCCGTGGCAACTTCCGCTGAGTTGGAGACGATGCAAAAATCCGTCACGTTAGTACAACATGAGGAGCGGTACTACCGCGTGGCGGCTAAGCCAGGCCAGGACGCGCGGTACTACCGCGCACAGGGCGTGGTACTACCGCGTAGGGCGCGGATGTAAAAAATTACATCCGCCCCTACTACCGCTGCGCAGCAGCACTTGCCCTAGGGGCCACGGTACTACAGCTCCTGAGGAGCGGTACTACCGTGGGCTCCTGCGGTACTACCGCACCAAGGTCCGGTACTACCGCAAGTGCTCGCGGTACTACCGCTCTAGGGAGCAATACTACCGCAAGCCCAAGTTCAGCAACCAAGACAAAATGCATAGGGGATAAAACGGAGGATGCTCCAAAGTGCCAAAGGAAGGCGGTGCAAAGGAGTAGATGTGTACGTGATGATTCCACCCAAACCTTTCCAAAACGGACCCCCTCTTAATAGTACGGCTTTCCTATGACTCAAATCCACCGAAAAGAAACGTAGAAAAATGTCGTCTTCAATATTCTTCGAGGGGCACCAAACCGTCTTGTGCCTAGTGACGAAACATCTGAAATACTCAAGGCACATGATTAGTCCGCAAAAGCATTGTCATCAATCACGAAACATCTTAGGGATAAATATGCCCTTACAAATGGTGGTTGTGGAGAAAAAAAGAGAGGAGAAGATAGTCTCACATCAACTAGGCATATTAATGGGCTATGGAGATGCCCATTAATAGATATCAATATGAGTGAGTAGGGATTGCCATGCAACGGATGCACTAGAGCTATAAGTGTATGAAAGCTCAATAAAAGAAACTAAGTGGATGTGCATCCAACTCGCTTGCTCACGAAGACCTAGGGCATTTTGAGGAAGCCCATCATTGGAATATACAAGCCAAGTCCCATAATGCAAAATTCCCACTAGTACATGAAAGTGACAAAATAAGAGACTCTCTATCATGAAGATCATGGTGCTATTTTGAAACACAAGTGTGGAAAAAGGATAGTAACAATGTCCCTTCTCTCTTTTTCTCTCATATTTTTTTGGTGGACTCCTTTGGCCTCTTTTATTTTTTTTGTCCGGAGTCTCACCCCGACTTATGGGGGAATCATAGTCTCCATCATCCTTTCCTCACTGGGACAATGCTCTAATAATGATAATCATCACACTTCTATTTACTTACAACTCAATACTTAGAACAAAATATGACTCTATGTGAATGCCTCCGGCGGTGTAACGGGATATGCAATGAATCAAGAGTGACATGTATGAATGATGACGGTGGCTTTGCCACAAATACGATGTCAACGACATGATCATGCAAAGCAATATGACAATGATGGAACGTGTCATAATAAAAGGAACGGTGAAAAGTTGCATGGCAATATATCTCAGAATGGCTATGGAAATGCCATGATAGGTAGGTATGGTGGTTGTTTTGAGGAAGGTATATGGTGGGTGTATGATACAGGCGAAAGGTGCACGGTATTAGAGAGGCTAGCAATGGTGGAAGGGTAAGAGTGCGTATAATCCATTGTCTCAACATTAGTCATAAAGAACTCACATACTTATTGCAAAAATCTATTAGTTATCGAAACAAAGTACTACGCGCATGCTCCTAGTGGGATAGATTGATAGGAAAAGACCATCGCTCGTCCCCGACCGCCACTCATAAGGAGGACAATCAATAAATAAATCATGCTCCGACTTCATCACATAACGGTTCACCATACGTGCATGCTACGGGAATCACAAACTTTAGCACAATTATTTCTCAAATTCACAACTACTCAACTAGCATGACTCTAATATCACCATCTTCATTTCTCAAAACAACAATAAAGAATCAAACTTCTCATAGTATTCAGTGCACTTAATATGATAGTTTTTATTATACCTATCTTGGATGCCTATTATATTAGGACTAATTTTATAACCGAAGAAAATTACCATGATGTTCTAAGGACTCTCAAAAAAATATAAGTGAAGCATGAGAGATCAATAATTTCTATAAAATAAAACCACCATCGTGCTCTAAAAGATATAAGCAAAACACTAGAGCAAAATTATTTAGCTCAAAAGATATAAGTGAAGCACATAGAATATTCTAATAAATTCGGATTCATGCGTGTCTCTCCAAAAGGTTTGTACAACAAGGATTATTGTGGTAAACTAAAAAGCAAAGACTCAAATCATACAAGACGCTCCAAGCAAAACACATATCATGTGGTGAATAAAAATATAGCCTCAAGTAAAGTTACCGATGATTTAAGATTTAAAGAGGATGCCTTCCGGGCATCCCCAAGCTTAAACTTTTGGTTGTCCTTGAATTTTACCTTGGGGTGCCTTGGGCATCCCCTAGCTTAGGCTCTTGCACTCCTTGTTCCATAATCCATCAAATCTTTACCCAAAAACTTGAAAACTTCACAACACAAAACTCAACAGAAAATCTCATGAGCTCCGTTAGCGAAATAAAATAAACCACCACTTTAAGGTACTATAATGAAATCATTATTTATTTATATTGGTGTTAATCCTACTGTATTCCAACTTCTCTGTGGTTCATACCCCCCGATACTAGCCATATATTCATCAAAATAAGCAAACAACACACAAAAAACAGAATCTGTCAAAAACAGAACAGTTTGTAGTAATCTGTATCAAACATAAACTTATATAGCTCATAAAAATCTTCCAAAATAGGAAGACCTATATAATTCGATTATTGATCTACTGCAATTGGAATCAGTATTTTATCATTTTCTGATGATTTTTAGCAATTGTTTTCGTGAGCAGAAAGTTTCTGTCTTTTTCAGCAAGATCAAATAATTATCATCCAAGAAGATCCTATATGTCTTACTTGGCACAAACACTAATTAAAACATAAAACCTCATCTAACCAGAGGCTATGTGAATTATTTATTACTAAACAGGAACAAAAATAAAATGAGGTTCCCTCCCAACAAGCGTTATCATTTAACGCCCCTAGCTAGGCATAAAAACAAGAATAGATCTAGGTATTTTCATCTTTGGTATGCAATCCATAAGTGGCTCTCATAATAAATTCATAAGGTAATTTAATTTTCTTCCTAATAAAGTGTTCCATACCCTTCCTTAATGAAAATTGGAATATAATATTTCCTTCTTTCATATCAATAATTGCACCAATCATTCTAAGGAAAGGTCTACCAAGAATAATAGGACATGTAGGATTGCAATATATATCAAGAAAAATAAAATCTACAGGCACATAATTCCTATTTGCAACAATAAGAACATCATTAATCCTTCCCATAGGTTTCTTAATGGTGGAATCCGCAAGGTGCAATTTTAAAGAACAATCATCAAATTCACGGAAACCTAACACATCGCACAAAGTTTTAGGAATCGTGGAGACACTAGCACCCAAATCACACAAAGCATAGCATTCATGATCTTTAATATTAATTTTAATAGTAGGTTCCTACTCATCATAAAGTTTTCTAGGGATAGAAACTTCTAATTCAAGTTTTTCCTCATAGGATTGCATTAAAGCATCAACGATATGTTTGGTAAAAACTTTATTTTGACTATAGGCATGAGGAGAATTTAACACGGATTGCAACGAGGAAATACAATCTATCAAAGAACAATTGTCATAATTAAATTCATTGAAATCCAAAATAGTGGGTTCATTGCTATCTAAAGTTTTGACCTCTTCAATCCCACCTTTACCAGTTTTCGCATCAAGATCTAAAAACTCTGAATCATTGGGACGCCTTTTAACTAAAGTTGACTCATCTCCAGTCCCATCTTTATCAAGATTCATATTAGAAAACAAACATTTAATAGGAGACACATCAATCACTTTTAGATCTTCATCATTGTTATCATGAAAACTGAAAGAACACGCTTTCACAAAGCAATCTTTTTTAGCACGCATCCTAGCGGTTCTTTATTTACACTCATCGATGGAAATTCTCATGGCTTTGAGAGGCTAATTGATATCATGTTTAGGGGGATAGATCTAAGTTTCAAAGAATCAACATCAAGAGAAATTATATCCACGTTCCTAGCCAACTCATCAATCTTAGGCAATTTTTCTTCAAGCAAAGCATTGAAATTCTTTTGCGAAATCATAAATTATTTAACACTAGTCTCAAAATTAGAGGGAATCTTATTAAAATTTCCATAAGAGTTGTTGTAGGAATTACCATAATTATTAGAGTAATTACTAGGGAACGGCCTAGAATTAAAGTTTTCTCTATATGTGTTGTTACTAAAATTGTTCCTACCAACAAAATTCACATACATAGATTCATTATTATTATCAATCAAAGTGGACAAATGCATATCATTAGGATCAGAAGAAACACTCTTATTAGCAAACAATTTCATAAGTTCATCCATCTTTCCACTCAAAACATTAATCTCTTCAATTGCATGAACCTTTTTACTAGTAGATCTTTCGGTGTGCCATTGAGAATAATTGACCATAATATTATCTAGGAGTTTAGTAGCTTCTCCTAAAGTGATTTCCATAAAAGTGCCTCTCGCGTCCGAGTCTAAAAGATTTCTAGAAGCAAAATTCAATCCGGCATAATTTTTTTGTATAATCATCCATAAATTCAAACCATGTGTAGGGCAATTACGTATCATTAATTTCATCCTCTCCCAAGCTTGTGCAACATGCTCATGATCAAGTTGCTTAAAATTCATGATATCGTTTCTAAGAGAGATGATCTTAGCGGGAGGAAAATACTTAGAGATAAAAGCATCTTTGCACTTATTCCATGAATCAATACTATTTTTAGGCAAAGAAGAAAACCAAGTTTTAGCACGATCTCTAAGCGAAAACGGAAATAGCTTCAATTTAACAATATCATTATCCACATCTTTCTTTTTTTGCATATCGCACAAATCAACAAAGTTGTTTAGATGGGTAGCGACATCTTCACTAGGAAGGCCAGAAAATTTATCTTTCATGACAAGATTCAACAAAGCAGCATTAATTTCACAAGATTCAGCAACGGTAATAGGAGCGATCGGAGTGCTAATAAAATCATTGTTGTTGGTATTGGAAAAGTCACACAATTTAGTATTGTCTTGAGCCATTGTGAAAAACAATCCAACATACAAGCACACAAGAAGCAAGCGAAAAGAGACGAACGGAAAAAGGGCGAATAAAACGGCAAGGGTGAAGTGGGGAGAGGAAAACGAGAGGCGAATGACAAATAATGTAATGTGAGGCATAAGAGTTTGTGATGGGTACTTGTTATGTCTTGACTTGTGCGTAGATCTCCCCGGCAACGGCGCCAGAAATCCTTCTTGCTACCTCTTGAGCATGCGTTGGTTTTCCCTTGAAGAGGAAAGGGTGATGCAACAAAGTAACGTAAGTATTTCCCTTAGTTTTTGAGAACCAAGGTATCAATACAGTAGGAGACTACATGCAAATCCCTAGTACCTGCACAAACAATCAAGAACCTTGCAACCAACGCGATAAAGGGGTTGTCAATCCCTTCACGGCCACTTGCAAAAGTGAGATCTGATAGAGATAATAAGATAAATATTTTTAGTATTTTTGTTGTATAGATTGAAAAGTAAAGATTGCAAAATAAACGGCGACAAAAATAGCTAGTTGACGGGAGATTAATATGATGGAAAATAGACCCGGGGCCATAGGTTTAACTAGTGGCTTCTCTCAAGATAGCATATTATACGGTGGGTGAACAAATTACTGTCGAGCAATTGATAGAAAAGCGCATAGCTATGAGAATATCTAGTCATGATCATGTATATAGGCATCACGTCCGTGACAAGTAGACCGAAACGATTCTACATCTACTACTATTACTCCACACATCGACCGCTATCCAGCATGCATCTAGAGTATTAAGTTCATAAGAACAGAATAACTCATTAGGCAAGATGACATGATGTAGAGAGATAAACTCAAGAAATATGATATAAACCCCATCTTTTTATCCTTGATGGCAACGATACAATACGTGCCTTCATCGCCTCTTTATCATTTGGGAAAGGACACCGCAAGATTGAACCCAAAGCTAAGCACTTCTCCCATTGCAAGAAAGATCAATCTAGTAGGACAAACCAAACTGATAATTCGAAGAGACTTGCAAAGATATCAAATCATGCATATAAGAATTCAGAGAAGAATCAAATATTGTTCATAGATAATCTTGATCATAAAACCCACAATTCATCGGATCTCGACAAACACACCGCAAAAAGTATTACATCGAATAGATCTCCAAGAGAATCGAGGAGAACTTTGTATTGAGATCCAAAGAGAGAGAAGAAGCCATCTAGCTAATAACTATGGACCCGAAGGTCTATGGTAAACTACTCACACATCATGGGAGAGGCCATGGTGTTGATGTAGAGGCCCTCAGTGATCGATTCCCCCTCCGCCGGAGCGCCGGAAAAGGCCCCAAGATGGGATCTCACGGGTACAGAAGGTTGCGGCGGTGGAAAAAGTGTTTCATGGCTCCCCTGGATGTTTTCAGAGTCTAAGAATATATATAGGCGAAGGAAGTAGGTCGGTGGAGCTACGAGGGGCCCACAAGGGTGGGGGGCGCGCCTCCCTGCCTCGTGACCGCCTTGTTGCTTCCTTGCGGTCCACTCCAAGTCTCCTGGATTGCGTTTGTTCCAAAAATGATCCTCGTGAAGGTTTCATTCCGTTTGGATTCCGTTTGATATTCCTTTTCTGCGAAACACTTGAAATAGGCAAAAAAACAGCAATTTGCACTGGGCCTTCGGTTAATAGGTTAGTCCCAAAAATAATATAGAAGTGCATAATAAAGCCCATTAAACATCCAAAACAGATAATATAATAGCATGGAACAATAAAAAATTATAGATACGTTGGAGACGTATCAACAACCCACCTGGGCGCGCTTGGAGGGGGGGCGTGCCCTGGTGGGTTGTGTCCACCCAGGTGCCCCCCTACGGTGGTTCTTGGCTCCAGAAATTCTCTTTTATTATATAAAAAATCCTCGCAAAGTTTCGTTCCATTCTGAGAACTTTTATTTCTGCACAAAAACAACACCATGGTAGTTTTGCTGAAAACAGCGTCAGTCCGGGGTTAGTTTCATTCAAATCATGCAAATTAGAGTCCAAAATAAGAGGAAAAAAATGTTAGGAAAAGTAGATACGTTGGAGACGTATCAGAGCCTCCTCTAGTTCTTCTAGTTCTAGTTCTAGTTCCAGTTGGTCCTAGTTGACTAATTAGAGCTAGACTAATTCTCTAATCCTCATAATTAGAAGCCATGTGTAGTTATAATCTCCTCCCTCTAAACTTTCGGTGACGATTAGCTCTGGACGACGAAGCGTTGTCGTATCGTGAAGGCTGTACGCTTGCAACCAAGTAGAGAGGTCTTGCTTTCGGTCTTCCATTCGAGGGACTGTTCGTGGGCTGTTCGCGGGATCGTTCATCGACAGTTCGAGAGACTCCAAGTGCAACCTACACCAACATGTTATTCTTCCGCTGCAACTCGGTGACGGTAATGATCATGATCCCAACTTGTTAGGCATCTTCATATTGACCTTGGGTGTGCGTAGGCGCTATTTTTTGTTTTCTACTACATTTTCCAACAGTAAGATCACAAGGATCTTTTCTACGAGATTACACAAAGGAATGGTTCACGAAGGACACTCACCCATGAAGGGTCCTTGAAGGAGCAACCTATCCATTCCACCATGGCGTACACCCACGAAGGACTAGCCTCAGGATGGTAGATCTTCACAAAGTAGGCGATCTCCAAGTCCTTACAAACTTTTTGGGTTGTTCATATATTTGAAGATTTCCAAGAACCTAGCAGATCTAGGAAGGCACACACCCTCGAAAAGTAATAAGATACACGTTGTTTGGTGATGAATCCCTTGCTCTTGTGCTTCAAAAGATAATCTCATCAACACTCAGACTCTCTCAGTATTTGACTATTGGATTGGAGAAGGTAGGAGTGGAAAGCAAGAGAGGATTAGATCTCAAAGGATTGGCATGGATGGTTGTGGTAGAAAGCCCTTTGAAATCAACACAAGGAGGTGGATTTATCTCTCAGAACATGTGATGGGAGTGGATTTTGCTTCAAGTGAGCTAGTTGGATAGGTGAAGGTATAAATAGGAGGGACGAAAATCTAACCTTTACCAAATTTATTACATAGCTCGAAAGCTCCAAAGTGATCAGCTTGGATGTTCCAACATGAACATAGGTCTTTCAGATGCTTCATATGGTCCGACCATAAAGCATTTGGAAGCTCTGAGGTGTACACTTGGGCAGGAGCACACTTTCTGTTGTTGCTTTAGAAATTCCAACATATTTGCTTCGGAAATTTCTGTAGGTTTGCTTTGAAGATTCCGACATGGCAACATAAGGTTTACGAGTAGATTTGGTGATTCCAAGTGGAGTACTTGGAGGCTCTAAATGGGGTAGGTTTATGCAACGGCTAAATCTAGTTAATGTTTCGATGATTCCGACCGGAAGAACTCGAAAGATATATTGGAATCATTAAAGGAACTTCAGGGTGCTTGAAGTTTGATCGGATGGAGCAAGAGGCTCATCATTACAACCTCATCCCCTTTTGATAGAATTGGCATGCCTATGGCTTCAATCTTAGATCACTAAAATGAAAAAGAGGAATCCTCTGGCTTAGCCAATAGTTGTCTTGATGCATTTTGTAGGGGTCACATTCTATTCCTTTGTTTCACCCGCAAGGAACATTTCTTGAAATAAAGCTTGTAGGTGGCATTAGTTCCTTGAGATATGCTGACATTAATTACCAAAATCCACCAAGCGGATTAAATGCACTTAATTTGGCAATGTTTTTAAAGATTATTTGGAGTAACCTATTAATAAAGTGCCAACCCCTGTTTGTCATTGTTTACGTTTTCAAGGCAAATAGATATGTTACAAAATTCAGAAAAACACGAGAGAAGTTTGGAGTCCTAGAGGCCAAATGGGCCAAGCCAACCACCCATGTGGGCCTTAGGGTCCTTAGGCACCCATGTAGGCTCCTTGGACATGATGGCGCCTAGGAATCCAAGGATTCCCCTAACGTTTGGTGTCTGATGGCTTATATATACCTAAAGAACAACTTTAGATTTTTGCTGGATTTTTGTATGTTGCCACCACTACCTGTTATGAGGTGATCTTTGTTTTAACCCTTATCTTGCCCAGAAGCGGGTGCTCGTGCCCGGCGTCGAGGCCCAACCAATGGCAACACCCAGTAGTTTCCTCCGACGTGGACTTGTATGTTCGTTAACGACAGCTAAAAAGGGCGTGAATAAAAAACTTACCTCTGATCTAGGAAGACTCTCCAGCTAACGAATCTTTCGATCTAGGAGGGGGAATTCCACATTAGATGTTCAAGGCGTCCAATAGCTGCCCAAACTCACACGCGAGCGAGGAGATCGATCTGTGTGGACTGGCCCATTTAGCTACCATAGTGTGGTTTTCCCTGTGCTGTTTTTTTTCGTTTTCTTTATCGTTTTTTAGGTATTCTTTTGTTTTTCTCTTCTTCTTTTTCCTATTTCTGTTACTCTTTTTTAGTAATTAACATTTTTTTTAAAAATAAAAAAATGTTGGGACTTTAAAAAATTACTGGAGTTTGATTTTTTTTCATCTTTTTCAAAAGCCACTTGCGTTTTAAGAAAAATGTTGGGAATTTTAAAAGATTTCACTTTTCTATTTTTTTAAATCTTAAAAATCGTTAAGAATTTTAGAAGTCATTTGAAATTTTCAAAAATGTTTGGATTTTTAAAAGTTGCATTTTCCAAATTGTTTGTGTTTTTAAAAATATTTGGAATTATTCGAAAATTGTTCGGTTTTCTAAAAATTGTATGGAATTCTCAAATTTCTGGAAAATTTTGAAGAAAAATTTGAAATTTTTGAGAAAAAGAATAAAATTTAGGAATTGTTCACAAGTTTTTTGAGAATCGAAAATGTGAAAATTGTTCTCGCTTTATAAAATTCAAAAATTTAAAATTTTCACGTTTTCAAAAGATGTTCACTTTGTTTCAAAATTTCTTCACATTTTTTTGAACTTAAGCTACAGTAAAGTCACATGCTGTAGGGCCCGATGCTACAGTAGGATCTACTAAAGTGAGCCCATGGCGCTACAGTACCGCCAATGGGCCGGCCAGTTGAATTGCCCATGTGTGAGTTGCCCCTTATTGAAAGGCCAGTGATACGCGCCAGTCCGTCGGCCGAATTTTCGGCTGGTCAAACTGCGCACACACGATTTAAATAGCTACAACCATACGATGGTCTTCCTTCCGTCAGCTGTTTCGTCAAGAAAACAAAGGAAAAGTCATGGCAGCCATCATCAAGTACAGCCCGTGATCCTCCGTGGACATCAGCCAGCTCGCCGGGCGTCCTCGCCTGCCTGCCTCGTTGCTAATCGCCGCCCTCGTCGCTGGTGGTCGTCATCGCATCCCCGTCCTCATCGGTTCCAGCAGGATGTCGCCTCCCCTCGTAGCAAAACGATGCCGTCGTAGCAAAATGCCCGACGTCTCTATCGTTGCAGCACCTAGCCGCTGCCGTCGTATCACGCCCGTCGCCGCGCCACCGTGCCTCTAGCCGCAGCACTCTGTGTCGCCGCTCGCACTGAGTTGAAGTTTTTTTTTCACATGCTGGTTGAAGTTTTTTTACGCCGGTTGAAGATTTTTTCCACCCGTCGACGCTTGCTGCACGGGGTTGAACGAACGACGGCTGCCAATGAACGCCATTTAAGTGGATGTAGCAGAAATTCGCGCTGGTTGTAGCAAAAAACAGTGATAGCTGCAGCAAAAGCGTTGTCGTCGCCATCCCAGGTCGCATCTCCGCCATTAATGAATATAGCAAATCCCTCATTGGTTGTAGCAAAAGCAGACGACGATTGCAGCAAATAACCGTCAAAAAATGTCGCTGATTCCAGCATCCCGCGACGCGGTCGCAACATGCAGCACCAGCCGCCCTTGAGCTCGCAGCTCCATGATGGCCTGGGCATGGCCATGGTTGCCACAATCACATCACCGACAAAAAAAGATGCAGCTTCGCGGGACTGTGGTTGCAGCTTCTTTTCCCATCTCCGTTGGAGCTTCAGCCAGCAGTGGTGAACTGGATCTTGAAGACGACATGAGGAAGAAAGACAAAGAGGAAGGCTGAGAAAAATAAACAAGCGGTCGTGATGGGCCAAAGCCCAAAGGCAGATGGTGGGCCAAGGAGGAAAAATAACAACGTGAAACATGTATTGGGAGACGTGTGCGCGCTGGATCCCTACGTTGATCGAGTGGCGTGCGTGCGACCGGCCGAAGCTTCGGCCGGTGCGCCGTTGTCAAACGTTTGCCTTATTGAAAACGAGCATTCAATAGAAGCTAGTTCAAAGGAAATGGCAAAATTACTACGTATCATCATGACAAATGTTGTCTGCATGGCTAGTCCAAGAAAAAACAATGGTATTGGCAAAAGAGCTAAATTGCCACGGCAAATTTAGGAAAATTAAGTTTTTATAAAATAAAAAATATCAAGGAAAATTAACTATGTAGACAATGGCAAATAAGGAGAAAAAAAACTACTTGAATCATGGCAACCTATACCAAAAGTGCTGCAATATTACCCTATATCATAAGAAAAAAAAACTATGTTAAAAAATGGTTGATTTGCATTATAAATCATGCTGACTGGGTACTTGGAACTACTCCCTCCGTTTCAAAATAGATGACCTAAATTTATATTAAAGTTAGTACAAAATTGAGTCATCTATTTTGGAACGGAGGGAGTATATATGAATGTAGCCGAATACACGTTCAAATTTGATTTTGTTTACAATACTTCACTAAATGTTCAAGCTTGTGGGACAATGTCCTGGTCTCAATCAAATGACTCGCCTGTCCTAAAATATGGGCATAGTGATAGCAAATCATGGTTGAACTGAACTCCCTAGTTTACCCGCAAAAAAGTCATAAAATATGAAGTATTAATAATACAAAGGCCGGTCTAGATAACGTACACAAGCACAAAAGATGAACTCAGATAGAGATACAGTGAAGAATCGGGAGCTAGCATTTCTTCTTGTGTAATACTACGTACGAGAGAAGTAGTATAGTACTATAACAGTACAACAGGATACCAATATCAAACTGAGACAGACACCAACAAGATAAACTCGCACTACCATCCATATAGGTACTCCCTCCGTTCATAAAAACTTATCGAAGTAATGAATAAAAATGAATGTATCTAGAGTTAAAATATGTCTACATACATTCATTTCTCTGATAAGTATTTCTGGACGAAAGGAGTAGTTTATTGTGCTGCGTACTCGACAAAGTACGTACCCTTCGAGATTAGTAACGACACTGACACTTGACTTGACTCCATCCGTCCATCGATATGGGATACGGCGCCGTGAGCAACTGCCGTACTTCTGGCCGCCGGCGGCTGCCGAGACTGCTCACGGGTGAATACATGGTCTCAGGCGTCGGACCATGTGACGGGCACCTCGCCGATGTCGCTGTCGAGCCCGAGCGCCTTCCACACGGCTTCGGAGGTGTCCACGATGTTGGTCTTGCAGCCGTGGTTGGAGTCGCACTCATCCACCACCTTGGCCTGCACGGTGCGCCCGTTCTTCTTGCTGGTGATGTTGATCATCTTGCCGCACCGGCGTCCGCCCGCGTACCACCTCGTCGACAGCGCCACGATCATGTCCTTGTTGCTGTGAAACTTGCCGTCGCACTCCGACGGCCCGCCGCCGTCCTGGCCTTTCTGGAACCCGTTCACCGTCATCACGCCAGGCGTGCCGCCGCCGCCGCCGGTGCCGCCAGGCGACGGGCAGTGGGGTTTCTTGTGCTTGTGGACCATGCCCGGCACGGAGTCGTCCTCGCCGACGCAGGGGTCCGGCTTGGCGTGGTGCCGGGCCACGGATAACGTGGACAGCTGCAGTAAGATCACAAGCATGGCCACGACCGCGAGGCGCGAGCCTCGTGTTCGCCATGGCTAAGCTTCTGCCGGCTTACCTGCTGCCCTTTAACTTGACTTGCTGTGGGTGGTGATGAGTTGTGGCTGGTTCGAGGAGTTTATATAGGCGCACGTACGTATATACGATACTCTCTCGGTGTGCTCGATACAGGCCTAAAATGGCTGCGTTAGATGACAACTGAATTGTAGAGATGAGTTCGTTTGGATTACATGGTGTCGCTAATATTACAGCGGTAATAACCGAGGGCAGAACACAGCAGGTCGCTCTTGGCAGAGAGAACGTACCAGTTTTCACTACTCCGAGCAAAGAAAATTCCAAAATCAAAGCTTTCTAATCGTGATATACTACGATATGACTAGATGAGCAAGAGCCAAGTGTACCGTAGTTGGTGGTGTGTCCAATGTACATCAATACTATTATGTGTAAATGTTGTTTAATCCCGTAAGTGAGCCGTCTGGAGAGTTTTATTTTAGTAAAATGCAGGAGCTCTACAAGATGGCATAGGTTCTTATTGCACCAAGTGAGTAGTTCACATTGTCGTAGATAATGAGATTATCTTAATACATTAGTTAACATTCAGTACTTAACAACATCGAGACACTCATTTAGCTCAGCAGTAATAATTTTACAATAGTTAACTAAAACATCTGACCATATATTGTAAAATAGATAAATATATCGTGAAATGAGATTCATCATGGCATTTGTTCGAAGAAGAGGAAATTACCTAAAGTGCCTTGATAGAGCATGGACATAACATTGCCCCGAATCTTCAAATTTGGACCAACTTTCAGTTTATGTGTCCAGCCACTAATGGTAATGCATCCACTTCTACGACAAATACAGCAGGTTGACACAAATTTCATTGATTCACCGATTCCAAGTGTGATGAGACCTCGGACCGGCATGAGTTCAGGAAAAACTTGATGAGGCAATTTCTGGTGGAAGAAGAGCAAACAATTTTTTTTCGTTTGAAGGAACACTTATGAATGCTATGAATACAAATCTATAAAATTAATGTAAGTTCATACCTGCATTTTCTTCACAGAGTTGAATCTGTTCAATGTATGAACAAGAGGCACACATATCCCTAGTTAGAATCCAACATTGAAACAGATACAAAGGAATGCAAGACTTTCAATGAACCGGATGCATGCTTTGATTGTTGCCAGTGGAATCCAGCATTACACATCTTGTTCACTAAGGTACGTGTAACATAGTCCATTTTGAAATCACCTAGTACATGTTAGAAATTATTTCAAACCATATTTTAAAATTGAGATGAATTATTGTTTTTAAATAAAAGAAAAGGTTAGAATTATTTATTGAAGCAAATACATTGTTAAGACATTTGTTAATACGTAGCGCAGGTGCAAAGAATTACTAACTTTGGTTAATCATTTATAGGAGTAATGAGCTTTGTCTTGATCCATTAGAAGAAACTGCTCCTCACCCATTTTGGAATTGCCCCTTTGCCCTAGCTTCCCGGGACACCATCTCCTTTTCAAGAACACGATAGCTAGATATATGTCGCCCTAATTTGCAATTTGGGCTAGTCGGTTTTCGAGCGAAGGAAGAGCAGCCAGAGAGAAGGAAGAAGCTCGCCGGAGGGGAGGAAGGTGCTTGCTAGAGGGAAGGAAGGAGCTCGCTGGAGAAGCCCTCTAGGTCTATCTTAGGGTGGCGGGCGACCCCACTATCTCAAGGGTGTGGAGCTGGTGCAAGTTCGCTGGAAAAAAGGCCATGACCGGGGCTGGAAGGATGGCCGAGTGGGGTGGCATGGCGGCGGTGGGCGGCGGTTGAGGGGAGGGCGGGGCGGGGCGGCGAGGCTGGCGTTGGAGCGCCACGGGCGGTGGTGGCTGGCGGTTTAGTTGGTGGTCCGTGGGGGCGGTTGAAGGAAGAAGACATACAGCTGTGTGATCCGTTTTTCAGGAATACGATTGGCGGAAGAAGATGGCTGGCGGCCGTTAGATCAGAGATCAAGGGCAGAGACTGATTCGACTGACTCAATTTGAAATTTCAGGCGACTGGCATCTAGCCAGCCCATTTCAAGAAACAGAGGCATCTCTTTGGTAGACAATATCCTTCCCAGTTCTTACCATGGTGACTGTTCCAAACTCTTTTGCATTGGATATCCAAAATCTTCAAGAATGGACATCCCATAGGAGCAACTTGGACGCACCTTCTCTCCTTCTACTTTTTCACAGAATTAAAAGCAAATACTACACAAACTTGAGAGTATTGATTGATCTGCACCTTAGCCGATTTTAGAAGCTAGTTTGATTTCCCTAGAGCTGGCATTGATTAATTTTCATTATTTCTTTCAGTTCTTGTAATTTGTAGATTTCATATATATTAGCGAAAATTAACTAGCTAACAACTGAAAGGGACTGCCGTAGCCAGCGATGATACAGTGCTACTGGTTGAGCCATATACTACAGATCCTCATATTTATAACCAGGTTTTAGATGCCTGAACTTCCGTAAGTTGCATTCTGATCCAGTTTACCCAGAGTACTTGATTATATTAACAGAGCTGCATACTATTCTATTCGTCTCATAATATATAACGGTTTTTTAGCACTACACTACCGTGAGAAAATGTCTTACGTTATGGGACTACTAGTGAATCACTATCAACTCCGCCACGGGCGACCTGCTCAGTTGCCATTCGCTCGGGTATTACCGCTATAGCACTTAGCGACACCATTAAATCCAAACGCATTGTTTTCGTTTGTACACAAGCAGAAGTTGTTACCCCAAAACAAGCCGTTAATTAATCCCATTTTGAGCACGCCAATCGACGGTAAATAATGGGAATAAGCTAGTGACGCATTGCTGAAACAAGAACCAATACAAGAAAGACACGGTGCCCGCGAGACAGCGATGGTTGTCTATATAAACCGCTCGAATCCAACGCCATAAGCACCCCACGATCGAGCAAGTCTAGCGCACGCAAGCCTAAGCGAGCAGGAGCTTACTAAGGCAGTAAGGCTTAGCAATGGCGTACGCTAAGCTCGCAGCCCTGGCCATGCTTTTAATCCTGCTGCAGGCATCAGCCGGAACCGTCGCCCGGTCGTCGTCGGCCGTTTCGAAAATGGCGTGCAAAAGCTAATGAAAGAATTCATTATTTGGCTCTGTTTAACACTTTTCTTCCCTGTTTGGCCATATAGAAATATCTCTTCCCAATTTGACCCTGAATCTAAATCTGATGCCTCTTGTGACACGGCCATCAATTGGGTTACAACCTATGATCAAAGTCCCCAATTACCTTGTCAATTTTTATTCCACGGACCAAATTGCCCTCACTGCACAACACAAAAAAGAAAATGAAAAAACTAACAACCCAACTGGCGAAAGTGTTCTTTTGCTCGCTAGCTCAAATGCACCCACGATGAACAGTAAAATGAAAAAAAAGGTAAAAGAAAAACTGACTTTTTGGCAATAAGCATTGATGAATTGTCTACATACGTGCAAATATTCGTGAAGAAAAAACATCCCTAATGTTTAGGGCATAAAAACAAAAGCAATGCTCTAAAATGCTTTAAAAATAACCTTTTTTGATTATCGATTTTTTCCGAGAGCATTTAGGGAAAAAAAAGATCGTCATGAAATCTTGTATGTATGTAGACAAGTCGCCAATGTTTGTTGCCAAAAATTCATTTTTTGTTTTTTTAATAAAAAAAATCCACTTTATTATTCATGTGGGAGCATTTAATTCGCGGGTAGAAACCCCATGTCTGTGAACTGGGCCATTCTTTCCACACAGTCAAACTCAACCCCCTCAACGAATTACCCTTCCCTAGACCGAATTCGCTCCTGCCCCCATTTTGAACCGAGGTTGTACGCCAGCCAGAGGTGGAGCCAGGATTTCCTAAAACCTAGGCTAAAATAAAACGGCTATAAATAGCGCCTATACTAGTATACCACACGTACTGATGCATCTTACAAGTACACCACAGATTCACAGTTCGGACCAGATGTATACTTCATTTTTATGAGAGCAAATTTGAAAAAAAAATCATGTAATAAATAATTTAACGAAGTGCATCATTGCAAAAGCTGGTACTCATCATTTCTTTGAACTCATCATTTCTTCATCATCAATAGTATAAGGACCCGAAGTTGTCAAGATAAAGTTCAGTATTAAAAATTGAGACTCTAGACATAGGCCAAGTCAATTGCATAAAGTTTGAAAATAAGAACATAATATACCATCATCACAAAATGCATGAGGTGGACACATGGTTCATTTCCTTGTGCATTAGTAGCTACGGCTCGTAATGTAGGCGAAACTGCTCCACGGCCGACACTACATGCACGATTCATGCACAATTGAAAATTAGAGGGGATGTGTTCTAGATGCTCGTAATAAAGTTCGCACCCCCTGTAACTCACACACCAATCAACAGAGCTCCCTCAGCACCGAGACGTAGGGCTTTTACCTCCTTCGAGAGGGGTCTGAACTCCTAAATCCGAGTGTACATCTTCACCGTAGCTAGGACTCTGCCCTCTCCTACGTACACCCATACTCTACTGTCGGATCCGTTCCCACGACAGGTGGTCCGGCCGGTGGTCTGTGGGGGCGGTTGGGGAAGGAGGCGTCGGGAGGAAGAAGACAAGCGGCTGTGTGATCCATTATTTTCAGGAAAACGGTTGGAGGAAGAAGATGGCTGGCGGCCGTCAGATCAGAGATCAAGGGCAGAGACTGATTCGACTGACCCAATTTGAAATTTCACGTGACTGTCACCTAGCTAGTCCCTTTCAAGAAAGAGAGGCATCTTTTTGCTAGACAATATCCTTCTCACCATGGTGACTCTTCCAAACTCTTTTGCATTGGATATTATCAGCTTGGGCCGTTGGAACATTTGGATTCAAAGAAACTCCAAAATCTTCAAGAATGGACATCCCACATGATCCACTTGTTGGCACCTCCTCTCCTTCTACTTTTTCACAGAATTAAAAGTAAATACTACACATACTTGAGAGGCTCGATTGATTTGAACCTTAGCGGATTTTATAAGCTAGATGGATTTGCCTAGAGCTGGCATTGGTTAATTTTTTTAATTTCTTTCAGTTCTTGTAATTTGTAGATTTCATATATATTAATGAAAATTAGTTAGCTGACAGCTGAAAGGGACTGGCGTTTTTTTAGAACGAAGACGCCGGAGGCGTCCTGTTGGAAATATGCCCTAGAGGCAATAATAAAATGGTTATTATTATATTTCCTTGTTCATGATAATTGTCTGTTGTTCATGCTATAATTGTCTTATCCGGAAATCATAATACATGTGTGAATACATAGACCACAACATGTCCCTAGTGAGCCTCTAGTTGACTAGCTCGTTGATCAACATATAGTCATGGTTTCCTGACTATGGACATTAGATGTCATTAATAACGGGATCACATCATTAGGAGAATGATGTGATGGACAAGACCCAATCCCAAGCATAGCACAAGATCGTGTAGTTCGTTTGCTAGAGCTTTTCCAATGTCAAGTATCATTTCCTTAGACCATGAGATCGTGTAACTCCCGGATGCCGTAGGAGTGCTTTGGGTGTGCCAAACGTCACAACGTAACTGGGTGGCTATAAAGGTTCACTACGGGTATCTCTGAAAGTGTCTGTTGGGTTGGCACGAACCGAGACTGGGATTTGTCACTCCGTATGACGGAGAGGTATCTCAGGGCCCACTCGGTAATGCATCATCATAATGAGCTCAATGTGACCAAGTGTTTGGTCATGGGATCATGCATTACGGTACGAGTAAAGTGACTTGCCGGTAACGAGATTGAACGAGGTATTGGGATACCGACGCTCGAATCTCGGGCAAGTAACGTACCGATTGACAAAGGGAATTGTATACGGGATTGATTGAATCCTCGACATCGTGGTTCATCCGATGAGATCATCGAGGAGCATGTGGGAGCCAACATGGGTATCCAGATCCCGCTGTTGGTTATTGACCGGAGAGTCGTCTCGGTCATGTCTGCGTGTCTCCCGAACCCGTAGGGTCTACACACTTAAGGTTCGGTGACGCTAGGGTTGTAGAGATATTAGTATGCGGTAACCCGAAAGTTGTTCGGATTCCCGGATGAGATCCCGGACATCACGAGGAGTTCCGGAATGGTCCGGAGGTAAATATTTATATATAGGAAGTCAAGTTTCGGCCATCGGGAAAGTTCTGGGGGTAATCGTATTGTATGGGACCACCGGAAGGGTCCCGGGGGTCCACCGGGTGGGTCCCGGAGGGCCCCATGGGCTGAAGTGGGAGGGGGAACCAGCCCCTGGTGGGCTGGTGCGCCCCCCTTTGGGCCTCCCCTGCGCCTAGGGTCGGAAACCCTAGGGGTGGGGGGGGGGCGCCCCACTTGGCTTGGGGGGAAGCCACCCCTTGGCCGCCGCCCCCCTTGGAGATTGCATCTCCTAGGGCAGCGCCTGTGGCCCCTATATAAAGAGGGGGGGGGGAAGGGAGGGAGGGCAGCTGCACCCTTGCTCCTGGCGCCTCCCTCTCCCTCCGTAACACCTCTCCTCCCCGCTTGCGCTTGGCGAAGCCCTGCCGGGATCCCGCTACTTCCACCACCACGCCGTCGTGCTGCTGGATCTCCATCAACCTCTCCCCCCCCCTTGCTGGATCAAGAAGGAGGAGACGTATTCCCAACCGTACGTGTGTTGAACGCGGAGGTGCCGTCCGTTCGGCACTTGGTCATCGGTGATTTGGATCACGGTGAGTACGACTCCATCAACCCCGTTCTATTGAACGCTTCCGCTCGCGATCTACAAGGGTATGTAGATGCACTCCTCTCTCTCGTTGCTAGATAACTCCATAGATTGATCTTGGTGAAGCGTAGAAATTTTTTATTTTCTGCAACATTCCCAACAGTGGCATCATGATCTAGGCCTATGCGTAGTTTCTATGCACGAGTAGAACACAAAGCAGTTGTGGGCGTCGATCTTGTCTATTTACTTGCCGTTACTATTCTTATCTTGATTCTGCGACATCGTGGGATGAAGCGGCCCGGACCGACCTTACACGTACGCTTACGTGAGACAGGTTCCACCGACTGACATGCACTAGTTGCATAAGGTGGCTAGCGGGTGTCTGTCTCTCCCACTTTAGTCGGATCGGATTCGATGAAAAGGGTCCTTATGAAGGGCAAACAAAAATTGGCAGATCACGTTGGGGTTTTGACGTAGGTAAGAAACGTTCTTGCTAGAACCCTAATGCAACCACGTAAAAACATGCAACAACAATTAGAGGACGTCTAACTTGTTTTTGCAGCATGTGCCGTGTGATGTGATATGGCCAAAAGGTGTGATGAATGATATATGTGATGTATGAGATTGATCATGTTCTTGTAATAGGAATCACGACTTGCATGTCGATGAGTATGACAACCGGCAGGAGCCATAGGAGTTGTCTTAATTTATTTATGACCTGCGTGTCAACATAAACGTCATGTAATTACTTTACTTTATTGCTAAACCGTTAGCCATAGTAGTAGAAGTAATAAATGACGAGACAACTTCATGAAGACACGATGATGGAGATCATGGTGTCATGCCGGTGACGAAGATGATCATGGCGCCCCGAAGATGGAGATCAAAGGAGCAATATGATATTGGCCATATCATGTCACTATTTGATTGCATGTGATGTTTATCATGTTTTGTTTCTTATTTGCTCAGTACGACGGTAGTAAATAAGATGATCCCTCATAATAATTTCAAGATAATGTTCCCCCTAACTGTGCACCGTTGCGAAAGTTCGTTGTCTCGAAGCACCACGTGATGATCGGGTGTGATAGATTCTAACGTTCACATACAACGGATGTAAGCCAGATTTACACATGCAAAACACTTAGGTTGACTTGACAAGCCTAGCATGTACAGACATGGCCTCGGAACACAAGAGACCGAAAGGTTGAACATGAGTCGTATGGAAGATACGATCAACATGGAGATGTTCACTGATGATGACTAGTCCGTCTCACGTGATGATCGGACACGGTCTAGTTGAGTCGAATCATGTATCACTTAGATGACTAGAGGGATGTCTAATCTGAGTGGGAGTTCAATAAATAATTTGATTAGATGAACTTAATTATCATGAACATAGTCTAAAAACTTTGCAATATGTCTTGTAGATCAAATGGCCCACGCTAATGTCAACCTCAACTTCAACGCGTTCCTAGAGAAAACCAAGCTGAAAGATGATGGCAGCAACTATACGGACTGGGTCCGGAACCTGAGGATCATCCTCATAGCTGCCAGGAAACAATATGTCCTAGAAGCACCGCTAGGTGAAGCACCCATCCCAGAGAACCAAGATGTTATGAACGCTTGGCAGCAGCGTCGTCGATGATTACTCCTCGTTCAATGCGGCATGCTTTACAGCTTAGAACCGGGCTCCAAAAGCGTTTTGAGCAACACGGAGCATATGAGATGTTCAAGAGCTGAAAATGGTTTTCCAAGCTCATGCCCGGTCGAGATATGAAGTCTCCGACAAGTTCTATAGTTGTAAGATGGAGGAGAATAGTTCGCGGTGAGCACATACTCAAAATGTCAGGTTGCACAACCGCTTGACTCAGCTGGGAGTTAATCTCCCGGATGATGCGGTCGTTGACAGAATCCTTCAGTCGCTCCCACCGAGCTACAAGAGCTTTGTGATGAACTTCAATATGCAGGGGATGGAAAAGACCATTCCTGAGGTATATTCAATGCTGAAATCAGCGGAGGTGGAGATCAAAAAGGAACATCAAGTGTTGATGGTGAATAAAACCACTAAGTTCAAGAAAGGCAAGGGTAAGAAGAAGGACGGCAAGGGAGTTGCCGCGCTCGGTAAGCGAGTTGCCGGGAAGAAGCCAAAGAATGGACCCAAGCCTGAGACTGAGTGCTTTTATTTCAAGGGAAAGGGACACTGGAAGCGGAACTGCCCCAAATACTTAGCGGACAAGAAGGCCGGCAACACTAAAGGTATATGTGATATACATGTAATTGATATGTACATTACCAGTACTCATAGTAGCTCCTGGGTATTTGATACCGGTGTGGTTGCTCATATTTGTAACTCAAAACAGGAGCTGCAGAATAAATGGGGACTGGCGAAGGACGAGGCGACGATGCGCATCAGGAATGGTTCCAAGGTCGATGTGATCACCGTCGGTACGCTACCTCTATATTTACCTACGGGATTAGTTTTAAACCTCAATAATTGTTATTTAGTGCCAGCTTTGAGCATGAACATTGTATCTGGATCTCGTTTAATGCGAGATGGCTACTCATTTAAATCCGAGAATAATGGTTGTTCTATTTATATGAGAGATATGTTTTATGGTCATGCCCCGCTGGTGAATGGTTTATTCTTAATGAATCTCAAACGTAATGTTACACATATTCATAGTGTGAATACCAAAAGATGTAAGGTTGATAATGATAGTCCCACATACTTGTGGCTCGCCGCCTTTGTCATATAGGTGTCAAACGCATGAAGAAGCTCCATCGGATGGACTTTTGGAGTCTCTTGATTTCGAATCATTTGACACGTCACGAACCATGCCTCATGGGTAAAATGACCAAGACTTCGTTCTCCGGAACAATGGAGCGAGCAACCAACTTATTGGAAATTATACATCTTGATGTAAAGCGGTCCAATGAGAGTTGAGGCTCGCGGTGGCTAACGTTATGTTCTCACTCTCACTGGTGACTTATGTAGATATGGGTATGTCTATTTGATGAAACACAAGTCTGATACCTTTGAAAAGTGCAAGGAATTTCATAATGAGGTAGAGAATCAACGTGACCGAAAGATAAAATTCTTACGATCAGATCGTGGGGGAGAATATCTAAGTCACGAATATGGTACACACTTAAGGAAATGTGGAATCGTTTCACAACTCACGCCGCCTGGAACACCTCAGCGTAACGGTGTGTCCGAACGTCGTAATCGCACTCTATTGGATATGGTGCGATCTATGATGTCACTCACTGATTTACCGCTATCATTTTGGGGATATGCTCTAGAGACAACTACATTCACTTTAAATAGGGCACTGTCTAAATCCGTTGAGACGACACCGTATGAATTATGGTTTGGGAAGAAACCTAAGCTGTCGTTTCTAAAAGTTTGGGGATGCGATGCTTATGTCAAGAAACTTCAACCTGAAAAGCTCGAACCCAAGTCGGAAAAATGCGTCTTCATAGGATACCCTAAGGAAACCATTGGGTATACCTTCTACCTCAGATCCGAAGGCAAGATCTTTGTTGCCAAGAACAGGTCCTTTCTGGAGAAAGAGTTTCTCTCGAAAGAAGTAAGTGGGAGGAAAGTAGAGCTTGATGAAGTACTGCCTCTTGAAACGGAAAGTGGCGCAGCTCAGGAAGATGTTCCTGTGGTGCCTGCACCGATTAGAGAGGAAGTTAATGATGATGATCAAGGTACTTCGGATCAAGCTCCTACTGAACTTCGTAGGTCCACAAGGACACGTTCTACACCAGAGTGGTACGGCAACCCCGTCCTGAAAATCATGTTGTTAGACAACGGTGAACCTTCGAACTATGAAGAAGCAATGGCGGACCCAGATTCCAACAAATGGCTTGAAGCCATGCAATCCGAGATAGGATCCATGTATGAAAACAAGTATGGACTTTGACAGACTTGCCCGATGATCGGCGAGCGAAAGAGAATAAATGGATCTTTAAGAAGAAGACGGACGCGGATGGTAATGTTACCATCTATAAGGCTCGACTTGTCGCTAAGGGTTATCGACAAGTTCAAGGGGTTGACTACGATGAGACCTTCTCACCCGTAGCGATGCTGAAGTCCGTCCGAATCATGTTTGCAATTGCCGCATACTATGATTATGAGATATGGCAAATGGACGTCAAAACAACATTCCTCAACGACTTTCTTAAGGAAGAATTGTATATGATGCAGCGGAAGGTTTTGTCGATCCTAAGAATGTCGACAAGGTATGCAAGCTCCAAATACCCATCTATGGGCTGGTGCAAGCATCTCGGAGTTGGAACATTCGCTTTAATGATATGATCAAAGCGTTTGGGTTTATGCAGACTTATGGAGAAGCCTGCGTTTACAAGAAAGTGAGTGGGAGCTCTGTAGCATTTCTCATATTATATATGGATGACATACTTTTGATGGGAAATGATATAGAATTTTTGGACAGTAATAAGGCCTATTTGTATAAGTGTTTTTCAATGAAGGACCTTGGAGAAGCTGCTTACATATTAGGCATCAAAATCTATATAGATAGATCGAGACGCCTCATAGGTCTTTCACAAAGCACATACCTTGATAAGATATTGAAGAAGTTCAATATGGATCAGTCCAAGAAGGGGTTCTTGCCTGTGTTGCAAGGTGTGAAATTGAGCTCAGCTCAATGTCCGACCACGGCAGAAGATAGAGAAAAGATGAGTGTCGTCCCCTATGCCTCAGCCATAGGTTCTATCATGTATGCCATGCTGTGTATTAGACCTGATGTTAACCTTGCCGTAAGTTTGGTAGGAAGGTACCAAAGTAATCCCGGCATGGAAAACTGGACAGCGGTCAAGAATATCCTGAAGTACCTGAAAAGGACTAAGGACATGTTTCTCAGATATGGAGGTGACGAAGAGCTCGTCAGAAGGGTTACGCCGACGCTAGCTTCGACACGATCCGATGACTCAAGTCACAAACCGGATAATCGCTTATTTTGAATGGTGGGGCGAAGCTGGTGCGATTTGCAAGCAAAGCGTCGTGGCGGGATCTACATGTGAAGCGGAGTAGATGGCAGCCTCGGAGGCAGCGCATGAAGCAATCTGGATGAAGGAGTTCATCACCGATCTAGGAGTCATACCCAATGCGTTGGGGCCGATGACTCTCTTCGTGACAATCTTGGAGCCATTGCCCTTGCCAAGGAGCCAGGTTTCACAAGAAGACCAGCACATCAAGCGCCGCTCAACTCCATTCGTGAAAATGTTCAAGATGGAGACATAGATATTTGTAAAGTACATACGGATCTGAATGTCGCAGATCCGCTGACTAAACCTCTTCCATGAAAGCAAAACATGATCAACACCGTAACTCTATGGGTGTTCGATTCATCACAATGTAACTAGATTATTGACTCTAGTGCAAGTGGGAGACTGTTGGAAATATGCCCTAGAGGCAATAATAAAATGGTTATTATTATATTTCCTTGTTCATGATAATTGTCTGTTGCTCATGCTATAATTGTGTTATCCGGAAATCGTAATACATGTGTGAATACATAGACCACAACATGTCCCTAGTGAGCCTCTAGTTGACTAGCTCGTTGATCAACAGATAGTCATGGTTTCCTAACTATGGACATTAGATGTCATTGATAACGGGTTCACATCATTAGGAGAATGATGTGATGGACAAGACCCAATCCTAAGCATAGCACAAGATCGTGTAGTTCGTTTGCTAGAGCTTTTCCAATGTCAAGTATCATTTCCTTAGACCATGAGATCGTGTAACTCCCGGATGCCGTAGGAGTGCTTTGGGTGTGCCAAACGTCACAACATAACTGGGTGGCTATAAAGGTGCACTACGGGTATCTCTGAAAGTGTCTGTTGGGTTGGCACGAATCGAGACTGGGATTTGCCACTCCGTATGACGGAGAGGTATCTCAGGGCCCACTCGGTAATGCATCATCATAATGAGCTCAATGTGACCAAGTGTTTGGTCACGGATCATGCATTACGGTATTGAGTAAAGTGACTTGCGATACGAGATTGAACGAGGTATTGGGATACCGACGATCGAATCTCGGGCAAGTAACGCACTGATTGACAAAGGGAATTGTATACGGATTGATTGAATCCTCGACATCGTGGTTCATCCGATGAGATCATCGAGGAGCATGTGGGAGCCAACATGGGTATCCAGATCCCGCTGTTGGTTATTGACCGGAGAGTCGTCTTGGTCATGTCTGCGTGTCTCCCGAACCCGTAGGGTCTACACACTTAAGGTTCGGTGACGCTAGGGTTGTAGAGATATTAGTATGCGGTAACCCGAAAGTTGTTCGGAGTCCCGGATGAGATCCCGGACGTCACGAGGAGTTCCGGAATGGTTCGAAGGTAAAGATTTATATATAGGAAGTCAAGTTTCGGCCATCGGAAAAGTTCTTGGGGTAATCGGTATTGTACCGGGACCACCGGAAGGGTCCCGGGGGTCCACCGGGTGGGTCCCGGAGGGCCCCATGGGCTGAAGTGGGAGGGGAACCAGCCTGGTGGGCTGGTGCGCCTTTGGGGTTCCCTGCGCCTAGGGTTGGAAACCCTAGGGGGCGCCCACTTGGCTTGGGGGGGAGCCACCCTTGGTCACACCCCTTGGAGATTGCATCTCCTAGGGCCGGCGCCCCAGGCCCCTATATAAAGAGGGGGAGGAGGCAGCCGCACCTTGCTCCTGGCGCCTCCCTCTCCCTCCGTAACACCTCTCCTCCCCGCTTGTGCTTGGCGAAGCCCTGCCGGGATCCCGCTACTTCCACCACCACGCCGTCGTGCTGCCGGATCTCCGTCAACCTCTCCCTCCCCCTTGCTGGATCAAGAAGGAGGAGACGTCTTCCCAACTGTACGTGTGTTGAACGCGAAGGTGCCGTCCGTTCGGCACTTGGTCATCGGTGATTTGGACCACGGCGAGTACGACTCCATCAACCCCATTCTCTTGAACACTTCCGCTCGCGATTTACAAAGGTATGTAGATGCACTCCTCTCTCTCGTTGCTAGATAACTCCATAGATTGATCTTGTTGAAGCGTAGAAATTTTTTATTTTCTGCAACGTTTCCAACAGTCCGGCTTTAAATTAATAAAGCCCACAAACAGGCATAATCCAACAAGTTCAACAAGTTCAACACGGAACAACAGAAAGTAAAGCGGCCACAGCCAAGGTATGTTACATGCTACCGGCCGAAGCCTGCAAGATAAGCGAAATAAGCAGCAGCAGCTCGCAAACGGCCAATCCAAAAGACTGCATCCAACGGCAAGTTAGTGGCGGGCGCCAATCTGGATCAAACGAATCCGCTCCATAGCCTCCGTCATCCGGTCCGTATCCCGCCGTTTCCCCAACGACGTCCATGTCTGAAAGAACAAGTGGCATTTGAAAATAATGTCAGCCAGGTGAGAAGAAAATTTATGCTCAATAGTCATCTTGTTGCGTGTAGTCCAGATGGCCCACAACAACGCATCCACGCATCTGCACAACACACGCCCAAAACCGCCCGTATGATACAATGCTACTGGTTGAGCCATATACTACAGATGCTCATATTTTTATAACCAATTTTTAGATGCATGAACTTCCGTAAGTTGCATTCTACTCCAGTTTACCAGGAGTATTTGATTATATTAACAGAGCTGCTCCCCGCAAAAAAAAAAAAAAACATAGCTTCATACTATTCTTTCTGTAAACTAATATAAGAGTGTTTAGATCACTACTTTAGTATTCTAAACGCTCTTATATTAGTTTACGGAGGGAGTACTAGTGAATACTGATGCTCATTCTAGAAGTAAATTTTGTCTTACAAGGAGCAGTAGAATCACTATCAACTCCGCCACGTGCGACCTGCTCAGTTGCCATTCGTTCGGGTATTACCGCTATAGCACTTAGCGACACCATCAAATCCAAACGCATCGTTTGTACACAAGCAGAAGTAGTGACCCCAAGACAAGCCGATAATTAATCCCATTTCAAGCATGCCGATCGAGGGTAAATAATGGGAAGAGCAGTGCTATCCAGACGACATTATTTGGACGATTTGCAGCCGACGATTGAATCCAGCGGTGCAATGTTGTTCACGTCCGAGGATAAGATGGTGGATTTTTTTTTAGTCGTGCACGGATCGTCCAAAGCTCATTGTGTGTGGAGCAGTTCCGTAATGGGAAGAGCAGTGCTATCCAGACGACATTATTTGGACAATTTGCAGCCGATGATTGAATCTAGCGGTGCAATGTTGTTCACGTCCAAGGAATGGACGGTGGATTTTTTTAATCGTGCACAAATCGTCCAAAGCTCATCGTGTGTGGAGCAGTTTCGTAATGGGAAGAGCAGTGCTATCCAGACGACATTATTTGGACGATTTGTAGCCGACGATTGAATCCAGCGGTGCAATGTTGTTCATGTCCGAGGAACGGACGGTGGATTTTTTTAATCGTGCACAGATCGTCCAAATACAAGAAACAATACAAGAAAGACAGCGATGCACTGTCTATATAAACCGCTCGAATCGAATGCCATAAGCACCCCACGATCGAGCAAGTCTAGCGCACGCAAGCCTAAGCGAGGAGGAGCTTACTAAGGCTTAGCAATGGCATACGCTAAGCTCGCAGCCCTGGCCATGCTTCTAGTCCTACTGCAAGCATCAACCGGCACCGTCGCCCGCTCGTCACCGGCCGTTTCGACGTCGAAGCTCTCCGGCATGCCGGCGGTGATGACAGTCAACGGGTTCGAGCCCGGCGAGGACGGCGGCGGGCCTGCGGAGTGCGATGGCAAGTAGCACAGCGACAACGACATGCTGGTGGCGCTGTCGACGGGGTGGTACCAGGGCGGGGTCCGGTGCTTTAGGATGATCCGCATAACGAGCGCGGGCACCGGGCGAAGCGTGGAGGCCATGGTGGTGGACGAGTGCGACTCCCGGCGCGGCTGCAAGAACAACATCGTCGACACCTCGAAAGCTGTTTGGAAGGCGCTCGGGCTCGACATCAACGTCGGCGAGGAGACCGTCACATGGTCCGACGCCTGAGTTAACCGCCTCGATCCATCGGTCGCCGAATAATTGGCTGCGCGTGCGCGCGCACGGCAGCTGGGGGTATCCGCAAACTGCAATGTCTGCTCTGTTTTTCTGTTTCTAATAAACGAGGTTTTCTTCCTCTAGATCGCACGGGAGAACTGTGATCATATTAGTACAATGTATGCAAGCAGTAATATGTAAGATCAGTCTGGTTAAGGAAAGTCTGAGTTCAGTAAATCGACTTAGATAAAATTTCGGAGCATTTGTTTCGGTAGGGACTGTGGGGATGGGTGTTTGGGCTGGACATGCAAAAGCCTGACCTTCGAAAGACAAGCCCGGTCCAAAGCGTAGAAAAATACTCTTTTTCTCAAGCCCAAGCCTAGGCCGCTGACAAACCCGAATGCTCGGCCCAAATGCCGAATTTCAGTACTTTACAAATTCAGTTATTCCCATGGATATCCACATTGATCAGGCATCAACTAATTAACGAGCGCTCCTTCGGGAGCCTCACAACAATAAGCGCCACTTGGCACGCTCTCAGCCGCCCGCCATGTGTCGCATTCTGGGGTTTCACTCTGGATTTTATTTTTTTTATTTTTTCGCACGCGTTTTCAGCTTTTTAAATGGTTTTTTTTTTCAGGTTTTTTCAACGTTTCGGTTTTCCACCGGTCTTCCTTAGCTTTTGCAAAAAATTGATCTTTTTCAACAAAAAATGTGTTTTTTTTTCTTCCGCGAGAGTCACGATTTAACTTCCGCAAGAGGCACGGTTTTGCTTTCGCGAGAGTTGCGGCCGTGCCTCTCGGAAAATGAAAAAAAACACGTTTTAAGTCTTTTTTCCTTCCGCGAGAGGCATGATTTTGCTTTCGCGAGAGGCACGGTTGTGCTTTCACAAGAGTCATGGCCGTGCCTCTCGGAAACAGAAGAAAACGCATTTTCTGTTTTTTTCCTTCCGCAAGAGGCACGCCCGCCTCTCGAAAATGGAAAAAACGTGTTTTCTGTTTCTTCCCTTCCGTGAGAGGCACAGTTTTGCTTCCGCGAGAGGCACGGCCGTGCCTCCTCGAAAAAGGAAAAAACACGTATTCTCGTCTTCTTTTTCCTTCTGAGAGAGGCGCAATTTTGCTTCCGTGAAAGGCACGGTTGTGATTTCGCGAGAGGCACGAGCGTGCCTCTTTCGGAAAGGAAAAAAATCCGTGGTCCCGGTTCAGTTCTTTCGTCTGATTTTTTTTGAAAAAAAGTTCATGAAAACCCATCAAAATAGGATCTAGTTTTGAAGATCTCGAAGCGAGGAATCCAACGGTGAAAATGGTTCAAGATCTGGACGCACAGTTTAAAGATAAAACATTTTGAACAAACGGATCTAAAAAACAAAGGGAAAACTCCCCGGTTGCGACAAGTGGCGCACATGCAGCGCGCCACTTGTCACAACTTGGGAAGGTGAGGGTGATCTTTGCCATGAGTACTTCTCAATTAGTGATTTCTTCAACAAAGTGTTGGTAATTCAAAAAAAAAAGGTTACGAATTTAGTATTTCAAGTTCTAAAAGAAAAACAATCCAGAATTTCAAGCCCTAGACAGTTGGTCTCTACGTTTTGTTGTTTTGATCCCTTTCTTTTTCCCGCTAACAATGTCTATGTGATCTATGCATTTTGTTTCTTTGATCCCTTCAAATAATTTGATTCTCTCTCAAGCTAACAATGACTATGTGATCTATTCGTTTTGTTTCTTTGATCCCTTCAAATAATTTGATTCTCTCTCAAGTTAACAATGTATACCTCTCAAGCTAAACAAAAGAGGAAAAAACACCTTAAATATTATTCCAAGCCATCAATGGCGTGCAAAAGCTAATGAAAGAATTCATTATTTCGCTCTGTTTAAAAATTTTCTTACCTATCTGGCCATATAGAAAAAAAATTCTTCCCAATTTGACCCTAAATCTAAATCTGATGCCTCTTGTGACACGACCATCATTGGGTTACAACCTATGATCAAAGTCCCCAATTACCTTGTCAATTTTTATTCCATGGACCAAATTGCACTCATTGCACAACACCAAAATAGGACAAAAACAATCAACCCAACCGGTGAAAGTGTTCTTTTGCTCGCTAGCTCAAATGCACCCATGATGAACAGTAAAATAAAAAGAAGTAAAAAAAAGACTTTTTTGACACTAAGCATTGATGAATTGTCTACATACGTGCAAATATTCGTCAAGTAAAAACATCCTTGATGTTCTGGGCATAAAAACAAAAGCAATGCTCCAAAATGCTTTAAAAAATGACCTTTTGAGTATCGACTTTTTTCGGGAGCATTTAGGAAAAGATCGTCACAACATCTTGTTTGTATGTACACAATTTGCCAATTTTTGTTGCTAAATTTTTTCAGAATTTTTTGTTTCTTTAGTAAAAAAAAATCATTTTACTGTTTATGTGGAAGCATTTCAGTTCGTGGGTAGAAACTCCATGTCTTCGAACTGGGCCGTTCTTTGCCCCACAATTAAACTCATCAAAATCAATGAATTGCCCTTCCCTAGACCGAATTTGCTCCTGCACCCATTTTGAGCCCAGGTCGTACGCCAGCCAGAGGTGGAGCCAGGATTTCGTAAAGTGAAAGTGCGTTATGTCGACTAGAGGGGGGGTGAATAGGCGATTTTTATGAATTCTTCACTGAGGAATTTGCCGGTGAGGAAATTCCTTAGAGAAGAACTACTTGCAGCGGAATAAGTACTCAGAAATAAGCATAACAGAAGACATGCATAGTTATCATGATGAAATGAAAACAATCACAGAGTACAGAAAGCGTAATCACAGGATAACACAAGATGAAGACAAACAGACTGAAGAAATTGAACTGAGGAAATTGAAAAAGTCTTCAGTCAAAGTCTTCAAACACAGATATGAACAAAACACTCAACACAATAATGAGGAAATGAAAGGGTTGAGGAATTAGAACCAGTTAGGTTGGTGAAGACAATGATTTGGTAGACCAGTTCCAACTGCTGTCTCGGTTGTACGTCTGTTGGAGCGGCCGAGTATTTAAACTCGAGGACACACAGTCCGGACACCCGATCGAAAGCACGCAGCTCAGACACCAAGTCCTCACCGTATTCTCCTTGAACTAAGGTCACACAGACTCGTCCAATCACTCGTGGTAAGTCTTCAGGCGACTTCCAAACCTTCACAGACTTGGTCACTCGGCGATCCACAATTCCTCTTGGATGCTCTAGACCATGACGCCTAACCGTCTGGAAGAAGCACAGTCTTCAAAGGTAACAAGCGTCGGATCCACGCAGGATCAATTTCTTGATGATGCTCAATCACTTTGGGTTTGTAGGGGTTTGGTTTTGGGTTTTCCTCACTCGATGATTTTCTCTCAAAGTCCTCGGAGGATGGGTTGCTCTCAAATGACAAGTGTCAAGATCTCTCGGAGCAGCCAACCAGCTAGTGGTTGTAGGGGCGGCTATTTATAGCCTAGGAGCAGCCCGACATGATAAGACATAAATGCCCTTCAATGATATGACCGTTAGGTGGATAAGATATTTTGGGACAGTGGCCAAGAGACAAAGAACGGTCGAAAATTTGACTCTCAAATTCCTCGGGGCTATCATGTTCCTCATCGTGTAGGCAATCCAGACCTTGGCGAATTCCTAACTCCTCGGTCGAAAGAAATTCTCGTGACCGAAAGAACTTCGTCTCATCACATCAAGAAGTTGACTGAATCTGTATGAGATTTCAAAGGCTTCACTCAAGGGATTGGTAGGTGTAGGATTTTGAGTTGAGCATCACATGGAAATTTTTCCTTAGTATTTCCTCGACCCCTTTAACAAAGACGGTGTTTCCTATGACTCAAGAAAGAGAAAATGAAACTACGAAAACAAAAGTCTTCACGCTTCATGTTCCTCAAATGAATACCAAGTCTTCAAGGTCACACCAATTTCTTCACTTTCAAAGTCTTCGAAAGTCTTCAAAATATCAAAGTCTTGGATGAAGAACTTCATTTTAGGGTCGACTTTCTCTGTAAATATCAAATTCCTCATAGACTTATAGACCTGTGTACACTCACAAACACATTAGTTTCTTAACCTATAAGTCTTCAATACACCAAAATCACTAAGGGGCACTAGATGCACTTACAATCTCCCCCTTTTTGGTGATTGATGACAATATAGGTTAAGTTTTCAACGGGGATAAACATATGAAGTGTGAATACTGATAATGAGGAATTTGATTGCAAGATATAGAAGAACTCCCCCTGAAGATGTGCATAGTGAGGAATTTGCTTTTGAGGCAATGCACATTTGAAGAATTGAATCATGGAGATCTCCCCCTATATCTTGTAATTGATACACGCATTTGACATATAATATGAAGAATTTGAAATGCATGATGAAATATGGTGCTTGATGAAATGCAAAGTAACGCATCAAGAGTATCAGAGCCCAAATCGATTTGCTATGAAGATTTTCAAGGAGCTCAAGAGAATCAGAGCATAGTGCAGAGCATAATGCATCAAAAGTATCAAAGCACCATCGGGTTTAAGATTACAACTCGATCCAATAACGAGAGTTGTAACTTAACAAGAATAAATTACTATATATAGGCAAAAACTAGACCCGCTTGAAGACTAACTCAAATTTCTCCCCCTTTGTCATCAAATGACCAAAAGGATCGAAACTGAGGACTAACGCTCCTGAAGAATTTCATGTTGAAGACGGAGCGCCAACATTGTTGGGGTTGTTTGTTGAAGTAGGACCAGCCGCGGTGTCTTCCAAGTCTTCATTTTCATCAGTGTCGCGAGATGAAGAATAGGAGCTGGCCACCAAGGAAGGAACTTTGACCTTCTTGAATTTCTTCTGAGGAGGTGCGTACCACCAAATTCTTCCTTGAGTCCCATTGACGCCGCTTCTTCTTCACTTGAGACATGTGAAAGAATAGCCAGTGCGTTTGAAGGTTTCATGGAGGTAGTAGTGGTTTTTCTTCACCGCATTGTGTGTTGAGGTTATGTTGTGAAGAAAAGTACCAAACCGACGCTTGACCCATTTATGATTACGATCAACCTTCCGATGAAGACCGAGGAGTAACTCACGATCACCATCACCACAGGTGCGAGCTTGAGGACTTTGCTTGACCGAGGTATTTGCGGCTGAGTCATGTGTGGCGAGTCATCATTGGTGGAGTAGGATGCTGCTTGCTAAACTGTCCATCCAATGGACGAATGCCTTCATCGATCACAGCAGTAGCCTTGCCCTTGTCATCAGCTGAGGTAAATGTCCGTTTGAGGACTTCAATCGGAGGCAAGTAGCTGCAGTGGTTCAAAGTATCAGCCTTGTAATTGAGTGAAGACCTTGTCCTGATGAGTCTCATAATCCAAGGCGCATAAGGCTTCAGCTCAAATGGTGACATAGCTATGTTTGCCAGAGTCCTCATGAAGAAATCATGGAAGTTGACTGGAACGCCATGGATGATATTGAAAAGCATATTCTTCATGATGCCAATGACTTCTTTATCGTTCGAGTCGTGGCCTTTGATAGGACTCATTGTCTTCGTCAGAATCCGATAGACAGTCCGAGGCACATATAATAATTCCTTGACGAGGAATTTGGTTCTTGGGGCCTGCCTTGGCTTCAAAGGCTTCATCAGCACTTGCATATAGTGATCTGAAAGTTCGGTTCGTCGAGATACGACGTGCACCATCAAGTGGAGGATCGAGTGGTAGGGCACGAAGCAATTCGATTCTTTGGTGCCTTGTAGTGAGTATTTTCACCATCCAATCTAAGACCCATGAGTTCACGTCTTCAAAGATCTCCGTGATGTGCAACATTGCATAAAACTCAAGAATTAGTTCTTCATTCCATCACGATATCGGTGCAGAAATTTAGAAGTCCCGTCGTGAAGAACACCGAGGATCGGCTCAAAGCTCGGCAGCGACTCCATATCCACATGAGGAATATGAGCATGATCAAGATTTTATCCTTGTTGAAGAGCACCGAGGAATAGAAGTTGGCTTGGTGGCAGTCCGAAACGCCTCTTCCTAATGCGAGCGAATCATATGGATTATAATCGATGAAGAACACGTGCTCGGCAAAGAAATCTTCACCTTGAACTTTTGCTTGCTTGAGAACGGATTCTTTTGCTTGGGCAGAGGGTGTCGATGAGTTGCATCACCACCTCGGGAATCGTAAGTTCAGGTTCTTCAGTGAGGAATTTCTTGTTCCTCAACAGATGCGATCCGAGGATCAGCAGAGCAGATCTTCATCAAGACTAGTGGCTGGAGTTTCTTCATGCACGTAACCAGTGGGTTGATTTTCTTGAGTCCACTTGGACTGTTTGTGTAGGGGACCGAGGAATCTGTTGGGCGGGTGAAGAGAGGAGTATTGGGATGCTTGACTTTCCCAAAAGTCATCATTGATCACCGTGTGGTGCATCCAATATCCACATCTTCATCTTCAATTTCTCAACACCAGCCTCTTCACCGTGGACCGAGGCATAGGTGAGGAATGATCGGGTTGAAGGGATTGCATCCACTTCAATTTCTTCATCGATCTGCTCGACGAAGCAGCAGAATGATGTTCTTCATCGATCCGATTGGGATCTCATAGTCTTCTCAAAAGGAACAACTTCCTTTGATGGTATGGAGGAAATTGGAACAACATCAATTGGATTTTCGTATGAGCTGGTCATAGGCCTCATTTTCTTCGCAGTCAAGAATCGACGCAATGATGCTTTCCTTTTCTTCACAGCTGGCTCGCTCGCAGCCTTGGTTTTCTTCACATCGAGGCGATGGAAGAATTGGAGTTGGAGTTAGGCGCAGAGGAGCCGAGGAATGTGGTTCGTTTCTTGAGCGCAATCGATGCAGCTTGCCTGCCTTGAGCAGCTTTCTTCAGCGCACTCATGCAGTTGCCTGCCCCGAGCATTTCTTCAATGTGGAATGGGATCATCAGCCTCGAACTAGCATTTTCATCAGCAGGTTGAACGTCATCGGCGGTCTTGGCATGTTCTTCAGTGGGTTGGGCTGAGGCTTCAGCCTGAGGAATTTCATGTTGCACTAGGGCTGCAACATTTGTGAATTTCTTCGTCAGGTTCACAAATCTGACCTTGGCTCCTTGCCAATCAGCATAATATGAATCGAAGTTTTTGCTGAGGTCTTGAATTTCAGTCTGGACCTTGAGAAGCTCCTCAGGTGTCATCTTGACAACGTTTTTCTTCAGGAACTTCTCCTTCCTGTATTGAGCCTTTTTGATTTCCCTTGCCTTCTCAAACTTCCATTTTTCTTCAGCTATGAAGTGAGTCAACATATGACTTTGTCCAGGTGTCAGATGAAGGTCAGGCATAGGGGTATTGGGATCCTTGTGCCATAGATCAATATAGTCGAGGATTTTCTTCGGATCCAACAGCAGGGGCACGAATGTGCCTTTGGCTCTAGCGGCCTTTTCTTGACGGTCTCTGATGATTTCCGCAAGTTCATCATCAGATGCCTCATCATCAGAAGGCACATGGAATGCAACCTGTTTCTTCCTTGGGCTAGGCCGAGGACCTCATCCAGCTGTTGCTTTGGTCTTCAGCCGAGTCGGGCCAGTTGAAGAAATGGGAGCGGCTGAGGAACTTGCAGAAACGCCTGAGGCAATTGAGAAGCCAGCAGTCCTTTGACATGTAGCTAGGTGCACATGAACTGAAGGTTTTGACGGAGCTGTTGAGGACTTTGGTGGAGCAGCGGCAGTGAGGAATTTGCTTGGAGGGTGTCACGAGGAACTTGGCCGTGAGGGCGCAGATGGTGAAGCACTTGGCTTATGAGCAGGCTTCTTTTGCATGGATTTCCTCGGTTTGACCGAGACCTCGTGGCGATAGCAGTGCAGAATCCTCATTGAATTTCTTCACCGCCTCCTTTGCTTGCTTTGCCAATTTTGCTTGGCGTTTAGCCCATTCATCGTGAAAGTCCTCACCTCGCTTGATGCTTGTGGGATCATCTACTTGGCCAGAGCCAAAGGAGCTCTTGGGCATGGAGGATTTAGAGCGAATTTCTTCATGTACTTAGGAGTTACATATCTGTATTCCTCCATTCCCGTGCCCATCTCCGCTCAATCTTCCGAATACGCACCTTGCGTTGATTTTTGTTTTCTTCATCCGGTGTGCGAGTGAGCATAGATTTCCTCGAGGATTTCAAACGCAGTCATAACCTCGGGTTTCTTTCCTCCTTTCGTGGCTTCTTACCGTCGCCATTTTCTTCGATTGAGGAATTTGAACAATTGAGTTCTCTCAAGAAGTATGCAGTTTTTCTTCGAGGAACGCTGCAAATGAGTTAAGTTGATGAGAACCTAGGGATTCAGCGAATGACATGTGTACCGTGAACAGAGTATAGTTGCGAGGAATTTGGAGAGGTCATATGTTCTCGTAAGGTTTTCAAAAAGAACAGGTTTTGAGGATTTTGACCAGATGAGCCTTGAGGAATTTCACTAAGCGTTCTTTGTCTTAGGTTCCAGAGTTGTATAGATCGAGGATCCACACAATTGAGGAATCTTGAAGAAAATCATTGCTTAGAGAAACGAATCAAGAGATTTGAGGTGTTCATATGTGTGAAGATTTGAAGAATAAACACCTTTGAAGATTTTCAAGAAGATTTGAGAATCAAAGCGAGTAATAAAAGTAACTTTTAATTACCCGAAGTGAAGAACACGACGAACTGAGAAGAACAGTTGGGAAGTTCGTCCGTTCAGATCTTCCACGCCCTAACTTGGCGGAGGAAGACAGCTACGGCGACGGCGGAGTGAAGATTTCCGCGGTCGGCGCGAGTACGTCGGCGACGAGGTCGAGGCAGTGAAGCTTTTCCTCACCGGCGACGATGGAGTAGCGGCGGCGCTAGGGTTTGAGGAGCTCGAACGGGAGAGAGAGGTCGGCGGGTAAAAGAAGTGAGGAAGGGAGAGGGTATTTATAGAGACGGTGAAAACGGATCGCCGAAGATTTAGGACGAACATGCCCCTGACCATTTCCTTCTCACGACATGTGTCACCCACGTCATCGTAGTGGAGATCGTGTCTGATCGTGGGTGAATAGAATAATGCATCGTGGGATGCGGAACGGTTTGAGCGGCAAAAGGAAGGTTTGATAAGATCAGTTTTAAAGTTCCGTTGCAATTTCTTCAGCTGTCAAGGACACAAAGAAGAATTTGAACGAGTTTCAAAATAGAACGCACATGAAGAATTTGTGAATGGATTGGGTTGAGTATAGCATAGAGGGGGAAGGGTCCGATCACATTCACTTAGCGAAAAGCGACTTGAAGAAATAGCCATAAGTGAATGTTGTAGAGGACATAAACCCATATATATATATAGCCAATGAAGAAAGACGACGGAAACAGTGAAGATTTTGCAAAGTTGAAGAATTTGAAAAACTCAAGAATTTCAAAACGAGGAAAACTCAAATTGAAGATTTTCAACTTTGGTGGTGGCGTGACCCAATCAGATAAGAATGATGATTTCAGACACCGCGTACAATTGTCGAGGGTTACGAGAATCAAATTCTTCATTAATTTCTTCACACTAAGAGTGTTATTCTTCATTGATTGAAGAAAACGTTTCTTCATGTGTTGCACATCTAAGTCATCAATTTTGCATAAGTGTCAGGATGTGTGTCCTTTTCAAAGAACATTCGAAGATTCTAAGATATTTAGCTCACACCGCAACTTGCTAAATCTCTTCTCATCCAAGGGCTTAGTGAAGATATCAGCTAGCTGTTCTTCGCCTTCACGTGCTCGATGGAGATGTCGCCTTCAACACATGATCACGAAGAAAATGATGACGAATTTGAATGTGCTTTGTCTTTGAGTGCTGAACTGGGTTGTGAGCAATCTTGATGGCACTCTCATTGTCACAGTAGAGAGGCACATTCTTCACGTTGATGCCGTAGTCCTTGAGAGTTTGCTTCATCCACAGCAATTGAGCACAACACGAGCCAACGGCAATGTATTCAGCTTCCGCAGAGAAGCGGTGATACGCAGCTCTGCTTTCTTCGAGGACCAATGCACCAAAGATCGTCCGAGGAAATGACAAGTACCAGATGTTGACTTGCGGTCCACACGATCACCAAAGATAGTCGAGTCGAATATCCAATGAGATCAAAAATAGAGCCCTTGGGGTACCATAATCCTAGTGTTGGTGTGTGAGCTAGATATCAAGAATATGCTTCACAGCCTTATGGTGTGATTCCTTCGTGTAGCTTGAAATCGGGCACACATGCAAACACTAAGCATTATATCTGGCCTAGATGCACATAAGCACAATAAAGAACCAATCATGGAGCGGTATACCTTGTGATCAAGTCAATACCATTTTCATCAAGGCATAGATGGCCATTTGTGGGCATAGGAATTTTGACACCTTTGCAATCTTGCATGCCAATTTCTTCAGACATCTTTGAGGTATTTCTCCGAGATATGAATATGCCATTTTGTTGTTGATTAATTTGAAGACCTAAGAAGAATTTCAACTCTCCCATCATAGACATTTGATATTCTTCACTCATCATGTAGGCAAATTCATCACTATAACGTTGGTCAAGACATCCAAAGATAATATCATCAACATATATTTGGCACACAAAAGTTCACCATCATAAGATTTAGTAAAGAGAGTAGGATCGAGTGAACCGGTGTGAAGCCATTCTTCACAAAGAATTCCTTCAATGTATCATACCACGCCGAGGGGCTTGCTTGAGGCCATAGAGGGCCTTATTGAGTCTCAAGACTTTGTCGATTCTTTGGATCTTCAAAACCTGGGGTTGAGCAACATATACTTCTTCCTCAAGCTTACCATTGAGGAATGCACTTTTCACATCCATTTGATATAAAGTGATATTGTGATGGTTAGCATAGGCGAGTAATATGCTAATAGACTCAAGTCTAGCAACGGTGCAAAAGTTTCATCGAAATCAATTCCTTCAACTCGTGTAGCCTTGAGCTACTAGTCGTGCCTTATTCCTCACCACAAGACCATTTTCATCTTGCTTGTTGCGATAGATCCACTTTGTGCCAATGATATTATGCTTGCGAGGATCTGGACGTTTGACCAGTTCCTGACATTATTGAGCTCGAATCGATGTAATTCTTCTTGCATGGCCTGAATCCACTCCGGCTCCGAAATGCTTCATCTACCTTAGTGGGCTCTGTGATAGAGACAAAAGCATAGTGCCCACAAAAGTTAGATAAATGTGAAGCTTTTGAGCGTGTGAGAGGACTCTGGCGCTTTAATGTCATCGATGATCTTCTCCACTTGCACTTCTTTTGCAACGCGAGGATGAGCTGGTTGTCGCCGAGGAATTTGATCATTTTCCTCAAAGACCATTTTCTTCAGACATTATCTTCAGTGCATCACTCGACGTTCTTCTCGTCTGACAGAATGAATTCTTCAGCAGTTTCTTGAAGAGGAATGACATCCTTAGTTGCCTTGAACCTGATAGAATCCTCGGTGCTGGTTCGCCTAACACGAAGGTAGGTGCTCTCTTTGCGAGCCATTAGTTTCATCGAACCGCACATCTACAAAGTCAACAATCTTGTGTAGAGTGATGTTGAAGACTCAGAGGTGTGCGAGTCCTTTCCGTAACCAAGCATAAAACCTTCATGTGCTTTCGGTGCAAATTTAGAGTTGTGGTGAGGATCTCTAATCCAGCATTTAGCACCGAAGACTTTGAAATAACTTACATTACGTTTCTTGTTAGTGAGGAGTTCATAGGGAGTCTTCTTGAAGAATTTGTGAAGATATACTGCTGATGATGTGGCACGCAGTGTCAATTGCTTCAATCCGAAACGACTAGGCGTTTTGTATTCATCAAGCATAGTGCGAGCCATCTCAACAAGAGTTCTGTTCTTGCGCCCACGACGCCATTTTGCCGAGGAGTATAAGGAGCAGATAACTCATGAGTAATACCAAGTTCATCAAGATAGTCATCAAGACCGAATTCTTGAACTCAGTTCCATTGTCACTCCCGATGTGCTTGATCTTCACACCAAAGTTAGTTGAAGCCCTCGAGGAAAATCGTTTGAAGACTTCCTGCACTTGATTTTTGTAAGTAAAAATGTGTACCCATGTGTAACGAGAGTAATCATCAACAATAACAAAGCCATATAGTGATGCTTCATTAACGAATACTGAGTAATGATTGGGACCAAAGAGGTCCATGTGAAGCAATTCAAAGGACGAGTAGTGGTCATGATATTCTTCATTTGGATGCTTGGCCTTGGTCATTTTTCCAGCTTCACAGGCTCCACATAAATGGTCCTTGAGGAATTTGACATTCTCGATGCCAATGACATGCTTCTTCTTCGCAAGCGTGTGCAAATTCCTCATGCTGCGTGATCAAGTCGCCGATGCCATAGCCAGCCTTCTGAAGCTTTTGCAAGTAGACACACGGCTGGTTGTGGTCCTGTGGAAAAGTCAACAATGTACAAGTCTCCTCTCCTAAAGCCTTCGAAGACTTTGGAATTGTCAGCTTCCATAATCACAACACAACGATACTTGCCAAAGATAACAACCATATCAAGATCACAAAGCATTGAGACTGACATGAGGTTGTATCCTAAGGACTCAACAAGCATGACTTTGTCCATGTGCATGTCCTTAGAAATAGCAACCTTACCAAGACCCAATACCTGACTTTTGCCTTTGTCAGCAAAGATGATATGCTTCAGATGTGACGGTGATAAGGGAGCATCCATCAATAGATTCTTGTCACCAGTCATGTGATTTGTACATCCACTATCGAGAACCCACTCAGTGGCTTTGGGTTGATCATCCTGCAGATGAATTAGTATAACTTACGATCTCATATACTTCATCGATGAAGAATATGATATCAAGTTCATCGATGAATTTCATCACCAAGATTCAGATAAGCGGATGAGGGCGTGTGAAATGAAAGTTCATTTCATCATGATTAGCCTGCGTCCTTTCGTGCAATTTGTCGGGCCCCAAAGAAATTCTTCAGACGTTAAGGCACGCCGGAGACCTGACCTGCAGAAGAGATTAGTTCTTTTCTTCACCACCCACATCTCAAGGGTGGCAAAGAGTTCATCACTCTGCGAGCACCATATGAGAATGGTGGCATAGAAGCCAAACCATTTCGCTTCACATAAGAGGGGTTAGGGTAAGCATATGAATAAGCGAGAGAAATTCTTCGAGGACTTATGAACATATTGGTTTGAAGAATAATGCACATATTCATAGCCCTTAGCTCTACCTCAAAAGCAGTCGTTAGCACGATGATAATCAAATGAGGACTTTGATCCTTTTGAGGAATTTGATCCATCGAGGAATTTGGTCCATGAGGACTTGGATCCATATGAAGAATTTGATCTGGGGTTCCTATTCTTCACCGGTGGTGTCATGAGGACATTCACTGAAGACTTTCAAGGCACTTCTTGGGAACCCAGATTTTCTTCATAGGGGAACCGTTCCTGCAGTTAGTGCCAACATATCTAGCAAATACTTCACCATTCTGATTTTTGAACATTTTATAGTTTGAGTCAAATGACTCATCAGCAGAATGAGGAAATTCGCACGTAAAGCCAGATAAGGTAGATGGATCAACTGGAGGTCCCTTTGCAGCAACCCATGAGGTTTTGGGATACCGCTCAAAGCTTCCAATATGTTCCATCAACATTGAGTTTCCTCTCAAAGGCAATACCCTCTTTCCTAGGGTTCCTATTGAGGATCTGCTTTTTAAGCACATCACAAAGAGTCTGATGCCCTTTGAGGCTTTTGTACATGCCTGTCATGTACAATTCCTTCACCCCGCATCGTCAAGGATACTAGCAATGTCCTCGATGAGGAATTAGTGATAGCAGAGGCAGGTGAAGAATTTGTAACAGTTGAAGCATTTGAACATTCAGGTGAAGAATTAGCAGATTCACGTTCAATGCACTTTAAGCATGGAGGAACAAATTCTTCTTGAGAAGCGCTGATTTGTTGAGCAAGTAATGAATCGCGCTCCTTCTGAAGATCTTCATAACTCACTCTTAGCTTCTCAAGATCTTGCTTTCTTTGAAGAAATTCATAAGAAAGTTTCTCATGATCGATAAGAGAGTGTTATGATGACCTTGAAGGTTGTCAAGCCTAGATCAAGTCTCTGAAGATTTTCAGTCAGGGCTTTAGTGCGATCCATTTCTTCACCCAACATATCATCACTTTTGTCTAGCATGTTTTGAATCTTTTCAAAAGCCCTTTGTTGTTTTATAGCAATCTTAGCAAGTTTAGAGTAGCTGGGCTTGAGATCCTCATCAGATTCATTTTCACTAGATTCAGAGGAGGTGAAATTTAGTACCTTGGCACCTTTTGCCATGAAGCAATAGGTGGGAGCGTAGTCATCATTTTCCTCATCAGGCTTGTCGGCAGAGTTAGTTTCTTCAGTGTTGAAGATGGACTTGCTAACAAAAGCAGTAGCAAGAGCCAGACTAGCCACACCAGATTCGGATTCTTCAGACTCCTCCTCTTCCTCATGTTCCTCAGATTCAGCTTCAGAGTCCATTTCCTTGCCAATAAATGCCCGAGCCTTTCTGGAGCTGCTCTTCTTGTGAGAAGAAGGCTTTGAGGATTTTGATGATTTCTTCTTCTTCTTTGAGTCATCAGAACTGTAATCCTTGTGTTTCTTCTTCTTTAATTCCTTTTCCCACTGAGGACAATCTTGGATGTAGTGACCGGTTTCTTGCATTTGTGACAAAGTCTTCTTATAGTCACTAGATGAGGAATCACCGCTTCTTGAGGATTTTCCAAAGCGACCACGCCTTGAGAATTTCTGGAATTTCTTCACGAGCGAGTGCTAGCTCTCGCCTAATTCTTCAGATCTCCAAGGCTACTACCGAGTCTTCACACTCAGATTCGACACGCCTTGGCCTTCGTGGCACGTGTTTTCCATAGGCGTAACCATAGAGATCTCTTTTTTCAAAGAAGTCGAACTCGTGAGTATTTAGCCTTCGAGGATATCGGCAGGATCAAGCGACTTGTAGTCAGCTCGTTCTTGAATCATCGCATGCGAGTATCAAATGAAGAATCAGCGATCTTAATAATTTCTTCACCACCTCATGGTCGGTGATGTCGATGGCGCCAAGTGCTTGAAGCTCATTTGAGATGTCGATGAGGCGATCAAGGTTTGTTGAACATTTTCGTTGTCGATCTTTTGAAGCGGTTGAAGAGATTCCAAGAACATCAACTCGAGAGTCACGCTGAGTTGAGACACCTTCATTTACTTTGGACAGCCTGTCCCGATGAGCTTGGCAGATTCCAAAGCACTCACTCTTCCATATTGACCTTTGCTCGATGGCCACATATGATATTCTTCGCTTGAGAATTGAGTTGCTTGAATCTCTTCACATCAGCAGATTCAGGAAGGTGTGACCGAGGGAACACCATTTTCCACAACATACCGTAGATCGTTGTCAATTGCTTCAAGATGCATTCGCATCTTGTTCTTCCAAAGAGGGGTAGTCCGTCCCATCAAGGTAGGACACCTGCCGAGACCTTGATCATACCTGCGGTCGACATAACTAAAACTCCGGTGGTTAAACTAAAATCACACGTAACAAGGGAGTACCTTGCTCGATACCAATTGAAAGTGCGTTATATCGACTAGAGGGGGGGTGAATAGGCGATTTTATGAATTCTTCAACGAGGAATTTGCGGTGAGGAAATTCCTTAGCTAAGAACTACTTGCAAATAAATAAGTACTCGAAGTAAGCATAACAGAAGACACACATAGTTATCATGATGAAATGAAAACAATCACAGAGTACGTAAAGCGTAATCACAGGATAACACAAGATGAAGACAAACGATCAAGAAATTGAACTGAGGAAATTGAGAAAGTCTTCATCAAAGTCTTCAAACACAGATATGAACAAACACTCAACACAATAATGAGGAAATGAAAGGGTTGAGGAATTAGAACCAGATTAGGTTGGTGAAGACAATGATTTGGTAGACTAGTTCCAACTGCTGTCTCGGTTGTATGCGTCTGTTGGGCGGCCGAGTATTTAAACTCGAGGACACACAGTCCGGACACCCGATCATCGAAAGCACGCAGCTCAGACACCAAGTCCTCACCGTATTCTCCTTGAACTAAGGTCACATGACACTCGCCCAATCACTCGTGGTAAGTCTTCAGCGACTTCCAAACCTTCACAGACTTGGTCACTCGGCGATCCACAATTCCTCTTGGATGCTCTAGACCATGACGCCTAACCGTCTGGAAGAAGCACAGATCTTCAAAGGTAACAAGCGCCGGATCCACGCAGGATCAATTTCTTCATGATGCTCAATCACTTTGGGTTTGTAGGGGTTTGGTTTTGGGTTTTCCTCACTGATGATTTTCTCTCAAAGTCCTCAAAGGATGGGTTGCTCTCAAATGACAAGTGTCAAGATCTCTCGGAGCAGCCAACCAGCTAGTGGTTGTAGGGGCGGCTATTTATAGCCTAGGGAGCAGCCCGACATGATAAGACATAAATGCCCTTCAATGATATGACCGTTAGGTGGATAAGATATTTTGGGACAGGTGGCCAAGAAGACAAAGAACGGTCGAAAATTTGACTCTCAAATTACTCGTGGCTATCATGTTCCTCATCGTAGGCAATCCAAGACTGGCGAATTCCTAACTCCTCGGTCGAAAGAAATTCTCGTGACTGTAAGAACTTCGTCTCACCTCAAGAAGTTGACTGAATCTGTATGAGATTTCCAAAGGCTTCACTCAAGGGATTGGTAGGTGTAGGATTTTGAGTTGAGCATCACATGGAAATTTTTCCTTAGTATTTCCTCGACCCCTTTAACAATGCGGTGTTTCCTATGACTCAAGAAAGAGAAAATGAAACTACGAAAACAAAAGTCTTCACGCTTCATGTTCCTCAAATGAATACCAAGTCTTCAAGGTCACACCAATTTCTTCACTTTCAAAGTCTTCAGAAAGTCTTCAAAATATCAAAGTCTTCAGATGAAGAACTTCATTTTTAGGGGTCGACTTTCTCTGTAAATATCAAATTCCTCATAGACTTATAGACCTGTGTACACTCACAAACACATTAGTTTCTTAACCTATAAGTCTTCAATACACCAAAATCACTAAGGGGCACTAGATGCACTTACATAAAGCCTAGGGGTAAAATTAAACGACTATAAATAGCGCTTATATTAGTATACCACACGTATTGATGCATCTTACAAGTACACCACAGATTCACAATTCGACTGATACTTCATTTTCACTACAAGAATAAATTTGATAAAAACATGTAATAAATAATTTAACGAAGTGCATCATTGCAAAAGCTGGTACCTTATTAATGACAACTTCTTTCTTTGAACCCATCATTTCTTCATCAGCAATAGTAGAAGGACCCGAAGTTGTAAAGATAAAATTCAGTATTAAAAATTGAGACTCTAGACATAGGCCAATTCAATTGCATAAATCTTTAAAATAAGAACATAATATACCATCGTCACAAAATGCATGAGGCGGGCACATGGTTCATTTCCTTGCGCATTACTAGCTTCGGCTCATACTGATTTTGTGGGCCAAACTACTCCACACCCGACACTACATGCACGATTCATGCACAATTGAAAATCAGATGGATGTGTTGCACTTTGTTCTATGAGTAGATGGCTCATGGCTGGATATGAAGTATCATGCATGAATCGTGAGAAAAGCATCATCTGCATAACAAGACTCGTTTGTAGGTGATTCATTGGTGTTGGTAGGGTTGAATGCAAGCTGGTTGGATGTTGCTTGAAAAAGGATTTAATTATACGGGTCCTTTAAGGTATCTTCAACGGTAACCCGTAAATTTCCTCCCGCATATGTCCACGGACAGGGGGACAGTCCGCGGATGCGGGAGGACGCTATCCAACTGTAGCCGCATACATTGCAAAATCTTTTTCAGCAAACCAGATAAAATTCGTGCAAACCAGACGGATTTCATTTAAGTTCTAATATAATTTACATAAACGGATGATATTTCGACCATTTTACTAGAAACTATTTAAGAAACGATAAACCATATATCGACGACCACCTCGTAAGCGTGGCCGCCCTGTCCTGCCGCACTGCCATCGTCGTTCTCGTCCCTCCAATGGCACAAGGATGCCGGAGGTCCGCAGCAGCCTTGTCCGGCGGCTGCCTGACGCTCACCGAGGAGCCGCCCCGCCTCCTGCTGCGCGGTGCGAAGGGCCGCCTTGCCACTGCCGAAGGCGCTAGCGGCACCCTGGCGACGGCCTTGCCCTGCCGGTGTTCGCGGAGTAGTTGCTAAGCGAGCACTACTCGCCAATCTTGGCGGGCTCGCCCTCAAGGCGGCGGCGGCGCCTAGCAGCTGTGTAACATCCCAAATTTTCAATTTGGAATGTTATACATTAGGTCATCATTGCATATCATATTTTTTATTTGCTTTTGGTTTTATCCTAGAAATTCTACGCAACTCAAGGACCCAAGGAGAGAGTTGGGGATTTCATTTTTTTTCATATTTGAGTTTTCTCAAATTTTGAAAATAGGATCATTTGATTTTATTTATTTTATCTTCGAATATTTCTTTTATATGAATATGAGAGAGGGAATAAAATGACTTTCCCAAAATAAAGAAATACTGAGGATTTAATAATAAAATCAAATAAGATTTATTTCGGAGTTTTTCGCTATTTTATTTGAATTTAGGAAAAATGTGCATTTTTCAAAATTGCATTTAGGCCCCAAATAAATGTTCATCTTGTCCGGCTTGATTTTAGAAGCCAGGAAAATTTATTTCAGGATTTTTGGAGTCCGTTTAGTATTTATTTTGTTTGTTTTTCTACGTGAAAATTATTATTTTTTTCAAAAAAAGAAGTCCGAACCGACCTTGGGCCGTGTCCGGCTAGGACTCCGCCGGCCGGAGGCCTTTATATAGCGCGCCACCCGGGCCGCCTCAGCCCAAGCCGCCGCCCGCGCCCCAAACCCTAACCCTAAGCCGCCCGCGCCGCCCCGCATGCCGAGGTTGACCCCGCCGCCGCCGCTGTTTTTTTAGAAAAAAACCGTTCGGTTTCTCTGGCGGTTTTTCGTCGGTTTTTTTAAGTTTTCGTTTTTTTATTTAGATCGGTTTTTTTCTTCGGTTTAGGTTAATTAGTGAGCGTTCGCTCGTTCGTTCGTTTTAACGAACGCGTTCATCGTTTAGATCCAGATAATGAACGTTCGTTCGTTAATCTGTTCGTCGTTTTTCTTTTTCTCGGATTTATTCCGTGATTTTTTTGATCGCGATTTCTGATCCGATTTTCGTTTTAGTATAACTTTTCGCTCGTTTATCGGAATCAGGCGATTCAAGCGCCTGGAGTTTCGTCTCGAAACCCTCTTTCCGTTTAACCAACTTAAACAAGTTTTTGCTACTGTAAAAATTGACCTAGGTCCAGATTAGTAAATGAAGCTTCTTTCTTTTGCCGTTTGACTTTTGTTTGCTTTGTTCGATTTGATTCTTTTTGCAAACCAGAGTTCTTAAGTTGAACTTTCTGGTTAAGTATCTGATTTTAGTTTTACCTGTGCATTAGATGAGTACTTATTGTATGCTTGTTTGTTTGTTTGCGATAGAGTACCCGGAGTGCGCCGCTTGCTACTTTGAATCGCTAGGTTTCGCGGATCATCAGCAAGGCAAGTAACACTTTGATCATACCTCTTACTACCCAGTTTTTATGCATTAGATCAATCCTCAAACATTGCATGATTAGGATCTAATTAAATTGTGGGATTGGAAGTAGTTGAGGTAGTACCTATTACCTGTTTTATTTTCAAACCCTTGGGAGTTACTTCTACGTTTGCTTATTATGACATGCTATGCTAGTAGACGTGGATTGGGTGAGTGTATTCCATGACAGATGTGAGATGATTAAATTAATGGTTTACTTAAGGTGGCAACTTTAATACACATCTGGGTGGATTGAGGTACCTGGGTATTCCAGGATTGCCTGTTTTTCTTTATGGACCGTCACCCATGCTCAAAGGGATCATGAGATTATTCATACTAGAAACTTCCGTGTGCAGCCACAAGCTATTACGGGCTCTAGCATAGTTGACTAAGTCATGCGAACTCTTACAGTGGTAGACTAGCAGATGTAGGGGAAAGTAGGTGTAACGGTCTACCCGATCGTAAGGTGGTAGCGCTTCTGAAAGACTATGTCTCGGTCATCCGTTTCTCAAACACCATGTAGTGCAAAAAATCCAACGGAGGAGATCGAGTCTTGTGGGGAAAAGTGCGCAAATCTCTGCAGAGTGTATAAACTAATCATGGTTAGCTGTGTCCCCGGTTATGGACAGTTTTGAGTATCTAGTACTTTGATTATCATGTGAATCTCATCATGTTACTTTAATTAATTTTGTTGGGTTTTTAATGATGATGCTTAATTGGGATTGAGAATGCTGTCAACCATTCTCAATGTTTAACAACCACCATGATAGTTAAATAAATTTATTCCTTTGCAGTAGGGAAAAATTGGCTTTACGCAAAACTGTAACCATAGAGCTTTCCACCAGCCATACATGCATGTAGAATAGCTTTATTCTTTCATTACTCTCTATGTGTTACATTGCCAGCATATTCCATGTGCTGACCCGTTTTCGGGCTGCAACGTTCATGTTGCAAACTTTTCGAATTTACGAGTAAGGTGCCTTTAGGTCGTGGTTCTATACTCGATGATGCCGTTGGAGTTGATGGACTTGCTTATCTTCCAAGCCTTCCACTGTTATCGTTATTAGATGGCCTTAAGCCATATTTATTGTATTAAGTTCTCTTTTGAGACATTCGATGTAATAAGTGTGTGATTGCCACTCTGTTATAAATCCTTCAAATCTTGTCGTGTCAAGATTCTTCGATCCGGGGATGACACCGATGCACGTAGATCGATCGCTTGAGGTCTGGTCGCTACAAGCTGTCTCCGCGGTGGTGATGAGCGGTCGAGCACCCATGCGCGGCGAGGTCCGGGTCATTGCGGACCCATTCCAACGCCACATCCGTCTTGGGAAACGCTAAGCGGCGACCAGCATTGCGCTGGTTGTACCTTGCATGTTGCTGCGCCGCACACTCGGCCTTGGATACCATGCCCCGAGAGCCAAAGGCACCGCCTCCAAGGTAGTGAAGGATGCGGCCACGCGCCTTGGCGATCGCGGGCGGCAGCTCCTCCTTCGCCTGTCAGCGGTGTCGTCATGGTGGCGATGAGGGCCCATTGATCCATGCATAGCGACTGCGGGTCGGGGGCGATGCTGATTCGTCCTTCACGCGGCGGATGCGCTGGGGGATGCTGGCTCCTGCTTCACGCGGCTACCGATGTGGAGGTCGCGGTTGTGCTGCAGGGACGTCGGCTTGTCCTTCACCTGCCTGAGTGGGGATGCTCGGCTCCCGCTTAACGCGAACCCCGCAGCAGGGATGGTGTCTCCTCCTTCACGCGGCCGGCAACGGTGGCGCCGGTGGCGCTGGACCCATCTGATTGACAAATTCTTCATCCGTCAGAGCCGCCCTCGAGAGGAGATGAGGCCGCTCCTGCGGCTGGTCCTCCTCGTCGCGGGAGGAGCAAGCCCCCGTGGATGCGGATGGTCCATGGGAGCGAGGGCGGCGACGCCACGATTCGCCTGACCACAAAATTCCACCATTGACGCCTACCAGCGCGGAGAACGAGGACTTCGGCATCGCCGCTGGGCTCGAAGAGGAGGAAAGGCTCGATAAGGGGGAGGAGGACGGTGCGGTGCTCGGGATGGTGCGGTCTAGGATGGTGCTAGAGTGCGACTTAAATAGCAGCGCCGGAGCCAGCCGTCGGGGGTTGCTACTTCTTGAGCTTGCGTTGGTTTTTACCTTGAAGAGGAAAGGGTGATGCAGCAAAATAGAGTAAGTATTTCCCTCAGTTTTGAGAACCAAGGTATCAATCCAGTAGGATACAACGCGCAAGTCACCGGATACCTGCACAAACAAACACCAACTTGCACCCAACGCGATAAGGGGTTGTCAATCCCTTCACGGTTATTTGCAAATGGAGATCTGATAGAGATGGATAAACGAAAAAGTAATATTTTTGGTATTTTCAGTTTATGGAACGAAAAGTAAAAGATTGCAAAGAAAGTAAATAGGAAACTAAAATTGTAGATCGGAAACTTATATGATGGAAAATAGACCCGGGGACCTTAGGTTTCACTAGAGGCTTCTCTCAAGATAGAAAATATTACGATGGGTGAACAAATAACTGCCGAGCAATTGATAGAAAAGCGCATAATTATGACGATATCTAAGGCAATGACCATGAATATAGGCATCACGTCCGTATCAAGTAGACCGACTCCTGCCTGCATCTACTACTATTACTCCACACATCGACCGACTCCTTCCTGCATCTAGAGTATTAAGTTCATAGAACAGAGTAACGCATTAAGTAAGATGACATGATGTAGCGGGATAAACTCAAGCAATATGATGAAAACCCCATCTTGTTATCCTCGATGGCAACAATACAATACGTGTCGGTTCTCCTTCTGTCACTGGTTCGAGCATCGCAAGATTGAACCCAAAGCTAAGCACTTCTCCCATTGCAAGAAAACCCAATCTAGTTCGCCAAACCAAATCGATAGTTCGAAGAGATATGCAAAGATATCAAATCATGCATATAAGAATTCAGAGCAGATTCAAATAATATTCATAGATAAGCTGATCATAAATCCACAATTAATCGGATCTCGGCAAATGCACCACAAAAGAGTATTACATCGGATAGATCTCTAAGAACATGGAGGAGAACATGGTATTGAGAATCAAAGAGAGAGAAGAAGCCATCTAGCTACTAGTAAAGGACCCGTAGGTCTGACGTAAACTACTCACGCTTCATCGGAGAGGCAATGGTGTTGATGTAGAAGCCCTCCATGATCGAATCCCCCTCCGATAGGATGCCGGAAAAGCCCCCTAGATGGGATCTCACGGGTACAGAAGGTTGCGGCGGTGGAAAAGTGTTTTCGTGGCTCTCCTGGTTGGTTTGGGAATATTTGAGAATATATAGGTGGAAGAAATAGGTCAGTGGAGTCATGAGGGGCCCACAAGGGTGGAGGGCGCGCCCTTTGTCCTTGTGGCCGCCTGGTGGCTTTCCTGACATGTACTCCAATTCCTCTGGATGTCTTCTTGTCCAAGAAAAATCATCGCGAAAGTTTCATTCTGTTTGGACTCCGTTTGATATTCCTTTTCTGCGAAACACTAAAACAAGGAAAAAACAGAAACTGGCACTGGGCTCTAGGTTAATAGGTTAGTCCCAAAAATAAAAAAATTAGCATAATAATGCATATAAAACATCCAAAATAGATAATATAATAGCATGGATTAATAAAAAAATTATAGATACATTGGAGACGTATCAGGGGTCAGCCTGCTTCAATGCAGCGCAGCGGACAAAGTTGGTTTCTCAGGACGCGGCGCCTGCATTGAAGAGGCGGCGACACCCGAGAGGTCACGCCTATCTGCGCCACCTTCCCGTTCGATCAAATCACGACATCAATGCCGGACGCTGCATGCTCTGGACCGACATGAATTCGACACGACGCATGGGATGGAAAGTGCGTGAACAGTGGTGGGTGGTTTGGGTGGGCCAGGGCAGTCAGAAGAGGGCTTGGGAGCGGTCCAGACTTCCGCAAAGCCCCCCATGTTTGTCTCAGGTTTGCGGGAGAAATTGCGTCCAGACCGTGCCGCAGATTGATACAAGCATGCGCTGGATGGCTTCCGCTGTCCGGATAACGCGGTCCGGAAGCATGCGGGAGGTTTGTGAGTTGGGGTTGGAGATGCCCTTAGCAACCAAGCGGGCAGTGTGCATAACCCCTTCTCCCATGTCGCTAAACCTAGAGTGCACGGGAGCAACCCTAATCACCGCTGCCACCCAGCCTCATCCACCCAGACCCCCTCACTGCCTTCGGTGAGTGGCTTCGGGTAAAGCTCATACAATGTTGACGTGGTCATCTCCTTCCCTCCCTCTCGCGAGGCGCACGGGCGAAGCGGGGTAGCTTGTCTAAGCGGAGGTGCGGGGTTCGGCTTGGCGCCACCAGACTCTCGGCGGTCAGGACACGGCCCGATCGCGTGAGGGCGCGCTGGAGGCGTGTAGGGTGGTCACCGATCATCGGTGATATCTGTGTTGTGGGGATCTGCCGCTCTAGCAAGGGCATCAGTTGGGGGCAGTGTGGATGCACGTGTGCATGCGACGGAGGTCCTACAGGGGCCGTTGAGGCAGTTGGTGATTGATGCGGCCGACTCTAGCCATGATGGGCCAGCGACGTCGTAGATCTGGCGTGGGAACAAGTAACATAGAAGTGGACATCAGCTTGTCGTGCACCGAGCAAGTAGCCTCTGGTGAGGAGGTGGGGGTTGTCAAGGGGAGCGCAGCAGGTGGCGGGCCGAAATACGGTGTTGCACGTCGATTGACACGGTTCTTGTTAGTTCTTGCATTGAGAGGTCTGTGGCTCTGCCAAGCGCTCTGAAGGTGGCATGTGCGATGGGCTGAGGAGTAGGTGGTAGCGGCAAGCTAGATCTAGCTGGATCTAGCGAAGATTCGCTGGAGGGCTTGGTCATGCTTGGTGTGTCGGCCTCAGGAGGTTGACCCGAGTGAAAGTCTTCTCTCTTGCCATAGCTGGAGCCGGCGATGACGACACTCTTGAGCGTCTTTTACTTCTTGTTGGCCTCGTCGAGGTGATACTCTTAAATCCAACTGTCGGTGTCAAAACCGGCAGATCTCGGGTAGGGGGGGGGGGCAAACGGCGAGTCTAAGGATCAATGGTAACAAGGGACAATGGGGACACGATGTTTACCCAGGTTCGGGCCCTCCTGAAGGAGGTAAAACCCTACGTCCTGCTTGATTGTATTCGATGAGTATAGGGGTTACAAGAGTTGATCTACCTTGAGATCGTAATGGCTAAACCCTATCTATCTAGCCTATGATTATTCTGATGATCCCTGCGGACTAAACCCTTTGGTTTATATACACACCGGAGGGGTCTAGGGTTGTACAAAGCCAGTTCATAGAGGAAAGGAGTATTCCACCCGGACACCAATCTTGCCGTTCTACGTACATAGGAGTACTACCCGGACTCGGGAGGTGGTCTTCTGCTTTTCCTTCATGGCCCATCAATCCAGCCCCATATCGAATAGACCGGACACCTGAGGACCACCTAATCCAGGACTCCCTCAGTAGCCCCCGAACTTGCCTTCAATGACGATGTAGTATCTGGCTGATGTCTTCGACTTTGCAAGGCGGGTTCTTCGACACACTCCGGATTGACGGCAGTCCGGTTTTGATCTCCATGTTCTGCCTTTATGATTATTTCTCGCCTCGATTTTCACGCCCCAAGCGAATGCGAACGGTCCACAATAATCTTTTACAAATAAGCCCCTTACCATGCAAGGGCGGCATCTATATAAGGAGGTTAGATCCACGAATGTCATCCACATTGCGCAAAGATCATCAGAGCCAACCACGAAAGAGCTTCGAAACATGGCCAGTGCTCCTAGCTCTTCTTCGCGCCCTCATGGACCTTAAGCGGGTGATTGGCGAAGTTGCTCGGTGTCTCACCTCCAGCTGAATCGACTTCAGATGCTGGGATATCTCTGTCCCACAGATCTAGTCTCCGTGCGGGCTGGATTGGCCTCGATTGCAATGATGTGCTAGCAGAGAATTTCCCCAACCCCAACAAGGAGGAGAGGGTGTGCTTCGTCTTGTTTCTTCTGAGGGGTTTAGGATTCCCGATACACACCTTCCTCAGAGGTCTATTGGAATTCTACGAGATCCAGTTCACTACAAAAAAAGACACATCCGTGACATTTTGGGCCGAACGAATTTTTTTCCTGTCATGCTTATGACACTTCTATGACGATAACTGTGACAAAACCAGGTATCATCATAGATGTGGTGGGCTCCTACTTCTATGACAAAAAATCATGACATAAAATGGGCTTTTCGTCCTGGGCGGTTCGGAGATGCAGCTACAAGACATTCTTTGGGCCGTCCATGACGGAAAAAACGTGGTAGAAGCGAGGGCGAGGAAAATATTGGGGAGTTACCGGTTACGGTGGGTGGTCGGGGCCGAGTGATGCACGGAGGTTTGCGCGTTTCTCTCGTACATGTACGCGCGTTTGTGTGAGGCGTTGCGCTCTAACTGAACCCGAGCGAGGCGTTGGGCTCTAACTGAATCCGAGCAATTGCACTAGCTACGTTACTGAACCCCGATCGATCCCTTGTTGTTAACTGAACCCGAGTGATTCCTTCGCTACTGCTGCTAACTGAAGCCGATCGAACCCCGCTGCCTCCTTCCCTTGATGAACAGGGGGCATTGTTGGGGTGGGGGGGGGGGCTTGGATGAACAGTTCCTGGTGGGGGCGTTGGATGAACAGGACCCCGTGGTAGTAGAGGCTGTTGCCGCTGGATGAACAGGACCCCGATCGAGCCGGTTGGGGGTGGATGAACAGGACCCCATGGAGGGCTGGATGAACAGGACCTCATGGAGGGCTGGTTGAACAGTAGCCGATGGAGGGCTGGATGAACAGTAGCCCGTGGAGGGCTGGTTGAATAGGAGCCCGTGGAGAGGGCTGGTTGAACAGTAGCCGGTGGAGGAGCAGTGGAGGTTGGATGAACAGGAGCCCGTGGATGAACAATCGCAGGTGGAGGCTGGAGGAGGTCAACGGTGGATGAACAGTAGCCCGTGGAGGCTAGAGGAGGTCGACAGTGGAGATGAACAGTATCCCGTGGAGTCCCGTTTTGCGGTACGCCACACCCATCCCGAGTAACAGGACCCCCTTTTCGACCGTATCGCTCCAACACAAGTCCGTTTCCTATGTTTTGCGGTACACCACACACCTCCTGATAAACAGGACCCCGTTTCGACCGTAGGAGGTCCAAGAGAAGTCTGTTTCCTCCATTTTGTGGTAAGCCAGACCCTTCCCAATGAACAAGATCCTGTTTCGATCGTGGCCGGTCGAACACAAGGCCGTTTCCTCCGTTCTGTGGTACGCCAGGCCTCATTTTGATCGGCTGTTCCGTCCAAGCCGGTTGGCTTCCGATGAACACGACGACGACACAGTTTTTTCGTTCAAACCCAGCTATGTACACGAGCCCTGGCCACACATATGCGCGAGTATTCATTCGAGACCCCGCCCGTATGTACGTACGTGGTCGTATTTAATTTCTTGCACCCTGGTTGTACGTACGTGTAAATGCTACATGTGCGCCTCTACTACGACACGTGCGCGCCTATACTACGGACGTGCCCTTCCTTACACGGCCACGGTTCATCACCGCAGCCTGCAGACATACCGATCGTATGTACGTACACGTTCGCGACCAGAATGACAATGCTACGTACGCTCCGACCAGGTGGGTCCCGACTGTCAGGCACTTCCTTGCGTGCGAAGATGTAGCTGGTGGGTCCTAGCAGTCAGGGGGGATACATTTTTTTCACGAAATACGGTGGCCCGTCTGGTGGGTCCCTGCTATCAGGTGGAGGAATCATTATTTTGCACGTAATAAGGAGGCACTTCCTTGTTGCAGCCGTGGACCCAGCTGTCAGCCTCTCCACGTACAGTACTCTTCCGATGGAAGTCGTTCCTTGACCACATTGACCATGCCGCGCCGAGAGTACTAAGACGATGGACGATGGCGAGGCCTAAGAAGGGGATGACGCGGAGCCGGGGAAGACGCGGCAGTGGATGCCCACGCGGAGAGGAGTACGAGGGTTCACTGGTTCGGCTGTGGTGTGAGGCTGCTGTCACCGCAGGGCCTGGCCAGCGGTGGGAGTAGTAGGGGCGGTGAGGCCTCAGCGGCAGCATAGCCGGCCATTGGAGGCAGGAGCAGGTGGTCTCGCCGGCGCTGGTTTGGGCGGCTGGTGCAAGAAGAGGAGAGATTGAAGAAGCAGCAGGACCGTTCGATTCAAATCCAACGGTCACTTTTGCTAGAATAATTTGTTGAGTAAGTTGACAAAGCCCTGCGTACGCGTCAACTTAGTAGGCCCACAGGTCAGCCTCCGAACCGGTGCGCCCCAGATGTCAGTGGGAGGAATCATTTTATTCGCGTAATAAGGAGGCAGTCGATTGCATGTGGCCAGGCCAGCGGAGGGAGTAGGGTGGGCCGGTGAAGCCCAGCGACATCGTGAGCGGTGCCACAAGAGGAGGGCAGTGTAGTCCCGCCGGTCTCTGGTTTAAGCGGCCGGGCAGAAGATCGAAATTGAAGAAGCACGTCGTTCGTTGGATGGACATCCAACAGTCACTGCTGCTAGAATCGTGTGTTGAGTGACAAAGCCTCTGTGGTGTGTACAACCCATTTGCTATTATTTTACAATTTTTACTCATTTTCTAATTAATATGGAATTTATTGCAGCCCATTTTTCATTTTTAGGATTGCCCCCCATTTTCTGGTCAGTACGAGGGTTAAAAAATTGAACTAAAAAATGTGCGAAATTTTGAAAATTCACAAATTTTTGCTGGGAACAAAATATTCTTAATCCAAAAATTAGTAGCCATATTGAAACAAACTTAAAAATAAATTAGTACTATGTCATGTTAAAATCCAACGGAATATAAAATATTAGTGAAGAAAAAAAACAAAAAAGAAAACTAATTTCCTATTTGCTATAATTTTTTTGGAATTTTCAACCCCTTTGATATTATTTTTAACAGATACTGACCATACTCTTAGGCCAGGCCGGAATCCATCCCTCCTCGTCTTGAAAGATTTGCAGCCCAGTAAGTCGGAGAAAACAAATAGGCCTAGCTTGGGAATTCTTCAAAAATAAATAGTGGGCTACTTATTTTCCCAAAGAAAAAACTGCTGGGTGGTCATGTTGTTAGACGGGCCACATAGACCGCACAACCCAGTTTATAGCCTGCTCCTCTAAACAAAGTCTCAAAAAAAACTTGTGCAATCCTGTCGTTAATTGACTATACGTTGAAAATGATGTGTGTCCCAGATATCAGCTAGGTGGATTAAAGTAAAAAACGAGGGGTACATCTGAGTAGTAAAAGAGGCGCTTGCTTGTGTTCGGGAGTGGACTGGTGGGTGCATCTTGTCGTACTCACAACTCTGATCCTCTCCTCGATTCACAATGTTGATGGCGGGCGGACGGCGGCACATGACAAGCGCGCACCAAGGCGGAGGATAAATTGCTGTCGCCAATGTGCTGGGCTAGGTTGGACATTCTTATTGAAAAATAAAAATGGACCCGAACTATTTACGATGTTGACTACGATTTGCATGGGTCCGCTGGTTGCAGGAAGAAAATGGTGGGATAAAGAAGACTGGTCGCTATCTGTGCCTAAGAATAATATCGACTTAATGTAAGGAACTATCATAGAAAATATTATCCTCCTCTTAAATCATGAATTAAAGAACTGGTGCATGAGCATTTAGCTTTATTTATTTATTTATTTACTTATTTATGTTTAGGGGACCATGAGCATGTACCTGGGCCGGATTCATGTGAGAGTCTCCCTTCCAGTTAATTATGGGCCTTCATCAGTGGGCTGCATGTTATCGACAAGTGGAAAATGTGTTCCATACCAAAAATAGTATGCGCTACGTACGGTACGGGGCACTAAAGGATCGGACCGTGCAACGACTTTCAAAACATTGTGTTTGTCGTTCTAACAACACATTTATTCAACCAACAGACGAAATATACTAGTGATTGTACATTGAGCAGTAGCAGCACCAGCAACCAAGGCTGGTGTCGGTGGGAAACGACACCTATGGGATCACAAGAATCCCTACTGCGGTTGTGGGGCGCGGGGTTGAGAGAAGAGCGGGTCTAACAGAGAGCACGAGGTTCGTTTATCCAGGTTCGGGCCGCGAGGATGCGTAAAACCCTAGTCCTACTTTGGTGGATGTATATCTGAGTTGTTGGGCTAGCTACGGGGTGCAACGAGCTCCAAAAAGCCGAATCCTTCTCCTGGTCACCTCGGGCCTCCTTTTATAGGAAAAAGGGGTCGCCACTGTGGCACACAGGAGGTGGAAAGGGTACAGTGCCGCTAGGTTATCGCATGTATTACAGGACAAAGCGCATTTAATGCGAGGCTTAGGTGTCCCTTCACTTTATCGGGGACGGGGGCGAGGCCCGTCCCGTCCGTCGCCGATCCTCCAAGCTTCGACACGCGCCCTGGCCAGCGATGCATGCGGTGCCATGTAGGCAGGTAGGCAGCTGAGGTGGCATGGTGGGGGAGCCTCCACGAAGGGCTGCATGTTGCCACACAGGTGCCTGCCCAGCTGGTTCGGTCGGCAGCTGCATGCGAACGGCGGCGGAGACTTGGCTGGTGCGGGCCTGACGGTGGCCCTGCTGGTGCGCTTGGCGAGGGCCTTGCCGGGTGGCCCGGCAAGGGTCTTGTCGTGGCGTGCTGTCGTCCCCGGCAAGGGTCTTTCCGGGGGCCTTGGTAGCCTTCCTCGGCAAGGATCTTGCCGAGGTTCGTCGTCTTCTAATCCTCATCCGACCTTGAATACGTCTTCACAAAGATCTGCATGCCACCACAAAGGTGCCTTCCCGAGCCCTGGCCCCACGTTGATGACGGCGTTGGGTACCGTGGGCTCAAGGGTGGCTCACTCCGTTGGTGTGAGGCGAGCTGCCCCGGCAAGGGTCTTGCCGGGACCGCCGAGGTTGCCCTGGCAAGGGTCTTGCCGGGGGAACCTGCTTCGTCCCTCTGCTCTTTGTGGTCTTGGTCTTGGCCTTGCCCTGGCCATCTTGGGCTTCGGTCTTACCTTGGCTCACCTCCCTCGCTCTACTTGGCGTGGTCATGGCCTTGACTCACCGCCTGCACAGGGTAAAGGGTACAAAAGTGTGCCCCTAGTTTTGTACAATCGACACCGGGGTGCAATGAAGCGATAAGCAGTGCCGGAAGAGTAAAGATGCAGCTCTCTCTTCCAAACCAAATATCAGCAATCATTACAAAAGGGCCACCAAAAAAGAACAAGTGTATGCATAAAACTAAATAAAGATCCTACTACACCAAGTGTACGCATCTAACTAAGCGGCTCGATTAGACATTACTCTTTATTAAGCTGTGGAGATTGGTGGACGGCTTGAACGGATGGGTGCTGACGGGGAAACTCCGGCCAGCAGGTCGAAGTCGATACTTGCGACCCTATCTCCTATTTTGGGTTGCAGGCGTGGCGGCACATATCAGGGTATGGTGCATGCAGAGACGCATGGTACGCTGTGTACACACAGATTTGCCTGATGAACAAAACCGCGCTGCCATCATGATCCTTGCTGTCGGTTATCTCCTGGTTAATCGTATAATTCAGTCCGAGAAACAGAGAGCGTGTACCAAGGCTACTTACCAGCCTCCAGTCAAAAATTCTTGAAGGCCAAGAGAAGTTGGGATCGTGCTCAAAGACCTTGCAGTGAGTGTGATTGTATTCCGCGAAACAACATGTCAGGTACATGCGAACGATCATCAATCATTCGCCGTCATCTGATTGAGCCAGGAACCACCTGCAACTGCCATGCCACTTTGCTTTGAAAGGTTCTGGGATTAGGAAGGGTAGGGACACCAGGTGGCCTACAATACCATATCAAGTTGGAGTAAAAAAAAAGGGCTCTTAATGTAGTCAATCTTAAGAACAACATGTTATGAGCATGAATATTTTTTCAGTAAATGTTGACAGTAATATAAGCAAGCCATCATGATATCATAGGAAAGTAACATACTGCTATAACAGCCGTTTGTAGCAATGACTGGAGTAGGCCAGCAATACGTCCAGCCATAGAAGGAGTCGACAGCGTAAATAAAGCCCTTGTGTTCAATGGCATCAGAGAACCATGGAGGATGTATGATCCTGCGATGGACGTGCCAATTTATCCACTTACCATAGTGACCTGTCAGATAGGCGAGACTGCGGTTGAAGATCGCAATTAGCCTAAAGTCTTTATAATTCTCAGATCTTGTGGGCACTTGGCAGATTACAACCTTGAGCAAATCAAACTCGGTATCATGTTGGCTACTGTAAGATTCCGAGTATTCTGGGCCGCGGTGCCAAAGCAGTGCAGTGTTAATTGAAGGAAGTGGGATCAATCGCGGGGTTCAGACCTCCACGAGCATCCAGCTGCCACGACCGTCGACGACCACCATGTCGACCCAGTACATACCGTTAATGTAGTTGAGGGTGACGGGGATCGGATCGTGGTCAAGGGGGTTGATGCTCGCCAACCTACGATCGTTATGCTGTGTGACACGCCATTTCTGAAGATCAGGCGGCATCAGCAAGCAAGGAGCTGGCTTAAAAAGCTCCGGCCTAAGGGCTTTGAGTAAATGGTACAACCCCGACGAGCACGCGGCGAGCGGCATGGTACCGAGATTGTCCACACGCGAAACAATGAGCTTGATTACCTATGTGGGAGCGAATTCTAGCTACTCTTTCGGCGGACGCTGCTCGGTTTTGCCATTGTTAGTGCTTGGGTTTTGGAAGAGGGGGAGGTGCCTTAGCGGGGATGGAAGATTGGACGATTATGTGCGGACAACGATGGAGAAGTGAATATGTGCTGCGGGAAGTGGACAGGTGATGATGACTATATCACGCCGCTTGACTTACGAGACACATACCAGCAGCGTAGGGTCATATCGATGCCATACAACTTGCTTGAGTGATTACAGTACTGTTGCTCCCTACAGTACCTTCTACTATGCCCTAACTTGCTTGAGTAGAGTAGTAGTGGAGTAGGACTGCTCTACTACTAGTAGCACCGGAGGAGTAGTATATTCTAATCTAAAATAGTTACAAACTTGAATGCCCGAGCGTGGAACGACTACGAACCGCCATCGGTGCTAACTCCAATCCCCAGCAAAAGTTCACTGGGAGACATGGCAGTTGTAAACACCCGCGACGCAGTTACAGTTCGTGTGTAAGGGTGGCGGTTTTGTCAAATATTATGGCTTAAAAACAGGCTACCGTTGGATGGAAATCTGACGGTTACATGGGATTCGCCAGGATTGAGCTCGTGGCGAACAATCGCCAGATATCATTACTAAAAAAAAGGTTAAAAACACCCGGGGCTATAACTTGCACCGGCTGACCACTAACAATGATACTAATATAGATGTAAAATGGTCAAAGACCGTGTCTACATGGTGTTTGGAATTATATGAAAAAAACCTAGCAAGATGCCCGTGCATTGCACGGAACATCAAGATGCATTTTTTTACAAAACACCTGTTGTGATTAACCCATGCAGGAGTAATCCCATGTGTAAAAACTAATGATATCTCGAGAATTTTATCAGGAAAATGGTATCTCGACCATTTCATAAAAAATGACATCTCAAGAAAGATGATAGATAGGGTGAGGAGGAGTGAGGCGTGGTGGTGACTGCTGGTCGGACTGGGCGGAGGCATGGGGATGGACGGCGCCGACAGCGGCCACCATGCCAGATTGTTCTAGAGACTTCCTTTTTTAATTGCTCAGCAATGAGGTTGTGGGAGATAAGGATGAACGAGGCAAGGCCTTATCTGTAAATGTGGAGAGAGGTGCGTGTATCTTTTGTAAAATTGTCATAGTTTGCTTTCTATCCGTCAGATATAGATCGGACGGTCTAAATTATAAGATGGCAGGCACACCATCATCACCAATTCGGTTTTTTCTCTACTCCTACTCCTATAAAAGACTCAGTTGGTGATGATGGTGTGTCTGCAATTCGCCATTTCTGACCATTAGATCTGCATCTAACGGCTGTGATGTAAGTTGTGGCCTTTTGCAATAGTTCCCACTTCTCTGCTCCAGTTTACACAAAACCCCTTAGTATCTTGAAACCAACCACATTCCTCCCTTACCTCATCAAAACAGCCCAAAGAATTGTATAAGTCTAGGTGTATAAGTCTTCCCTCCTTCTTGGTCACGGTGCACAACCAAAGATGACTTATTCACCTGGACGGAGGGAGTAGCACAGTCTGCAAGCATATATAGAGAGAGACATGTAGTGCGATAGTATATAGTAAAGTTTGTGCTATATGCACGTACTTACAAAATGCGTACGGATACACAAGGTTTCCAAACTTTTCCTTTTACATACTTAATTAAGGACGCTAATAATTGTCGAATGCTCGGGATTTATCATTTGCGTCCCAAAACTAATGAATTCGCCTTATAAAACTAAATTATATTCCTAATAAAAGCCACGACACTCGCAGGAGCGCTTGCGGCGCGCCACGAGTGCCCTGGTGCGCGGTTGTTTCCCAGCGCGCCGACAAAACGCCTCTTCCTCAGCCTCGCAACTCGCGAGGTGCTGATTGGCGGCTTGCCCGTGGGCGAGCGCGATCTCACCGGTGTGGTGATCCGGCGCCAACAGGCACTCCTCCTCGCTGGAAGTGTGCACCCGGTCCATGTACCGCCAAGCATAGATGAGGCGCTTGGGCCCGACGGCACTCAGGGCTTTGGCACGGGCGTCCTCCGCCACCCTCATGGCCCTCGCACGAGCCTTCTGCCAAAGAGCAAATTGACTGACTCTCTCGGACGCGACACAGGCCTGCCAGGCAGCTTGCCCTGCGGCGCGCTTCTCTTCCTTGGCCTTCTTCTCCGCCTCTAGTTTGGCGCGCTCTGCCGGAGGCAAAGCCTCCCACAAGGCGACATCCATTTCTTTCCAAATCTCCTCAAGGCTGGGGGGCTCGGCGGGCGGCGCGGCGTTCTCCTCGTAGCGGGGAGTGATGACCCACAAGTATAGTGGATCTATCACAGTCCTTTCCATAAGTAAGAGTGTCGAACCCAACGAGGAGCAGAAGGAAAGGACAAGTGGTTTTCAGTAAGGTATTCTCTGCAAGCACTGAAATTATCGGTAACAGATAGTTTTGTGATAAGGTAATTTGTAACGGGTAACAAGTAACAAAATTAAACAAGGTGCAGCAAGGTGGACCAATCCTTTTTGTAGCAAAGGATAAGCCTGGACAAACTCTTATATAAAGGAAAACGCTCCCGAGGACACATGGGAATTATCGTCAAGCTAGTTTTCATCACGCTCATATGATTCACGTTCGTTACTTTGATAATTTGATATGTGGGTAGACCAGTGCTTGGGTACTGTCCTTCCTTGGACAAGCGTCCCACTTATGATTAACCCCTATTGCAAGCATCCGCAACTACGAAATACGAATTAAGGTAAACCTAACCATAGCATGAAACATGTGGATCCAAATCAGCCCCTTACGAAGCAACACATAAACTAGGGTTTAAGCTTCAGTCACTCTAGCAACCCATCATCTACTTATTACTTCCCAATGCCTTCCTCTAGGCCCAAATAATGGTGAAGTGTCATGTAGTCGACGTTCACATAACACCACTAGAGGAAAGACAACATACATCTCATCAAAATATCGAACGAATACCAAATTCACATGACTACTTATAGCATGACTTCTCCCATGTCCTCAGGAACAAACGTAACTACTCACAAATCTTATTCATGTTCATAATCAGAGGGTATTAATATGCATAAAGGATATGAACATATGATCTTCCACCAAATAAACCAACTAGCATCAACTACAAGGAGTAATCAACACTACTAGCAACCCACAAGTACCAATCTGAGGTTTTGAGACAAAGATTGGATTCAAGAGATGAACTAGGGTTTGAGATGAGATGGTGCTGGTGAAGATGTTGATGGAGATTGACCCCCTCTCGATGAGAGGATCGATGGTGATGACGATAGTGATGATTTCCCCCTCCCGGAGGGATGTTTCCCCGACACAACAGCTCCGCTGGAGCCCTAGATTGGTTTCGCGAGTTCGCCTCGACGGCGGTGGCGCTTCCAAAGCTTCCTCCTTATTTTTCCAGTATGAAAGACTTCATATAGCCAAAGATGGGCACCGAGGCCTGCCGAGGGGCCGCGAGGTGGGGCGCGCCCACCCTCGTGGATGGTGGGTGGCCCCCCTCTGGTGCTTTGTTCGCCTAATATTTTTTATATATTCCAAAACTGACTTTTGTGGAGTTTAAGGACTTTTGGAGTTGTGCAGAATAGGTCTCTAATATTTTCTCATTTTCCAGCCCAGAATTCCAGCTGCCGGCATTCTCCCTCTTCGTGTAAACCTTGTAAAATAAGAGAGAATAGGCATAAGTATTGTGACATAATGTGTAATAACAGCCCATAATGCAATAAATATCGATATAAAAGCATGATGCAAAATGGACGTATCAACTCCTCCAAGCTTAGACCTCGCTTGTCCTCAAGCGGAAGCCGGATGTCAGTTGACCTTTATTGTTTGTAATTTACAGGAAAAACGACTAAAATCTTGGTAAATCGAGGGATTTGGCGGACGGGCTTTCTCTGTTCGTCCGTGTTCGCTTCAGATGCGATTTTTTTGTGCTCGCATGTTGTTTTTTAGTAGGAATTGTTTGATTGTGTTCGTTTTAATCGGTCCGTTCACTCTATAATTTGTTAATTTTTAGGAGTTTGTTTTCAATTCCTATTATTTTGATTCTGCGGGCGGGAGAGCTTCGTCCGCTCCTCTGTTCTTGACGATTTTTTGGATTTTTGCGCGTCCATGCGTGTTTGAATATTGTAATTAGTGTTGCTATAGGTTTGAATTCATTGTATTGCGGGTATAATTGTAATTTTGTAATTGCAATTTTTAAACGAGAGCTGATGCTGTTCGTCCAGTTGCCGTGTCTTCCATGTAATTATTTGCGGGAGTATTTTTTCGTTTGTTTAGTTGTTGGACAATTTCTAGGCATACGTTGTTTCGGGAGTACTTTTCGATAGTCTACCACATGTCTGCAGTTCTACTATTTTTAATTTTATTTGTTGTAGTTGTGGCATATGTTGTTGTGCACTGCATTTTCGTTAGTAGTGTACTTCGTTGTAGCTACTTTACAGTGGTTATGGCAGTTTATGAGATTTCTGTCAGGACCCCGATTCCAAGTCACATCGACCTAGCTGGTAACACCTCATATCACTTTGCGGCCTCACGCACGGTATTCCCACGGGTGTCGCCTTACCATGGCCCGGGACCGTTTGCGGCTTTTGGCTCGCGTATATGATAGTGTCGCTAGCATCCACATGACAAAGAACCCGGGCCGACATGGCTAGTCGTGAACCCAAAGCGGCACTAACCTATGGGGACAGGCATACATGAAACACTTGAGCATGTCGGTCATCAGCGTATGAACTTGGGCTGTAGCACTGGGCTAACAGGACTCCGGTATCCCGGCTGTGCAGCTAGGCAGGACTCAAGTATCATCGCGTGACATTTCCCGAAGGAACGGACATAGGAACGAAATGAATCACATGCCGGCCAGTCAAGTGTCCAAGCAGTAGTCTTTGGGCTAGCAGGACTCCGTGAACCGGGCATGTAGCGGACTACTATCGCTCGAAGCACAAGACTACATTTCCCCATATGAGAGGCTGCCAAGGATAAACAACTAGATTGTCGGATCCCACTCATACCAAGCATTTCAATCATACACATAATATGCCCGATATGAGTAAATACAACAAGGCATCACAACAAAACTCTACAACTCAAGTACTTTATTTAAGAGGCTCAGGAGCCATACATAACATAGTCATACAGGTAGGGTCACATGACCCAACACTCAAGTCATACAATCATACAAGCACATGCGGAAGCAAAGTAGTCTGGAGTACAGACTCTAGAAAGAAAGAAAGCTTGTTGGAGCCTTTCTATCTACAATGGCCCTTCACAAGTCTTAGATCGCCACCTGGGTGGCTAGCTTACTAAATCAAGTCAACATCTACATAGAATCCGTCGGAGGGGGTAGCATAGTCCTCTGAAAAAATATTGATTAAGCAAACATGAGTACAAAAGTACTCAGCAAGTCTTACCACAGAATCCTATCATACATGCACATTCTCAAGGAAGGAAGTGGAGTTAAATGCAGCAAGCCAGCTTTGACTCTTGGCTAAGCTATCCTACGTGACACACTTTATAAAGCATTTTGTCGTACACGAGTCCACTAATCACCATCACAATACTCCACCGTGGATCCTCTCTCGTCATCCCCGAGAGGGCCATCCACGATACTCACACTTATCTTGAGGCTTTTAGTAGTATCCATTTACTTATCTATGAACTGATATAGGTAACCCAGAAGTCCTTCTCCGTGGACACGGCTATTCGAATAGATCATATTTAACCTGCAGGGTATACTTCTTCACACGCTCTCACCACTTATAAATCGTTTACACGACATGTACTGCAACCTTCAGCGGAAGCCCAACGTGGGTGTCGGCCACAGCCTACCTAAACACTCAAGTCCCTAGTCCAGTTATCGCCTATTCGGGTTCCATCCGCAGGAGTCCGCCGAGGTTTCCCATACAGCCCGAGCGATGTGTGCAGGGTTCCCGAGATACCAAACGGGCACTTTCGGTACACAGACCACGGTGCCTACCGCAACACAACCCACCCCTAAGGTCAGCGTTGCGTCGCCCCCAAACATGCTACAAACACGAAAACTACTTGCAACTCCGGACTATGAGCAGGGGTGGTTAAGAAGCCGAGAGGGTCCATTGGTTTCGGGCCCAATGCGTGGTAGTAGCTAGTTCATGGATCACAAACACAGATCTCGGTTCTTAAGTTCGGCCTCAATGAAACAACCCACCATGTACTCCTACATGGCCTCTCATCGATACCTTTACCAAATCGTGTTCAACACTTACACTCTCGAACCAACACAACCTTTCACTCCAGTTCATCATCCCGATGAGCCGGACGACACAACTCTAAGCATAGCAAGCATAGCATGGTAGGAATCACAAACATGGCTCAATCAACTCCTACACATACTAGTGGGTTTCATCTAATTCTTGTGGCAATGACAGTCATGCAAAGGAAGTGGGTTCAACTACCGCAGCACACAACAGTTGAATCGCGTTGTCTTAATGCAGATAAAATGAGAGCGAAGCGAGAACATGGGTTTGTATCGGAATGTTCAATGAATTGCTTGCCCGATGGAACTGGGTAGAGAACGCCCTTGGATGGGTTATCGAGGTTATCTTGAGGCAGAACCTATCATGAAAACACACCAAGATAAACATACAACCAATATGCAACAATATGATGCATGCTATGACATGGCAAGATGAATGTGTGTTGGCCTAATGCAAGGTGGAGGAGCAGGATGATCTCATTTGAACCAAAGGTTCAAATGATAGATCATGTGAGTTAGTCCTAATGGTGCAAAATCTTAATCTGGTTATTCAGCATAGTTAACTTGTTTTAACATGCATGAAACCTGTACCAATGGATAGAGTGTATTTTTCTGATAAATTTTCATATATAAATCTTTGCATTTGGAGTTATAGAATAAAAGTTATAAGCATTTGAAATTTGAATTATATTCTGGATTTTATTATATAAAAATAATTCCAGAATTTGAATTAATCATCGGCATGAGGTCAACATGACGTCGAGGGGTCAACGGGTCGCCCAGGTCAAACTGACCAGTGGGACCCGCATGTCGTTAGTTTAACTAATTAGTTTTAATTAAAACTAATCCTAATTAGATTAGTGGAGGGGTCCACTGCCATCGACCCGGAGGTCAGCAGGCCCTGGTGAGGTCAACTCACGGCGTCTAGCCGCCCGGCCGAGGCAGACAGCGGAGCAAGTGCTTTTGCACTTTCCGGCTCCAAATGGGCGCGGGAGCATCTGAGTAGCTAGAGGTGAGCCAGCGGTTAGTGGTGGAGTTAGTTTAGGTCGGGATGGCGGAGTGGGCGCCCGGCGACGAGTCGAGGCGGCGACCGGGGCTCGGCCACCGACGGGTTAGGGGTTAGCGGCCTCGGCGAGGCGCGGGGAGTGCACGGTTAGACTCATTGTAGAGTGGTGAGTGCGATGGGCATAGTGGCGTGGCCAATAGGTGACCGGAGGCTCGTCGGCGACGAGTCCCGCGGCGGTGGGTTCAGGCGATCGTCGAGTGCTCGCTGTGGTGCAAGAAGGAGAGAACGGAGAGGATAGAGGGGTAGCTAGGCTCGTGGTGAACCTGCGGAAAGCTTCGTCGGGGTCGGGGGTGGACTGATGCGACGGCGGCGACGATGGGGATCTCCGGCGGCCTTGGACTCGGTCGAGTCGGATAGTGGCCGGGGGTTTTGGAGCGAGGGGACTAGCTGGCTAGGGGTAGCAGGTCTGGCGGAGCTGCAGACATGGCGGTGAGGTGCGTGGGCGGGAGGACCGGCGGCGACGGTGGCGTGTCGGCGATGGCGTCGGCCAGGTCGAGAGCGAGCGAGAGAGAGAGGCAGGGGGGAAAGTGCGGTGTCTGGAGGGTCGGGGAGACGACGCGTGGGTCGTCCCGGGTCGGCGAGGCGGCGAGGGCGAGCGGCGGCGGCCAGCTGCGTGGCGCGCCCTCGCTGCCAGGCCGGCACCAGACTGCTGCTGGCCGAGCCAAGCAGCTGTTGGCGTGGCTCTTTGGCTGGGCAGCAGTGGGCCGAATCTTGCGACAGTAAGGATTTCCATTTTTAACGTTTTCTATTTATGCAACTCTGTTTTAGGATTTTTAAAAATACCAAAACCTTTTCAAAAATTACCAAAATGCTCCTGGTCACTAGTTGGAATATTCCCAACATGAAGCATTTTAGTTTAACAATTTTTGAACACTTAAAATATTTTCCATAATTTAAAATGCTCTTTTCAAAAACTTGTGATTTAATTATAGAACCCTTAGGTGACCTAGAAAATGTTCCACCTTCTTTGTCATGGATCCTAAACCCAAACAAAGAGGATGAGCATTTTGAAGGGCATTTCGGATTCATTGAATTAAATTTTAGTAAACCCTAGTTATTTTAAGGGGGGTGTTACGGGGTTTCTGCCTTCCCCATTTCAAATTCAGATGAAATTTAAACATGATGCACACCTAATGCATGGTCTATCCGGGATGTGACAACTCACCCCACTCAAAAGAATCTCGTCCCGAGATTTAGGATCTGCTCGAAAAGGTGGGGTACTCAAGTCGAAGACGATCCTCCCTTTCCCAAGTTGCTTCTTGCTCGGAATGGTTTGACCATTGAACCTTTAGAAACTTGATATTCCGGCGTCGAGTGGTGCGCTCGGTTTGATCGAGGATCTGAGCGGGTACTCTCGATATGTGAGGTTATCTTGGAGATCAAGCGTTTAGTGGTCCACTCCACGGATAGGATCCGAGAAGCAATGCTGAGTTGGGAAGCGTGGAAGACATCATGGACCTTGGAAAGATGCGGAGGTAGTTCCAATTGGTAAGCAACTTCCCTCGTTTGGCAAGAATGCGAAAGGGTCCAATGTAACGAGGAGCCAACTTGCCCTTGATACGAATCGATGGGTTCCTTTAAAGGAGAAACCGGAGGTAAGCCTTCTCGCCAATTTCATAAGCCATAGGCTTATGCTTGCGATCATATTGGCTCTTCGGCGAGATTGGGCTGTTTTCAAATTCTCACGAACAACGCGAACTTGCTCTTACGCTTCGGATCATATCCGGGCAAAGAGTTGTCTCTCCCGGTTTCGACCAGTTAAGAGGCGTTCGACATTTTCGTCCATAAAGAACTTCGAAAGGGCTTTGCCTGGTATCGCTTGATAACTGTTGTTATAAGCGAACTCGGCGAATGGAAGGCATTTCTCCCAATTCATGCGAAGGAGATGACAAGCTCAAGCATATCCTCTAAGATTTGATTGACTCGTTCTACTTGACCACTTGATTGGGGATGGAAAGCGGTGCTAAAGGAGAGCGAGTTCCCATAGCGTTTTGGAAACTTTCCCAAAATCGAGAGGTGAAGAGACTCCACGGTCGGAGTTAATTTCGATGGAACACCATGAAGAGACACTATTCGGAGATGTACAATTCAGCTAGCTGGCTAGCGGTTATACTCTCACGAACAGGTAGGAAGTGGGCTACTTTGGAAAGGCGATCAACGACAACGAAGATAGCATTATTCCCTCTCTTGGTCTGGGAAACCCGGTAATGAAATCCATACCGATTTTATCCCATTTCCATTCAGGAATTTCCAAAGGTTGAAGGGTACCAAGAGGCCGTTGATGCTGCTTTAACTCGACGACAAGCGTCGCGATTAGCAATGTATTGAGCGATTTCTCTCTTCATCCTAGTCCACCAAAACCTCTGGCGTAGATCTTGATACATTTTAGTACTACCAGGATGAATGGTGAGAGGAGAGTCATGAGCTTCCTTAAGGATCAACCGCCTCGGTTGCGCACCTTAGGGACCACTAGGCGGTCTCCAAAGAACACGACACCTTGTTCATCAATGGAGAAACAATCTGCGACTCCTTTCTTGATGTTTCTCCTGATCACGGAGATTCCGGATCTACCTTCCGTGCTTTGATGATCTGATCCGTAAGGGTAGGTTTCGCCACTAGGGTGGAAAGAAATCCTCGAGGAACAATGTGAAGATTAAGCTTACGAAATTCCTCGTGGAGAATTGGTTGACCTTGTTGTAACATCAAATTATTACTGATGAGATTTGCGACTTAGTCGTCGGCCATGACATTAGCTTTGCACGGGTGTAGGATATTCCTAAGTCGAAATCTGTAATCAACTCGACCCAACGTCTTTGCACGAGATTCAAATCCGGTTGGGTGAAAATATATTTCAGACTTTGGTGATCGTGTAGATTTATAGCGATTACCCGTGAGGTAATGTCGCCAGGTTTTGAGTGCATGAACCCTTGCTGCAAGCTCTAGATCGTGTGTGGGATAGTTATCCTCATGTGGGCAATCTATCGAGATCGTAGGCAATCACATGACGATCTTGCATGAGTATGCAACCTAGTCCTTGTCGCGAGTCGCGCATAGATAATAAAGTCCTTTGAGAAATCTGGTGGTATAAATGCGGGAGCAGATGTCGAGCGTCTTTTCGTTCTGAAAGCTGATCTCGCCTTGTGCGTCCACTCGAACTTCTTATCTTTCTTGAGGAGTTCGGTTAGAGGTTTAACAACTTTAGAAATTCTCGTGAAGCGGCGGCAATAGCTCGCTAAACCGAGAAACTCGAACTTGCTTGACCGATTCGGTGGAGTCCAATCAAGGGCGGCTTGAACTTCGCTTCGGGATTGACAGCAATACCCTTACCAGAGATTACATGTCCTAGATAGGTCACTTACGGTAACGAAATTCACACTTGGAGAATTTGGCATAAAGGCGGTGCTCTCGAAGTTTCATCAATACTAGCCTTAGATGTTCGGCATGTTCTTCCTCATTCTTGGAGTAGATGAGTATATCATCGAGGTATACCACGACGAATTTATCCAAATACTCCATGAAGATTGAGTTCATTAACCGAGAGAAGGTGGTGGAGCATTGGTTAATCCGAAGGACATGACGGTGTACTCATATTGGCCATAACGAGTGACAAAGGCCGTTTTAGGTATGTCCCGTTCTGATTTTGATTTGATGGTAGCCCAACCTCAAATCCATCTTGGAAAGGCGAGGATCCAGCGAGCTGATCATACAGGTCGTTGATCACGGGAGCGGATACTTGTTTTTGATAGTGACCAAATTGACAGGTCGGTAATCTACAACCATCCGATCCGTACCATCCTTCTTCTTGACGAAGAGGACGGGCAAGCCCATGGAGATGAACTAGGACGGATGAAACCCTTTTGCAAGGACTCATCGAGTTGTTTCTTAAGTTCAGCTAGTTCTAGGGTGCCATCTTATAAGGTCTTCTAGAGATTGGGGCGGTTCCGGAACAAGATCTATCACGAACTCGACATCCCCGCGGTGGGACACTGGCAGTTCTTCCGAAAGACATCCGGAAATCACGGACTACCGGAATATCTTGAGATCCGGAAGAGGTTGGCATTTAAGGAGTAAAGTCGTCGCTTAGACACTCGGGTTAAAACATCCTTTGTTTTGCCCAAGGATGGGTAAGTTGAGCAGTTCTAGTAGAGCAATCGATCTTGGCATAATGGGCTGACATCCAATCCATACCCAAGATGATGTTTATGTCCGAGGACTTGAGAGCTATTAGAGATGCGAGAAAGACTAATCTGTCGACAAAATTTCATTTCCATGACTTATTCTAGAGGTTTGCCATCTAGAACCGGGAGTTTAATTTCCATGGAGGTAGGCATGTCATAGAATGTGGTGTTGTGCAATCGAGCATAGCTCTCGAAATAAATGAATGAGATGCTCCAAGATCAAAAAAACGATTGCGGATGGCAATTAACAAGAAGCGCATCGAGGGCGATGTTGGGATCCTCATAGGTTTCTTCAGGCAGAGACATAGTTGACATGGCCACGAGCGTGGCAACCGGCAGCATAGGGAACCTTTCTGCTGGCTTGCCATGCCAATGAGACTTTCGGCTTGATTGGGGTTGTTCTGGGACACTCTCGAATATAGTGGCCCGTCTCTCCACATTTGAAGCAAGTGATCACATTTGGCCGTGGGGCCACATTAGCGATTGGACCTCCATATGTCTTGGGTGGAAAATATGGCTGGTTGGGGCGAGGCCTCGAAGGATGGCCTCGGGGTGTACAGGTGGTAGAGCCGTGTTGGGACCCAAACCCGCGCTTCGGGAACGAGAGCGGATGACGATCCGAATCACGGATGTGCTTGCGTGAAGCCTCGAAGTCGATCTGCCCGATCTCGCGCGATAGCCTTATTGACTAGCCGAGAAAGAGGTACATTCATGCGAGCGGAGATCTCTGCGTAACTCGGGCTAAGTCCCTTACGGAACCTCGCCGCTTCTTAGCATCGGTAGAAACTTCTTGGGGAGCATAACGTGCTAACCTCCCGAATTCACGGTTATAGGCATCCACGTTCAGCCGCCTTGGGTGAAACTGCAGAATTCCTCACGTTTGCGGTCCATAAGTCCCTCGGAATATGGTGCTCGCGGAGGCGGCACTCAATTCATCCCAAGTTGTAACTTGTCCAGCGGACGCATAGCCTCATAGTTTTCCCACGGTAGATCGGGGCCTTCCGGATGATAGGCGGCAAAGGTAACTTTGTCGACCTCGGACACGATGGCGGACGCAGCTTGTGATGGATCTTTGCGGAGCCAATCATCGGCGTCGAGTGGCTCGGCGGACATTTGAATTTTGGAGGATATAGCTTGACGAAGTCATTGAGTGAAACTCCATCGTTTCTTGGCTGGCGAGCTGTGTTTTGTTCAATGCGCTCCAATAAGCGGTTAGTTTAGCGCTTATTGCGTTCGCTTCAAAGATCACCTCAGCCAAAGATGGCGGTTGCGGCGATTCACATTTCTGGCTGCATGGCCTCTCCACGCTCTGGAACAGCAGGAGAATTCGAGTGTTGACCATCCCGGAGACAAAACAAAGGTTTAAACCAGGATGGCAGAATTTAAAAAGGAAGTGCGGAAGGTAATGGACGTATGGAATGCAAAGATGTTCATCCGTATGACATGGTAATATAAACTGCCATATATATATATACCAACGGTCATACACACCATTCATAGTTTAGTACAAGCCCGACGGAGTACAACTATAAGGAAAGGCGTTACATCTCATCGGAAGCATTCCAACTCCTATACATTATTTTCTACACTTAGGAATGATACACCTAAGTCGTATTCCACGAGTCACGCAGACGGTGGAAACACAACTAGTACCATACTAGCAATACTACTACTATCTCGAGCAGCTCCATAGTAGTCCTCATAGAAATCACCACCCAGGACACTGAAGTGGAACATGATCGTCTGAAGCAGACAATCTGTGGGGCCTGTGGACCATAAGGACTCGGATGTGGGCGTGGACCCACAAACGGTGGCGAAGAGGCCCACGAGGAGGTGATGCCTCCAACCTCACGCCACTCCATGAAGTCCGGCAGACTCGCCCACACAGGTACAAGTCTCTCATGTCCATACATCCGCTTGCACGGTGTGCAAACCTAGTCGAGTAGCCCGGTGGTCGGAGCGGGCATTATCAGACTCCATCGCAAAGCCCGGTTCTCACGGTCCTTGTCCTCCAACAACTCAAGAGTGGTGCGGAGGTGAGTCCTCATGGGATGCATCACCGTACAAACCACGAAGGTAGCCATGCGCCCGGGAAGGATCTTGGCATATAGCGGAAGTCGGTGTTGCTCAACAAAGCAGTCTGGCTCGAATAATAGTCATCATGGAATAGGCTGCATCTTGTACAGACATTCCAATAGTGATTCGAGCCCATAGGAGCAGTGAAGTGGCTCAAGAGCTCGGGTAGGATGGATAAATCCGGACCGTGCATAGGTATTGGCTTTGATTGAAATCCCTGAACTGCTCCTCGACGGTATATTCAGGATACCATCGATAACCAGCCTCAATCATCACCCTAACCAACATGGCCGTGTGACCGCACACATCAATGCAGCGAGTCGGCGAACCACTTGGTTACGGGAAGGTGGCCATCTGAAAGCACAGCCATAATGCAAAGGCATTAGAATTCCTAGGGAAAATCGGGCAGCATAACATCTGTAAATGCTCAAATCAAATTTGAGACATTCAAAATCAGATTGCAACACCACCCAACAACATCATATCAAGGTTCTGGTTCAAATGGTAGCATACTAAAATTTAGTAACACTGAACTGAGGATGTAACCAACAATCCTACAAGGTACTACGGATTAGTAACACGTGAACCTGATAGAGAAAGAGAGCCTAGTCCTAAACCCACGTTGAATGAGAAGAGGATGACTCAGATCAGAGGGCATAAGGTAAAGGAGTAAAAGAGCCTTACGTTCCTCCCACAATCAATTCCCCTACATATAACTAAAGCATTTCTAGACTCAACTTGACCAGTTTGGCTTAGCGGACCTACAGCAGCCCTTTCTGATGCCAACGCTGTCGGGACCCGATTCAAGTCACATCGACCTAGCTGGTAACACCTCATATCACTTTGCGGCCTCACGCACGGTATTCCCAGGTGTCGCCTTACCATGGCCCGGGACCGTTTGCGCTTTTGGCTCACGTATATGATAGTGTCGCTAGCATCCACATGACAAAGAACCGGGCCGACATGGCTAGTCGTGAACCCAAAGCGGCACTAACCTATGGGGACGGGCATACATGAAACACTTGAGCATGTCGGTCATCAACGTATGAACTCGGGCTGTAGCACTTTGGGCTAACAGGACTCGGTGAACCGGTACATAGCGGACTACTATCGCTCGAAGCACAAGACTACATTTCCCCATATGAGAGGCTGCCAAGGATAAACAACTAGATTGTCGGATCCCACTCATACCAAGCATTTCAATCATACACTAATATGCCCGATATGAGTAAATACAACAAGGCATCACAACAAAACTCTACAACTCAAGTACTTTATTTAAGAGGCTCAGAGGAGCCATACATAACATAGTCATACAGGTAGGGGTCACATGACCCAACACTCAAGTCATACAATCATACAAGCACATGCGGAAGCAAAGTAGTCTGAGTACGACTCTAGAAAGAAAGAAAGCTTGTTGGAGCCTTTCTATCTACAACGGCCCTTCACAAGTCTTAGATCGCCACACGGTGGCTAGCTTACTAAATCGTCAAGTCAACATCTACATAGAATCCGTCGGAGGGTAGTATAGTCCTCTGAAAAATATTGATTAAGCAAACATGAGTACAAAAGTACTCAGAAAGTCTTACCACGAATCCTATCATACATGCACATTCTCAAGGAAGGAAGTGGAGTTAAATGCAGCAAGCCAGCTTTGACTCTTGGCTAAGCTATCCCACGTGACACACTTTATAAAGCATTTTGTCGCACACGAGTCCACTAATCACCATCACAATACTCCACCGTGGATCCTCTCTCGTCATCCCCGAGAGGGCCATCCACGATACTCACACTATCTTGAGGCTTTTAGTAGTATCCATTTACTTGTCTATGAACTGATATAGGTAACCCGAAGTCCTTCTCCGTGGACACGGCTATTGAATAGATCATATTTAACCTGCAGGGTATACTTCTTCACACGCTCTCACCACTTATAAATCGTTTACGACATGTACTCGGCAACCTTCAGCGGAAGCCCAGCGTGGGTGTCGGCCACAGCCTACCTAAACACTCAAGTCCCTAGTCCAGGTTATCGCCTATTCGGGTTCCATCCGCAGGAGTCCGCCGAGGTTTCCCATACAGCCCGAGCGATGTGTGCAGGGTTCCCGAGATACCAAACGGGCACTCGGTACACACCCACATTGCCTACCGCAACACAACCCACCCCTAAGGTCAGCGTTGCGTCGGCCCCACATGCTACAAACACGAAACTACTTGCAACTCCGGACTATGAGCAGGGGTGGTTAAGAAGCCGAGAGGGTCCATTGGTTTGGGGCCCAATGCGTGGTAGTAGCTAGTTCATGGATCACAAACACAGATCTCAGTTCTTAAGTTCGGCCTCAATGAAACAACCCACCATGTACTCCTACATGGCCTCTCATCGATACCTTTACCAAATCGTGTTCAACACTTACACTCTCGAACCAACACAACCTTTCACTCCAGTTCATCATCCCGATGAGCCGACGACACAACTCTAAGCATAGCAAGCATAGCATGGTAGGAATCACAAACATGGCTCAATCAACTCCTACACATACTAGTGGGTTTCATCTAATTCTTGTGGCAATGACAGTCATGCAAAGGAAGTGGGTTCAACTACCGCAGCACACAACAGTTGAATCGCGTTGTCTTAATGCAGAAAATGAGAGCGAAGCGAGAACATGGGTTTGTATCGGAATGTTCAATGAATTGCTTGCTGATGGGCTGGGGTGAGAACTGCCCTTCGATGGGTTATCGAGGTTATCTTGAGGCGAGAACCTATCATGAAAACACACCAAGATAAACATACAACCAATATGCAACAATATGATGCATGCTATGACATGGCAAGATGAATGTGTGTTGGCCTAATGCAAGGTGGAGGAACAGGGGATGATCTCATTTGAACCAAAGGTTCAAATGATAGATCATGTGAGTTAGTCCTAATGGTGCAAAATCTTAATCTGGTTATTCAGCATAGTTAACTTGTTTTAACATGCATGAAACCTGTACCAATGGATAGAGTGTATTTTTCTGATAAATTTTCATATATAAATCTTTGCATTTGGAGTTATAGAATAAAAGTTATAAGCATTTGAAATTTGAATTATATTCTGGATTTTATTATATAAAATAATTCCAGAATTTGAATTAATCGTCGGCATGAGGTCAACATGACGTCGGGGGTCAACGGGTCGCCAGGTCAAACTGACCAGTGGGACCCGCATGTCGAGTTAGTTTAACTAATTAGTTTTAATTAAAACTAATCCTAATTAGATTAGCCGGAGGGTCCACTGCCATCGACCCGGAGGGTCAGCAGGGGCCACGGTGAGGTCAACTCACCGGCGTCTAGCCGCCGGCGAGGCAGACGCAGCGAGCAAGTGCTTTTGCACTTTCGGGCTCCAAATGGGCCTGGGAGCATCTGAGTAGCTAGAGGTGAGCCGCGGTTAGTGGTGGAGTTAGTTTAGGTCGGGATGGCGGAGTGGGCGCCCGGCGACGAGTCGGGCGGCGACGGGGCTCGCCACCGACGGGTTAGGGGTTAGCGGCCTCGGCGGCGCGGGAGTGCAGTTAGACTCATTGTAGAGTGGTGAGTCGATGGGCATAGTGGCGTGGCCAATAGGTGGCCGGAGGCTCGTCGGCTGACGAGTCCCAGGCGGTGGGTTCAGCGATCGTCGAGTGCTCGCTGTGGTGCAAGAAGGAGAGAACGGAGAGGATAGAGGGGTAGCTAGGCTCGTGGTGAACCTGCGGAAGCTTCGTCGGGGTCGGGGTGGACTGATCTGACGGCGGCGACGATGGGGATCTCCGTGACCTTGGACTCGGTCGAGTCAGATAGTGGCCGGGGGTTTTGGGCGAGGGGACTAGCTGGCTAGGGGTAACGGGTGCTTGGCGGAGCTGCGACATGGCGGTGAGGTGCGTGGGCGGCGAGGAACACGGCGCGGCGACGTGGCGTGTCGGCGATGGCGTCGGCGGTCGAGCGAGCGAGAGAGAGGCGGGGGAAAGTCACGGTGTCTGGAGGTCGGGAGGCGACGCGTGGGTCGTCCCCGGTCGGCGAGGCGGCGAGGCGGCGGGCGGCCAGTGCGTGGCGCGCCCTGCGCTCGCCGGGCGGCACCGACTGCTACTGGCGAGCCAAGCAGCTCATTGGCCAGCAATTTCTTTGGCATGGCAGCCAGGTGGGCAGTCTTTGGCGACAGGTAAGGATTTCCATTTTTTAACGTTTTTCTATTTATGCAACTCTGTTTTAGGATTTTTAAAAATACCAAAACCTTTTCAAAAATTACCAAAATGCTCCTGGTCACTAGTTGGAATATTCCCAACATGAAGCATTTTAGTTTAACAATTTTTGAACACTTAAAATATTTTCCATAATTTAAAATGCTCTTTTCAAAAACTTGTGATTTAATTATAGAACCCTTAGGTGACCTAGAAAATGTTCCACCTTCTTTGTCATGGATCCTAAACCCAAACAAAGAGGATGAGCATTTTGAAGGGCATTCAGATTCATTGAATTAAATTTTAGTAAACCCTAGTTATTTTAAGGGGGTGTTCAGGGTTTCGCTTTCCCATTTCAAATTCAGATGAAATTTAAACATGATGCACACCCTAATGCATGGTCTATCTGGGATGTGACAATTTCTGTTTTCTTAAACTGAATTATGTGTTCTATAGGACTTCATAATATGCACTTTCGTACTGCATTAGCAGCGTGGTTAATGTTTCTATTGTGGTATTAGAATGGATGGTCCATTTTATGCTTGTGTTAGCTGAACAATTATTATAAGAATTATTTTGAACTGCATACTATGAGAACTGTTTTTGAATATTGTATGTTAGCTGCAAAGTTTCGACCATTCACATTTCCTTGTTACTGTTCAGAGGACCGCTTTTTATTATTATTAGGACCACACTATGTGCTTGATAGAACTGCATTACTGCCAACAACAACTTGTCTAAAAAGGATGATAAAATGATGCAGTTGAGGTTGCATACTTTAAAATAGGCATCGTTCAAAGTGTCTGATGGACATCATTTTAAAAGCATACAGCATAATCAAAGCATTAGAAATATTGTTTGCTTCATACTAGACAGCCAAGAGTGCAAATATTGTAAACTTGAGGGAGTCTTCTGCTTTGTAGAAAAACACCATGGCCACTTCTCCGACGTTAAAGCCATTCTGGGAGACAAAATCTTTCCAGCCAGTAGTTATGTTGATGCAGTCTTCAGAGTCGATGTGGTAGTCAGCTTGCATGTCTGCATATCCATTCTTGTGTTGTGTCTCCAAAGTAACCTTCCCTGAACTCGGAGCATGACATTTTATTGTGGATGGCAGTTTCTGCATATTGGAATGGGTGTTAAAAGAATTTTATAAGTAAACAGCGAATGTTTTTCTTTTATACTTAGGATGATGTGTTTATGTTGACTTAAATACTTACACATATATGACTGCTATTTTCTAAAGTAGTTGCAATGTATGAAGAAACTTATATACAGAATTAACCTCTAGTTTTACTAGGATATATATTATATTGCAACATGCTTGTACTGCAAGGTCAGTTATAGTGTACTTCACCAGCATGTCACCAGAACTGCATCGCTGATCTACTGACCCTTTTTTTTGTCGATACCTGGTGTGGTACTGAAGAAAAATAGGTGGAAGCATCTATTCTTAATAGCTAACAAATCTGAACAACAATACAAATTATGTTTTGTATTTTTGTTGATACTACTGAACAAATTGATTGAACTATATATTCAGATGTGGATTTGCAGGCTAGATTATGTCCAGAATTGTGAGGGGAAAAACATACCCAACTTTCCTGCAGATCTGCGGTTGTGAGGCGATGAAGAAATGGCGGCCGAAACCCCCTGTTGGGTATCATCAGGCACCCGAGCATGCTGCGCCACTCGGCGTTGGTGAGCTCCAGACCTTCTGCGTACACACATGTGTCCGCTACGGGCGCCATCTTTCCCAAACACCCGCACTTACAATCCATGGCTGGTTCAGTGGAATTCCAGCGAAGAGCTGGGGATGGGATGAACCCTAGATCTACGATTTGAAGAAAAAGAGTAACGGGGGGAGGAGTTGTGTTAGTCTGGAGCACGAATGGATACGTTTTTATGCAACCAATTGAGCAATGGAAGTAATAAATGTTTGTGGTTGGTGTTAGGTGGTGGATTGGTTCTGATTCAGTGTCGTCGAATGCATTTGAGTAGCAAAAAGACTGCTTACCTGAAAATAGCGAACTGCATTTGTCAAATCAAGACAAACTGCGGAACGCGTGGTTGGGCCTGCATTTTGTGTATGGTATGTGGGTTTTTTTTAAAAAAAATCAGTGACCTTTCTTTTGTGTGTTGGGCTTGTGTTCGTGGAGTGAAGCGCATTGGGCCCAAGACGGCCTGTGAGCACGACTGGTTCCCGGTGCGCTATGTGCAGCCTAATGTTTAGTCCCACCTCGCCCGTGGAAGGCGCGCCCAACCTGTTTATAAGCGTTGACGAGGCAGCTGTATCGAACTCCTCTGGTTACTTATTTGAGCGCTTATACACGGCGCTCGCTGCTCTATGCTCTCTGACCTGTGGGCCCATGTGCGCCCGACCCTACACATCGTGGCTCAAAACAACTACTTTGCTATTGGCGCGAGACCTACTCTGAGGCCCAGGTGGGGCATTTGCACTGGGTGGTCAATTTTTTTTCTATTTTGTTTTTTTCAATGTAAGGGCGCGCACTGCTTAGGAAACCGTCCTTGCACTGCATTGATCAGTGTTCTGTACTGCATGTGCAAGCATTTCGTACTACATGTACATTTCTCATTTTTTGTTTTCATGTTTTTGCTCTTTTGTAATCTTTTTTTTCCAGTGTAGGGGAGTGCACTGCATAGTAAACATACCTGTACTTCATTGATTATGTTCCTGTACTGCACGTTCATATATTTCCGCACTACATTTTTTTCAATGCAGAAGCGTGTACTACTTTGTAAACCATGCGTGCACTGCACTGATTAGCGTTCTGTACTGCATGTGCACGCAGTCCGTATTACATGCACAGTTCTCATTTTTTGTTTTCGTGTTTTTGCTCTTACGTAATTTTTTTCCAATGTAGGGGAGTGCACTGCTTAGTAAATCATTCTTGTACTGCATTGATTTCGTTTGTGTGATGCACGTTCATATTTTTCGGCATAACATGTGCAGATTGCATTTTTCTTTTTGTGTTTTTTCTCTTATCTATTTGTTTTTCCAAATTTAGGGGCGTGCACTGCTTTATTGGGTATGTGTAAACTTCATTTTGACAAAGTCTGTACTGCATTGGTACACAACTTGCCTTTGCATCGTCCTATTTGCACAATCGTCGAATCTAATGATACATGAGCAAACAACAGAAAACAAATTGTCACAGGCATTCTGTACGACAAGTTCATCATGAGCAAACTAATTTCAACAGAAAGCAATCTAACATAATCAAAGTTCACACCATTACAAGCGATTCTGCATGGCAAGCAAACTAAGTTCAGCAAAAGCAAATGATCACAAGCAGACTAACGATACATAAGCAAACAACATAAAGCAAATTTGATGATAATTCTAAAACGATGGTGGCATTGGTGGCTCTTTGGCTGGCACCATCTTCTTCTTCACTAGTCAGCGTCTCCCCATCCCCAGCTGGTCCTGGCGCGCTTCCCTGGGGTTCCTCCTTCTCCAGACTTTGCACGCGAAGCCGTCACAGGTGAGGTGATGCGGTTCCATATCTTATGCGCTGCGTGGCGTCCTTTGCACAGTACTCGATGTGCCTCATGGATAGAGGCAGGGTGGCCCAGCGCTTGTGCTCGTCGTCGGTGATCTTCTTCTTCATGTTGTTGTAGTAGTCGTCGATGAGCATGCCGGAGACGTCTCCAAGGGATTCCAACTCCTTGGTTGCCCCGGGCACCCTCCACTCCTTCTGGATGTCGACGAAGTTGGTGACCTCCAGATTGACGCGATCTAGCCTTTTTTTGTCGCCGTCGATGGAGAAGCCTGCAAAGGTGTACCTGGGATTGGCGAGGAAGTTGTCGAAGACGGTGCACCTTCGATGGCGCTTCGGTTGGAAGAAAGCAGCACGGGTGTTTCTTGCCGATGGAGAGTTGGCGGAGGGCGGGTTTTGCGTCGCCGGGCTCATTGTTGTACTCGAGATCGATCTGCGGCGATCTTGTGGCGCTTGGAGAGGTGAAATGGCGCTTCGTCTTTGCACGAGGGTGATCGCCACCTGCTTCTTGTCGTTGGTGTGGATGACGTGCAACTTGGTGTTGCCGTGGGCCTTCACGTCCTTGTACTCGTCGGCGAACGCCATCGCCGGTAGTGGGGCTTGGTGTTTTTGCGTGGAGATGGATGTGACGGAGCAATTTGGTGGCAGCGCGATGGGTACTTGTGTTGTTTGTGGATGAGATGGCCTATGGCAGGGGTCTGAATTTAAAGGGAGGCGCGGTGTGGGATGGCCGCAGCGGATGAACTGCACGATCTCGGCGATGATGCGGTTTGTGCAGATCGTGGATTGGTGTTGCGTCTGTGATCGTGGGCTTGTGGCGATGGAGCTGCTCCGATTGGGTGGTTGTATGCGAACGTGGTTGTGATGTTTATATGTATCCTGCGTGATAACGAAACTGCATTGGTTATAGTACCGCACTGCATCATGTGCAACAGAGAACTGCATGTTGTCTACAGGTGCGTACTTCATTGTGTGCAATAGAGTATAATGTATTCCGCAATTTTTACGACTTTTTCGCTGTGTTCTATACCGTGTATTTATTCACAATGTAGGTAATCCAAAACTGGATTGCTAAACCGTACCGCTTCGTGTAACGAAATGCACTGCACTTTTCTAGTGTTGCGTACTGCATCCGTGTTTTGCTTGTACTTACTGCATTCCATGGAACGGGAGGGGTAGGGGGGTTGGGCCCCACATTTTTTTGTGTGGCACTTATTTGAATGTAGACTTTTTCTTTTCGGATGCGTTTTCTTAACATGCGTGTTGTTTTTTATTTTAACTTTTTTTACGAACTGCGTTTATTTTATTTTTGTTTTACCGTCTGAACTTCATTGTTCTTCATAGAGAACTGCATCATGTGCGTTTTGATGTGGTCTTTCTTATTTTAGCCGGGCCGTTTTTGGGCCGGCCCATTTTATGTTAATTTTTTCCACACGCGGGCCTCCTACGTGTCCGTTCCAGGCGGTCCCACCGCTCACAAGGAGAGAGACAGAGAACAATCCCCTCTCCTCTCTTGCAGTTCCTCCCTCGAGCAAAACCGCCGTCGCCCGCAGCAACCACCATCGCTCGAGGAACCGCCGCCCTCAAGAGGTTCTTATTGCTGCATTCCGCGTCGTCATCCGCTCTGCGAGCCCTTGCCATTGCGCTCCCGCAGCCCTTTCGTGTCCGTTTCTGTCGGCGCACCCTCCCCCTTCCCCGCCGCCGGCGCCGTACCTTTTTTGTGGTACGTTCCTCTTGTTCCCGGTCTTGATCGTCCTCTCGTCTTGTTTTTTGTTATTCTCGTAGTTGCTGTTGCTGTTTTTGCTTGTGTAATTTTTCCGTAGGCAGCCGATTTTATCTCGATTTTGGAGTCGATACTTGTGTGTAGCAAGGTGGATCTAGGGTTTCGTGAGATTTTTCGCCGATTTTGTTGCTTATATCTGTCACTTCATGGTTGTGCTGCAGGCAAACGCCATGTCTTCGTCGAGCAGAGTGGGAGGAGGAGTTCAGGGTATGTGGATTGCTTATTTTAGGCTTTTGTTTATTTTTGTTTGATGTTTATCTAGTTTCCTAAATCATCCTGCATATTTGGTTTATGCTCTGTTAGTTGTCAGCGTTCGTTTGCATTATTTTTGTCATGTGATGTTTTGTAATTTCTGTTTATGGTTCTTTTTGAATGAAGTAGGTGATTGTGGTTCTCATAATGATACACCAATTGGCTCTCGTTGTCCTGGTGGTAAGGATCATGGTGTGGAGGGAGGACATCAATTGAATTCGCCGATTGAAACTTCTCCCATAAGTGTGGCCCCTCCTTCTGGTATGTGATTGATTTGTTTATTTTTGTGTATGCTGGTTAATTCGATGTTGTACAAATTGGTGTTGCCTTGCTGTATATAGTCCGGCATTCTTGCTGGGAAGAAAAATGAAGTTAGTGTATGCAGCACTGTATTTATTTTGTATATGTGAACTCCACTATATTTATGTGTGAACTGCATTGTTGTTTTATTCAAGTTTTTTGTGCAATGCATTAATTTTTATTTTTAGCTTATGGTTGGAGCACTGCATTTTATATGTCTAAGTGTACTGCATTTGTTCTTTTTGTGCACTTTTTAATGACCATAGTCAAACTTCATTTTTCACGCAGTGTCTGTTTTCCATGCTGGGGCGCTTGGGTTTGAGGAGGTTACTCAATTGATTGACCATTATTTTGCAGAGGGTAATGTTGGTGTGAGCTTTGACCAGAGGCGACCCGTTTTGTCTGAGACACATTCGCAGTCTGTTGATGGTACAGAAGAAGTTACACAGGATTGGATGGTCTCGGAATAGCTTCGTGAATATGAGTTGAAGCAAAGCAAGAAGAAGTTGAGGTTTGAAAGTGACTCAAAAGAGTTCGCGGAGAAAGAGAAGCAGAGGAGAGCTGCAGATGGTGCCAAGGGTGCCAAATTTGCCAAGGTGAAGAAGCCTTCTTTGCGGAAGAAGAGGTGAAATCTTATTCTTGAGGAAGGTGGTACACCTCGGCGGAGTCCACGTGTTCTTGGCATGAACAAGAATCTTGGCAAGAGAACTGCTGAAGCTGGTGGAAAGGATGATCCTCGGTGGCTGGCGACTACATGTCATTGGAGGTCCCAACTCGATGATGATGACTTTGTGCTTGCTGATTTTGTGAGGATGTTCATAGTGGTGAGACGAAAGGCCGTGGTTCATCTAAGAGTCTACCCAAGCGTGCCGTGTGATGTTGATGAAGATGTTTGTGGTGACTCTGACGAGGAGGTGGATGTTGTTCCAAAGGTTTGTTGAAGTGGACTGCATTTGTTTTCTTCATTGTTATTCTATCTGTGATTTCTCTATCTCTTTTTTTATGGCTAGTCTTCTAATGTGGATTGCATTTCCCTTTACACAGAGGAAGAAGTCTAGTAAGAGAAATGCAGCTGAAGATGATGCTGAGGTAGATGGTTCTTGATTTAACAAGACCGTACATTTGTCGCTTCCCACTGTTTGCAAGGCTGCTGCCTTATTGAAAGAGGCACACTATATTCGTGTTCGGGATGCTGGATTTGGTGGTCTTTGAACTGACAGTAAAGAAAAATGTGTCGCGCATTCTTATGTGCTATCTGATGGGAGTGATTGACCCTGCCACCATGATAATGGACTTTGGGAATGGCAGGGTTCTTCGAATCAATCGTGATGCAGTTCATCACATTTTTTATTTACCCATGGGACGTCGGACTGCACCCATGCCTGCTGCCAGTGGCCATGATGACTCGTTGAGTGCCCTCAAGGATGAGCTTGGCTTTGACCGTTCAAAAAGTATAGGTGTCAAGGACTTGCTTGAGAAGTTGAAGGTGTTGGTGGAGGAACATGATCATGTATTTATTGACCTTCTTTGTGAAGGTGTTCTTCCCGATACTCTACGAATTTCTTGTGCCCGGGCTGCAGTTCATTTGGGTAGAGTTGCTTGCAATAGTAGAGAACATGTATTATGCGGCTATGGCTCGGATGGACTTTTGCCCGACTTGTTGTTGATGAGTTGCGAGCACTGTGGTAAGGTGGCAAGCGTAGGCAGCAAGCGAGAATTGTGCGAGAGGTTGTGCCATTGTCCCCGATTATGTATCTTGATCGCTTGAAGCTTCGCAAATTTTCAGTCATGCACACGTTGACGCCACGTGCGTCATACCTGACGACCAAGGACCTGATGAAGTTATACAATGAGGATGTGCTTGTGAAGGGAAAGATTTACTTGGAAACTTACAAATTTGGGAAGCTGCCGGTTAGTGTATCTGAGTTTTGAATATTAGTTTTTTTAAAGGTGCAGCCATTATAAATCTGAACTTTTATAGTACTCACATGTGTACTTCTGTTTGCCTCTTGTCTTTTTTTGTAGTGGAATGCGTCAGGTGATATTGTGTACAAGCGTCTGTTGCAGTTGAGCGCAGGCAGCTACGATCTGGGACCTAGCACTCATGCTAGGTTTTATGAGCCTATATGTAGCCAGCTTCACACTGTGATGATGAGGTGCCGCATACTCGTGGTTTCATGGCTCGACAGATGTTTGATAATAGAAGCTCTTCTAAACAGACATTTGTTGGCGGCAAAAAACACGAGCAGATTGATGAGCTTCTTGAAGGTTTTGAAGTTGATGAAGATTTGCCAACCTCCGGTGATGAGTTGAGGGCGATTCTTTGGTTTTTCCTGTTGGCCATGGCCCACGAGATGAAGATATTGTTGCTGCTCACAATTTTGATTGTGGCGTGATTGAAAGCCTGAAGATTGCAGTGACGAATGTTCGGTCTTCGTATGCTCAATTGAGACATTCACAAGAGGAAAAATGCGGTCGGTATGAGAAGGATGTTGGGAATATTTTGGATGAAATGAACCGTTAGGATGCTGGTGTTGGCGCTGATAATGTATGTTCTAGGTTTTTTGTGGTTTTGAACCTCTTTTGTGTACTATGTGGACTGCTCCTCACTTTTCATGTTTTTTGTGATAGGCTGGAGTGGAATCTTCTGGTGTCCATGGAACTAGGGACGATGGAATTGGTCAGGTACAAGTACTTCTGCTATGTCCATTACGCCATCGTCCCTCTTCTTAAACTTGCACTTGTTGCTTTCCATTTTATTGTATTTTTGTGTACTTCATGTTTGTAAAGTGTGTATTGCTTGTGCATATTTGAAGTTTTTCTTTTTGGTCGTTACCATCTTATTTTTCGTTTTTGGTTTGTTCTATGCCTGTAGACTGGTGATGCTGCTTGTGATGTGCACAAAGAGACCTATGATGGCTCTGGGAAGGATGAGGTCTTGGCTGATGCATCGTCCCTCCGGATGTTGTAGCTGATAAGGTATAGTTATTTTACTTGTTCTGTTAGTGTGTTGTAATCTAATTTTTTGTTTGTTGTTGCTGTAAACTTGATGTATGCTGTTATGTTCACTCGTATGCATTTTCATTTACATATTTTAGCTGCAATAATTTTACATGTGTGAGCTTCAATCTTTGATTGAAGTGTCCATAATGTTTTACATAAGTGAGCTTCAGTATTTAACATAACTGAACTGCATCGTTTGACAAAGTGAACTGCAGTTCTTTTTTACGTATATGTGGGTTGAAGTTGTAGTTGTTTTGATACACGTGGGTTGCAGTTGTTGTTGTGTTAATTATCCCCGCACTCATTTTTGTGTTATTGTATGTTTTTTAATCTTTCCACAGCCTGGCTGAAGAAAACGTGGAAGTTCACGTTGATCTGAATCAGGGCGGTTGTGTTGCTGATGGTGGTGGCAGTGTTGGTGCTTCTGCATTGGTAGCTGTCAACTGTGCAGACGCTTCTGTAGCTCAAGAATACCATGATGCTCTTTCCCCCAGTCGGCGTGAAGACTCTGATTTTGTCATTGAAAAGCCGCTGGAGAATGTCGTCCCTGCTATTAGTGTTTTTGCTTCCCTGTTTGTCCGGCGATAACGATGTTCTGAAGTATCGAAATTGAGCCTCATGTAGTGAAGTATCTAAGGATGTTGTGGTTGACGGTCATTGTAAATCCAGAGAATCTTGATGTTCTTTGCGAAGGGAAGTCCAGTGAGGTTGTGGTGGATTAAATGCAAATCTGTCCAAGAAAATGTTTTGGTGAGCTCGAAGAACAACAACATGAAGACTCGACCTTTGAAGGAAGAGTTTTGTTTGAAACAGTCAATTGAAGTTTTTCTCATTTCATTTTTGTTTAATTACTATGGTATTTGTATTAGATGTTTAATGATAAGTAAAACTTGATCTTTTGTTTATGATTTTCAAAATAGCTAGCAGAATTTCCTTATCTTAATATTTGAACTTCATTATTTTGGATAAGTGAACTTCATCCTTTTATTACGGATAGCGAACTTCTGTTGTGACACCGTCGAAACATTGATCCAGCTCTTACGAAAAGATACAATGAGTTGTACGCTGCTTTATTCGAGGTTCGGAAGGACAAGAAGAAGTATGGTTTTTAGAAATTGTTTTGTTCATATGTATTTTCTAAATTTGGTTTTTAGCCCTTTTTCTTTGTTGTTATTTTTTTAGTATCTTATGTTTTAGTTTTTCATGAAAAATTCAGGGACATGATTGCTGTTAAAACTGAGTTGGGTGATATTATCATTGGCGAAGTTGGTCAATCCTTTTGGGATAAAGGGATGCTCACTACAAGACTTGTAGATCTTTGGGTTTCTTTGCTGGTAGATAAGTTTAAGGGATCTCCGACAATGGTTGTCCCGTACCATATTTGTGTAAGAATGCAGAATTTTTTTTTTATTTTTTTATTTTCTTTTCTGATTTCGTGCGACGACATGTTTTCTTGAGCACTATTTGATTTTGGGTTTTGTATTGGCAGACAAATATTTGGAATGGTGGTACTGTAGGCAGAAGTGTTAAAATGGTGTTCTCTTCAAAAGCCGAGGAGCATGTTGATAAAAAGGATATGGTGAGTAACGTTTTTATGTGTCAAAGACTATATTTTTTGCGTGTTTTTTATTACAGTGTTCTGTTTCTTCTTCTTATTATATTTTTATTTATTTTTTCGTGCTTTGAACAGGTCCTTTTTGCAACTTTTGATGCACCAGATACAAGGGATGGCGTTGGTCATTATTGTGTAGTTGCGTTAAATGTGAAAGAAAGGCGGTTTGAATTTCTTGACTCGCTCAATAAACCTGGCATCCCTGGTGCGATCAGGGTTTTTAGGAGGATGGTTAAAAATATCAAGCGTGCATGGAAAGAAGAAAGCTCAAGTTCTGATGAGCCGCTAAATCCTCCTACACTTGATGGATTTGTGTTGAAACATGTCATTGTCCCAATGCAGCCTAATGGGTGTGTTCCGTACAACCCCTCTTCACCATACTGCTCAAGTTTTTTTTTTAATTTTTCATTTTTGTGAAACTGATGTTTTTTATTCTTTTATTGCAGGCATGATTGTGGATCCTATATGTTTCAATTCCTGCAGACTTGGGATGGTGTTCGAGTTGCTCAGTTTGGGGTGGAGCACATTGGTTACATCAAAAGGCCATGCTCTATAGTTGGCTCACATCGAGAAAGTGTTCCCTTGATTTAACATCACTTTTAATTTTTGCAGATAAAGGTTGTTTTAGTGAACTTCTTTATCCTTTATTTTTTTGCCTACTGCTTTCTTCCGGTTCTTACGGGCTTTTTTAATAGTTTGTTTAGTTACGTTCGTGATTTAGATTGTATGTGTATTTTTATTTGTTGTGTTAATGAGTTGCATTTTTTATTTTTTGGGCAAGTGAGTTGCATTGTTCTTTACAAGTGGGCTGCATTGTTGTATACATTTTTTTTATTCTGCATTGCCGCGGACAAGTGGACTGCATTGCTGCAGACAATTGTGCTGCATTCTATTCTTTAGTGAACTGCATTATTTTATTTTAATGAGTTTTTTGGTTTTGTATTTTTTGTGCTGAGTGTTTCCATGTTTTTTCTTACACAGTTTTAGGTTTTGATGGGCCTTCATGAAGGCTGTACGTCACTGTTTGAGTCCTAGGGTTCTGATGTGGTTATGGAGGATTGCGCCATTGAAATCTCTCCAGATAATTCTGGTTCTTTGGCTGGAGATGGTTTGAACACAGCTGTGGCGTCTGGACCTGATGGTGGAAGTGTTTCTCGCCCTAGCTCCCCACGTGATGTGTTTGATGTTGATGATGATGATTTTGTTACGCCGTGTCCTCGCACAACGAGGACTCGAGTCAGAATTAATGTCGTCCTCCTGTGGATGATGTTGAAGTTTTTTGAACAAGAGGGCAGGTGAGAGGGCTTTTAAGTTGAGATGCTCTATAGAAATTGAAGCCTCAGAGGTTCAAATATATTGATGAGGCGAGGAAAAGAAAGGATCTTGTTCTCGAAGAAAGAATTTGTAACCAAATACCACGAGTAAGTTTTATGTGTGTGCCCTTGATTCTTTTGTGTGTTTTGTTTTTAATTTTAATTTTATTGATCCCATTTACGTATGATTCTTTGCAGGAATCGTTCTTTATAGTGAACAGTCCTTTTGGTGATCTTGATACTTACAATGTTGACTATATCTATAATACATTTGGCAAAGGAGCTTTAATGGATTTGTATCTCATGGATTTTGTCATCAAGTCTTCGGAAGCAAGACAACTGAAATGGGTTTAGTTTATCATTACGGTGAGCGTGTGCTACTTTCACCCTTATTTATCACGATAGCGTGTGCTGTCATTTTTCTATTAAGACTTGGTTTTTTTATGTCCATGCCTGCGTGCACTGTTTATTCTTTTTTTCATGTCCTTTCTTTGTTCTTTTTTCTCTGCAGTATGTTCTTCAGATGGAAACATTTGTGAAGAAAGATGAGGAAGGAAACCCTGTGTTGCCAGTTGTGCATAGCACGTCTGTTTTAGAAGATGCAGTTAACCAGTTCAAGGTTTTTGTGAGTGACGACGTAAACTTGTTGGATGCAAAACTGGTAAGTTCATTGTTTCCCGTCGTTTATTTTTCTGGTTTGTTGTATTTCTTTTTATAGTTAATTTTTGAGCAGTGGTTCTAGTGCTACGTGTCGAAATAAGTTTTCATTTTTTCATTTTTTGTTTTTTTGATGTGAACAGATTATGATGCCGCGCTCCAAGGATGGTCATTATTCCTTATACATGATGAACCAGCATCGCCAGACGTTTGATATCCATGACACTAGGAAGTACACTGGCCATCCTGATGTCACGACAAAGTGGCGCAGGAGTGATTACCATTGAGATTGCACTGAAGTGGTATGTCATTTTTTCTTGCCAAGTGCAAAGATTTTTTGTGTTTCTCCTACTGCATTTTTTTGATAAACTGCACATGCAATGTTAGCACACATAGTACCACACTTGTTTATGTAGTGCACTACAACATACGCGTGACAGAACTGCATTTTTCTCAGCCCCCCCATAATCCATGTAAAAAAGGAGATAAAAAGTAATGACCTCATGTGCATTTAAAAGAGGGATTGTCTAGACATCGAAAACAACTTTTGTACCTGAATCGTAATTTGATCTGTGGTGTGTGTTATTTTTAGATTGTGCTTCCTTTTTTTTGCCAGATGAGGAGGATGACTCAGTTGCTAAAGGCGATTTATGGTGAAAAAGTGTGTAAATCTAAGAACCACTCTGACTGGGTTAAATTGGCAGAGAAGCCCTCTTACCCGGTCGTGCGGTAGCGAGCAAACAAAAAGTGGAATCTATGTTACGAGGGTGGCGCAGCTTGTATGACGACCAACGTTTAGTTGAGAAAATTATCAAAACCTACGTAAAACCTTCTCTGTTTTCTTCCTTTTTTGTTACTTTTTTTAATTATTTTTACCTTTTCACTTTTTGTTCTTTATGACAACCTTTTTATTTAATCACTGTCTGCATTTTTTTAATTTTCTTTTTTAGCCTGTTGTTGAAGATTGGAAGGCGGAGTACATGTTCCAGCTGCTGTACAATTCCTCGAACATGTTGTGTTATGAAGACATGCTGCTTGAGCTACAAGAACTGATTGCGGACCTCGGGCTTACTTCCTGTCATGTCGCAGACGCAGCGATCAGACCTTGATAACAATCTACACTGGTAAAAACCATGTGTATGGACAAGAACTAGGGGTTCATGTTGTGTGTTGTGTGGTGTCTAAGGTATATAATGTATGAAAAGACGTTTGTTTTACTGTTTGTTGTGATTCTCGTCTGCTCTTTTGCAGCAGTGTTTTATGGACGAATTTGCATCTGTATGTGTATTTTATATAAATAATTCATACAGTATATATATGTGTATATTTTTTATTTTTTTGTTGACTTACACGTTCTGTGTGAATTGGCATTTTGACACGCTTATATGTATCTTATGTGTCCCATTTTAACCGCATTGCATGTGATACCGAACTTCTTCGTCCAAGAAAAGCACTGCATTTTGTTTACAAGTTTGTGCTGCATCTTTTTTTTCCTGCACTTTTTACCGTAGACCTGCATTCATGTGTGTATCCACAGGCTGCATTGCTTTATGATCTTGCCTTTGCTTTGCCTAGCCGGTGAAGTGCGTTGCTTTGTGATCTTGCCTTTGCTTTTTACGCCTAACTAAAGCGCCTTTGCTTTTTGCCTATCAAGTGCTAATTTTTTGCCTAACCTTTAGTTGGTTTTTTTATTCTATTGTTTTTGTAAGGTATGAGGGGGTTTTTTTAGTTGACTATATATTTGTATTTTGCTATTTGTATTCCAGTACTTAACGTCTTTGCGTGCGTTAGCGAGCCGGCAGGGGTGGGGAGGGGGCCGTGACCCTCCCTACCCCATGCGAGGCCGAGCTGTCACGAAGCCGGACCCGGCGGCGACGCGTGCCTGGCGCGCATCTTGCAGGCGAGTCCATTACACCCGTGCGCCTCCCTGTCCATCTTAGGGGTGTGGCTCTGGGGTTGCGTGCGTCCTATTGTTGAAAAAAGAATGTCCGCCTTTGCTTGTCAACCAAGCGCCTTTGCATGCGTTAGCGAGGCGGCGGGGGTGGGAGGGGGTGTCGTGACCCCCTCCCACCCCCCTACGAGGCCGAGCAGCAGCGGCGACGGCGGCGTGCAGCGCCGCCCGCATCTTGTGGCGAATCCGTCACACCCGTCGCCTCCTGTCTATCTTAGGGGTGTGGCTCTGGGGTTGCGTCGTCCCTATTGTTGGAAAAGCAGAATGTCCGCCTGGGCACATCAACCAAGCACCTGCATGCGTTAGCGAGGCGGCGGGGGAGGGGTCGTGACCCCTCCCCACCCCTGCGAGCTAAGCACGAACGAGCCGAGCAAAGCGGCGACGCGACGCAGCGGTCTTTGCATCTGCGCAGCGAGTCCGTCACACCCGTCGCCTCCTGTCTATCCTAGGGGTGTGGCTCGGGGTTGCATGCATCCTATTGTTGGAAAAACAGAATGTCCGACTTGCTTTGTCAACCAAGCGCTGCGCGTGCGTTAGCGCGAGCAGTAGGGGTGGGGACAGGCGAGGCCGAGCCTGGAAGCCGGAGGCGAGCGGTGACGCGTGCGTGCCTGCAGCGCCGCATCTTGTGCGCAGTCCGTCTACACCCATCGTCTCCCTGTCTATCTTAGGGGTGTGGCTCTAGGGTTGCGTCGTCCTATTGTTGGAAAAAGCAGAATGTCCGCCTTTGCTTTGTCAACCAAGCGCCTTGCATGCGTTAGCGAGGCCGGCAGGGGTGGGAGGGAGGTCGTGACCCCCCCCAACCCCCCGCGAGGCCGAGCACAGAACAAGCCGAGCAAAGCGGCGACTCGGCGTGCCATGGCGCCCGCATCTTGCAGCAATCCGTCACACCCGTCGCCCCCCTGTCTATCTTAGGGGTGTGGCTCTGGGGTTGCGTGCGTCCTATTGTTGGAAAAACAGAATGTTCGCACTACGCCTGTCAACCAAGCGCACTGTGTGCGTTAGCGCCCCACCCCCCCTGCGAGGCCGAGCCTGGAACGAGCCGGAGCAGGCGGCGACATGGCGTGCCGCGGCGCCGCGTGCACAGATGAGCCGTCACACCCTTGTACACTCGTGCACTTCTACCTCTTGAGCTTGCGTTGGATTTCCCCGAAGAGGAAAGGATGATGCAGCAGAGTAGCGTAAGTATTTCCCTTAGTTTTTGAGAACCAAGGTATCAATCCAGTAGGAGGCCACACGCAAGTCCCTCGTACCTACACAACACAAAGAGCTCAACACAACCAACGCGATTAGGGGTTGTCAATCCCTTCACGGTCACTTACTAAAGTGAGATCCGATAGATAATATTTTTTGGTATTTTTGGTATAGAGATGCAAAGTGAAAAGTAAAAGTAAAAAGCAAAACAAGATTAAAGTATGGAGATTAATATGATGAGAATAGACCCGGGGGCCATAGGTTTCACTAGTGGCTTCTTTCGAGAGCATAAGTATTCTATGGTGGGTGAACAAATTACCGTTGAGCAATTGACAGAATTGAGCATAGTTATGAGAATATCTAGGCATGATCATGTATATAGGCATCACGTCCATGACAAGTAGATTGAAACGATTTTGTATCTACTACTATTACTCCACTCATCGACCGCTATCCAGCATGCATCTAGAGTATTAAGTTAAAAACAGAGTAACGGTTTAAGCAAGATGACATGATGTAGAGATAAATTCATGTGATATGAAATAAACCCCATCTTGTTATCCTCGATGGCAGCGATACAATCGTGCCTTTGCTGCCCCTACATCCTTTGGGAAAGGGCGCGCAAGATCAAACCCAAAGCTAAGCACTTCTCCCATGGCAAGAACTACCAATCTAGTTGGCCAAACCAAGCGGATAATTGAAGAGACTTGCAAAGATAACCAATCATACATAAAAGAATTCAGAGAAGATTCAAATATTATTCATAGATAGACTTGATCATAAACCCACAATTCATCGGTCTCAACAAACACACATAAAAAAGAAGAAGATTACATCGAATAGATCTCCACAAGAGAGGGGAGAACATTGTATTGAGATCCAAAAGAGAGAATAAGCCATCTAGCTAATAACTATGGACTGAAGGTGCAGAGGTAAACTACTCACACTTCATCGGAGAGGCTATGATGATGTAGAAGCCCTACGTGATGACGGCCCTCTCCGTGAAGTTCAAACAGGCCCCAAGATGGGATCTCGTGGATCTGTAAAATTGCGGCGGTGGAATTAGGTTTTGGCTCCTGCTACGATCGTTTGGGGTGCGTGGATATATAGGAGGAAGAAATGCGTCGGTGGAGCTTGAGGGCCCATGAGGCGGGGCGCTTAGGGGTGGCGCCCCCCACCTCGTGACCGCCTCTTGATGCCTTAGCGTGAGGTCCAAGTCTCCACAGGTCTTATCCGTGAGAAAATCACGTTCGAGAAAGGATTTTTCTGCTTGGACTCCGTTTGATATTCCGTTTCTTGAAACACTGAAATAGGCTAAAACAACAATTACAGGCTGGGCCTCCGGTTAATAGGTTAGTCCCAAAATAATATAAAAGTGGAAAATAAAGCCCAATATAGTCCAAAACAGTAGATAATATAGCATGGAGCAATAAAAAATTATAGATACGTTGGATACGTATCATGCACTGCTTAGCAAAACAACTTTGTCTTTGCATCATCGGTGTTACATCGCTTGGCAAGACAACTTTGTCTTTGCATTTGTCGGGGTTACATGGGTGTGCCTTTGCTTTGTTGCCTCTGTGTGCACTGCATTCATCATAGTCTTGTGCTGGTTATGGGACTTTAGCTTGTGCCGCACTTCATGCACACATATAGTGAACTTCCTTGGAAGACTTTGGAGAAGTGCACACATTTTGTAGAGACCTATTATGGGACTGGCTGGGGCCTAGTTGTAACTGGGTGGTCAATTTTTTTCCTTATCTAAAACATTTTTTTTTCTTTTGGAGTATATATTTTTCGTGGTAGTACAAATGATGTCATTTGTACTACTTGCACCAACGTTGAGTACTACATTTGTGTATCAAGTTTGTATTCGTACCTTGAGCGAAAGTTCTTTCAGCCCTTAGTTACTGCATTTGTGCATGTACTGCACTTCATATTTGCACTCTGTGAACTGCCTTATATTTGTTATGTGAACTGTATTTACGTTTATTTATAAATATTAATATTAATGTTCTTTTTCTATAATTACTTTTGTGGATACTTTGTTCAGTGAAAGCAATTGATCAGAAACAAACTGTGATACATAAGCAAACAACAGAAATAAAATTTAATGACAATTCTAAAACGACATTGTTTTTACATAAGAAATGTTCGTTGTGAAGCAATGGACATAATCAAAAGCTTGCATACATGAAACAAAGAACACCACAACGACTAAAGTAAAGTGAAACTAAAACATAGCCCTGAATTATTTCTAGTTCTTTGCATTGGATTACAGCCTTGTTCTTCTTCTGCTTTGCTTCTTTGTCTCTTTTTGCCCTGTCCAGTCCCATGATGACATCGTAGATGATTCTCCATGACTCATATGTTGCGAATGCATCTATTGCTGCATACTTGATAAGCTTTTCTGGCAGTGGGCAGAATCTCCACAGAGTATGGTCCTCCTTGCGGTTAATTTTTTTCTTCATGTCATGGTAGTGAATGTCTATCATCCTGCCGGCAACATCAGCCAAAGAGTCAAACTTCTTTTTACTGTATGGGTCTCTCCATTCCACCTGAATATCAATGTAGTTGTCGGAGTTGATCTCCAAACCAGATAGCTTCAGCTTGCTTTTGTCTCCTTCAATGGCGAATCCGAAGAAGGTGTACTCACCATTCATGAGGAATTTGTCTAGTTCCATTGGCCTGCAAGATGTTTGTATAGAGTGAATATAGTTTATTTTCTTAGAAGTACCAATGTTTTTTGTTTTTTCTGAAACTGAACTGCAATATAAGTATCTGAATCTGTTGCGTTGAGTAGTTGCTAATACTTTTTTCATCATAACTAGTAAATCTGATAATATATTGCATAAACAATGCATGTTTTGTGCATGATTGTATTCTTGAACTGAATTTCATACATGTTTTGTATAGTAATGTTGCAGTTTTCTATTGTTCAGTCAAATATTTGTATTTGGTAAAACAAAATAAAACTGCGTGTATTGCTAGATCATATAATTCAAGAATCGAGCACATGAGTGACATACATGGAGCCAGATGAAAACTCTCAATGAATTCAGATGCCATGGTTTTCAAAAATGAAAACCAAAGTTTAAATAGTGGCGATTGCAGTGAAGAAAATTTAAAATCAATATTGACAATCAATAGTATAGATTGATAGTTACATTCTGACCTGTCTTTAGCTACAGAGATGTGGTAGACAAGGCATTCTTTTTGTACACATAGCTGGAGCACTGCTGCCCGCTGTGGCTTCACGTAGTGCGTGTACTCGACATCAACGCCGACTAGTTTGACGGGCATTCTGCCGAGCTTCCTCCTGAGCGTGGACAACATCTTGTCCACGTCTTCACCCTTGCTTGTGCAAACGACGTGGAGCTTGTGGTTGCCGTGGAGATCGAAGTCGTGGAGCTCCCTGGTGTACCTGCGGCGCTGCTTGTAAAGAGGTGCATCTGCCATGACTATCCTCTGCTCTCTCGTGTTTGTTCTGGAGAGAAGAGGTTGGTGAAAGGAATTGTGGAGAAGAATATGCAATGGGGTTTTTTGGGGTACGAAGCAGTTGTGTTTTCTCCTCTGCTCTCCTCTGCTCTCCTTGACAGGACGTGGGAGAGGTGGAGCGGGGTGGTAGCATGGTGGGGCTCTGTTTTAAGTTACGTGGCAACTACAGAGAGGTTCTGCTATGAGGAGGCTCTGTTAGTGCGTTGGAAATCCAGAACGTCATGTCCTCTTTTTTCGTGACTTGTTTAGGTATGCACGCAACTGTCAGAAAATGTGATGATTGTGTTTTCGGTGAATTTTCCTATTAAGTGCACTTCTTTTATATCAAAACATAACTGCATACGTCCACATAGTGTACTACATGGAAATGAAATTTATTCTTCGTGCACTGAATTATATCGGATTAGGATTGATACAAATGTACGCACATTTAGTTTTTTGATGGAGTTTTTTCATGCAGTTCTTTATTTTATAACGGACTGCTTTGCTTAACTAATAGAGCTGCATTCTTCATTTAGCCATACTGCAATGCAGTAGAAGGAGAACTGTATGTCAGAAAAAATACTTCATGGAGAACTGCATTGTTTGTCGTCGCGGACTGCATTTGTACTTTTACTTCTGGCTTTCTGCTTTGATTTATTAATAACGAACTGTAGTTTCTGGCTGTGCCCACACACAATTTTCTTTTGTTGTTGTTATTCATTTAAAAAATGTTTTCTAATTTTTCTTTGATGTTTTATTTTTTGAAGTTATTGTTTTTTCTTAGTGGGCCTTGTTGGCCTGTGTTCCTGGAGTGAAGCGCATTGGGCCCAAGACGGCCTGTGAGCATGGCTGGTTCCCGGTGCACTGTGTGCAACCTAATGTTTAGTCCCACCTCGCCCGCGGAAGGCTCGCCCGACCTGTTTATAAGCGCTGACGAGGCAACTGTATCGAACTCCTCTGGTTACTTATTTGAGCGCTTATACACGGCGCTCATTGCTCTATGCTCTCGACACAGTGGGCCCATGTGCGCCGACCCCTCGATCGTGGCTCAGCGACTACTTTGCTATTGGCGCAGACCTACTCTGAGGCCGGGCGGGGCCGGCACTGGGCGGTCAATCAATTTTTCTGTTTTGTTTTTTTCAATGTGAGGTGTGCCTTTGCTTAGAAACCGTCCTTGCCTTTGCATTGATCGATGTTACATCTTGCATGTGCAAGCATTCCGTACTACATGTACATTTCTCATTTTTTGTTTTCATGTTTTTGCTCTTTGTAATCTTTTTTTCCAGTGTAGGGGAGTGCACTGCTTAGTAAACATACCTGTACTTCATTGATTATGTTCCTATACTGCACGTTCATATATTTCTGCACTACATTTTTTTTCAATGTAGAGGCGTGCACTGCTTTGTAAACCATGCGTGCACTGCACTGATCAACGTTCTGTACTGCATGTGCACGCAGTCTGTATTACATGCACAGTTCTCATTTTTTGATTTTGTGTTTTTGCTCTTACGTAATTTTTTCCAATGTAGGGGAGTGCACTGCTTAGTAAATCATTCTTGTACTGCATTGATTTCGTTTGTGTGCTGCACGTTCATATTTTTCGGCACTACATATGCAGATTGCATTTTTCTTTTTGTGTTTTTTCTCTTATCTATTTGTTTTTCCAAATTTAGGGGCGTGCACTGCTTTGTTGGGTATGTGTAAACTTCATTTTGACAAAGTCTCATCTTGCATTGGTACACAACTTGCCTTTGCATCGTCCTATTTGCACCTTCGTCGAATCTAATGATACATGAGCAAACAACAGAAAACAAATTGTCACAGGCATTCTGTACGACAAGTTCATCATGAGCAAATTAATTTCAAAAGAAATAAATCTAACATAATCAAAGTTCACACCATTACAAGCGATTCTGCATGGCAAGCAAACTAAGTTCAGCAAAAGAAAATGATCACAAGCAGACTAACGATACATAAGCAAACAACATAAAGCAAATTTGATGATAATTCTAAAACGATGGTGGCATTGGTGGCTCTTTGGCTGGCACCATCTTCTTCTTCACTAGTCAGCGTCTCCCCATCCCCAGCTGGTCCTGGCGCGCTTCTTGGGGGGCTCCTCCTTCTCCAGCTTTGCACGGCGAAGCCCGTCTTGGGTGAGGGTGATGCGGTTCCATATCTCGTACGCTACGTAGTCGTCCTTTGCCGCGTACTCAATGTGCCTCATGGACAGAGGCAGGGTGGCCCAACGCTTGTGCTCGTCGTCGATGATCTTCTTCTTCTTCATGTTGTTGTAGTATTCGTCGATGAGCATGCCGGAGACGTCTCCAAGGGAGTCCAACTCCTTGGTTGCCTCGGGCACCCTCCACTCCTTCTGGATGTCGACGAAGTTGGTGACCTCCAGATTGACGCGATCTAGCCTTTTTTTTGTCGCCGTCGATGGAGAAGCTCGCAAAAGGTGTACCTAGGGTCGGCGAGAAGTTGTCGAAGACGGTGCACCTTCAGTGGCGCTTTCGGTTGGAAGAGCAGTACGGGTGTTTCTTGACGATGGAGAGTTGGCGGAGGCGGTTTCTCGTCGCCGGGCTCGTTGTTGTACTCGAGATCAATGCCGACGATCTTGTGGCTACTGGAGGCGAGGTGGCGCTTCGTCTTTGCGAGGTGATTGCCACCTGCTTCTTGTCGTTGGTGTGGATGCCGTGCAACTTGGTGTTGCCGTGGGCCTCCATGTCCTTGTACTCGTCGGCGAACGCCATCGTTGGTAGTGGGGCTTTGTGTTTTTGCGCGGAGATGGATGTGATGGAGCGATTTGGTGGCAGCGCGATGGGTACTTATGTTGTTTGTGGATGAGATGGCCTATGGCAGGGGTCTGAATTTAAGGGGAGGCGCGGTGTGGGATGGCCTCAGCGTATGAACTGCACGATCTCGGTGACGATGCAGTTTGTGCCGATCATGGGTTGGTGTTGCATCTGTGATCGTGGGCTTGTGGCGATGGAACCGCTCCGGTTGGGTGGTTGTATGCGAACCTGGTGTTTTTTTTATTAGTAGATTTTTTTAACCACCACTTTTCTGTGCGAACGGGCATTTTTGTGACGTTTATATGTATCCTGCGTGATAACGAAACTGCATTGGTTATAGTACCGCACTGCATCGTGTGCAACGGAGAACTGCATGTTGTCTACAGGTGCATACTTCACAGTATTTTTGGCGTGTCCTTGCTGGAGCCCCTGAATAAATTACAATGTATTCCGCATTTTTACGAGTTTTTCACTATGTTCTATACCGTGTTTTTATTCATGTAGGTAATCCGGAACTGGATTTGCTAAACCGTACTGCTTCGTGTAGCTAAATGGACTGCATCTTTGTAGTGCTTCGTACTGCATCAATTTTTTTGCCTGTACTTACTGCGATCGCTATCTATACGGAGGGGTAAGGGGGGTGGGGCCCCATTTATTTTTAAAGTCATTGTTTTTTCTTAATGGGCCTTATTGGGCTATGTTAAAGAGTGAAAGACGCATTTGGGCCCAAGTCGGCTGTGAAACATGATCGTTTCCGGTCGTTTATAGCGCCTTGGATGGTTATGCAACAATAATCATTCCGTTTGGTTAATTAACCTCTCGTTAATTCGGAACCGTCCAAACAAATTTAAAATAAAACAAACGATAAAGGGTTTCGAAAACTAATTCTAAAATGCTCCGGGGTTTTCTAAAATACCTAACCTAATATTGGTGGGGTGCAATAACTTTTACAAAATGCCAGGGCATTTTAAATAAATCAATAACAAAAGGAGAAAAGAAAAAAAATAGCAGAGAGGGGATAACCCCTCCTTGACCACCACCGGCCCTCTCCCTCTCCCTTGGCCCATCCTCTCTCCCTCCCCCTGGGCGCCCGGCCCACCCTTCCCCTACTCTCTCCCCACCGTGGCTAACCCTAGCCACCGCCCCACTCTCCCCCTCGCCCTCGCTCCCGACCGATCTGGATCGGGCAGGCACCCGACCGACCCCGCCGTCCTCCACCTGCCGATCCCCTTGCCGCCCCGCCTCGGTCCTCCCCTCCTCCTCCACGCCACCGGAGCTCCCTCCTCCCTCCGTCAAGCCCCCCCGAGCCAGCTGATCCCATGCATGGTCCGGCTCGGCCTCGCCGCCCTCGCCAGGCGTGCTCCTCAACCTCCTCCCATGGCCCGCCCGACCTACACCGAGCCCACCGGCCGAGGCCTGCCCCCCCCGCCGTGAGCCCCCCTCTCCTCCTCTTCCCGTCGGCCCGGCTCCGTGCCGTGCTGCCCTGCAGCCTCTCCTCCTCCGTCCCCCCTCCGGCTCCCGGCTCCGGCCGCCACAGACCGCCGCCCTCCCCGATCCCCCTCCTCCTCCCCTGGGATCCACCTTCTGTGGCCTCGGCCCGGCTTCGCCCGGCCACCGTGTGCCCCTCTCCCTTCCTTCCCCCCGTGACCTACTGGTCGGACACAAGGCCACCGAGCCCCGAGCCTCAGCTCCCATACCCCTGCGGCGCCCTCTCCGCACCCATCAACCTCGATCCACCTTCTCTCATGGCCTTCGGCCGAGCCAGAAGAATCATTGTCGCCTCCCCTCGCTTGGCTCGCTCGCCACGGCCAGGCCAGGCTGTGTCAGCCTCGGCCGCTCCGCCACGCGCCCGATCCGCCTGGTCGCGCCCAGGCAAGGCCGGGTTCGTGCCGTTCGGGACATCGCCCATGGCCGCATCCGATCTCGCCATGGGCCAGCGACAGAGGCCCCACCCCATATGAACGTTTTAATAAAACGAAACTAAAAATGAATTAAAATGAATTAAACTAATTAACTAAATAACTAATTAATTAATTAATTGAGTAATTAATTAATCTAATTAATTCTGGATTAGTTAAACCTAATCATTAGCTAAATTAATTGGGTAATTAATTAAACTAATTAATCCTGGATTAATTAACCCTAATCATTAATTAATTAATTGGGTAATTAATTAAACTAATTAATTCTGAATTAATTAGCACTAATCATTAATTAACTTAATTAACTAAGGTTAATTAATCTGATTAGGTTAATTAAGCTAATAGTGTATGACATGCGGGACCCACCTGTCAGGGTTGACTTAGTCAACCACTGTTGATCGATGACGTCGGCATGACATCATCTTGATGTCATAAATGCTTTTCAAATTAATTAAATAATTAATTAAAATTCCGTAAATTAATAAAACCTTTTATAATCATATCTTTTAATCCGTAATCCGGTTAAAATATTTTCAACATGAAAGTTGCTCGAGCGACGAGGCGAATTCGGATCGCGATCCGTTCGTCCACCACACGTCTCTAACCTATCGAACCTGCAAACTTTCTCCTCCGGTTCATCTGTCGACAGGGCGTCCGAGGCAGGACAACTTCCTTGATGCTTTCCCCTAAACCAAGTAACCCTCTTACCACGTTAGGGCACGCCTAGCATCGCTTCTTGGCATGTCATGCATCGTTATGCATCTGTTATCGTGTATTCATTGTTTCTTCCCCTCTTCTCTTGATGAGACTACGAGACCGAGCGCTGCGGTGGCGATTCGACTACTGGTCTTGTGACCCCTCTCTCTTGCCGAGCAACCGTGCAAGCCCCCCTTTGATCATCCCGATATCGCCCATTCCATTCTCTCATGCTTGCACTAGATTTTGCTCTTGTTATTGTTTGCTCCTATTACATTGCATAGCCTTGCTTATTGTAACCTGCTATTGTTACCTACCGCTTATCCTAAACCGCTTAGTATAGGTTGGTTAGAGACCCATCGATGACCCCCACCTTGTCCTTGTTGCCCCGCTTCATCATTGAAGACCCGATCAGCGGGATCGAAGACCAGCCCCGACACCGCACATCACTTCCCCTAGTTGCTCGACACTACTAGGTTACTATCGAGTGCCCGAGGGTGAAACCTCTGACTTCCGATATTAACCTGTAGTATAGCTATCCGGTTGTGGTCATCGAGGTGATTTCCTCTTTAACCACTTCCGACACGACTCGTCGAGCAACCCCTCAAGTGTGGACCTCGGGGTGAATCCTCTAATGTTCACCTTGATGACTACATTGAGTGGAATTCACGGGGTGATTCCTCGTGTTTTCCCTTGATGTTTGGACTCACGATTACTTGGACTTTTACCATTTGTTACTTGGAAAGACGGGTTGAACACGAGGGGTACCAGCGTGTTAATTGCGAGTGATGTGGAGACGGGTTGACTGGAGGGTGCCCGCGAGATAATTATGAGGCGTGGCGGGCATTCCTAGCCCTTGCCGCAAGTCCTCGAGGCAGCAACAGCAGGTCACATCTTCGTGAGTCTCGCTTGTTACCGCGTTCCTAATCCACTCGATTTGGATATTTGATCCGAGGGCCTCGGCACGATAGCACTAACCATCACGTGGGCTAAGTATGGGCGTTCTGCGTCGTATACATCAGCGAAGCTTATTAGGCGTCGGCGTCGAGCGGCGTGCTACCGGATTGGATGGAACGCTCTGTTAGGCTAGGTCTGCTTCCGCCGCCCTGCAACGTCTTGAGGAGTTCGTGGAGATGGCCCATGACCCACAGGGGCATAGGTTTAGTCCGTCTTGGCCTCTCTATTAAGCCTAGGTCGGGTTGCGGCGTATTGTTTGGCGAGGCGGGCATGACCACAGAAAGTGTGTCCGCGGAGTTAAGCGGCGTGGTGGGTAAGTTGGTGCACCCTGCGAAGAAAACATCTATCGATAGCCTGTCCTCTGATAGCGGACACTTGGAGTTGTATCGGTCGATACAACTAGAACTGGTTACTTGAGATGAGACATGGATATGAGCAATGGATTGCGATGAGAATTGGATTGTGATGATAATCTGGATAGTATGGCTCTCGGATTTCTTTCTCAGGAGTCGAGAAAGGATCTCGGCGAGGTTGATAACACTACTGCTACTTTAAGTTATGTTACTCTACTCCCTCTTGTTTGTTTGCAAGATGGTGGTTTCGGAAGATGCTAGTCTTCGATAGGACTAGGCCTTCTCTCTATTACGGCATTTCGCAGCCAGTTCACATATATGGCCTTACCTTGATAATGTTGCATATGTAGTGTAGCTCCTTGCTTGCGAGTACTTTGGATGAGTACTCACGGTTGCCTTGTTCCCCTTTTCCCTATCTCTACTCGATTGCTGCAATCGGGCGATGGAGCCAGGATCGACGCCACCGCCTCGACGACTACTACTGGAGGCGCCTACTACTACGTGCAGCCGGCGGCGACCGAGGAGTGACCTAGGAGGATCCCAGGCGGGAGGCCTGTCCTCTTCGATCTGTATCCCGCTTGTGCTAGCCATCTTATGGCACCTTGTTTAACTTATGTCAGTACTCAGATATTGTTGCTTCCGCGACTTCGTCTATGATCGAGCACTTGTATTCGAGCCCTCGAGGCCCCCGGCTTGTATTATGATGCTTGTATGACTTATTTTATTTGTAGAGTTGTGTTGTGATATCTTCCGTGAGTCCTTGATCTTGATCGTACACATTTGCGTGCATGATTAGTGTACGATTGAATCGAGGGCGTCTGAGATTGGTATCGAGCCATTGCTGTAGAATCCCCTTCCACACTCCTTGGCGAAGTCGAGTCTAGACATTGCAAAACTTTTACTAACTTGGCTGTGTGCCTTACGGGCCCACGCCGCCATCGGGTGGTATTAGGATCTTTTACTCCTCGACCTTTACTCGGGGCTCTGAACTCTCTTCTACTCGGGTTAAGCGATTTTACTAACTATCACTAGGATCCCGTGACCGCATTCACCCGAAGATGGATATAGCCTTAGTTGTTTTTGGAATTGTATTTGAACAATTTCCACCTGTCATTGACTCCTTTGAAGCGTCTTTGTTTTCGGATGGAACCCACGAGGCAGGTCGTGCGCCACACGACGGCCATTGGTGCCTCGGGATCACTGCGGTGCTAGCCGAGATGATGACCTATCGGGTTATCGCTGGCACCCCGAGTACACCGTCTATGAGGAGTACCGGGACTATAACCGGGAGCGATGCAGCGCCATCGTCCACCTCTACTCTCGGGAGTATGAGTCCACTCTTCGTCTGCACACCGCACATGGTGTTGGAGTGACCATCGATATGGCGATCCACGATGCGCTTATGCTGCACCGACACGTCTTCGTCGAGTATCGAGTTGGACACCTCCCCTTGTGCACATTGCTATCGCGTCGATGTTGGTGAGGAGGGTTACTACACCGCTGCCTACACCATCGTCACCAGAGAGCTCTTCCACCATCGTAACTTTGTTACGCATCGCGATGGGCTGGATCGAGCTAACCGAGCTCTTCGCCACGAGTTGTACATCACCCGTCGGCACCTCTACCGTGCTCGACGCTGATGCACCCTTTGTCCGTTCCGGAGAGCTGCGGCGTTCTGCGATCTACCCGCCAGACCGTGATGCCCTGGGGTGTTGGTTGGCGGGCGTGGAGGCTACTCTCCGCGCTTGGCCCTTCACGCCACTGGGCGTCGGATTCAGCACCGAGTATCCGCGGCCCCGTGTCACCGACGTGGAGGACTATCCTTTGCCGCACTATCAGACTTCGGGGCTCTGACTACCTCCGCAGATGCAGCGTGGGGTGATGTAGGCTTGCTTGTTAGCATTTGATGTATTCGCCATGAGCTGCGTGCCGCCTATGATGTAGTAGTCTATGTCTTGGACTCTATGTATCGAACTCTATGCATGATTCCTTTTGTAAGATATGCCAACTACTATGTAGTTCCCATCATCTTTGCTTTCATTATGCATGTTTCATCATGAATGATTCTTGTCTCTTGCTTAATCTATCAAATCTTGAACTACCTGTTATATAATAGCAGGATGGTTAGGCCAGCAGGTCGTGGTCGTGGTGCCAACCTTCCACCACCGCCGAGTACATGGCTGGTATGGTCCAACAGCTTGAGATGAATCGCCAGTTCATGGAGAACATGATGGCTCAGTTTCCTCGCCCCAATATGAACCAGCACCAAACGGAACAACTCTGCAGGAATTCATACGCTGAACCCGGCGTATACCGCAGCTCAACTCAGCCATCGGATGTCGATGGTCGCTCCGTGACATCACCTATGAGATGGAGTCGCTAATGTAGCCCCCGCCACTATGTCACCTTTGCTTCCTTCTTCACGAAGGGACCTCAGCTCAATGGTGGGACAGCCACCGTCGTCTGCCAGTTGGGACACTCATCACTGGCGGACTTCCGAGCTGCCTTCGCGCCCGCTTCATCCCTCAAGGGTCATGGACCGAAGAAGCGTGAGTTCATAACCTCACCCAAGGCAACAAGACTGTTGAAGCCTATCGGCGAGAGTTCTTGGACTTGTCTCGCTATCTTTGAAGAGGATATTGCAACCGATGCCTTGAGACAAGAGAAGTTCCGTGGCGGTCTTCAAGTCGACATCAAGCTCGCACTTCTAGTGCACGACTTTGCTGATTTCGCCACCTTGGTGAACAAAGCTATCAATGTCGAAACTGGTGCAGGAATACGAGCTCTAACGAGCGCAACCGTGACACGGCTCATCTTGGGCCCGTCCTCGCGAGGCGCAAGATATGGATTCCCAATAGCATGTACCAGCCGAATGCATCGCGCTTCAAAGCAGAACTATGCTACACCTCGTGCGCCTACAACTAAGCGGCGAAGCTTCCAGCTCCACCACCCCAAGCTCCTGTTCCTCCCAATAATGGCTTATGCTTGGTGCGGACAGCGAGGCACCGTGCTAGAGAATGCAACGAGAACCCGAATCAGGTGGCCCTTCCAAAGAATGGCCGTGGAAACAACGAACCGCAACAACACCGGCAAGTCTTATGGGCAAGCTCGGGCCAACCACGTTGATCTGAGCGAAGCTCAAGACCAGCTGCTCGTGATGGGTACACTCCTCGTAAATTCAGTACGCATCTGCTTTTATTCGATTCAGAGCATCGCATTCATTCATGTCTCAAGACTTTGCATACAAGCACGGCGTTAAGTGTGAAGAGATGAACTCTTGATGATGGTAAAAACCCCATTGGGACAATGTCAAACCTCCATGGTTGGCGTCGGCGTCCCGTGGAAATCGAAGGGTTGGAATTCTATGCCTCCCCATTATCCTCGAAGGCGTCTAACATCGACCTCATTTTGGGGATGGATTGGTTGAAAGCGCATCTGGCGTCAATCGTTTGCGCCACTAAGACCGTCCATCTGCTGCACCCTTCGATGAAATCGTAGGCTACAATGCTAAATGCGGTTCAAGATGCGAGGCAAGGCTCTATGCATTGAATGCATTGAGCGCCGCACCCTCGAGGGAATTGAAAACATTCCTGTCGTTTGCGATTTCCAAGGCGTCTTTCTGAAGAACTTCCGAGATTCCCCGCTAGAGCTTTGTCGAATCGTCATCGACTTGAAACCGAGCACCACTCCTATAGCCAGCGTCCCTACAAGATGCCGCCGCATGAACTCCTTGAGCTAAAGGAGGAAATCGACAAATCTCTTCAAAGCGGCTTCATTCGCCCAAGTTGCTCTCCTTGGGGAGCACCTTCTCTCTTTGTCAAGAAGAAGGATGGGACAAACCGATTGGTTCAAGACTACCGTCCTATAAATCAAGCTACCATTCGAATAAGTATCCTCTTCCTCGGATCAATGATCTTTATGATCAAGCTGGCTGGTTCGTCGGTGTTCTCGAAACTTCGACTTGAGGTTGGGTTACCACCAGATCCGTGTTCGTGAGGAGGATATCCCCAAGACCGCATTTGTGACTCGTTATGGTTCATACGAGTACACCGTCATGTCTTCGGCTTAACCAATGCTCCAGCCACCTTCTCTACTTTGATGAACTATATATTCATGGATTACCTCGACAAGTTAAATGCGTGGTTTATCTGGATGATATCTGATCTATTCAAGAATGAAGAAGAACATGTTGAACATCTTCGTCTTGTCTTTGGAAAAGCTACGAGAGCATCAACTCTATGCCAAGTTCTCCAAGTGTGAATTCGGCTTCCCAAGTAACCTACCTTGGACATGTCATCTCTAAGGATGGTATTGCGTCAACCTGAGCGAGTTCAGGCTATTCTCGATTGGACTCCTCCGAAGAGCGTTAAGCAAGTCGGAAGTTTTCTCGGTCTACTTGACTATTGCCGTCGATTCGTGAGAACTTCTCCAAGATTGCCGAACCTCGACTAACTCTTTGTTGCATAAAGGCGTCAAGTTCCAATGGATGGATAAGTGTCGGGAAAGTTTCCGAGGCACTCAAGGACAAGTTGACTTCTGCCCGATGCTAGCTCCTCCGATACTAAGAAGGACTTCGTCATTAGCTCGCGGCGCTTCTCGTCAAGGATTAGGCGGTGTCCTAATGCAAGAGCGCAAAGTGGTTGCTTATGCCTCTCGACAGCTTCGCCCTCACGAGGAGAACTACCCAGTTCACGACCTCGAACTTGCTGCTGTCATTCATGCGCTAAAGCGATGGCGACATTACCTTCTCGGTAATCGTTGCGAGATCTACACCGACCACCAAAGTCTGAAGTATCTGTTTACTCAGCCAGACACTGAACCTCCGCGGCGTGAGAGATGGATGGAGACTGCTGCGAACTTTGATTTGGGAATTTCCTATCGCCGAGCAAGGCTAATGTGATGGCTGATGCTTTGAGCATAAGTCTTCTCAAACCACCTTGAGTTCACAAAGTTCAGCCCTCACTTGTTGAAGAATTCAGCGGTGAACCTCCATATTGTTCCTCCGTGCACTCGCTCCCCTCCTCCGGAGTTCCGCAAGATGAATCTCCGTGTTGTTCCCCGGGATCCCTCTTTACCACGGCTGTTGAACCCGATCTCTTGGGCACCATAAAGACAATGCAGGGATCGACTCGAGGTCTACAAGCTTAAACAAGGCGTCGAAAGGAAATCCCTCATCCTTCACTATTGCCGATGATGGCGCCTTGTACTTCAAAGGCCGCCTAGTGGTGCCTTGTAAGAAGGACAACCTGGATATGACCCGAAGGTTATGCAAGAAGCTCATGATACGCCTCTATGTATCCACCCCGGCAGTACAAAGATGTATCAAGACATTAAATCGAGATTCAGTGGTCTAATATGAAGCGGGACATTGCTCGCTATGTTTACGAGTGTGGCGTTTGCCGTCGTATCAAGCAGAACATCAAAGGCCTCTTTGGAACTCTGCAGCCTATCTCTATTCCCGAATGGAAATGGGACCATGTTGAAATGGACTTCGTCCTTTGGGTTTCCCAAATCGCGAGAAAGGTAATGATGCTATTCTTGTCGTCATTGACCGGCTTTCTAAAGTTGCACATTTTCGGCGGTCAAAGAAACGATCACCGCTAGCCAGTTTGCAACGCTCTATATGTCGAATTGTTTCACTTCACGGTATTCCACTGGCTATCGATTCGGACCGTGGCAGCTTATTCACTTCAAGATTCGGGCAAGTTTTCAAGAAGCTATGGGGACTCATTTATCTTTCGATCTCGCTTTTCATCCATGATCTCAAGGGCAAGTTGAGCGTGTCAACCAAATTCTCGAAGACATGCTTGAGCTTGTGTCGCCTCATTCGGCAAGAAATGGGAGGAATCTCTCCGTATGCTGAGTTCTCTTATAATAATAGCTATCAAGCTAGTCTCAAGATGGCCCCCTTGAAGTGTTATATGGACGAAAGTGCGAACCCCTACGAACTGGTCGAAATCGGGAACGTCCACTCTTGGTCCGGATATTATCCAACATGCGAAGAACAAGTCCGCATTATTCGCGAGAATCTCAAGACTGCTCGATCGCGTCAAAAGAGTAATTATGACCGTCATCACAAGGACATGGTCTATCAACTTTGGCGAAAAGGCCTATCTTCGTTACACCAATGAAGGGTGCTCACCGCCGGGATCAAGGCAAGCTAGCTCCTCGCTATATTGGCCCTTTCACTATTCTCGAAAAGCGTGGAAAAGTGGCATATCAAGCTGGAGCTTCCGTCGAACCTTTCTCGTGTTCACGATGTGTTCCACGTGTCCCAACTCCGACGCTGCTTCAAGGACCCAATCCGGCGATGGACCATGAAGTGCTCGATTTGCAACAGACCTCTCCTATAAAGAGCATCCGGTCCGCATTCTCGACCAAGCTGAACGCCGCACCCGTCGAAGGCGATCAAATTCCTCAAAGTCCATGGTGAATCACTCAAGATGAAGCCACACAGGAACGCGAGGATCGCCTTGAGATGAATATCCGCACTCTTTCCTTCTACCTCCTAAATCTCGGACGAGATTTCTTGTAATGGAGGAGATTTGTAACGCCTGGATGGTTATGCAACAAGAATCATTCCGTTTGATTAATTAACCTCTCGTTAATTGAACCGTCCAAACAAATTTAAAATAAAACAAGCGATAAAGGGTTTGAAAACTAATTCTAAAATGCTCCGGTTTTCTAAAATACCTAACCTAATATTGGTGGGTGCAATAACTTTTACAAAATGCCAGGGGCATTTTAAATAAATCAATAACAAAGGAGAAAAGAAAAGAAAATAGCACGAGAGGGATAACCCCCCTCCGCCCCAACCACTGCCCCTCTCCTCTCCCTTGGCCCATCCTCTCTCCCTCCCCCACAGGCGGCCCACCGCCCAGCCGCCCCCACTACCTCTCCCCACCGGTGGCTAACCCTAGCCACCCCATCTCCCCGCGCCCCCTCGCCCTCGCTCCCGACCGATCTGGATCGGGCGGAGGCACCAGACCCCCCCGCCGTCCTCCACCTCGCCCTTGATCCCGTCGGCCCCCGCCTCGGTCCTCCCTCCTCCTCCTCCACGCCCGGAGCTCCTCCTCCCCTCCGTCGCCCCACCGAGCCCGGGCCGCCACCATGATCGGCTCGGCCTCGCCCCCTCGGCCGGCGTGCTCCTCCGACCTCCTCCCCCGCCCGGCCTGCCCGACCTACACTGAGCCCACCGGCCGAGGCCCCGCCCCACACTGTGAGCCCCACCCCCCTCTCTCCCTCTTCCCGTTCGTCCGTGCCCAGCCGTGCCCCCCTCCTGCCCTCCCTCAGGTCCCCCCCTCCGGCTCCCCGGCTCCGGCCGCCCGCCGACGCCTCCCGATCCCCTCCTCCTCTCCCTGCGGATCCGGCCCCGTGCCTCGGCCCGGCCCGGCCCCGCCTCCACCGTGCCCCCCTCTCTCCCTTCCTCCCCCCCCCCGTCCGGCGACCTAGATCGGCCTCCTCCCCGAGAGCCCCTCCTCTCCCCCCCCCAGTTCGGCGCCCTCTCCCGCCCCGTGAACCCTCGATCCCCCTCTCTCATGGCGCTGGCGGCCGAGCCAGAACATAGCCCCGCCCGTCGCCTCCTCGGCGTCGCTCGCTTGCCCGATCGGCGCAGCTGGCCTCGGCCGCTCAGCCGCCCAGCAGCAATCTGCGATCCGCCACTGGTCGCGCCCGACCGGGCCGGGTTCGTGCCGTTCGGGCATCGCCCGGCATGGCGCCCGCGTCCGATCTGGCCATGGGCCATCGACGAGGCCCCACCCCATATGAACGTTTTAATAAAATGAAACTAAAATGAATTAAAATGAATTAAACTAATTAACTAAATAACTAATTAATTAATTAATTGAGTAATTAATTAATCTAATTAATTCTGGATTAGTTAAACCTAATCATTAGCTAAATTAATTGGGTAATTAATTAAACTAATTAATCTGGATTAATTAACCTAATCATTAATTAATTAATTGGGTAATTAATTAAACTAATTAATTCTGAATTAATTAGCACTAATCATTAATTAACTTAATTAACTAAGGTTAATTAATCTGATTAGGTTAATTAAGCTAATAGTGTATGACATGGGGACCCACACATCGGGGTTGACTTAGTCAACCCTGTTGATGATGACGTCGGCATGACATCATCTTGATGTCATAAATGCTTTTTCAAATTAATTAAATAATTAATTAAAATTCCGAAATTAATAAAACCTTTTATAAATCATATCTTTTAACCGTAATCCGGATTAAAATATTTTCAACATGAAAGTTGCTCGAGCGAGCGAGGCGAATTCGGATCACGCAATCCGTTCGTCCACCACACGTCTCTAACCTATCGAACCTGCAAACTTTCTCCTCCGGTTCATCTGTCGACAGACGTCCGGAGACGGACAACTTCCTGGATGCTTTCCCCCTAAACCAAGAACCCTCTTACCACGTTAGAGCACGCCTAGCATCGCTTCTTGGCATGTCATGCATCGTTATGCATCATTATCGTGTATTCATTGTTTCTTCCCCTCTTCTCTTGGTGACTACGAGACCGACCAGCTGCGGTGGCCGCCTCGACTACTGATCTTGACGACCCTCTCTCTTGCCAGAGCAACCAGCAAGCCCCCCTTTGATCATCCCGATATCGCCCATTCCATTCTCTCATGCTTGCACTAGATTTTGCTATCTGTTATTGTTTGCTCCTATTACATTGCATAGCACATTTATTGTAACCTGCTATTGTTACCTACCGCTTATCCTAAACGCTTAGTATAGGTTGGTTAGAGACCCATCGCTGACCCCACCTTGTCCTTGTTGCCTCGCTTCATCATTGAAGACCCGATCAGCGGGATCAAGACCAGGCCCCGACACCGCACATCACTTCCCCTAGTTGCTCGACACTACTAGGTTACTATCGAGTACCGAGGGTGAAACCTCTCAACACTTCGATATTAACCTGTAGTATAGCTATCCGGTTGTGGTCATCGAGGTGATTTCCTCTTTAACCACTTCCGACACGACTGTCGAGCAACCCCTCAAGTGTGGACCTCGAGGGTGAATCCTCTAATGTTCACCTTGATGACTACATTGAGTGGAATTCACCGGGGTGATTCCTCGTGTTTTCCCCTTGATGTTTGGACTCACGATTACTTGGACTTTTACCACTGTTACTTGGAAAGACGGGTCGACCACGAGGGTACCGTGCGTGCTTAATTGCAGTGATGTGGAGACGGGTTGACCGGAGGGTGCCCGAGATAATTACGAGGCGTGGCGGGCATTCCTAGCCCTTGCCGCAAGTCCTCGAGGCGGGCAACGGGTCACATCTTCGTGAGTCTCGCTTGTTACCGCTGCCCTAATCCACTCGATTTGGATATTTGATCCGAGGGCCTCGGCCCGATAGCACTAACCATCCGTGGGCTAAGTATGGGCGTTCAAGGTCGTATACATCAGCCGAAGCTTATTAGACGTCGGATCGGCGGCGCGCCCGGATTGGACCGGAACGCCTGTTAGGCTAGGTCTGCTTCCGGCCGCCCTCGCAACGTCAGAGTTCGAGGAGATGGCCCATGACCCACAGGGGCATAGGTTTAGTCCGGCGTCTTGGCCTCTCTATTAAGCCTAGGTCGGGTTGCGGCGTATTGTTTGGCGAGGCGGGCATGACCACAGAAAGTGTGTCCGGCCGGAGTTAAGCGGCGTGGTGGGTAAGTTGGTGCACCCTGCGGTGAAAAAACATCTATCGATAGCACATCCTCTGATAACGGACACTTGGAGTTGTATCCCGATCGATACAACTAGAACTGGTTACTTGAGATGAGACATGGATATGAGCAATGGATTGCGATGAGAATTGGATTGTGATGATAATCTGGATAGTATGGCTCAGGGATTTCTTTCTCAGGAGTCGAGAAAGGATCTCGGCGAGGTTGATAACACTACTGCTACTTTAAGTTATGTTACTCTACTCCCTCTTGTTTGCTGCAAGATGGTGGTTTCCTAAGATGCTAGTCTTCGATAGGACTAGGCCTTCTCTCTTCCCACCACGGCCTCTGCATTGTGTGTGTGCTAGGAAAGGGTTGACAACTTATCGAACTGCACTTACTTGGTGTAGAGACGAGTGGTAGTATGAAGTATGGGGGTTACTGGCACAAGACTGGGATCTACTGTCAATATTTCTGCATGATTAGCACAACAATGCATATATCTCAAACAACAGATGGAAGCACCACGCGACATCCCTCATGTCATAATGGACACGACTGCCCTCGACGGAGGACTAGGGACAAGCCGTGTCTACCCAAGACAGAGGCCTTCCCGCTTTCCTTCCTAGATGCATGGAAGATTTATGACGGTGATTTCCATCACAATCCATGTCAACTTCATTAGCATAAACTTTAAAATGCACCCATGAATAGGATCTCATCCTCACATAAAATGACGCATGTATGGGTGGTAAGGCCATCGTGCATGCAACACACACAAAAATTCACTGTTCTAATGCTTGCCTTCAGTCATGGGAAGGAAGGTGCATCCAAATCATCATGAAATCTTCAAACCCTATTTAAATAATATATTTGAATTAACACAAAAAATAAAAACAGCACAAAAGTTGTTTTGAATTTTTTCAAATAAATCTTAAAATAAACTAGACAATTTGAGAGGTAGCAAAAGAATCAATTCATTTGAGTTGTATTTAAAAGTTATAGACAACAAAGTTCTGGTCAAATCTGATTTTAAAATAAAACAAAATGTAAAACGTTTCGATTATACATGACACGTCAAGGCGCATTTTAAAATGCGCCCACTTATCCAGCGTGGACGACGCCGAGTCACCGCCAGGGGTCAAGGGGCCCCACGGGTCGTTTGACCGCCTCCTTCCTTCTTTCCTCGCCGAACGAGGCGGGAACTCCGCGATTCACGGCTAAGGGCGGTCCTCGAGGGCATCCGAGTGCAGGATGGATCCGCCACCTCAGCGATTCTTCGGTGGTCGAGGGTAGCCGGGGGTGGAGGGAGTCGCCGGCGCGTAGCTCCGCCAGGGGGGCATTCTTGTAGTGAGTTTGGGGCTCGGTGGTCTCGGCCAAAATTGAGCGTTGGGATCGCGAGAGGAAGGAGGAGTTCTTGGTGGAGAGAGTGGAGAGGGAGAGGCACTAGTGGCGGCGGAATCGGCCGGGCTTTATGGGCGATCGAACCGCCGGACTCGGGAGGAAGGCCTTCCTTGCTCGACCACGCCAAGGCAACACTAGGAGGATCAAATGAGGTTGCTCGAGGACTTGGTTGAGCTCCTGGGCCCATATATACTGGTGGAGGTCGGTTCAGGGCGGCCGGGCGATAAGGACGACGGCGAACCGCCTCCCCTGTAGCTTGGGCGACGTGGCGCGCACGGTAGCTGGGCGAGGTCGCGATGAGCTCGCACAAGGGCGTGTGGCAAGCTGGGCGGCGCGGGACCACTCGTCGGCCTCGCTAGCGGCCAAGCAGCTAGCCGCCACGCCATCCCGGCAAAGGCGCCTGGGCGCCAGTTGGTCGGGTGGTGTGGCGCGGTGGGGACACGACGAGCTGGGTGGGCCGGGTTTGAGTGCGGGGTGCGACGGCGCTCAAGGCGCGGTGCAACGGACGCCTGGCGCGCCAGAGCACGCCTCGGGACATGCTCGATGAATGCTAGGGCATCCTAGAGGCTGCGGTTGAGGCTGCACCATGTGACTAGTCTAGGCTTAGCAAGGGACTGAGGGACATGGTGGATTGGTCGGGCTCAAGTTCACCATGTAAACTTGAATTCATGCCAAACTGGCTGTGCACTCGTGAGACAAAATGCCAAAGGCACCTAGGTAGTTCTTGAGTGGCCATATTCTCCAGAGTGTGTCTCTATGGATATAAGAGAGGGTGGTGAAGTCAGCTTGTAAAAGGAGAAACTTGCTAGTGCAAGTTTTGCAAAACCTCACCTGGCAAGGGTGGAGGAGTGGCATCATTTCCTGGACCAAAAGTGTTCCAAATAGAGCATGCTCCTGGACTTAGGGTTTTGCAAGGTTGACTACAAGCATGAGAAAACACAAGGTCATTAGTAAGAAATAATGGAGTTAGTAGAAAACACAAGTCTGGTCCGAATGAAAAGAGGCTGTTGCACTCAAATTTTCCAAAGAACATCACTATGTTTTTGCATAAAGTTGGATGGCATGCTACTACCGACATCCCAAAATTTTGGTGGAGGCTCTAGGGAAATATTTAAATGGGTTGTAAAAATGCCCATTGGACCAGAGAAGCAAACTAGGTGAAAGAACCCAAAATAAGCAATGAAATAATTTTATTAGTGCACATAATTGATTTAGAGACATCTCATGACATCTCCAAATTTTGGTTGAAATTTTAAGTGATTTTATCAAGAGGTTGTAGTTCAAAAGGAGCTCCAAAATTTAATATAGTTCATTTCAATGAATAAAGCTCAAGGTGAAATAATTTAATAACCAATTCTACCTATTTAGAAATTGTTTTGATGAGATGGCAAAGAAGTCCAATGTGCATTTTGGAAAACTCCACTTAAAAATACAAAACTCCTTAATAAAAGAAGGGTTCTCAAATCAACAATAAAAGATTTTAAAACCCTTAGCAAAATTTTTAATATTGAAAACTTGGCAAATTTTTTGGGGTGTTACAAGTTGTGTCACCATCTTCTTCTTTGATTTCTTCTTCTTCGCCTTCCTCATTTTCTGATCTTGTTCTTTTGGGGCAGGTTCTCGAAATTGTGTCTCTCCTCTTTTTGCGTATGCTATTCTCGGTTTCGTCCATTTCTTAGTGTTGTGAGTGGAATTTCTGTTTGGTTGTGCATCGCTGTCCTTGGTTTTCTTGTTCATGTCTTTTTGTACATGTCCTGAATTGTACGCTGATTTCATTACATGTCTTGCACTGCTTATTCCTGGGTGACCATCGCCCAAATTTCAGTCAGGGCTTACTGTTTTTGTCATCATTTTTCTCCTTGCATGCAACCTTTTTTATGGGTTATGTCATTCTTCCTTCCTCTTGTGTTTGAAACACGAGTTGGAAGAATTGTTTCTTTTTTGATAGCACCAGTTCATTGTTCGGTATTTTCTACTTGCTCTAAGATTATTGTCATGCTGATTTCTCTCGCTTGCTTTAGTTTTGCCGCTTCTTCTTCTTTGTTGAGCACATCAACTTCTCGATCAGGCCTCATACCGCATAACGCCTGTGGCACCCAGCCGACCTTGTCGCCTGCTTGCAAGGTCCATTGCTGTTTCTCGCAAAAAGTGAGGTTCCATCTGGTGCTGTTTGTTCATAGTCTGCCTCGCCAAACGTTGCATCTGATTCATGCTATGTATCTTTTTCATGATGTACACCTCAGAATCTTGAGTACTCTCAAATGAGAAAGCATGCATAACACATGGACGCAAAAGAGCCCCGCAGACAACACATGATCACTTTGTTTTGTAAGTGGACTGCATGAAATTAATAAACACATATTTTTCCTTATTTGTTCATTTTAGTGAACTTCATTTGGTTTTGTGAATTAGTCATGCATGTAGATTTTTTTGTGATAGTAGTCTCACCGTAGTGTCCGAGTTTGCATTCACATTCAGAGACACCTTCTCGCTCATCGCCACCACTTGGAAATTATGCTCGCCCACCAAATGCATCCGATCCGTAGTGGTGTACGAGATACTTTGTCGGGTTCTCGTGGCACCGCTCGCTTCTCGAATGCAAGTATACGTAGAGAGTTTTTTGAAATCTACACCGCCTTGTATACACTTTGATAATCAACTTCGAACCCAAATCGGGTTGTTGTCTTTACCTCCGACCGATGATCGTAAATGCAATCGTTAAGAACCAGATAAATGAAAAAATTGTTTGATTTTGTAGCTATATTTTTCAGCAGTTTTGAGTGACATTTGTTTACCTCATTTGCATCGCTCTCAAGGCTCTCGATTACTTTCCGGTCTGAATGCACTTGTCCACCCGAGCAAATAGATGGAGATCATGCTTCTCTTTGACAAAGTTTTTCTTCATATGTGTTCATGTTTCGCTTTCTCCTGGTGGAAGTCATCCGAGCACGAAATTCCTTGTAGTAAGCCGAGATCCACTCGCGTTTATCCTTCCAAATGTAATTCATCACTTCATCGCCTTGCAAGTTGTATCTCTAATGAGGTCCTTCCATGCTCGCTCAAATTCTCGACGGCATTAGGTGGTTCAAACCGCATTGAGGTCATCCTTGTTTTCGGTGCCTTATATAGTAAGGCGAGGTGGTCTTGTGCTTCTTCATGATATGCCACCACACAACTTATGGAGAGTATGGGAGGATAGTTTTAATTCTGCCTTCATCAAGAACACTGGTATGAAAAGGCACAAATATTGTTTTTTATTGTTGTTTGTGTGTAAGATAGATGGAAGAAATATAAATGCACCAAACAAATGTAAGTATGCAGGTGTTTGTTTTTTGTACCTGGCATGCAGATGGGATGCTTGTTGTTCATACACCTCTAAATGTTTTGAAAACCCACCGAACAACGGTATTGTTTCATCTCGCACGAGTGCAATAGAAAATATGGTGCTCAGATGATGGTTCACCCACGAAGACTCCCAAAGAAGATGTGGAATTTGTTAGTTTTATACGTCGTCAAATGTAACGCACTCTCCAAAATCTTCATACGATCCTTTGCAACTTGCGCTGGCCCAAAAGACGCTTTCTTACACTGTTATCTCGCATTAACGCTATAATCATAGAAAACTCTGGTTTATCTTCTACATATTCTCAAGAAATCCAGAAGTTTCTTGACGCCATCTTGGGACTCTTTCTCGCAAACTTTTGTTTCTGATTTTCAAACGCAATGCAAACGATCACATCAAACAGAAATAATTACCGATAGGATGCTCAAGCGATATGTTATGTGATGTGCTTACTTGTTTACCCAACCGCAGCTAGTATGTCCCATAATCGTAGACCACCGACATACTGAGCATTGACATCATCTCGAGCATGTGTGTGGTTGTCTAGTTGCATGTCTTTCACTAACTCGGTCTATCAAAGGATCGACTTTTTTGTGCGATCGCCAGCAAAAGCATCCTGGCTTTCCAAAGATCTTGTGATTGTGGTTGAGTTCAACCATTTCTATCACAAATTTGTCCGTTCTTCCTTTGACTCTAATCTTTGCTTTGCAAATAATTCTTTTGATGTCTTCGACGCCTTTGATAATCTGAAATACCGCTTGTGCGCCCCTTCTCTTGGAGCATAACAATGGTATTTGTCTTGTGTTGTCCCTCGCATATGCCAAACCCCGCACATCTTGCATAACTGTAAAAGTCCCATGCCTTGTCGTATGTGGTGAACTCATTCCACGGCAGTATGAGGTTCAGCGCATGTTTTATCTCCTGCATAAAGTAATGCTCTATGAGATAATTTGTTCGTTTCGTTTTAAATACAAGGAGTGCATACGAGTTTAAAAAGCATTGCAGTGTTCCTAAGTTTTCGTAGAATCCAATGTATTAGATGCTAGGTCAAACTCACAATAAATATCAGAGTAACCGCAATGTTATCTGAATGGACTGCTACTATTTTTTTTCGTAACATAAACTTACATGTGTAGAGTCGTTCACCCGATGGTGTTTGCAGCTCACGGGTTGTATTGGACATGGTGGGGTTATAGCAGATCTGCAGTAGTTGAGGATCTCGTATGCATAGTGAGGAGGATTTGTACCGCTGTTGACTTTCAACCGAGGCACCATGGATGGTCGCTTGTCGGTTGATGCAGTAGCTCGCTTGGAGCCTGCTTTTAAGTGCAGCAGTGGACGCCGAGCTCGCTTTGGGTGCAAAGCAGTGGACGGGAAAATTCAAAGGCTGTGACGATGTCTCACGATTGGTTTGAAAATTTTGGTTTGTGGCACATCATCATGGTCATAAATCATATTCATCATCTGCTCCAACATCGTGTTCAACTGCATCATCATTGTTCCGCTTCTGACATGCTGTCCAAAACGTAGTGAACTCGCTCTTATACTCCGGGTTGAGAACTGTTATTGGCTCATCTTCATCGCCGTCATCTTCATCCTCCCGCTCTGAGTGCCCTCCTCATGAAGGTGACATCGTCACATCCTCAACTACCTCTTCTCCCCGAAAAATCCTCTTCCTAGAGAGTAGTGGACTGTAAGTGCATCTAGTGCCCCTAGTGATTTTGGTGTATTGAAGACTTATAGGTTAAGTAATAATGCATTTGTAAGTGTACACAGGTCTATAAGTCTATGAGGAGTTTGATATTTATGAGAAAGTCGACCTAAAAATGAATTTCTTCAATCAAGAATTTGATATTCAAGACTTTCAAGACTTTGAAAGTGAAGAAATTGGTGTGATTTCAAGACTTGGTAATCGCTGAGGAATATGAAGCGTGAAGACTTTGTTTTCGTAGTTTCATTTCTCTTTCTTGAGTCAGGAAACACCGCATCGTTAAAGGGGTCGAGGAAATACTAAGGAAAAATTTCCATTTGATGCTCAACTCAAAATCCTACACCTACCAAACCCTTCGAGTGAAGCCTTTGAAATCTCATATACGCTCAATAATTTCTTCAAAGGATGAGACGCTTTTCTCGTCACGAGAATTTGTTCTGATCGAGTTAGGAATTCGCCAGCGTAATTGCCTACAAGAGGAACATGATAGCCTCGAGGAATTTGATATCAAAATTCGATCATGTCAAGCCGCGCTACTGCCTGTCCAAAATATCTTATCCACCTAACGGTCATATCATTGAAGGGCATTTATGTCTTATCATGTCGGGCTGCTCCCTAGGCTATAAATAGCCCCTACAACCACTAGTTGGTTGGCTGCCCGAGAGAACTTGACACTTGTCATTTGAGAGCAACCCATCCTCCGAGGACTTTGAGCAAAATCATCAAGTGAGAAACCCAAAGTGAGGAAAACCCAAAACCAAACCCCAATAAACCCAAAGTGATTGAGCATCATCAAGAAATTGATCCCGCTGTGGATCCGACGCTTTTACCTTTGAAGACTGTGCTTCTTCCAGACGTTAGGCGCCACGGTCTAGAGCATCCAAGAGGAATTGTGGATCGCCGAGTGACCAAGTATGTGAAGGTTTGGAAGTCGCTCAAGACTTACCACGAGTGATTGACGAGGTCATGTGACCTTAGTTCAAGGAGAATACGGTGAGGACTTGGTGTCCCGAGGCGTGCTCAAGGATCGGGTGTCCGGATCGTGTCCTCGAAGTTTAAATACTCACCGCCCAACCGACGCATAACCGAGACAGCAGCTGAACTGGTCTACCAAATCATTGTCTTCACCAACCTAATCGGTTCTATTTCCTCAACCCTTTCATTTCCTCATCGGTTGAGTGTTTGTCATATTCTGTTTGAAGACTTTGATCAAGACTTTCTCAATTTCCTCGCCAATTTCTTCACCGCTTTGTCTTCATCTTGTGTTATCCTCGTGATTACGCTTCGCGGCTCGTGATTGTCTTCATTTCATCATGATGACTATGCCTGTAATCTGTTATGCTTACTTGAGTACTTATTCCGCTGCATGTATTTCGCTAAGGAATTTCTCACCAAGAAATTCCTCGCTGAAGAATTTGTAAATTTCTAAAATCGCCTATTCACCCCTCTAGTCGATATAACGCACTTTCAATTGGTATCGAGCAAGGTACTCCCTTGTTCGTGTGATTTTGGTTTAACCACCGGAGTTTTAGTTATGTCGACCGCATGTATGATCAAGGTCTCAGCAGGTGTCCTACCTTCGATGGGACGGACCTACCTCATCGAAGAAGAACAAAATGCTAATGCATCTTGAAGCAATTGACAACGATCTCGGTATGTTGTGACAAAAGGTGTTTCTCACCACACCCTCTCTCGAATGATGCTGATGAAGAGATTCAAGCAACTCGATTCTCGCTTAAGAATATCATATGTGGCCATCCGAGCAAAGGTCAATATGGAAGAGTGAGTGCTTTGGAATCGCTAAACTCATCTCCGGGACAGCTGTCCAAAGTAAATGAAGGTGTTCAACTCAGCTGACTCTCGAGTTGATGTTCTTCGAATCTCTTCAACCGCTTCAAAAGACTCGACAACTAAAATGTTCAACAAACCTTCGATCGCTTCACCGACATCTCAAATGAGCTTCAAGCACTGGTGCCACCGACATCACCGACCATGAGGTGGTGAAGAAATTGCTAAGATCGCTTGATTCCTCATTTGACACTCGCACCGATGATACAAGAACGAGTGACTACAAGTCTCTTGATCCCGCCGATATCCTCGAAGGCTAAATACTCACGAAGTTCCACTTGTCAAGAGAGATCTCTATGGTTCAAGCTATGGAAGAACACGTGCTCAAGGCCAAGGCTGAATCTGAATCGAGAGTGAAGAATCGGTAGTAGCCTTGAGATCCTCAAGAATTGGCCAGAGCTAGCACGCCGTGAAGAAATTCCAGAAATTCACAAGGCGTGGTCTTTTGGAAAATCCTCAAGAAGCAGTGATTCCTCATCTAGTGACTATAAGCGAAGACTTTGCCACAAATGCAAGAAACCCTGGTCACTATATCCAAGATTGTCCTCGGGAAAAGGAATTAAGAAAGAAGAAACACAAGGATTACACTCGAGGAAGAAGAAGAAGAAATCATCAAAATCTTCATCATCAAAATCCTCAAAACCTTCTTCTCACAAGAAGAGCAGCTCCAAAAGGCTGCATTCATTGGCAAGGAAATGGACTCAAGTGAATCTGAGGAAAATGAGGAAGAGGAGGAGTCCAAGAACTGACCGTGTGGCTAGTCCGCTCTTGCATCGCTTATGTTAGCAAGTCCATCTTCAACATCAAGAAACCGACTACCGACAAGCCCGATGAGGAAAATGATGACTACGCCCCACCTATTGCTTCATGGCAAAAGGTGCTAAGGTACCACTCAATTTCACCTCCTCAATCTAGTGAAAATGAATCGATGAGGATCTCAAGCCCGCTACTCTAAACTTGCTAAGATTGCTATAAAGGGCTTTTGAAAAGGTTCAAACATGCTAGATAAGAGTGATGATATGTTAGGTGAAGAATGGATCGACTCAAGCCTCAACAAAATTCAGAGAGTTCGCCTAGGCTTGACAGCTTTCAGGTCATCATAACACTCTCTTATCGATCATGAGAAACTTTTTATGAATTTCTTCAAAGAAAGCAAGATCTTGAGAAGCTAAGAGCGTTATGAAGATCTTCGTAGGAGCGCGATCATTACTTGCTCAAATCAGCCGCTCTCAAGAAGAATTTGTTCCTCCATGCTTAAAGTGCATTGAACGTGAATCGCTAATTCTTCACCAATGTTCAAATGCTTCAATCATATAAATTCTTCACCGCCGCTATCACTAATTCCTCACCGAGGACATTGCTAGTATCACCGACGATGCAGATCGAAGGAATTGTACATGACAGCATGTACAAAAGCCTCAAAGGGCATCGACTCTTTGTGATGTGCTTAAAAAGGATCCTCAATAGAAACCCTAGGAAAGAGGGTATTGCCTTGAGAGGAAACTCAATGTCGATGGAACGATCGAAGCCCGAGCAAGATCCCAAACCTCATGGGTTGCTGCAAAGGGACCTCCAGCTGATCCATCCACCTTATCCTGGCTTTACATGTGAATTTCCTCATTCTCGATGATGAGTCATTTGACTCAAACTATAAACTGTTCAAAATCAGAATGGTGAAGTATTTGCTAGATATGTTGGCACTAATCGCAGAACGGTCCCCTATGAAGAAAATCTGTCTTCAAGAAAGACCTTGAAAGTCTTCGTGAATGTCCTCATGACACCACCGTGAAGAAAAGGAACCCAGATCAAATTCTTCATATGGACCAAATTCTTCATATGGATCCAAGTCCTCATATGGACCAAATTCTCACGGGATCAAATTCTCAAAAGGATCAAAGTCCTCATATGATTATCATCGTATACAATAACTCTTCGCAGGTAGAGCTAAGGCTATGAATATGCATTATTCTTCAAACCAATATGTTCATAAGTCCTCAAGAATTTCTCCGCTATTCATATGCTTACCCTAACCCTCTTATGTGAAACGAAATGGTTTGGCCTCTATGCCACCATTCTCATATGGTGCTCGCATGATGAACTTTGCCACCCTTCGATGTGGGTGGTGAAGAAAAGAACTAATCTCTCTCATAGGTCAGTCTCCGACGTGCCTCAACGTCAAGAATTTGCCGGGGCCCGACAAAATTGCTCGAAGGACGCAGTTAATCATGATGAAATGAACTTTCATTTCACACGCCCTCATACCGCTATCTGAAATTCATCTGATGAACTTGATATCATATTCTTCATCGATGAAGTATATGAGATCGTAAGTTGTACTAATTCATCTCGCAGATGATCAACCCAAAGCCACCGAGTGGGTTCTCGAGGTGATGTACAAATCACATGACTGTGACAAGAATCTATTGATGGATGCTCCCTTATCACCGCCACATTCAAGCATATCATCTTTGCCGACAAAGGCAAAAGTCGTATTGGGACTTGGTAAGGTTGCTATCTCTAAGGACATGCACATGGACAAAGTCATGCTTGTTGAGTCTTTAGGATATAACCTCATGTCAGTCTCAATGCTTTGTGATCTTGATATGGTTGTTATCTTTGCAAGTATCGCTGTTGTGATTATGGAAGCCGATAATTCCAAAGTCTTCAAGGCTTTAGGAGAGGAGACTTGTATATTGTTGATTTTTCCACAGACCACAACCAGCCGTGTCTACTTGCAAAAGCTTCGTATATCTGGCTATGGCATCGACACTTGGTCACGCAGCATGAGGAATTTGCACACGCCATGGAAGAAGCATGTCATTGGCATTGAGAATGTCAAATTCCTCAAGGATCACTTATGCGCCTGAAGCTGAAAATGACCAAGGCCAAGCATCCAAAGAAAGACTATCATGACCACTACTCGCCCCTTCGAATTGCTTCACATGGACCCTTTGGTCCCAATCATTACCAAATTAATGAAGCATCACTATATGGCTTTGTTATTGTTGATGATTACTCTCACACATGGGTACACATTGTTACTACAAAATCAAGTGCGTGAAATCTTCAAACGATTTTCCTCGAGGGCTTCAACCAACTTTTGTGAAGATCAAGCACATCAGAGTGACAATGGAACCGAGTTCAAGAATTCTCTTGAGGATTATCTTGATGAACTTGGTATTACTCATGAGTTATTCGCCTCCTATACTCCTCAAAGAAATGGCGCTGCGAAGAAGAATCCTGTTGAGATGGCTCGCACTATGCTTGATGAATACAAAACGCCTAGTCGCTTCGGATTGAAGCAATTGACACCGCGCGTCACATCATCAACAGAGTATATCTTCACAAATTCTTCAAAAGATCGCCTATGAACTCCTCAACGACAAGAAACCCAATGTTATTTCAAAGTCTTCGTGCTAAATGCTGGATTAGAGATCCTCACCACACCTCTAAATTTGCAATCGAAGCACATGAAGGTTTTATGCTTGGTTACGAAAGGACTCGCACACCTACAGAGTCTTCAACATCGCACTTCACAAGATTGTTGACACCGAGATGTGCGGTTCGATGAAACTAATGGCGCAAAGAGAGCACCTACCTGTGGTTAGATTAACCAGACCGAGGATTCTATCGTTCAAGGCAACCGAGGATGTCATTCTCATCAAGAAACCGTGAAGAATTCATTCCTCGACGCCAAGAACGCCGAGTGATGCACCAAGATAATGTCAAGAAAATGGTGCCGAGGAAATGATCAAATTCCTCAAGACAACCAGCTCATCCTCGCTGCAAAAAGAAGTGCAAGTTGACAAGATCATCGATGACATTGAAGCGCCAGTCCTCTCACTCGCCAAAAGCTTCACACTTATCTAACTTTTGTGGGCACTATGCTTTTGTCTCTATCACAGAGCCCACTAAGGTAGATGAAGCATTTCGAGCCGGAGGATTCAGGCCATGCAAGAAGAATTACATCGTCGAGCTCAACAACGTCTCGAACTAGTCAAACGTCCAGATCCTCGCAAGCATAATATCATTGGCACAAAGTGGATCTATCGCAACAAGCAAGATGAAAATGGTCTTGTGGTGAGGAATAAGGCCTGACTAGTAAACAAGGTCAAGTTGAAGGAATTGATTTCGATGAAACTTTGCAGCTAGATTGAGTCTATTCATATATACTCGCCATGCTAACCATCACAATATCACTATATCAAATGGATGTGAAAAGTGCATTCCTCAATGGTAAGCTTGAGGAAGAAGTATATGTTGCTCAACCCCTGTGTTTTGAAGATCCAAAGAACTCGACAAAGTCTTCAGACTAAATAAGGCCCTATGGTCTCAAGCAAGCCCCCAAGCGTGGTATGATACATTGAAGGAATTCTTCGTGAAGAATGGCTTCACAACCGGTTCACTCGACCCTACTCTTTACTAAATCTTATGATGGTGAACTATTTGTGTGCCAAATATATGTTGATGATATTATCTTTGGTTGCATCGACCAACGTTATAGTGATGAATTTGCATAATGATGAGTGAAGAATATCAAATGTCTATGATGGAGAGTTGAAATTCTTCTTAGGTCTTCAAATTCACAACAACACAATGGCATATTCATATCTCGTGAGAAATACCTCAAAGATGTCCTCAAGAAATTGCATGCAAGATTGCAAATAAAATTCCTATGCCCACAAATGGCCATCTATGCATCGATGAAATGGTATTGACTTCGATCACAAGGTATACCGCCCATGATTGGTTCTTTATTGTACTTATGTGCATCTAGGCCAGATATAATGTTTGTTTGCATGTGCCCGATTTCAAGCTACACCAAGGAATCACACTAAGGGCGTGAAGCATATTCTTCGATATCTAGCTCACACACCAACACTAGGATTATGGTACCCCAAGGGCTCTACTTTTGATCTCATTGATATTTCGACTGACTATGCCGTGATCGTGGACCGCAAGTCAACATCCGTACTTGTCATTTCCTGATTTATCTTTGGTCCGTTGGTCCTCAAGAAACAGAACTGTATCACCGTCCATCGGAAGCTGAATACATTGCTGCTGGCTCAGGTTGTGCTCAATTACTATGGATGAAGCAAACCTCAAGGACTACGGCATCAACGTGAAGAATGTGCCTCTATTGACAATGAGAGTGCCATCAAGATTTTCACAACCCAGTTCAGCACTCAAGACAAAGCACATTCAAATTCGCCATCATTTTCTTCGTGATCATGTGTTGAAGGGCTTACATTCCATCGAAAGCACGTGAAGATCAAGAACAAGCTGATATCTTCACTAAGCCTTGGATGAGAAGAGATTTAGCAAATTGCGTGAGCTAAATATCTTAGAATCTTCGAACGTCTTTGAAAAGACACACATCCTAACACTTATGCAAAATTGATGACTTAGATGTGCAACACATGAAGAAACGCTCTTCAATCAATGAAGAATAACACTCTAAGTGAAGAAATTAATGAAGAATTTGATTCTCGTAACCCTACGACAATTGTACGCTGTGTCTGAAATCATCATTCTTATACGGTGGGTCACGCCACCACCAAAGTTGAAAATCTTCAATTTGAGTTTTTCCTCTTTGAAATTCTTCAGTTTTTGAAATTCTTCGTCAAATTCTTCAACTTTGCAAATCTTCACCTGCCTGCTTTGCCTTTTCTTCATTGGCTATATATATATATGGATTTATGTCCTCTACAAGATTCACTTATGGCTATTTCTTCAAGTCGCGCTTCGCTAAGTGAATGTGATCGACCTTCCCTCTATGCTATACTCAACCCAATCCATTCACAAATTCTTCATGTGCGTTTACTTTGAAACTCGCTCAATTTCTTCATCGTCTCGATAAATGAAGAAATTATGAACGAACTTTTAAACTAATCTTATCCAAACTTCGATTTCATCATTACCGCTCCGCATCCCACGATGCATTATTATATCCACCCACGATCGCACACGCATCTCCACTACACAAGACGGGTGACATATGTGGAGAAGGGAAGCGTCAGGCACGCTCGTCTAAATCTTCTGACGAGCCGCTTTTCACCGTGGCTATAAATAATTCTCTCCCTTCCTCACTTTACTCTCGATCTCTCTCCCGCCGAGCCCTAAACCCTAGCGCCATTGGCCATCCATCACGGTGAGGAAAAGCTTCACCTTGACCTCTTCGCCGACGCATCGCTACGACCGTGGAATTTCTTCACCCGCCGCCGCAGAGCTGATTTCTCTCGCAAGTTAGGGCGGAGAAGATCTGAACGATTAATCCTAAACTGTTCATCTCAGTTGTCAGGTTCTTCACTTCGGTAAATTAAAAGTTACTTTATTTACTCGCTTTGATTCTCAAATTCAAATTCTTCAAAGGTGTTTATTCTTCAAATCTTCACACATATGAACACCTCAAATCTCTTGACTCATTTCTCTAAGCAATGATTTTCTTCAAGATTCTCAATTGTGTGGATCTTCGATCTATACAACTCGAACCTAAGATAAAGAACGCTTATTGAAATTCTTCAAGGCTCATCCGGTCAAAATCCTCAAACTTGTTCTTTTGAAAACCCTCCGAGAACGAGATATGACCCTTCAAATTCCTCGCACCTATACTCTGCTCACAGTGTACAAATGTCCGCTGTTAACTTCTCATCAACTTAACTCATTTGCAGCGCTCTCGAAGAAAATCGCACACTTCTTCAGAGAACTCAATTGTTCAATTTCCTCACCAAGAAATGGCGGGTAAGAAGTCGCAGAAGGGAGGAAAGAAACTCGAGGTCATGACAGATTGAAATCCCCGAGGAAATATATGCCGACTCATCGTGACCCGATGAAGAAAGTAATCAACGCAAGGTGCGATTCGTAAGATTGAACGGAGATGGGCACGGAATGGAAGGAATGCATGTAACACCTAAGTACATGAAGAAATTCAAGCAATCCTCCATGCCCAAGAGCTCCTTGGCACCAGCCAAATAGCTGATCCCACTAGCGCCAAACGCGTGAGGACTTTCCGATGAGGGCTAAACGCCAAAGAAATGCCATAGTCAAGGCCCGAGCGACACCACATAAAGGGCTTTAAGAAGAAATGCCACATCAAGCGCCCGAGCGACACCACATAAAGGGCTTAAAAGAAATGTTACGTCGAATGCCTGAGCGACACCACATAAAGGGCTTTAAAAGAAATGCCACAATCAAGGCCCGAGCGACACCGCATAAAGGGCTTAAAAGAATGTCACAATGAATATCCAGGAGGTAGAACCATCCCAGGGATATTCAAGAATACCAGAAAATATCATGGATTAGTCCACATCCAAAATAGTAATCATAAATGATCACAAGTCACAATCGTGCTCCCAGGTTTAATAGTTTCACCTCCGAAGACCGACACTTGACCCATCCCAAACTGTAATCCTTAACCATGGACACGGCTATTCGAATAGGTTTAATCTCTACAGAGGGTGTACTCTTTACCCACGAGTAACGGATTTCTTTAGTCCATCGAGACTAATTCCGCTTCACGGTCTTTTGTTGAAAACTCACCTAACTTGCACACACCAGCTTAACTCACATGTGTCCGAATCACCCACAACACCTGTTAAGCAAAACTCTAAGTGGGAGGCTACAACCTCGACGTAACATGGGATCACAAAATTTATACACAAGAAACTGGGAGCTACCCCTTTCGGCTACAACCAAACACCCATGCTCCCGGACCGGTGGTATGACTACCGGATGCCTCCAGATCTCCCACCACGGCCTCTCCAGACGTGTGTGTGCTAGGAAAGGGTTGACAACTTATCGAACTGCACTACTTGGTGTAGAGACGAGTGGTAGTATCGGGCAAGTATGGGGTTATCGGCACAAGACTCGATCTACGGTCGACTCAGGAGGTTGTAATATTTCCTGCATGATTAGCACAACAATGCATATATCTCAAACAACAGATGGAAGCACCACGCGACATCCCCTCATGTCATACCGGACACGACCGTCTCGACGGAGGACTAGGGACAAGCCCGTGTCTACCCAAGACAGAGGCCTTCCCGTCTTTCCTTCCGGTATGCATGGAAGACGTATGACGGTGATTTCCATCACAATCCATGTCAACTTCATTAGCATAAACTCTTTAAAATGCACCCATGAATAGGATCTCATCCTCACATAAAATGACGCATGTATAGGTCGGGGTGGTGTTGCCATCGTGCTATGCAACACACACAAAAATTCACCAGGTTCGGAATGCTTGCCTTCAGGTCATGGGAAGGAAGGGTGCATCCAAATCATCATGAAATCTTCAAAAACCCTATTTAAAATAATATATTTGAATTAACACAAAAAATAAAAACAGCACAAAAGTTGTTTTGAATTTTTTTTCAAATAAATCTTAAAATAAACTAGACAATTTGAGAGAGGTAGCAAAAAGAATCAATTCATTTGGAGTTGTATTTAAAAAGTTATAGACAGTCAAAGTTCTGGTCAAAATCTGATTTTAAAATAAAATGTAAAAAAATGAAAAACGTTTCGATTATACGCACGTCGAAGGCGCATTTTAAAATGCGCCCACTTATCCAGCGTGGACGACGCCTCGAGTCACTGCCAGATGGGTCAAGGGGGCCCCACTGGTCAGTTTGACCATCCTCCTTCCTCTCTTTCCTCCGGCCGAACGGAGGCGGAACTCCGCGATCTTCGCGGCGTTAGGCGGCTCCTCGAGGGCATCCGAGTCAGGGATGGATCCGCCACTCCTAGGCGATTCTTCCGGTGGTCGAGGGTAGCTGGGGTGGAGGGAGTCGCCGGCGCGTAAGCTCCCATGGCGGAGGGGCATTCGGTGGGTAGTGAGTTTGGGGCTGCGGTGGTCTCCGGCCAAAATTGAGCGAGGGGTTGTGATCGCGAGAGGAAGGAGGAGTTCTTGGTGGAGAGAGTGGAGAGGGAGAGGCACTAGTGGCGGCGGAATCGGCCGGGCTTTATGCGGCACGAACCGCCGGACTCGGGAGGAAGGCCTTCCCTTGCTCGACCGCTGCCAAGGCAACACTAGGAGGATCAAATGAGGTTGCTCGAGGACTTGGTTGAGCTCCCCGGCCCATATATACGCGGTGGAGGTCGGTTCAGGGGCGGCCGGGCGATAAGGACGACGGCGAACCGCCTCCTCAGTAGCATGGGCGACGGCGACGAAGTAGCTAGCGACGAGGCTGCGGATGAGCTCGTGACGCCACAAGGGCAGGTGGCAAGCTGGGTGGCTTGGCGGCGCCGACCACGGTCGGGCTCGCTAGCTGCCGGCAGCTAGCCGCCACGGCCATCCCGGCAAGGGCGCCTGGGGCGCCAGGTTGGTCGGGGTGGTGTGGCGGTGCAGGGGGACACGACGAGCTGGCTGGGGCCGGGTTTTGAGTGCGGGGTGCGACGCGGCGTCTCGGGCGCACGGGTGCCAAACGCACGCTCTGGGCGCGCCCAGAGCACGCCTGGGACATGCTCGATGAAATGCTAGGGCATCCTAGAGGCTGCGGTTGAGGCTGGCAATTAACAGGACTAGTCTAGGCTTAGCAAGGGGACTGAGGGACATGGTGGATTGGTCAGGGGCTCAAGTTCACCATGTAAACTTGAATTCATGCCAAAACTGGCTGTGCACTCAGAGTGTTTGACAAAATGCCAAAGGCACCTAGGTAGTTCTTGGAGTGGCCATATTCTCCAGAGCAGTGTCTCTATGGATATAAGAGAGGGTGGTGAAGTCAGTTTGCAAAAAGGAGAAACTTGCTAGTGCAAGTTTTGCAAAACCTCACCTCAAGGCAGGAGGAGTGGCATCATTTCCTGGACCAAAAGTGTTCCAAATAGAGCATGCTCCTGGACTTAGGGGTTTTGCAAGGTTGACTACAAGCATGAGAAAACACAAGGTCATTAGTGTAAGAAATAATGGAGTTGTAGTAGAAAACACAAGTCTGGTCCAGAATGAAAAAGAGGCTGTTGCACTCAAATTTTCCAAAGAACATCACTATGTTTTTGCATAAAGTTGGATGGCATGCTACTACTGACATCCCAAAATTTTGGTGGAGGCTCTAGGGAAATATTTAAATGGGTTGTAGTGCAAAAATGCCCATTGGACCAGAGAAGCAAACTAGGTGAAAGAACCCAAAATAAGCAATGAAATAATTTTATTAGTGCACATAATTGATTTAGAGACATCTCATGACATCTCCAAATTTTGGTTGAAATTTTAAGTGATTTTATCAAGAGGTTGTAGTTCAAAAGGAGCTCCAAAAATTTAATATAGTTCATTTCAATGAATAAAGCTCAAGGTGAAATAATTTAATAACCAATTCTACCTATTTAGAAATTGTTTTGATGAGATGGCAAAGAAGTCCAATGTGCATTTTGGAAAACTCCACTTGGGAAAAATACAAAACTCCTTAACAATAAAAGAAGGGTTCTGAAATCAACAGAAATAAAAGATTTTTAAAACCCTTAGCAAAATTTTTAATATTGAAAACTTGGCAAATTTTTTTGGGGTGTTACAAGTTGTGTCACCATCTTCTTCTTTGATTTCTTCTTCTTCGTCTTCCTCATTTTCTGATCTTGTTCTTTTGGGGCAGGTTCTGGAAATTGTGTCTCTTCCTCTTTTTGCAGATGCTACAGCGTCTCGGTTTCGTCCATTTCTTAGTGTTGTGAGTGGAATTTCTGTTTGGTTGTGCATCGCCGTGTCCTTGGTTTTCTTGTTCATGTCTTTTTGTACATGTCCTGGAATTGTGGCCGCTGATTTCATTACATGTCTTGCACCTGTTTATTCCCAGTGGGTGACCATCACTGTCCAGCTCAGGCTGTGGCTTACTGTTTTTGTCATCATTTTTCTCCTTGCATGCAACCTTTTTATGGGTTGCGTCACCCCCTTTCTTCCTTCCTCTTGTGTTTGAAACACGAGTTGGAAGAATTGTTTCTTTTTTGATAGCACCAGTTCCGCTGTGTTCGGTATTTTCTACTTGCTCGGCATTATTGTCATGCTGGGATTTCTCTGCTTGCTTTAGTTTTGCTGCTTCTTCTTCTTTGTTGAGCACATCAACTTCCTCGATCAGTGCCCTCATACCGCATAACGCTCTGGGCACCCAGTCGAGCCGACCTTGTCGCTCTGTTTGCAAGGTCCATTGCTGTTTCTGGCAAAAAAGTGAGGTTCCATCTGGTGCTGTTTGTTCATAGTCTCGTCTGTCAAACGTTGCATCTGATCTTGCGTTACGGGTGTATCTTTTCATGATGTACACCTCAGGAATCTTGAGTACTCTCAAATGAGAAAGCATGCATAACACATGGACGCAAAAGAGCCCCGCAGACAACACATGATCACTTTGTTTTGTAAGTGGACTGCATGAAATTAATAAACACATATTTTTCCTTATTTGTTCATTTTAAAGAAGTGAACTTCATTTGGTTTTGTGAATTAGTCATGCATGTAGATTTTTTTGTGATAGTAGTCTCACCTGTGTGTGTCCAGAGTTTGCATTCACATTCGTAGACACCTTTCTGTTCATCGGCGACCACTTGGAAATTATGCCTTGCCCAGTCAAATGCATCTGATCTGTTGTAGTGGTGTACGAGATACTTTGTCGGGTTCTCGTGGCACCGTTCGCTCTGAATGCAGTATACGGTAGAGTGTTTCTTTGAAATCTACAAACACCGCCTTGTATACACTTTGATAATCGAACTTCGAACCCAAACTGGGTTGTTGTCTTTACCTCTGACCGGATGATCGAAATGCAATCGTTAAGAACCAGATAAATGAAAAATTGTTTGATTTTGTAGCTATATTTTTCAGCAGTTTTTGAGTGACATTTGTTTACCTCATTTGCTATCGCTCTCTGCGTGCTCGACGGCCTTCCTGGTCTGAATGCACTTGTCCACCTGCTGAGCAAATAGATGGAGATCATGCTTCTCTTTGACAAAGTTTTTCTTCAGTATGCGGTTCATGCTCTCGCTTCTCTGTGTGGAAGTCATCCGAGCACAGAAATTTTCCTTGTAGTAAGCCGAGATCCACTCGTGCCTATCTTCCCACAGCGAATTCATCACTTCATCGTCTTGCAAGTTGTATCTCTGAATGAGGTCCTTCCATGCTCGTTCAAATTCTGACGGCATTAGTGGGTGGTTCAGCACCGCATTGAGGTCATCCTTAAGTTTCTCGTGTGCCTTATATAGTAAGGCGAGGTGGTCTTTGTGCTTCTTCATGATATGCCACCGACACAACTTATGGAGAGTATGTGGGAGGATAGTTTTTAATTCTGCCTTCATCGAAGAACACTGGTATGAAAAGGCACAAATATTGTTTTTTTATTAAGTTGTTTGTGTGTGTAAGATAGATGGAAGAAATATAAATGCACCAAACAAATGTAAGTATGCAGGTGTTTGTTTCTTTTTGTACCTGTGGGCATGCAGATGGGATGCTTGTTGTTCATACACCTCAGAAATGTTTTGAAAACCCACTCGAACAACGGTATTGTTTCATCTCGCACGAGTGCAATAGAAAATATGGTGCTCTGTAGATGATGGTTCACTCCCACGAAGACTCCCAGCAGCATGTGGAATTTGTTAGTTTTATACGTCGTGTCAAATGTAACGCACTCTCCAAAATCTTCATACGATCCTTTGCAACTTGCGTTGGCCCAAAAGACGTTTCTTACACGGTTATCTGCATTAACGTCATAATCATAGAAAAACTCTGGTTTTATCTTCTACATATTCTCGAAGAAATCCAGAAGTTTCTTGACGTCATCTTGGGACTCTTCTCTGGCAAACTTTTGTTTCCTGCATTTTCAAACGCAATGCAAACGCATCACATCAAACAGGAAATAATTACCGATAGGATGCTCAAGCGATATGTTATGTGATGTGCTTACTTGTTTACCCAGTCGCAGCTAGTATGTCCCATGTACTGTAGACCACCGGACATACGCTGGAGCATTGACATCATCTGAGCATGTGTGTGGTTGTCTAGTTGCATGTCTTTCACTAACTGGTCTATCAAAGGATCGACTTTTTGTGCGATCGCCAGTAAAAGCATCCTGGCTTTCCAGATCTTGTGATTGTGGTTGAGTTCAACCATTTCTATCACAAATTTGCCGTCCTTCCTCTTTTTGACTCTAATCTTTGCCTTGCAGTCAATTCTTTTTGATGTCTTCTGACGTTTCCTTTGATAATCTGAAACAGTCTGCTTGTGCGTCCCTTCTCTTGAGCAGACAATGTAGGTATTTGTCTTGTGTTGTCCCCTCTGGCATATGCCAAACCCTGCACATCTTGCATAACTGTTGTAAAAGTCCCATGCCTTGTCGTATGTGGTGAACTTCATTCCAGCGGCAGGTATGAGGTTCAGCGGCATGTTTTTATCCTGCATTAAGCGCAATGCTCTATGAGATAATTTGTTCTGTTCTGTTTTTTAAATACAAGGAGTGCATACGAGTTTAAAAAAGCATTGCAGTGTTCCTAAGTTTTCAGAAGAATCCAATGTATTAGATGCTAGGTCAAACCTCACAATAAATATCAGTGTGCACTGCAATGTTATCTGAATGGACTGCTACTATTTTTTTTTCAGAACATAAACTTACATGTGTGTAGAGTCGTTCACCTGATGGTGTTTGCAGCTCGCCGGGTTGTATTGGACATGGTGGGGTTATAGCAGATCTGTGTAGTTGAGGATCTCGTGGCGGCAATAGTGAGGAGGATTTGTACCGCTGTTGACTTTGACCGAGGCACCGTTGATGGTCGCTTTGTCGAAGTTGATGCAGTAGCTCTGCTTGGAGCTCTGTTTTTCGGTGCAGCAGGTGGACGCTGAGCTCTGTTTTGGGGTGCAGCAGGTGGACGTGGTGGTAATCCAAAGGCTGTGGACGATGTCTCACCGATTGGTTTGAAAATTTTGGAGCGGTGGCACATCATCATGGTCATAATCATATTCATCATCCGCCCAACATCGTGTTCAATCGCATCATCATTGTCCGCTTCGACATGCTGTCCAAACGTAGTGAACTCGCTCTTATACTGGGGTTGAGAACTGTTATTGGCTCATCTTCATCGCCGCCATCTTCATCCTCCCCGCCGGTGAGTGCCCTCCTGATGAAGGTGACATCGCCGCTATCCTCAACTACCTCTTCTCCCTGGAAAAATCCTCTTCCCGAGAGTAGTGGACTGTAAGTGCATCTAGTGCCCTTAATGATTTTGGTGTATTGAAGACTTATAGGTTAAGTAACTGATGCATTTGTAAGTGTACACAGGTCTATAAGTCTATGAGGAGTTTGATATTTACAGAGAAAGTCGATCCCTAAAAATGAATTTCTTCAATCAAGAATTTGATATTCAAGACTTTCAAGACTTTGAAAGTGAAGAAATTGGTGTGATTCAAGACTTGGTAATCGCTGAGGAATATGAAGCGTGAAGACTTTTGTTTTCGTAGTTTCATTTTCTTTCTTGAGTCATAGGAAACACCGCATCGTTAAAGGGGTCGAGGAAATACTAAGGAAAAATTTCCATTTGATGCTCAACTCAAAATCCTACACCTACCAAACCCTTCGAGTGAAGCCTTTGAAATCTCATACAGCTTCAGTCAATTTCTTCAAAGGATGAGACGAAGCTCTTCTCGTCATCGAGAATTTGTTCTCGACCGAGGAGTTAGGAATTCGCCAGGCTGAATTGCCTACACAAAGGAGGAACATGATAGCCCCGAGGAATTTGATACTTCAAAATTCCGACCGCTGTCAAGCTGCTACGCCACCTGTCCAAAATATCTTATCCACCTAACGGTCATATCATTGAAGGGCATTTATGTCTTATCATGTCGGGCTGCTCCCTAGGCTATAAATAGCCGCCCCTACAACCACTAGTTGGTTGGCTGCCCGAGAGAACTTGACACTTGTCATTTGAGAGCAACCCATCCTCCGAGGACTTTGAGCGAAAATCATCAAGTGAGAAAAACCCAAAGTGAGGAAAATCCCAAAACCAAACCCCAACAAACCCAAAGTGATTGAGCATCATCAAGAAATTGATCCCGTGGATCCGACGCTTTTACCTTTGAAGACTGTGCTTCTTCCAGACGGTTAGGCGCCACGGTCTAGAGCATCCAAGAGGAATTGTGGATCGCCGAGTGACCAAGTATGTGAAGGTTTGGAAGTCGCTCAAGACTTACCACGAGTGATTGGACGAGGTCTCATGTGACCTTAGTTCAAGGAGAATACGGTGAGGACTTGGTGTCCGAGCTGCGTGCTCGGATCGGGTGTCCGGATCATGTGTCCTCGAAGTTTAAATACTCAAATAGCTCCAACCAGACGCATAACCGAGACAGCAGTTGGAACTGGTCTACCAAATCATTGTCTTCACCAACCTAATCGGTTCTATTTCCTCAACCCTTTCATTTCCTCATTATCGTGTTGAGTGTTTGTCATATCTGTGTTTGAAGACTTTGATCAAGACTTTCTCAATTTCCTCAGCCAATTTCTTCACCTGTTTGTCTTCATCTTGTGTTATCCTCGTGATTACGCTTTCTCGCTCGTGATAATCTTCATTTCATCATGATGATTATGCTTGTAATCTGTTATGCTTACTTCGAGTACTTATTCCGCTGCATGTATTTCTTCGCTAAGGAATTTCCTCACCGCAAATTCCTCGCTGAAGAATTTGTAAAATTCTCTAAAATCGCCTATTCACCCCCCTCTAGTCGATATAACGACTTTCAATTGGTATCGAGCAAGGTACCCTTGTTCGTGTGATTTTGGTTTAACCACCGGAGTTTTAGTTATGTCGACCGCATGTATGATCAAGGTCTCAGCAGGTGTCCTACCTTCGATGGGACGGACTACCCCATCGGAAGAACAAAATGCGAATGCATCTTGAAGCAATTGACAACGATCTTCGGTATGTTGTGACAAAAGGTGTTTCCTCACCACACCTCTCCGAATGATGCTGATGTGAAGAGATTCAAGCAACTCGATTCTCAAGCGAAGAATATCATATGTGGCCATCCGAGCAAAGGTCAATATGGAAGAGTGAGTGCTTTGGAATCGCCAAACTCATCCGGGACAAAGTCCAAAGTAAATGAAGGTGTTTCAACTCAGCGTGACTCTCGAGTTGATGTTCTTCGAATCTCTTCAACCGCTTCAAAAGACTCGACAACGAAAATGTTCAACAAACCTTCGATCGCTTCACCGACATCTCAAATGAGCTTCAAGCACTGGTGCTACCGACATCACCGACCATGAGGTGGTGAAGAAATTGCTAAGATCGCTTGATTCCTCATTTGACACTCGCACTGATGATACAAGAACGAGCTGACTACAAGTCTCTTGATCCCGCCGATATCCTCGAAGGCTAAATACTCACGAGTTCCAGCTTGTGAAAAGAGAGATCTCTATGGTTCGCTATGGAAGAACACGTGTCTCAAGGCCAAGGCTGAATCTGAATCGAAAGTGAAGAATCGTAGTAGCCTTGGAGATCCTCAAGAATTTGGCCAGAGCTAATCGCTCGTGAAGAAATTCCAGAAATTCACAAGGCGTGGTCGTTTTGGAAAATCCTCAAGAAGCAAGTGATTCCTCATCTAGTGACTATAAGCGAAGACTTTGCCACAAATGCAAGAAACCTGGTCACTATATCCAAGATTGTCCTCAGGGAAAAGGAATTAAGAAAGAAGAAACACAAGGATTACAGCCTGATGACGGAAGAAGAAGAAGAAATCATCAAAATCTTCATCATCAAAATCCTCAAAACCTTCTTCTCACAAGAAGAGCAGCTCCAAAAAGGCTCGGCATTCATTGGCAAGGAAATGGACTCAAGCTGAATCGAGGAAAATGAGGAAGAGGAGGAGTCCAAGAATCCGAATCGTGTGGCTAGTCCGCTCTTGCTATCGCTTATGTTAGCAAGTCCATCTTCAACATCAAGAAACTGACTACCGACAAGCCCCGATGAGGAAAATGATGATTACGCCCCACCTATTGCTTCATGGCAAAGGTGCTAAGGTACTCAATTTCACCTCCTCCTCGAATCTAGTGAAAATGAATCGATGAGGATCTCAAGCCCACTACTCTAAACTTGCTAAAATTGCTATAAACAACAAAGGGCTTTTGAAAAGGTTCAAAACATGCTAGATAAGAGTGATGATATGTTAGGTGAAGAAATGGATCGCACTCAAGCCCCGATCAAAATCTTCAGAGAGTTCAGCCTAGGCTTGACACCTTCAAGGTCATCATAACACTCTCTTATCTCGATCATGAGAAACTTTCTTATGAATTTCTTCAAAGAAAGCAAGATCTTGAGAAGCTAAGAGCGAGTTATGAAGATCTTCGTAGGAGCGCGATTCATTACTTGCTCAACAAATCAGCGCTCTCAAGAAGAATTTGTTCCTCCATGCTTAAAGTGCATTGAACGTGAATCGCTAATTCTTCACCAATGTTCAAATGCCTCAACTGTTATAAATTCTTCACCTGCCTCTCGCTATCACTAATTCCTCACCGAGGACATTGCTAGTATCACCGACGATGCAGGTTGAAGGAATTGTACATGACAGCATGTACAAAAGCCTCAAAGGGCATCGACTCTTTGTGATGTGCTTAAAAGCAGATCCTCAATAGAAACCCTAGGAAAGAGGGTATTGCCTTTGAGAGGAAACTCAATGCTGATGGAACGTCTCGAAGCCCGAAAGCAAAGATCCCAAAACCTCATGGGTTCTCTTGCAAAGGACCTCCAGCTTGATCCATCCACCTTATCTGGCTTTACATGTGAATTTCCTCATTCGATGATGAGTCATTTGACTCAAACTATAAACTGTTCAAAAATCAGAATGGTGAAGTATTTGCTAGATATGTTGGCACTAATCGCAGAACGGTCCCCTATGAAGAAAATCTGGGTTCCCAAGAAGTGCCTTGAAAGTCTTCAGTGAATGTCCTCATGACACCACCGTGAAGAAAAGGAACCCCAGATCAAATTCTTCATATGGACCAAATTCTTCATATGGATCCAAGTCCTCATATGGACCAAATTCTCACGTGGATCAAATTCCTCAAAAGGATCAAAGTCCTCATATGATTATCATCGTATAACAACTCGCTTTACGCAGGTAGAGCTAAGGGCTATGAATATGTGCATTATTCTTCAAACCAATATGTTCATAAGTCCTCAAGAATTTCTCCGCTTATTCATATGCTTACCCTAACCCTCTTATGTGAAACGAAATGGTTTGGCCTCTATGCCACCATTCTCATATGGTGCTCGCAGAATGATGAACTCTTTGCCACCCTTCGATGTGGGTGGTGAAGAAAAGAACTAATCTCTTCTCGCAGGTCAGTCTCCGACGTGCCTCAACGCTCCAAGAATTTGCTTGGGGCCCGACAAAATTGCTCGAAAGGACGCAGCTAATCATGATGAAATGAACTTTCATTTCACACGCCCTCATACTGCTTATCTGAAATTCATCTCGATGAACTTGATATCATATTCTTCACTGATGAAGTATATGAGATCGTAAGTTGTACTAATTCATCTACAGGATGATCAACCCAAAGCCACTGAGTGGGTTCTCGATAGTGGATGTACAAATCACATGACTGGTGACAAGAATCTATTGATGGATGCTCCTTATCACCGCCACATCTCAAGCATATCATCTTTGCCGACAAAGGCAAAAGTCGTATTGGGACTTGGTAAGGTTGCTATCTCTAAGGACATGCACATGGACAAAGTCATGCTTGTTGAGTCTTTAGGATATAACCTCATGTCAGTCTCAATGCTTTGTGATCTTGATATGGTTGTTATCTTTGGCAAGTATCGTTGTGTTGTGATTATGGAAGTCGACAATTCCAAAGTCTTCAAGGCTTTAGGAGAGGAGACTTGTATATTGTTGATTTTTCCACAGACCACAACCAGCCGTGTGTCTACTTGCAAAAGCTTCGTAGGCTGGCTATGGCATCGACGACTTGGTCACGCAGCATGAGGAATTTGCACGCGCATGAAGAAGAAGCATGTCATTGGCATTGAGAATGTCAAATTCCTCAAGGATCACTTATGCGGTGCTGTGAAGCTGGAAAATGACCAAGGCCAAGCATCCAAAGAAGACTATCATGACCACTACTCGTCCCTTCGAATTGCTTCACATGGACCTCTTTGGTCCCAATCATTACTCAGTGTCGTTAATGAAGCATCACTATATGGCTTTGTTATTGTTGATGATTACTCTCGCTACACTTGGGTACACATTGTTACTTACAAAAATCAAGTGCGGAAATCTTCAAACGATTTTCCTCGAGGGCTTCAACCAACTTTGGTGTGAAGATCAAGCACATCAGAGTGACAATGGAACTGAGTTCAAGAATTCGGTCTTGAGGATTATCTTGATGAACTTGGTATTACTCATGAGTTATCTCTCCTTATACTCCTCAAAGAAATGGCGCTGTGGAGCGCAAGAACAGAACTCTTGTTGAGATGGCTCGCACTATGCTTGATGAATACAAAACGCCTAGTCGCTTCGGATTGAAGCAATTGACACTGCGTGCCACATCATCAACAGAGTATATCTTCACAAATTCTTCAAAAGACTGCCTATGAACTCCTCACTGACAAGAAACCCAATGTAAGTTATTTCAAAGTCTTCGGTGCTAAATGCTGGATTAGAGATCCTCACCACACCTCTAAATTTGCACCGAAAGCACATGAGGGTTTTATGCTTGGTTACGAAAGGACTCGCACACCTACGTAGTCTTCAACATCGCACTTCACAAGATTGTTGACATCAGATGTGCGGTTCGATGAAACTAATGGCTCGCAAAGAGAGCACCTACCTTCATGTTAGACTTAACCAGCACCGAGGATTCTATCAGTTCAAGGCAACCGAGGATGTCATTCCATCAAGAAACTGCTCAAGAATTCATTCCTCAGACGCCAAGAACGCCGAGCTGATGCACCAAGATAATGTCAAGAAAATGGTGCCGAGGAAATGATCAAATTCCTCAAGACAACCAGCTCATCCTCGCGTTGCAAAAGAAGTGCAAGTTGACAAGATCATCGATGACATTGAAGCGCCAGTCCTCTCACTCGCTCAAAAGCTTCACACTTATCTAACTTTTGTGGGCACTATGCTTTTGTCTCTATCACAGAGCCCACTAAGGTAGATGAAGCATTTCGAGCCGAGGGATTCAGGCCATGCAAGAAGAATTACATCAGTTCGAGCTCAACAACGTCTGGGAACTGGTCAAACGTCAGATCCTCGCAAGCATAATATCATTGGCACAAAGTGGATCTATCGCAACAAGCAAGATGAAAATGGCCTTGTGGTGAGGAATAAGGCACGACTAGTAGCTCAAGGCTACACGCAGGTTGAAGGAATTGATTTCGATGAAACTTTTGCACTTGTTGCTAGACTTGAGTCTATTCAGATATTACTAGCCTATGCTAACCATCACAATATCACTTTATATCAAATGGATGTGAAAAGTGCATTCCTCAATGGTAAGCTTGAGGAAGAAGTATATGTTGCTCAACCCCTGTGTTTTGAAGATCCAAAGAATCTCGACAAAGTCTTCAGACTAAATAAGGCCCTCTATGGCTCAAGCAAGCCCTCGGCGTGGTATGATACATTGAAGGAATTCTTCGTGAAGAATGGCTTCACACCCGTTCACTCGACCCTACTCTCTTTACTAAATCTTATGATGGTGAACTATTTGTGTGCCAAATATATGTTGATGATATTATCTTTGGCTGTATCGACCAACGTTATAGTGATGAATTTGCCTATATGATGAGTGAAGAATATCAAATGTCTATGATGGAGAGTTGAAATTCTTCTTAGGTCTTCAAATTCAATCAACAACACAATGGCATATTCATATCTCAGAGAAATACCTCAAAGATGTCCTCAAGAAATTCGCATGCAAGATTGCAAAGGTGTCAAAATTCCTATGCCCACAAATGGCCATCTATGCAATCGATGAAAATGGTATTGACTTCGATCACAAGGTATACCGCCCATGATTGGTTCATTATTGTACTTATGTGCATCTAGGCCAGATATAATGCTTAGTGTTTGCATGTGTGCCCGATTTCAAGCTACACCGGGAATCACACCATAAGGCTGTGAAGCATATTCTTCGATATCTAGCTCACACACCAACACTAGGATTATGGTACCCCAAGGGCTCTACTTTTGATCTCATTGGATATTCTGACTCGACTATGTGGTGATCGTGTGGACCGCAAGTCAACATCTGGTACTTGTCATTTCTCGACGATCTTTGGTCCGTTGGTCCTCAAGAAACAGTAACTGTATCACCGCCCATCACGAAGCTGAATACATTGCTGCTGGCTCGTGTTGTGCTCAATTACTATGGATGAAGCAAACCTCAAGGATTACGGCATCAACGTGAAGAATGTGCCTCTCTATTGTGACAATGAGAGTGCCATCAAGATTGCTCACAACCCAGCTTCAGCACTCGAAGACAAAGCACATTCAAATTCGCCATCATTTTCTTCGTGATCATGTGTTGAAGGGCGACATCTCCATCGAAAGCACGTGAAGATCAAGAACAGCTAGCTGATATCTTCACTAAGCCCTTGGATGAGAAGAGATTTAGCAAGTTGCGTGTGAGCTAAATATCTTAGAATCTTCGAACGTTCTTTGAAAAGACACACATCCTAACACTTATGCAAAATTGATGACTTAGATGTGCAACACATGAAGAAACGTTTTCTTCAATCAATGAAGAATAACACTCTAAGTGTGAAGAAATTAATGAAGAATTTGATTCTCGTAACCCACGACAATTGTACGCGTGTCTGAAATCATCATTCTTATACGATGGGTCACGCCACCACCAAAGTTGAAAATCTTCAATTTGAGTTTTTCCTCGCTTTTGAAATTCTTCAGTTTTTGAAATTCTTCAGTTTTTCAAATTCTTCAACTTTGCAAGATCTTCACTGCTTCCGCTGCCTTTCTTCATTGGCTATATATATATATGGATTTATGTCCTCTACAAGATTCACTTATGGCTATTTCTTCAAGTCGCTTTTTACGCTAAGTGAATGTGATCGACCCTTCCCCTCTATGCTATACTCAACCCAATCCATTCACAAATTCTTCATGTGCGTTCTACTTTGAAACTCGCTCAATTTCTTCACTTTGTGTCCTTGATAGTGAAGAAATTGCGAACGAACTTTTAAAACGAATCTTATCCAAACTTCGATTTTACCGCTAAACCGCCCGATCCCACGATGCATTATTATATCCACCCACGATCGCACACGATCTCCACTACACATTACGTGGGTGACACATGTCGTGAGAAGGGAAGCGTCAGGCACGCTCGTCTCTAAATCTTCGGACAAGCCGTTTTTCACCGTGGCTATAAATACCCTCTCTCCCTTCCTCACTCTTTTTACTCCGCCGATCTCTCTCCCGCCGAGCTCCTCGAAACCCTAGCGCCGCTGCCACTCCATCGTCAGCCGTGAGGAAAAGCTTCACCGCTTTGACCTCTTCGCCGACGCATCGCTACCGACTGTGGAATTTCTTCACCCGCCGTCGCCAGTAGCTGATTTCCTCTCGCCAAGTTAGGGCGGAGAAGATCTGAACGGATTTAACTTCTAAACTGTTCATCTCAGTTCGTCGTGTTCTTCACTTCGGGTAAATTAAAAGTTACTTTTATTTACTCGCTTTGATTCTCAAATTTTCTTCAAATTCTTCAAAGGTGTTTATTCTTCAAATCTTCATACATATGAACACCTCAAATCTCTTGACTCATTTCTCTAAGCAATGATTTTCTTCAAGATTCCTCAATTGTGTGGATCTTCGATCTATACAACTCGAACCTAAGATAAAGAACGCTTATTGAAATTCTTCAAGGCTCATCCGGTCAAAATCCTCAAACTTGTTCTTTTGAAAACCTCCGAGAACGATATGACCTCTTCAAATTCCTCGCACCTATACTCGCTCACAGTACAAATGTCCGCTGCTGAATCCCTAGGTTCTCATCAACTTAACTCATTTGCAGCTCTCGAAGAAAAACTGCACACTTCTTCAGAGAACTCAATTGTTCAATTTCCTCACCAAGAAAATGGCATGGTAAGAAGCCGCAAGGGAGGAAAGAAACCCGAGGTTATGACAGCGTTTGAAATCCTCGAGGAAATATATGCCGACTATTGCACCGGATGAAGAAAGCAAAATCAACGCAAGGTGCGATTCGTAAGATTGAACGGAGATGGGCACGGAATGGAAGGAATACCGCTATGTAACACCTAAGTACATGAAGAAATTCGCTAAATCCTCCATGCCCAAGAGCTCCTTTGGCACCAGGCCAAATAGCTGATCCCACTAGCGCCAAACGCGTGAGGACTTTCCCGATGAGGGGCTAAACGCCAAGCAAAGTTGGCTAAGCAAGCAAAGGAAGCGGTGAAGAAATTCAATGAGGATTCTGCCACGCTGCGCCATCGAGGTCTCGCCAAGCCGAGGAAATCGATGCAAAGAAGTCCGCTAATAAGCCAAGTGCTTCTTCATCTGTGCCCTCACGGCCAAGTTCCTCAAGAGCTCCTCAAGGCAAATTCTCAGAGAAAAATTCTCACACTGCATCGCTCCATCAAAGTCCTCAACCGCTCGGCCCAAACCTCGCCTCTGTGCACCTCGCCACTTGTCAAAGGATCGCTGGTTTTTCAATTGCCTCAGCGCCTCTGCAAATTCCTCACCGCTCACAATTCTTCATCTCGCCCGACTCTGCTTGAAGACAAAAGCAACAATGGACGTGGTCCTCGGCCCAGCCCAAGGAAGAAACAGCTTGTAGTCCACGTGCATCTCGATGATGAGGCATCCGATGAAGAACTTGAAGAAATCATCGAGACCGCTGTTAGAGCCGAAGAGCTAAGGGAACATCTGTGCACGCTTTTGGACCCAAAGAAAGTCCTCGATTTCATCGACTCCGCACAATGATCCCAATACCCTCTCGCTGATCTTCCTTTGACACCTGGTCAAAGTCATATGTTGACTCACTTCATCGCCAAGAAAATGGAAGTTCGAGAAGGCGAAGGAAATCAAGAAGGCTCAATACAGAAGGAAAGGTTCTCAAGAAAATGTTGTCAAGATGACACCGAGGAACTCCTTCAAATCCAAACTGAAATTCAGAACCTCAAAGAAGACTTTGACACGCATTATGCTGATTGGCAAGTTGTCAAGACCAGATTCGCCAATCCGACGAAGAATCTCAAGTGTTGCTGCACTCAGCAACATGAAAATCCTCAGTGAAGCCTCCGCTCAGCCTAATGAAGAAAATGCCAAGAACGTCTGAAGCTCACCTGCTGAAGAAAATGCTGATTCTGTGGCTGATGAAGAAATTCCAGCCGCCGAAGAAATCGCCAGGCACCCACTAGTGGTGCGCTCAAGAAACTGCCAAGACAGGGAACTGCATCGCTTGCTCCTCAAGAAACTG